>JARGYO010005626.1:33580714-34780714 GCA_029206835.1 Rana muscosa
TTTTTTTTTTAAATTGAACTAATTTGCTGGTTATACTGTTTGTCACAATTCTGTATGCTGAGCTGACCAACTTCAACTATATTGGCTGAACATCATCGGAGATCCTTTGTAAGCCTCTGGCAGTAATGCCTTGTTAAGGAAACCGTGATTGAATTCATGACTGCTTTTAAAAAGCTTTTGCCCAAGGAGTTAAAAATATCAATATTTGTGTCAACTCCCTATAAAAATGTTTTGTAGACAGAAGAGAGCTTGTCGGCGGCTTGACATCAGTGTTCATGTATATATCCGCTCCCAATGATCTGAACAACTACGCCTGTTATCTTCCCAGGCAGAGAGGTGTTTAAAACAAGTCTTACGGTATCTGAAAGGAAGCAATCGTTACTTCCCTCTCCAGTTTGTAAAAAGGTACTCAAAGTAAAAAATGTTAGGGAAGGAAGGGTAGTACACATGGGTGTTTTGTAGTGGATGCCTCTTCTGCACTTGCCTCTTTGCAGCCAGTTAGCTTTTGCATTGTGTCACCATAATGCAGCTTCTCAACTGCAATCCTCAAGTAATGCTAATGTTTCAGGTCTGAGTATTTAACCTAGTACAGGTTTCTAGCTGGATTAGTAATGGCCACTGCTAATGGGGAGGAATCCATAACACATGACCTGTTGGGGGTACACGAGGACCTGAGTTGTGTGGATTTGCAGTAGGGCACGGTACAGACCAGTCTTCAGTCATGTAAACACGTGGAAAATGCTGCTGCTATGTTTACATGTGCTGCACCGTCTGCTCGCTGGTATGCTCTGTGCATTATTTGCAAGTCAACTGAGCTGGGACCTTTTACATGTCCTTTTTTTGTTTTGGTTGAACTTAAAGGGATTGTAAAAGCAGAAGTTTTTTATTTTTTATCTAAATGCATTCTATGCATGAAGATAAAAAGCCTTTGTGTGCTGCAGCCCCCCTCAGTCCCCCCAACACGTACCCGAGGTTCCTCTGTCCAGCGATGTCCACGAGTGTCTCAGCCTTCTGAGATTCTCCCTCCTGATTGATTGACTGATACACAGCAGCGGTGCCATTGGCTGTCGCTGTTAATCAAAGTCGGCTAGCCAATCGGGGGAGAGACTGGACACAGAGCTGTGACTCGGCTCGGATGCTCCCCATAGCAAGCTGTTTGCTGTGAGGGCACTGAACAGGAAGGAGGGGTCAGGATCACTGAAGAGGGACCCGAGAAGAGGAGGATCCAGGCTTCTCTGCAAATCCACTGCAACAGATCAGGTCAGCATAAAATGTTTGTTATTTTTAAGGGAAAAAACAGACTTTACAATCCACTTTAAGATGGGTTAGGAAAAATATGAACACAGGTTTTTTTTTTTTCCTTTTTGAGTTTTAAATCTAACCTGTTGGTCTTCTAAATTGATAAAAATAAAAGGCAATTAAAATTTTCTCATACATTGACTGATATTTACGGTAGTCCTTGCTCTGCAGCTGAATGATACTATTTAAAGAGCTTTGCCATGAAAGTCTACATCTTAACTCGTAACATAACCAAAATGTAACGTCAGCAAAACGTGCTTTTATGAGGGCTAGCATTTTTAGCTGAGCTATACATTAGTAAAAGCATATTAAAAACTCCAGCCCAAATAGAAAAAAATAAATAAATTCTAAAACCCGGCGAGTTGGGAAAGTTTGAATATCCGCAGCATACCAGACCTTAACCACTTATCAACCGCCCACCGTCAAATGAGAAAGTCCCTCTTGTTCTAGGCGGACGTCATATGACGTGATCGCCTTCACAAGCCACTAGGGGGCATGCGCGCGCCCGATAGCCGCCGGGCACCCGTGATTGCCCAGTAACTGAGCAGAACCGTGTGTGTGTGTGTGTGTGTGTGTGTGTGTGTGTACATAGGGACAACCATCGGTCTCCTCCCCCAGTCAGTCCCCTCCCCCCCACAGTAAGAATCACAACCTAGGGAACATATTTAACCCCTTGATTGCCCCTAGTGTTAACCCCTTCCCTGCCAGTCATATTTATACGGTAATCAACAATTTTTTTTAGCAGGGATCGCTGTATAAATGTGAATGGTCACAAAAATGTGTCAAATGTGTCCGCTGCAATATCGCAGTCACGGTAAAAATCGCTGATTGCCGCCATTACTAATAAAAAAAATAAAAATGCTATAAATCTATCCCCTTTTTTTTTTTTTGTAGCTGCTTTAACTTTTGCGCAAAACATTGCGTTTTTTTTTTTTTTTTTTTTTGTTTTTGTTTTTTAACCAAAAATATGTAGAAGAATACATATTGGCCTAAACTGAGGAAAAAATTTTGTTTAACTTCTTGGAGCCCGGCGCATAGTCTATTGACGGCCTCAAGGTGGCTCTAGATATCCGGGAGGCCGTCAATAGACGTCCTCGGCTCCTCCGGCCACTGGGGGGCACGCCACTGACATGCCGATGCGCGTGCCTGGCGGCCGCGATCGGCGTGTATACACACAGAGATCCACATCCTTGTGTGTAAACACAGAGATCCACATCCTGTCAGGGAGAGGGGACCGATGCTGTGTCCCTTGTACATAGGGACACAGATCGGTCACCTCCCCCACTCAGTCCCCTCCCCCCACAGTAGTAATCACTCCTAGGGAATACATTTAACCCCTTCCTTGCCCCCCTAGTGTTAACCCCTTCACTGCCAGTGTAATTTTTACAGTAATCGGTGCATTTTTATAGCACTGATCGCTGTATCAATGACAATGGTCCCAAAATGGTGTCAAAAGTGTCCGATGTGTCCGCCATAATGTCGCAGTCACAAAAAAAATCGCTGATCGCCGCCATTACTAGTAAAAAAAAAAAAAATTTATAAAAATGCTATAAAACTATGCCCTATTTTGTAGACGCTATAACTTTTGTGCAAACCAATCAATAAACGCTTAATGCAATTTTTTTGACCAAAAATATGTAGAAGAATAAATATCGGCCTAAACTGAGAAAAAAAACATTTTAAAAAAAAATGGGATATTTATTATAGCAAAAAGTAA
This sequence comes from Rana muscosa, assembly GCA_029206835.1. Classification (NCBI taxonomy): domain Eukaryota; kingdom Metazoa; phylum Chordata; class Amphibia; order Anura; family Ranidae; genus Rana; species Rana muscosa. Next base: position 33,583,731 of record JARGYO010005626.1, read on the forward strand.
AAAATATTGCTTATTTTTATTTTTTTCAAAATTGTCGCTCTATTTTTGTTTATAGCGCAAAAAAAAAAAAACGTAGAGGTGATCAAATACCACCAAAAGAAAGCTCTATTTGTGGGAAAAAAAGGACGCCAATTTTGTTTGGGAGCCACGTCGCATGACCGCGCAATTGTCAGTTAAAACGTGACAGCGCTGGAAGCTGAAAATTGGCCTGGGCAGGAAGGGGGTTTAGGTGCCCAGTAAGCAAGTGGTTAAAAAAAAAGGATATTTATTATAGCAAAAAGTTTATTTATATATATATATATATATATATATATATATATATATATATATATATATATATATATTTTCAAACTTGTCCCTTTTTGTTTATAGCGCAAGAAATAAAAACCGCAGAGGTGATCAAATACCACCAAAAGAAAGCTCTATTTGTGGGGAAAAAATGATAAATAATATTTCATTTGGGTACAGTGTAGCATGACCGCGCAATTGTCATTCAAAGTGTGACAGTGCTGAAAGCTGAAAAACGGCCTGGGCAGGAAGGGGGTGAAAGTGCCCTGTAGGCAAGTGGTGTGTGTCGTTTTTTTTTTTTTTTTCCAACTGTTGGTCCTGCCAGTTACAAACTTCCTATACTATGGTGACAACACTCACTGTGCTATATACTTGCAGTAGTAGTGTTGTCACACTAGCTGCTCTCTTGATTTGAAATGCCTCAGGAAAGACTGATAAGCCTGATGTTTTTTTCCACTGCAGGAAGTTACATGACACAAGATTTTGGGAGGGGAGGAGGTTCTTTTTGCATCTGTACACATTATTATTTTTGTTGTTTTTTATTATTCAGGATTTATATAGTAGCAGCAGGTTACACAGCACTTTACAGCATAAGGGAGGACAGTACAATTTAATAAAGTAGGGGTCAGAGGTCTGAAAGATGTGAAGAAATTTATATAGAGCCCCTCCTTTTTTTTTTCTTTTTTTTTCTTATATATTTTTATAGCTTTCCTAACTGGATGAGTGCAGATAAAGGATGGTCTCTAAAGACTCAAAGTGATGCTAAAGTGACCCTATTTTGGGGATAAATGTGATTCTGTTGGAGAAGAGTTGTATATGTATGTTGTCATCGCCACCATTCGTTTCTTCCATCCCATCATGTTTATGCACAGTGTTTGTTTTTTGTCCATCGCTATGATAATTCAGGCAAATGATTTAAAGCATTATTAAAGGCAAAACCTTTAATTTGGTTTCGTTTTTGAAGAGTCGAGAGGACTTCGAACACCTGTTATGTATTTTTTTTGCGGTCCAATAAGGCTCCATTCACACTTTTGTACGACAAGCTGCACGACGGAGGGCAACTTTGGTTTTGACCAATGAAAATGGGCAACTGTTGCACAACTGTCACATGTATAACCTTCAGGTGCTACTTTTGAGGGTTTACATTGCAGTCTGTGGCATTTTCTGCTGGTAAATGTTTATTTTTATTTATTTTTTTTATATTTTTTTAATGTTTTGTGAGTTGTGAATGGAAAATGTTACTCTTTCAGTGAGGTTTTTGTTTTGACAATTGGAACATGCGTAATGCCTTGGTGCGACTGCCTTATGGCCCTTTTTAAGAGTTCTAAAAGCCTGGAGGTGGGCATTCAGGTCATGTGATCACTTTGGCTGTCACAGTGGTCACATGATTGGAATGCTCCTGATAGCAAGTATGCATTGAGAGCATTCTGATCCCCCACCCTGCTGGCTAATGTGCTAGGAGTGTGCTCTCAGCATGTGGGCATTTGGGTCATGTGACTACTGTTTTGGCGGTGACAGTGGTCACATGATTGGCATGCACCTGATCGCAAGTATGCATCAAGAGCATTCTGATTCCCCCTGCTGGCTACTGTGCTGGGGTTTGTAGGGAGCACGCTCTCAGCATGGTAAGTTGTTTACACAGGGCTGCTTGGCGTTAAGGCCCACCCGCCCAAAGGCCGCATATATGCGCACTGTTAGCACCAAGAGGTTAAATCACTTCTAAAAGTTTTTTTTTTTTTTTTTGTTCTAGTACCAACATAGATCTTGCCAGTGTTTTGTCATAATACCGGCATCTTCTGCTCAGTGGCTGCTTGATGTGGCAATTGGGTCCCATTTTAGTTTTACAGCCTCTATGGCCTTTTTGTTTTTAACAAACACAGGATGTCATGATGGCTGCTGTACAATGCATTTTTCTCTTCTATTGAAACAAGTTGGATAAAATGTTTCATCTTTCAGATGTGTTGCATCGGGCCACGCTCCATCAGTTACTGCACGTGTTCCTATAACTGGCGTGTTTTTGCTGATCTCTTATCCTTAATGTGTTCCGAGTTCTGTTTACTTATTGTACAGCGAAAGCCAGATTTCATCAATTCTTCATGCTCCTTTTAGTCCAATTCATGGCTGGCAAATCATGTTGTCTGTTAGTAATTTGTGGTAAATGGTAAAATAGTTTTCCTAAGTGAATGCAGCCGGCTTTCAAAACTTTGGATGGATCTCCGGCTACTGGCCGCACTCTAGAAACTTAACAGTTCAAAAGCCTATTAGCATGCTGTGTGCTTTGCACGCTTTGCCCTAAATCTATTTTTGGGGCTTGTAATATGCAGACCTTTTGACTTCAGTAGCGTGTGTGTGTGTGTGTGTGTGTGTGTGTGTGTGTGTGTGTGTGTTTTTGTTTTTTATGTATACTAGTACATGGATGATGGTGTAATAGATGTAGGGTTTTTTACTTGGTGCAGACTACTGCTTTTAAGTGTTACTAAACCCAGGAGCCTGCAGTCACTATATCTGGTCTCCCACAGTACGCAGAACATGGAAATGCAATTGTTTTAGTAAATATAAACTGATAAATACCTTTTTCTCATCAGTCTTGTGACTTCTATGAGTGTCTGGTTAAAGTTTGTAGGAGGAGTTTTAATTCTCCTTTGACTGTCCTATGAGGCTGCAGAACCCCTGACCCTCTGTCTGAACAGTGCTGATTGGCCCTATGCCAATCACATGCACCTTCTCAAGAAAAGAAAAAAACTCTACAGCAAACTGAGCATGTGCAGAGTGCCCCCAAGGCTCTGTCTTATTAGGAGAGATGGTTTGGGGACAGTAGATGGGGAGGGTTAGACTGGATAAAACGGCCTTTTTTACACAATGCAGAGGATTAACCCCATAGGTTCCAGTGAGAATAACCCGCATGATTTACTGCATATACAGGCTGATTTTACTGTTGTGGGTTTAGTAGCACTTTAGGCTCACCAGGTATATTACATTCAGAATGTACAGTCTTCAGCTCTATTAACAAGCATGTAGTGTAAGGATCTGCCTGATTAGATACAAATCTAGTTGGGTCCCCATATTACATATTTTGATGGATCTAAATTTGATTGTACAGAGATTATATGGTCAGATTGCAACTTGTATGATGAGCCTTGGGCACACTGTTCCCCTTCCACCCCTATTCATTCACGGGTTGCAGATGTCTAACTGTCCATAGCTACCAAGATAAAGGATCAGCTCGCTCTTCCCAGCAGCTCTTGAAAGTAATGTATTTACCTGTCCTTACTCCACTGAGATCTTCTGTGCTATCCAGCCTTTTCCTGGAAATGTTTACACTCAGGCCCTGCTCCTCTTTCCCATGCATGCTGCAGTCTCCATTGAAAATTCCATACGGTCCTAGTATAAAGGATTCCGGTGGTGTGGGAACAGGTACATATGTGGATCATTAGAGATGCTTGAGAAAGGTATTGGGTTCTTCTAAGGGTAAGTGCAATAAAAGTGCACTAACTCATTAAATAACCTAGTAATTTATGTGCCTCCATGGACTGAGATCTATTTGAGCTGGCATACCTTCTGCTTTAATTGGCAGGAATCCATTTTCCCTGTGAGAATTCAAATACAGGCATATAATCCGGAGTAAAGACTCCCATGGCACTGCAAATTGGTTGGAACAGAGCAAAGGAGCTGTCGAGGAGATCGTCCCACAGATGTCTTCTGACGCTACTGATAAATTAAATATCACTTTAGGGTGTCTCTCATAATATGCTAGTCACTCACCACTAACACCTTGGGGTTCAGAGTTGGAAAATTCCCTATAGCTGCCTTTTTAGGTTTGAGATGACTTTTGGCAATCGCATGTACTGGTTTTATTATTCCTTCATGTGATCAGCATTGTCCACAGTATTTGGCAATTTCTCCTCTACCCTGTCCATTCACTAAACAAACTAGTCCGCTTGGCTATACATTTGTGTTTAGGAGTGTACTGCATGTCTGTCAATATGTGTGTGGACTTCCAACACCCTCTAAAATTACTATGAATATCAATCAAAAGGACAACAAATTTAAGGTACCAATGTTCTCACATGTCCTTCAGAGTTTATTTTAAGGCAAACTTTTTGGCTTCACCTCTAGATATAAGTGAATTTATAAGACTTCTAGCAAAATGTTGGGGTCTTGTCTCATACTATCCTCATGTCCCCATTGTTATGCAGTGTCCAACTGAAAATATATCTATAACCAAATTGTTTTATTATTTTTTTTCTTCTTCATTTTATACAGGGTAGGGAATAGAATAAACCCTTGTCAGGGTTTTTATTTTATTTATTTTTGTTCTATGTCCCATTGCGGAGATTTCCTTTAATTTCCTGTACTGTAGACCCAACAGAAGTTGAGGAAATCTCTTCGAAGTGAGGGAAACACCCAGATAAAAAGTAATCACAATTGGAAGGTTTCTTCTCTAGTCATCTGGTGAAAGCTCAATATTTCGTGTTTTTTTTTTTTCCCTCCCAGTGATGGGGATTAAGTCTCCCCAGCAGAGTTCGAGACAGAAAAAAAACAAAAGCTTTCAGGGGCTCTAACCACTCAACACACAAAACAATAAAAAAAAAGCTGGTTTCTGTACTGTCTTCATTCAGATTTTCTGGCTTTGTTGGAATTCCAGCATGTTGAAGGGATAGAAATGTCCATTGACCGAATAAACAATCGTAGGGAAAAGAGCCTCTTTGGTCACTTATGAGTGTTTGTTTGAGAGTTATGCAAGTAGCCATGTTATCAACTATGTTCTCTACTTTATGCCAAGGGGTATTGGTGTTTTGTTTCTCTAGTGGACACTTCCACTGTGTCTATGGAAACTGGTATACATTGCCTACCTATATTTTGGTCTGTTGGGTTTTTGCACGGTACAAGATTTTTAAAGAATGCCACCGAAAATATTGTGAATGTAATGTAGTTTCGATGGGATTCATGAATTCAAAGTGACGAATACTTCTGGAGCCCCAAGGTAACAAGCTCTCAGTAGTAATTCTTGTGACGTGCAGAGGGAGAGCAGAAAATGTGTATTTTAAACTTGAGTTGGTATGTAGCAAGTTCAGCAATGACAGGAGCTTTCTGAATTATGGTGGTAGCAAGTGTATGGCCAGGTTTATATTGAGATTGTAATGTTTCTCAGTCTTAAACTGGATACACACTATACAATTTTTCTTTTTAGATTTGATTTTTTATTTAGATTTATCAAAACCATGTAATATGAGGTCAAACCTAAACACTTTCAATTTGTATGCAATCAGGCAGGCCCTTGCACTTAGTTGAAGGTAAAGCCTCGTACATACGATCAGATTATCGGACGTTTTTTTTTTTTTGCTTGTCTCATGTCGTAAGTGAAAAGGCTACTTTTCATACAAAAATTCTCGTACAACAGAATTTTTTACTTCAGAAGTGATATCATGTGTTGAATTGTTTTTGTATGTATTTTTTTTTGTTTCCGAGCATGCGTAGTCTTTCTCTTACAATTTTTTTCCAATGAAAACTGTACTAATTATACGAAAATCGGACGTTGTGTTCACATACGATAATTTTTTTAGAGCAGGCACATACAGTTTGTCATCCGAAAATTTGTAATCGGCTGTCGAAAGCGCCATACTAATGATTTGAAAATCCGCAGATTGTTAGTTGGATAACATTGTATATTTGATTTTCGTATCCTGTGTACGGGCCTAAATGCTGGATACACACTATACAATTTTCTTTATGGTTTACCAAAACCATATAATATGAGGTCAAACCTTTAAGGGCCAGTTCCCCCCCAGATGCAGTTTCGTGCGCTTTTTTTCTCACCTCGTCTTTCAGGACAGCACCTGGAGAGAGCGCAGCTCCACCCCTTTTCCCAGGAAACACTGCAGTCAGTTTTCTTTAAAGACCGGACACTTCCACCATGGCCTCAGTTGTAGTGTTTCCTCCGCCATGGTGGAAGCGCTGCGGGGAACCAGGGGTAATGCTGCGCTCTCTCCAGGTGGAGACAGTATGGGGCATACCTGTTAGTTTTTTTCTTTTGTTCCAGGCCAGCCCAGCACCCCCCCCTTACGTGAGGTGGATGCTGCGGTACCTTCTCCCCTTCATACCCGGCGAGGGTTCAGGCTGCGGGAGGGCCCGCTCTCATCAGACCGGCACTGGGGGCATGGAAGGAGGGATGGCGTGCTCCTCAGGAGACGAGCAGCGTCTCTTTTGTTGTATCCCCATGTTTTCCGGGTCCCGGATGGCGAGCGCGTCATTCCGGCCGGGGGCGGGACTTCCCGTGGTGCGACGCGGCTTCCGGTTCCGGCCGCTGGAACGCAGGGGGAGGAGGCGGCCTTCGGCTGGTGTCATTTCCGGTCCTCACAGCGGTGAAAGGACCGGGAAAATCAAGAAAGGAGCTGTCGGACGCCACTTCAACCTCGCAATGGAAGAGGAACAAGCGGCAGTGGTGGGAACAGGAGCCACTCACACCAGCCAGACCCAGGTAAGCAGGGACAGAGGTCCCTGTATATATACTTTATGGGGTCTTGTATATTCTTTCCCTCCTTTTCTCCCCTGGGGGGAAAGCAAAGGAGCCTGTGCCACTCTCCCTAGAGATTGTTACTAGAGAGTTGGTTTTTTTGTTGTTATGGTGGCTCAGGGGGTGAGACACTAGGTAAGCTGTGCTTATAAATGTAAGGGCTAAAGTGTTAGTTCCTTCCTCTTTTATTTTCCAGCTGATTTAGAAGGTTTTGGTTACTATTATGTTTTAAAAATGTTTTAAATATAGTATGGTGTATTTCAGCTTAAAGCCAAAGACAAAACCAAACACTCCTCTCCTCTTCCCAAGAGGAGATGTCCGTCTTGCAAAGACACGCTTAGGGAAACATGGCCTAAAGCGCTATGCAAGACCTGTATTGCAGAGCTGTTAAAAGAGGAAACTGCCTCAGCTGCAGCTGCTGCTCAACCAGGGGAGCTATTAAGCTCCTTCCGAAAGGAACTAGCGGACACTTTTCAGTCATTCCGCTCCTTTTTGGATAGACGTCCGGCGGCCCAGCCAAACAGGAAAGGCAGTTCACCATCCTGTTCTCATCCTAGTACTCCTGCACCCAGAGGGGTCAGCGACTCGGAGGATGAGGAGATAAATGTTGCCACAGGTTCGGATGAAGAAGAGGAAGAAGAAAGGGAAATTTCTTCTTCCCGCTATAGGTTATCCCTGGAGGAAGTAGACGATCTATTAAAAACAATACACACAACGCTTAATATCGAAGAGGATAAGACGCAATTATCCTTACACGATAAGATGTTTCAAGGCATGGGAGAAGTAAAGCAACGGGTGTTCCCAGTGCACAAATACATCTCCGAGACAGTAAAGAGAGAATGGAAGGACCCAGAGAGGGCACCTTTCTTTTCCAGATCCCTCAAGAGAAGATTCCCCTTTGAGGATGATAGTCAGCAGGTTTGGAATAAAAAACCAAGGCTTGACGCAGCCTTTTCGCAGGTTTCAAGGAATACAGACTTGGCCTTCGAGGACATGGGCACCCTAAAAGATGCCATGGACAAGAGGGCAGACTCCCTACTAAAAAAGGCATGGGATTCGACTCTAGCCAACTTTAAGCCAGCAATGGCATCAACCGTGGTAGCGAGAAACTTAGAACACTGGTTGGAGCAATTAAAAACTCACATTGAGGCGGGAACTTCTCGTAAGGATCTACTTGACACGCTGCCTATACTTCAAAAGGCGGTAGGGTACATGGCTGATGCCTCTGCTGAATCTATCAAAATGTCAGCTAGATCAGCAGCCTTGGTCAACTCAGCCCGCAGAGCCTTATGGGTTAAGACCTGGTCAGGGGATATAGCCTCAAAGGCGAAGTTATGTGGTTTGCCTTTTGACGGTGACTTAGTTTTTGGCCCTGATTTGGAAGCCGTACTTAATAGAACGGCTGATAAAAAGAAGGCCTTCCCAATAAAGAAGAAAGTGGTTCCTCAGGGTAAAACTAATTTTCGTGCTTTTCGGCAAACCGAGGTTAAAAAAGACACGGGCTATAAAAGACCTTGGAGGTCCCAGAGAGGGAGAGGAAAGTCAGGGGTACTATTCCGCCCTCCTGGCCAAACCACAAACACCCAGTGACAGTCCGCCAACGGTGGGAGGAAGGTTACAGGCCTTTCTTCCACAATGGAAGACAGCGACGTCCAGTCCATTTGTCCTCAAAATAATATCAGAGGGCTACAGGCTGGAATTCTCGCAACCCCCTCCAAACCGTTTTTATGTAACCCGGACTCCTCGAGACCTGGAGAAGTCTATAGGGATGTCATCCTTACTGGAAGAACTCATCCAGCAAGAGGTAATTATAGCTGTTCCCCCCGAAGAGGAAGGGATAGGGTGCTATTCACACATCTTCCTAGTGAAGAAGACGTCAGGAAAATTCCGGTTGATCTTGAACCTGAAGATACTAAACAGGTCCATCAGATACAAAAGATTCAAGATGGACACAATTTTCTCAGTGAAACATCTCCTGACGCCAGGTTGTTTTATGGCATCCATAGACCTGAGGGATGCGTACCTACACGTTCCTATAGCGCCAATATCACAGAAGTATCTGCGATTAGCAGTAAAGACGGGAGACTCAATCTCACACCTGCAGTTCAGAGCCCTCCCTTTCGGACTGTCATCCTCACCAAGGATATTTACAAAGGTCATAGCAGAGGCTCTAGCACCCCTCAGATTAAAGGGGATATCAATAGTGCCATATCTGGACGACCTCCTGATATTTGCCAAGACAAGGGAGTTATTGGCGAAAGATCTAAAAGAGACGAAAAGACATCTCGAGAGTCTCGGATGGATCATAAACCAAGAAAAATCAAAAATGATCCCTTCCCAGACGATAACATTTCTTGGATATACAATAAATTCCATACAGGAAAGACTTTTTCTCCCAGAGGAAAAAATAGAGAAACTCCAGAGGGCAGTAAAGGGGACTCAAACAAATCTGCCGATGACAATCAGAGCAGCCATGTCAGTCCTAGGCCTACTCACCGCCTCAATACCAGCGGTACAATGGGCACGTCTGCATGCGAGAGACCTCCAGCAGACAATTCTCAGGAATTGGTCCTACGGAGAGTCGCTGGAAACGGACGCAAGCTTCTGGGGGTGGGGTGCTCATCTGGATGGACAGATGGCCCAAGGAACATGGTCAAACAGAGAAGCCCGGAGATCCTCCAATTGGAGAGAATTGAGGGCCATTCTACTGGGACTATGGGCGTTCAAGAAACAAGTCCTGGGTCACCACATTCAGGTGTTATCAGACAATGCCACGGCAGTGGCTTATATAACAAGGCAGGGAGGCACGAGGAGCAGAGTGTTGCTATCCTCAGCCCTCCACATTTTGGCCTGGGCAGAATCCAATCTAGCCTCCTTGACGGCGGTACACCTAAAGGGAGATCTGAACCAAATAGCAGACTTCCTAAGCCGAGAAAGAGTACTGGAATCAGAATGGAGTCTGAATCCGGTAGTATTCCAGAAGATAACAGGAAGATGGGGAGTTCCCCAAATAGACCTGTTCGCATCCCACGCCAATGCGAAGGTGGAAACATACTTCTCCCTAAACAGGCAAGATCAAGCGGAGGGTCTAGATGCACTGGCACAACCATGGACCTTCCACTTGTGCTACGCTTTTCCCCCCTTCCAAATGATCCCATTGGTCCTCAAAAAGCTACAGAAGGAGCCTACAACATTAATCCTAGTAGCCCCATTCTGGCCCAAAAGGACTTGGTTTTCAACCATCCAGAGGATGGCGGTGGAACCCCATTGGTTTCTTCCTTTACAGAAGGACCTTTTAACACAGGGGCCCCTACAAAGGGGCTTGTCCAATAAACTAATTTCAACATTATTGGACAGCCGAAAAAAGGTCACCAGAGCGATCTATTTCAAAGCTTGGAAATATGTTAATTCCTGGTGCAGAGAAAAGATCCGTTCACCAAAGGAGACTATCTCTGTATTAGAATTTCTCCATGAGGGAATGGAGAAGGGGTTGGCGATTAGCACCCTAAAGGTGCAAGTAGCCGCCTTATCGGTGTTCCTGGAGAGACAACTATCTCAGGACCCCCTTATCGTTAGATTTTTTAAGGCACTGACCAGAGTTAGGCCAGTACCCTTTAAGTTCTTCCCAAAATGGGACTTATCTCTGGTGCTACAGGGTCTGACAAAAAGACCCTTTGAACCTCCGGAGGAAGCAACGATTAAATTTTGGTCCCTGAAGGTAGCACTCTTAGTGGCAGTTACCTCAGCTAGGAGAGTGAGTGATCTACAGGCCCTGTCAATCATAGAACCTTTCCTTTCTATATTTCCAGACCGGGTAGTGCTGAGAACTGACCCGGGCTTCCTACCAAAAGTGGCAACGGTATTCCACAGGTCACAGGAAATAGTTCTCCCTTCCTTCTGTCCTACACCAGTGGGCACGAAAGAAGCCTTTCACAGCTTGGATGTAAGGAGGTGCATACTGCACTATCTAAAGATAACAAGTGAATTCAGAAGATCGAATTCCCTGTTTATTTTGTTTTCTGGCCCACGTAAAGGTTATAGTGCGTCCAAAAATACCATAGGTAGGTGGCTACGAATGGCTATCGGCGAAGCCTACAGAGCTTCAGGGATAGAACCTCCCACAGGAGTAGGGGCTCATTCAACCCGGGCAGTAGCAACATCCTGGGCAGAACGAGCTGGAGCTTCGCCGGGAAGAATATGCAAGGCGGCTACGTGGACAAGCTTCTCCACTTTCACCCGCCATTACAGGTTGGATTTACTCTCTGCATCTGAGCAATCATTTGGCAGAAAGGTCCTACAGGCAGTGGTCCCACCCTAGAGTAAGTACTCTTTTATCATCTCCAGGTGCTGTCCTGAAAGACGAGGTGAGAAAACCTCAGTTAGACTTACCGGTAACGGTATTTCTACGAGTCTTTCAGGACAGCACCGATGACCCGCCCTAAAGTAATGATAAGATGTGGTGTTATTGCTATGTTCTGCTTATCTAATTTCAGCATGGCTGGAGGTACTCTTAAACAACTGAGGCCATGGTGGAAGTGTCCGGTCTTTAAAGAAAACTGACTGCAGTGTTTCCTGGGAAAAGGGGTGGAGCTGCGCTCTCTCCAGGTGCTGTCCTGAAAGACTCGTAGAAATACCGTTACCGGTAAGTCTAACTGAGGTTTTTCTGCACTAAAAATGCACGCACTGTGTTTTCCATGTATTTCAATGGCTCTAATTCACACCATGCAGTCGGTTTCTGGACCGGAAACTGACTGCATGGTGTGAACTAGAGCCATTGGAATACATGGAAAACACTGTGCATGCATTTTTAGTGCAGAAAAAAAAAACGCACGGAACTGGCCCTACCAGTTTCAATTTGTATGCAATCGGGCAGGCCCTTGCACTACATAGTTTTGGTAAAGCTAAAGGAAATCGGACAAGAGTTGTATAGTGTGTATGGGGTCTTGGTCTAAAGGAAATTGAACAACAAAAGTTGTATAGTGTGTATCTAGCTGTGCAGGACAGGAGGGATACCATTGTGCATGAGGCCCATTCACACCTATGCAATGTGCTTCTGTGCGACTGCAAAAAGGTGCAGGCACTTCTTTTAGTGCAACGTGGTGGTGTGTTGTGTGTTTTTTTTTTTGTTTTTTTTGTTTTTTTTTTTTCCAAGCTTTTTAATAGAAGTGCATTGAAAAACACATGAAAATTCACAAGTGTGAATCCTGCACTGACCTTGCCAGGTATACTTGGTAAATTTGTCACTGTAGTAACCTTTCGCAAATAATTTAAAGATAGGACTATAGTAAACTACAATCTGGATTGTATTATGGAACAAGCCTGGCACTGTGTGGATCCTACTTTGTTTAAATGCCTTGCATACTGCTCCCTCCCCCCAGGAAAAGTGCTTCCTATGCAGTTAGTAGTAAAGACTGTTTCTATAGTTAACCTTCAAACGGACCTGGATAATCAATTTCAGGATGAATACTCTGTTACCACTCCTGTGCACACATTACATTCACTTTAGAATATGTATGATGTTGCTTGTATCTACACCTTAACATGATTTTGGGAAACATGGAATTCCCATTTTTGCATGCATTTTGTGTGCATTTCACTGCATGGGGTGTTGAGACTGAACACACGAGAACACATTTGCAGAAGATATAGTAAGATATAGTAAGTGAAAACCATACTTTTAAAGAATACTACAATGATGAGCAGCAGCTTAATTTTTGTTCCAATCTCTTCTACTTTGTAAAAGATGAGTTTGGCGCCCACCCTTCCTGTCTCCATAGTCTTTTATAGTTGGTGCCAATCATCTTAATGGATGGCTTGGAAGGCAGAAGGGTTTGACTTCTATAGGAAAAGCTGAGATTTGTATATCGGCTGCTCACATTTCTGGAACATACAACTTGGTGTGTGTGTGTGTGTGTGTGTGTGTGTGTTTTGTATGGAGGACATGCAGGTAGACCATTTACCAAAACAAAAGACGCTGACTGCTGGGATAATTCATTGTCCCAGTCTCCTGATTGATTATTTCTATTTGACCACAATCAATTTAAGCGGTATTGCAGCTTACCAATCATGAGATTGCGGCATCAGTTTTTTTCTTGTCTTTTGGCTTTTTTCCCCCTCTGTTTTCACCTGGTGGTCAGGCCAGTAACACACCTCCTGTATTAGAGACTGCTTTGGATGAATGAGCAGAGGAGGCACAGCAGACTGAAGCATTGTCAGTCGAGAGGAGGGGTGTGTAGTGTTTACTTTTTCTTTTGTAAATTCCATCTTCACCTGGTCTGCTTGAATGGCCGAGCCGCAATGACGTCACTCCCACGCACACGTGTGCCCTTCCTTCAGAGCGCATGTGCTGGCGATGTCACCGGCTGACAAAACGGCGAGTATCTCCTGCATGGTGCACATTTAGGAGATATTCATTTTTACCTACAGGTAAGCCTCATTATAAGCTTATCTGTAGGTAAATATCACAAATCGGACTTTACTACTGGTTTAAGTGTTATAACTTTCATATAATATACAGTGGAGGATGGCAAGTTGTTGCTGTTGTCACTGTATAGTATTGTAGATTTTTATTTTTTTTCCAATTCTATAGCACTATATAAAAATGTAAAAGCTGCAATAGCTTACTTTCTGCGTGCTTGATCCTGATGTGGATTCATTCACACCACATGGTTGGGCTGCACTGGGCAGACTTGGCCAAGGCAGTCCCAACGCATAGACAATGTCCTATGAATTTAGTTCACACCACTGTGCTACAGTGCGCTGAAAAAACATAGGGCATGCTCCACTTTATGTTTAGCAGTGTGTTGCAACCTGCTGTGGTAAATAAAGGTAAATTTAAATGCCATTTTGTTTTGAATTGCAACAAAGTTGGAATTAAAACTAAGAAAACCATGTGATGCATCCGCTCTGCTCCATTCATAGCGCTCACTAGTGGCCGCTGGTGTGAACAAACCCTAAATGATTTAGAAAAAACAGTGATCAGGCTTACTCAATTTAATGGCATATTAAGGGTAGAGCCACACACAGGGGCACATATAAATATAGCAGTTAGAGATTTATTTATTTTAAACAAAAGTAGTGTCTTTTTAAAATGGCACATGGGTTGCATTGTGTGGTTGTTATAAATTCAGTTTGGGGGGTTCTTTCTACACATAAATGAGTTGGACATTGGAGGAAAACGCTTGGATCACTTGCGTTCATTAGACGTGTGTGTGTGTTGGGGGGGGGGGGGGAAATAGTTGAATGAGCGTAATACCCTCCAGCTCACTGGAATGACCTTTGGCCCTTTGTATCCTGTGACACTCAGCCAGTCTTTGTGCTGCAGTTTATTCATGATGGTTCTGTTTCCCCCATCACATATGCCACAGTCTTGCAAAGAGAGGAGATAAATTATTTTCAGCTGCAGCTCAGGCCAAGGAAGAAGAAAAGACCTTTGGAGGCGTAGAGAGAGAGGGGGGGGGGGGGAGGGGTAGGCCACACTGTTTTCAGGAGGATGGGCAGGTTGGAGTACATTTGCTTATTGCATGTGTGTGTGTGTGTTTGTTTTTTTTTTTTCCTTGAAAAGAGCATGCATACAGTTTTTAGTATGTGAAATTTGTGGCTGTACATAGTGTAAAACATAGGATTCTATTTTTTTATATCACCGCATACTCGGACTTCGCTGCCTCCATTGGACTCCTGTCTCTGAATCCTCCAGTGGCAGCTTTGTAAGCAAATATATTTGCCAGGAGATCACTTGACGGGTAATGGCAGTATTATGGCTGCCTTCTCCCCTCTCCTCCCATCATAATCTGGCAAGCAGGGATCTGTTCTATTGCTGACACAGATAAAATGAGCGTGCACATCAGTTGCTTCAAACAAGCCCAAGGATCAGCAAGGACATAGCTGTTTTAAGGGTAGAAGCTTGTGCTGGTGCGGAAAAAGGCAGTTAACGGTTTGAAGTAACTGGGCTGTATGGCTTGTACAAGCTGGTATTGATTTCTGCAGATGTCCTTTGTATAAGAATATTGGACAACAGGGATATAGTGTACATTTCATAAAAAAAGCCAAGCCCTGATTTTTGCACCAAAAAAATAAAAAAAAAACCCATCCAAAACTGATATTTTACTTTTTATGGGGTTGCTCACACCATGTGTACCATGGTAAGATACACCTGCCATAATTCCATATTTCTTCCCAGCTGCCATAGCCGTTTGAGATGCATGATGGTGCCCCTTGCTTTCCAATGGTTTGTTCATTAGGTAAATTAAACCATTGGTTGGAAAATCATGCTGCCGAAGGGTGACACCTTTTTTTGTTATGAAAGTCGGGGATGAATGGGGACACAAACTACTATAGGGAAATCTCACCATAGCAATTTGAAGCCATTGCAAGCTGAGTTGTATATAAAATACGTTAAAAGAGAAGTGTTTGGTGTGTTTTGTTTTTTTTCCCCCTTATTCATACTTGGGTGGATGCAGCATCAGACCGATGATGCATCTGTCCCCCACTGCCTCTTCGCTGAGAACCGAGCCACCAAACACCGCTGATGGCTTGGTTCTCTCACCTCCCAGAGCAGAGAGCTGCTGACTGCCAGTCAGGAGCTCTCCTGCTCTGCCCCTCCACGCTCATTGGAGCACTGACTGTGAAGGGGCAGGGAGCGGCCGCCTCAGCGGCTTGCTGAGACTGCCATCAGTCCAGGCAGCTGGCGGATCCAGACTTTTCCTAAGTCAGGATGACGTGGTGCCTGGACTGAACTTGGTCACGTCAGTGGAGAGCAAACTTTAGACTGCTCTCCGCTGAAAATGGGTCACAGGAGTGCAAAACTAATTGCACTCCTGTGACCCTTAGGAGAAGCCCGGCCTAAAAAGCTCAGGTTGGACTTCTCCTTTTTTAATATTCAATGCAGGCCTCGCATGAAAAATGCAAGGTCTGCCAACTATGCCCGCGCGCACACGCACGCACACGCACACACACGCACACACACATTTGGGGTAGAGTACATACGTTTTTTAACTCTCCAGCTTCTGTCTACTTGCTGGGATCCTGGAAAAGCTGAGGATTACAAATCTTTTACTTTCGCCAGAGTACATTCTCTTGGGGTAAGGCCCAGCGACATGCTCACCCAGGTGAACATGCCATGAGTCCTGGTGTAAGGCAAGTGGTTTTTAAGGGTTGCTTATGGAGGAACAAGTGGCTAAAATTTCCAGTACTAGTAGTCTTTTTCAACTTGTCATTAAATGAGAAGTACAGCCAAAGCTTGTTTGGCTGTACTTCTCCTGTGGATCACAGAAGTGCAGTTCGTTCTGCACTCCTGTGACCCATTTTCTGCAGACAGCGGGCTGAAGCCCACTGTTGACATCACAGAGCCAGTCAAGGATCGGGCTGAGAGCCTGAGCCGGCTGCTGCCCCCCTCCACAGCCCAGCTCTCAAGTGAGCACAGGGGGGCAGAGAGCTGCTGACTGACAGTCACTAGCTCTCTGCTCAGGGATCTGAGAGAACTGGGTGATCTGCGGTGTTAGATTGCTCAGTTCTCAGTCCTGGATGCACTGGGGGGACAGATGCAACATCGGACTGATGTTGCATTCAGCTAGGTAAGTATGATTCTGAAAAAACTTAACCCCATACTTTTCTTTTAATCACCAGGGGTCTTCAGATGCAGTTTACTAATCCCTACAATTACAATAGAGGCTTTAATTTTAGTGCTTTATTTCCAGCCCTCTCTTCCTTTTCTGTAATGATAGGCGCACATGCTGCTAGTCTTTCCTGGAGGTTGTAGACAAGTATGACTGTACAAAACCTACGGAAACTGTTCATCTTTTAGTTTTCTAGACATTGGGTTAGTAAAGGATAAATTAGAAGTGCTCCAGGTTGCATGCAACATTTTGAATTTCTCATTGTTCTTGCATAAGCCAGAATATTTAGGCTCCATGCACACTATAAGATAAATAAAAAAATGCCATAAAAATGCTGGATGAAGAATGCTCATAATAGCCTTTTTGTGCCAGCTTTTAGCAGCAGTTAGGAACATTCAGAATTTTTTTTTTTTCTTCCAGCAACTTGCTCCCAAAAGCGCATTTTTTTTTTTCTTTCTGCTCCTAAAAGTAGCAGAAGCTTCAAAAACGCTTCTAAGACTAAGATAGTGTGCATGAACACATAAGATAGCACCATTTGCTTCAAGAAGCAGGAAAAAAAGCTCAAGTGGCTGCTAGGAGTGAGCGTTGGCTTTTAAAAAATAAATAAAAAATGTCTGGAGTCTGAAATTTGAAACCTAGTCTAACTTTGTAAGGTAGAGTGCAGATATCACATAGGTAGTGAGCGGAAAAAAAGGGTCACAAAGAACCTATTGTTTTGGAGTTTGTTTTCGGGGGTTTGCTGCTATTAAAATATGTGACACTGAGGAGTGATGTCATGGGACTATGAAATGTATTGCTGTGTGGGCACAGATAACTTCCCACTGACATATTTGATCTTTTTAGCAATCTGTAAAGGGGTAATTCTTCCCTATTTTATTTCCCTTATGGGAATAATAAAGTATTCTAAATCTAAATGAGCACAAGAGTAAGGAGCATTCTTCCTACTGACCATCACACTAATGTATCATGATTTGTTGATCTAGTCATTTTTAGCAGAGTTCCCTGAGACCAGAAAGTTATTTCAAGGTTTCCGCAGTGTTGAAAAAGTTGAGAGGCTGCTATATACTGTACTTTGATGAATGTCACGTATATAGTCAAAGCCACTCTCAGTGGTGCCCAGACATGCATGATAAAACTGGATTGATACAGTGGGGGTTGTTTAAGAAAGGCAAATCCATTGTGCACTTGGAAGTGCAGTCGCTGTAAATCTGAGGGGAAGATCTGAAAAGAGGGGAAGCTCTGCTGACTTTATCATCCATTCGTGTGCAAGCTGAAATGTTTTAAATTTTTCCTTGCGTGTTCCCCTCGGATCTACAGCGACTGCACTTCCAAGTGCACTTGTAGTGTAAAGTGGATTTGCCTTTCATAAATAACCCACAGTTGCATGCTACATGGCTCCGTGCATGCTGGTCAGAAGTCTTGCTTGTCACTTTCCCGAAGGGTTTGCCAGATTTTCCAATTTAAAAAATAAATAAAAAACCAGGTCAAATTATTATCATTCAGGATGAATGCTGGTAGTTGGTGGGAGCTTTGACCTAATTTGTTTTCAGCTAAATTTCTGTGTATGCAGCTAGTTTGTTATTGGAAGCTTACATTCAAGTAAATCACGGTTTCCTTAACCACTTAACGACCGCTTCCAGTAGATATACGTTGGCAGAATGGCACCGACAGGCACGTCAACGTATCTGTACGTCCCCTTTAACGGCCCGACGTGTGTGGGGGGGGGGGTTGAGCGTGCGCCACCGACCCCGCCACCGTAAAGCACTGATTTCCGCTCGGTGTAATCAGAACGGAGATCAGTGGCGTGTCACACGTAGCCATGCCCCCTAACAGTAGTGATCGCTCCCTTTGGCACACTTAACCCCTTCAGCGCCCCTAGTGGTTAACCCCTTCACTGCCAGTGTCATTTTTACAGTAACCAGTGCATTTTTATAGCACTGGTCCCAAAAATGTGTCAAAAGTGTCCGATGTGTCCGCCATAATGTCGCAGTCACAAAAAAAAATCGCTGATCGCCGCCATTACTAGTAAAAATAAAAAAGTTTATAAAAATGCCATAAAACTATCCCCTATTTTGTAAACGCTATAACTTTTGCGCAAACCAATCGATAAACACTGATTGGGTTTTTTTTTTTTTTTTTACCAAAAAAGAATACCATAGAAGAATACGTATCGGCCTAACTGAGGGGGAAAAAAATGTTTTTGTTTTTTTTTTTATATATTTTTTTTTTGGGGATATTTATTATAGCAAAAAGATAAAAATATAGCATTTTTTTTCAAAATTGTCGCTCTATTTTTTTTTTATAGCGCAAAAAATAAAAACAGCAGAGGTGATCAAATACCACCAAAAGAAAGCTATATTTGTGGGGAAAAAAGGAGGTAAATTTTGTTTTGGAGCCATGTCGCACGACCGTGCAATTGTCAGTTAAAGCGACACAGTGCCGAATCGCAAAAAGGGGCCTGGTCTTTATGCTGCATATTGGTCCGGGGCTTAAGTGGTTAAAGTAATCACTGAAATCTCCTTTTTTTTTTTTGGATGTGTTTTATATGCATCGCTGCAAAATTTGTCTCAACCATACACATACTTGGGGTCACCGTAAAGGATCCCATAATTACTAGCTGTACTCTAGATTTGGAGCGTGTCTTGCGATTTGCCACTTTTGAGCTTGAGGGGCTGTAACTAGTGTTAGAGGTGATATTTATAGTTGTATGTGTGTCAGGAAGGATTATTTCTGGACGTGGAAAGAACTATCGCTAAATCATTACACTATACAATATAATTAGGCATGCATACTATACTGTGGCTTACAAAAATTTGGTGTCCACATCAAAGTTGAAATGACCAAAGTTGGGTTGGTTGATATGAATACAGCTAACCTGAATCTCCATAATGCTGCTTTTATAGGCTCTAATATGGAGATCTACCCTACATGCATGAAATAAAGAATGTGAATGCTGTGTAAACATCACATCCCCTGCAAATTACCAATTCTGTCCTAAGCGTATGTAGCGGGGTCTCTAAATTTAGGTGGGACACTCAGGTGTGTAAGTATGGGAATAGTGGACCATTTGTGTTCGTGGAGGATTGGATGGTGTAATCTCTTTGGCCTCTGGGTGGCGGGGTTCCTGGAGGCTCAAGGTAGATTGGCTGTCACAGTGCTACCCTTTTTGTCCCTTTCCGGAGATGGTACGGCGAGGGCGGGGAACCTGCCATGGGAGGAGATAAAAGGGGGAGAAGCCCTAACCACGGTCTTCAGGAGGATCTTCTTCACGCGTCCAGGCACCTTAGGCCTGGGTGCGGGCGATTCCGGCCCAGGCGCCCTAGGCCTGACCGGAATGGAGTTGGAGTCCATCCCAGGCACCTTCAGCCTGGGGTGAGGTACTAAACTAGGAGGCCTGGGGTCCAGTGACTTCGACTGGGTCCCGCGAGGGTGGAGAAGTCCGAGGGTCCCTGAGGTGGATGGGGCCCATGTCTGAGGTGAGGAGGCCGGGGAGGTTACCCATTCGGAGAGTATGGAGCAGCATCAACCCAGTGACGGATGGGCCTCTGGTAACTCCCTTGGAGGGACATCTTCCCCTGACAGGGGCCACAACGCAGCGAAGGTACTCCTATCTACGTTCTCTTGAGTTGCTGGTAGAGACTCACAAGTTCTAAATCCTTTCTAGCTAATGCTATAGTAACCGCTGGCGAGATCACAGTGGTTTAGCTGATAACCAGGATAGTGCTTCAACTGCTCATTCCCCGTATCAAAATGTTATCAAGTCGCAACCAGTTGGCTACTGAAGCACTGTTTATTGTGAGATGTACAATAAAACAAGAGTTGGACTGTGATCGGTGTGTGGAACTCTAGTTAATGGGAGCAAAGGGAAGTGTTGGCACAGCAGGACTTGATTCTAGACAAAAGCACACAGGCCCGAGGAAATATCTGGTACTGGCCTTCACCTCACCCACAGCTATGGGGAGGACATGGGCCGTAGCGCATCTCACCCTGTCGTGTGACATACCCCTAGACAAAAGAGATGGGGTGAGGCCGCTACACGTAGTATCAAATATACAGATTTATCAAGAAAAGACTGGGGGGGGGGGTGGCTTTCTTCTCGATCTAGCTGATGAGATTCATTTAATTCACTGCTTATCGCCAATGCCTGCTCTTATTTGTATGTAAGAATCTGAAGCGCAGTCATTTTTTCCATGTGGACCTCGCACGGGCAGTGGGCTGGGGGTAATCTGGCCGGGAAGGGGTTAATCTTCCATAGCACTCATGCAGTCATCTGTGAAGTAGCCTGTTCCTGAGGAAAGTTTCAGAGGAGTTATGAATCCAGCTACTTGTTCCCATTGCGTACCGCAGAAGCACCAGCCCACGACCATTAATGCTTGGAAAGAAAAATAAGATTATGCCTTAGAATCATAGTGACAAATTCCAAGCATGGCTGGGATTCTTCAATTCACATTTGTTCAGATCAGTAGCAGTATTAATCATTCGCCTCCTATCTCCAAGATCTAAATGCATTTTGATAGCTTTTTTTTTTTTTTTTAGACACCGTTTTGTTCTTGTGTCTTGTAAAGTCAGATATTTAGCAGCACTTATTGATGCTCTTCAGGGTGCACTACAGTTCCTAAAGTGTTGTCCCCCCCCCCAATTTTTATATATTTTTCTACGGTAGACATGTTTAGCAGTTTTTAGTCCAATATGCAACACATTTAAAGCTTCTTGCTCAGCCTCTGGAGTGTAGATGCCATGTGAACGGTCCTGCAGAGAGCTGGAAGAGTTAACTGTCTAGAGAGTCCAGTCAGCAGAGTTTTGGGCACAGTCTGAGCGGATGCTGTCATAACCACTTGTATCCATGGCACATTAAGCAATGCAGTGAACCTGGTGAGTGAACTTCCTGTCGTCCTTGCTGGACAGCTGTGACTCAGCCACACAATAAAATTGCCAAATATAAAACTCATTGTTTTCTCTCCATCTGCAAAATATATAAAATTGTTCAGAGATGCAGAATAACAGCTCTGCCCATAGTGTCTTTTTTCAGCTGCACTTTCCAGCACGGTGTTCCCAGGCAGCCTAATAAATGGGCATGGGGCACCTAATTCTATCTTGTAGGATCACCCTGCTCTGCCCGCAGTATGAAGCAAGCCTTTCAGATAATTTGACCTTGAGTAGAGGTGCTAGAAGTTGTGGATTTGTGGTTGCTGTTTGAGGAGCAATGGATGCATACCACGTGGCTTTTAAGGAGAAGCCAGGACAAGATGTCTACTGTGTAAAGCCTGAGGTAGGGAGTAAAGAGAATCTGGTCACATATCTTGTTTGAAATATATTTCAGGATACTTTTTAAAGGGTCACATTCTACCTTCTGGTGTTTGTTAAATGGACTAGCGGATTCTGCTAACTTTGGCTTATCGCAGCCCTTGATGCTGCTGCTTGCTCATCTCATTACACTTCTCGGGGGAATAAGGTTAAGGACACGCTGTTGGTAACTAGAGCATTTTCAGGGCTTTAGTTTAGCAGATGGGATGCTTGGCTCTATCCATACATCTGTCTGCCTGCTGTGGCAGCTGATGCTACTGCTGCATTTTCAGTGTCCCTTTGTTCTCTCCCACCTAACAAATGATTGCTGTGTGCAAGTGGAGTTTAAACTTTTCTGCTTTTGTATTTTGTTTTGTTATTAAAGCGTTATAAAAAGTCAAAGAAATTGCTGCCACTTTATTAATGTGTTTGTTTTTTTTTCCTCCAGGTGCAGTTGCCAGATTGTCTGACACTAAAGGGTCCGAAAGAATTAAGAAAATATGGAATGACATGTAAGAGATTAGCTAAGGATTAACAGCTCTGAGGACAAACGCCTCACTCGTGAGGTGAAGCACAATCTTGCGCTTGTGGCTCTAAAGAGCACTGTGCAGAAACAAGATGGCGGACCCTGGCATGATGAGTCTGTTTGGGGAAGATGGAAATCTATTCAGCGAAGGCCTGGAGGCCCTTGGGGAATGTGGTTTTCCAGAAAGCTCTGTCAATTCTATGGCACAACAAATGCCTATGGATCAGGGTTTTGGTTCATTGCAATCTCCTCTCCATCATAACCCCAGCAGTCAAAACCAAGCAAAGCTGACCCACTTTGATCACTATAACCAATACGAGCCTCAGAAAATGCACATAATAGACCAGCCTAACAGAATGATGGCTAACACTCCTGGTAATGGTATTGCCTCTCCACATTCACAGTATCACAGTACGCCTGTTTCTCAGGTGCCCCATGGTGGTAGCCAAATGGGCGTCTATCCTGGTATGCAAAATGACAGGCATGGGGCGCCATTTGTGGACAGTGGTTCTATGTGGGGACCTAGGGCAGTGCAAGTGCCCGATCAGATAAGGCCAACATACCAGCAGCAACAGTCCCAGCAGCAACCACAGACCCCTTCTGCTCCTCAAGGTCCCTCTCATCCTCAGCATGTTCAACAAATGGGCAATTACATGGTTCGGGGAGATTTTTCAATGCAGCAACATGGTCCACTACAGCCACAAAGAATGAACCAGTTTTCACAAGGACAAGATGGTCTCACCCAAGGAAATCCCTATCTTGGTGGTGCAGGGCCTGGGCACATGTCTCACGTCCCACAACAAAATCCAAATATGGGGCCTTCACTGCGTCATTCAGTCCAGCAATTTCATCATCATCCCCCAGCTACTCTGCATGGAGAATCTGTTGCTCACAGTCCTAGATTTTCTCCCAATCCTCCTCAGCAGGGTGCAGTTAGGCCGCAGTCCCTTAATTATAACTCTAGAAACCAGACTGTACCTTCACCTACGCTAAACAACTCAGGGCAGTATTCCCGTTATCCTTATAGTAACCTTAATCAGGGATTAGTTAATAATACAGGGATGAATCAGAACTTAGGCCTTACAAACAGCACTCCAATGACTCCGTCTGTACCTAGATACCCAAATGCTGTGGGGTTTCCATCAAATAATAGTCAAGGACTGATGCACCAGCAACCCATTCATCCTAGCGGCTCACTTAACCAAATGAACACACAAACTATGCATCCTTCACAGCCTCAGGGATATGCTTCTCCACCTCCCATGTCGCCCTTGAAAGCAATGAGCAATCCAGCAGGCACCCCTCCTCCTCAAGTTAGGCCTGGCAGTGCAGGGATTCCTATGGATGTTGGAAGTTACCCAAATATGCCCCATCCTCCAGCTCACCAGCCCCCTGGCAACATGGGCATGGGACAAAGAACCATTGGTCCCAGGAACATGCCGCAGGGCCAGGCCTTCATGGGTATGTCCTCAACACCAAGGGAGATGGGTGGGCATATGAGACCAAATGGCTGTCCAGGAGTTAGCCATGCAGATCCACAGGCAATACAAGAACGGATGATGTCTGGCCAACAGCATCCCAGTCATCAGTCTTTTCAGCAGCAAATGGCAAACTGTCAGCCTCATCCAGCTATGCATCATCAGTCTTCACCATCTTCACATTCTCATCATCAACCATGGACTTCGCTTCACCAGTCACCTCAGAATACCCCTCAGAAAGTGCCTGTTCATCAGGTAAGAGTATATTAAATCTGAGCACTAAGGTCATATTTACTACATGTACTTGTAACACATCTGCTTTATTTTTTCTCTTGACACTATGTAGCTTTCACACAAACTCAGCTTGTGAACTTCCTGCTTTGTACATTTTTCTGATTTAAGTATAAACATAAAAGGTATGGAACAACAGGAAGTTGTATCTGTATTGTTTGGTTATGAAACTTCTGCTGTTTTTATTCTAAGAACCTTTTTAAGATCAAGAACTTGGCAAGGTGGCAGCTTATTAAAGGTGGGATCGTACAACTTTTTTTTTTTTTTTGCAGTATACAATAAGCCTGTATTCAGTTAATTCCTGGCTTTTCCCAAGATTGTTTAATGGATTAAAACACAAGTCTAACTGGTCCACTCCCACCATTAAACTTTCCTGTGACAAAGATAAGGTGGAGCAACTTTGTCAAAGACCACATGGTGTTGAAGTACAGCCAAAGCTCAGGAATCTGTACACTGCTCTGCGTATGCAGACACACACAGCCCACGCTCCTCAATGGGCGGTCAGATGTAAGCGGACCGCTTATCCTTTTTACACCTGACTGCCATCAAACCCGATTCGCTAGACGGATCCCCATCTGCCTTTTTTTCATCAGATTGGATATCGGTGGGTGTAAACCGGCACATGTCAGTTTACACCCACCGCTCAATGGAGGGTCTGATTAAGTCCATCTGTCAGTTTTTAAAGCGGGCCCAATCGGTTTGCTTATGTGAAAAGGGCCTAAAATTTCTGCCTTTTATGCCAACCTTTGGTTTCAATACTTAGTGTCCCTGACCCAGAACAGAGATGCAGAACTCTTGATCTGCTTGTTTGTGATATAAACTAGTGAAGCTATATGATCGACTTGAGAACAGGCAGCTGGCATTTTAAGCAGGTAGTCGACAATAGAAGCTTCTATCAGCAAAGGTTTCCACCCCCCCCCCCCTTTACAATTTTTAAGATCATATCTTTTGATTAGTTAGAGGCTAATGAGTTATTAGTTCTCCTTGCAAGCCATAGTTTGATAGCATTCTGTTCACTGCTTTTGTTGACATCAGGCATGGTCCAGAGACAATGGTCCCACAAGGTGGTGGTGTTAGTTTTGATGTATAATGGTAAGTAGTAATATAGTGCAGGTGTCAGAGCTGTAATGCTGATGCTCTGAACCTATTGAAAGGTACAATATGCTGATCATGGCCAAGAGTGAGCCCACGTTCACATTGGGCTGATTTGGCATGCGATTTGACATGTCAAATCGCATGCCAAATCGGCAGCTATTGCTGGCAATAGCACCTTCCAATTCCCAAAAGTAAATTCAGGGGCGATTTTAATAGACATCTGTGCATGAACCCGCACAGATGTCTGTCAAATTGACCCCGAAGTCAACTGCATTGCCGGTTTGAAATTGCGAGAGTTCAGCTGAACTCGCACGATTTCTAACCTGCATACGTGTGAACCTGGGCTTAAGGTTAATATGATGCACTAGCCAAATACACACCAATTTTAAATGGACTGATTAGATGAAACGCCAATACTTTCAGCACCTTGATGCTGTATAAGCCTAATTTCTGTTGTCCTGTTAACAAAGTGCAGGAACCAAGCTGAAGTGCAGCAAATGTATACATTATTTTATAACCCGGCCAGTTCACATTATTTTTAGTCAAGCTTCCCTTTCTAGATATCCTGGGATAAGGCCCCAGGAAATTCCAGTCATATTTATGTGACTGACTGAACACTCAATTCAAGACCATTTGCCTGTGTTTTTTTTTCTTTTTCTTTTTTTTGACAAATTGTTTTATAGTGGTAATTTTTATGACCTTTGTTTACTCCTTGTAGAAATATATGCTATTTGCAGGTACATTTGACTTTGTTGCTGTGCATTGTATCTTATTATAATCCTAGAAAAAAAATGCTTGGCTATATAAATCTTGATGAATAATAATAATCTGTACACACCAAGTTCAGTTGGCTCCAGTATCAAAATATACAGTGTGTGTGTGTGCATTTCCTTAAAACTATTTTAGAGACAACCTCCCTAGGCTCTTCCCAGCATCCATGATCATTCTAAAAACATGCAGGGCAAAGTGGCCATTAACCATTTCACGCAAGCCCATACATTGATCAATTTTTATTTATTTTTTCATTCATCAAAATGGTTGAATAAAAATAACTGATCCAATTCCCCAATTACACGTTCGAGGTGGATGGGGAAAATTCTCCTGCTGTGGTTTTATTTTTGACTGTGAGGAGCCTTCCCTGCAATCATGTTCGTCAAAATATAATTAGTGTTGCCGGCTATTGTCGGCAACACTGATCATTTGGGGGGAAAAACCCGACAGGTTCATTGTACGGTAGTTTGTGTACAACCAGCCTGCTCATACAGGGATCAAAATTTTGTCCTGTCCTCGCTGAACTAGACAAATTTCGATCAATGTATGGTCAGCTTAAGAAAGCTTTTCTCTTTCGTTCATGGACACAGCCTTAATCTTGACAAGTGGGTATTGGCCATCAATCAGAAGAGACTCGGCAGAAAACTTGTAGAAAGTGTTAAACACATCACACCTTATACAGTACCGCCCAGGGGGCGGACCCTCTGGGTATAACCCCTCTCTGCATCTCGCAGATCAGTGGTGGCTGACATCACTGGCACTTCTGTCCGGGAAGTCGTTCCTTCCTTCCTTTTTCACTGGATGGTGATCACGACAGATGCCAGCCTTACCGGTTAGGGGGGGGGGGGTCTGGGGTGTTCAGTCGACGCAAGGTCACTGGTCTCCGGAGGAATCCTGCCTGCCGGTCAATATCCTGGAACTCCGGGCGATCAGGCAGTGCCTCCCCATGTGATCTGAGGCTGCTAGGGCGTCCAGTCAGACAACGCCACGGCGGTGGCATATGTCAATCAAGGAGGAACAAGAAGCTCGCTGCAGCATCGGAGGTCGCTTGCATCCTGAGGTGGGCAGAAAGGAGCGTACCGGTCCTGTCGGCCGTATACATTTCGGGTGTGGAGAACTGGCAGGTGGACTACCTGAGTTGCCAGATGCTGGACCAAGGAGAGTGGTCTCTACACCCGGATGTGTTTCAGCTCCTCTGCCAAAGATGGGGCACGCCAGACT
This sequence comes from Rana muscosa, assembly GCA_029206835.1. Taxonomy (NCBI): domain Eukaryota; kingdom Metazoa; phylum Chordata; class Amphibia; order Anura; family Ranidae; genus Rana; species Rana muscosa. The sequence goes on from JARGYO010005626.1 coordinate 33,610,812, forward strand.
TGGATCTCCTGGCGTCCCGACTCAATCGAAAGGTATTGAGGTTTGTGGCCCAGTCAAGAGACCCATGGGTAGATGCGACGGATGCGTTAGTGGCATCGTGGGGTCAGTATCGGCTAATCTATGCCTTCCCTCCCCTGAAGCTCCTCCCTCATCTGCTTCGCAGAGTGGAGGCAGAGGGGATTCCAATGATCCTGATCGCTCCAGATTGGCCTCTGCGTCCCTGGTACGCTGATCTAGTACGTCTGGTAGCAGACGTCCCTTGGCGTCTACCACTACGGAAGGACCTGCTGTCACAAGGTCCCATGCTTCATCCTGCTTTACAGTCGCTGGCTTTAACGGCATGGCTATTGAGAACCAGGTACTGAGAGACCGGGGCCTGTCAGATTCGGTGATCTCTACCATGAGAAGTGCTCAGAAGTCGTCCTCTAGGAATGTTTACCATCGCACTTGGAAGGCCTACATATCCATGTGTGAGGAAATGAGGTGGCATCCGCGTACTTATTTGGTTTCCAGAGTCCTGCTGTTCTTACAGCATGGGGTGGACCAAAAGCTTGCTTTAAGTACGATTTTTATGGGGCAGATGTCTGCCCTGGCTGTCTTTTTTTTTTTTTTTTTTTTTTTTTTTTTTTTTTTTTTTCAGCGACCCCTGGGGGCTCACTCTCTCGTAAGTACGTTTGTTCAGGGGGTTCGACATGTGGCCCCTCCGTCCTCCACTACCTCCATGGGACTTGAATCTGGTCCTCTCGGTGCTTCAAAAGTCACCGTTTGAGAATATTAGGGAAATTCCCTTGTTGACACTTTCTCAAAGTGGTCTTTTTTTGGTGGCTGTTATGTCTGTTAGATGGGTTTCTGAGCTGGCAGCCTTGTCATGCAAGGCTCCCTATCTGGTCTTCCACAAGGATAAGGTGATGCTGTGTCCGCAGCCTTCCTTTCTTCCTAAGGTCGTTTCGGCTTTTCATCTCAATGAGGACATTGTACTTTCATCCTTGTGTCCTCATCCGTCGAATCCTAAGGAGTCGGCGTTGCATTCCTTGGACATTGTCCGAGCTCTGAGAGTATACTTATCTGCTACTGCTCCATTCCGGAGGTCAGACTCACTGTTTGTTTCGGTGGCTGGTCCCAAAGAAGGGCCTAGCGGTCTCATCCGCCACCATCTCGAGGTGGATCCGACAGTGATTCAGGCTTGCGCCTTAAAGGGTCGGACACCCCCCTTTTCTGTCACGGCGCATTCAACCAGGGCAATAGGTGCCTCTTGGGCTGTCCGACGTCAAGTATCTGTTTCTCAGTTGTGTAAGGCGGCGACTTGGTCGTCGGTTCACACTTATACTAAATTCTACAAGGTTCATGTGAGTGCGTCTTCGGATGCTTCTTTTGGCCGCAAAGTTTTGCAGGCGGCTGTTTAGAGTTGCAACTCCTCAGTTGTGGAGCTCTGTTTTGTTTTGGGGTGAAGTTTATTTTTCATGCTGTTCCCACCCATTGTTTTTGGACACTGCTTTGGGACGTCCCACTTGTCAAGATTAAGGCTGTGTCCGTCCATGAATGAAAGAGAAAATAGGATTTTTGTACTCACCATAAAATCCTTTTCTCTGAGTTCATAAACGGACACAGCACCCACCCCTCCTTTTTTAAGTTTGTACTGCTTTTTGACTAACTGATCTGCGAGATGCAGAGAGAGGGGTTATACCCAGAGGGTCCGCCCCCTGGGCGGTACTGTATATAAGGTGTGATGTGTTTAACACTTTCTACAAGCTTTCTGCCTAGTCACTCCTGAATGAAGGATAATACCCACTTGTCAAGATTAAGGCCGTGTCCGTCCATGAACTTGGAGAAAGGGATTTTACGGTGAGTACAAAAATCCTATTTTTCTGACCTAATGTACTTGGTGTGAATCACAAATGTTGTGGTTGCCCGTCTGTTGTAATCTTTCAGTCACTGGATGAAAAATTGGAAGAGGGTAAGGAGAGGGCTTCTGCTAAAGAGTAACAAATGGTGCTTGAAGCTAGCCAAACAAGCTTTTGATTTCTCCTCGATGCAATCACTGTTTTGGGCAACAATTTTCCACCTAGCTCCTTCGATTATGGACTTGACGTTAGTCATGTCGAATGGTGCAGACATGGCCACCCATGTCTCAAATTATTTTATATAAGTCGATGCTTTGTTTTACCTTGATTGAAAATTGGCTTGGTCTGCAATTGAAAATTTTTGGCCTGGAATAGCACTTTAAAGAAAATGTTGCCATGAGGGAAAAAAAAACTGCTTATTCTTTACTACCCTCATAAAATACTTGTTGCTTGGCTGTCATCGTGGCTTTCTGGCTTCAATATTTTGTTACAGGCTTGAAACAAGGATGCATGTTGGGACAGTCAGTTATGCGGTTCCTTATCTGCATGTTTTCTTCGGGTCCTCAGCTGAAACTATTAAAGCCTTAGGGCCACCCGAATAGCAAGGCCATTTTTCTTTCAAGACAGATTCCATTCATGGAGACGGTGAACATTGACATAGTCGGCCTACGTTGTGTCCAACATGTATGGATTCTCACCACGTTTTTTACTCCTTGCCTCCCTCTAATGTTGTTCCACATAAAATTAGAAATTTTATTATGCTGTATCATACCCCACATTTTAAAAGCCTCCTCCTTTTTGCTCTTCAATGCCCTACGTATAATTTAGCATAAATCACAATATAAAGGTTTCCTTGTTTTTTCTATGAAGTCACATGACCGCAGTGCTCTGTCGCCTCTGTGTAATGTGCAGCTGGTGGGTGGGAACGCTCTCCCCCCTCTGACAATGCCTAGAGAAGTGGACACCGGTGAGTGATGTCACGCTTCTCTAGAATTCAGCCCCTTTACATTGCACAGAGGAGCCTGATCTCTGCTTTCAGGTGACTGCACAGGAAAAACAGGAAAAATGTACTTTACATTGTGATTTATACCAAAATTTATGAAGGGCAATGGGGCAGCAGAATTTAATAGGTGTTGTAATGTATATCCCTAAATGTCTACTCTAAAACAAAAAAACACAAGGGCCTATTATATATATATATATATATATATATATATATATATTATATATATATATATATATTATATAATTATTATTTAGTGTTACAGCGGTCTTGCTTGTGGCTAGATTTAACCACCAACGGACTGGTTGCTGCAGTATGTCTGGCACCCTATACCTAAGGCCATCCCTGACAATAGAAAAGTTATTCGTTAGGTTACATACAATGTTTCCCTCTGCTCAGTAGCACGTTCATTTCTCAGGCGTCTCAAGGAAGCACTGGAATGAATGAGTATTTGTTTTTCCTAGAATACAAATTGCTACTTGACACTAAAACTTTTTTTTTTTCATTCCCTGTAACTTGCTTAGCACAGTGTTCCCAGTGATGAGGAGTTGGATTGAGCTACTGCAGAGTAAATATGCGTCTATTTTTTTTTCCTGTTTGTTTGGTAATGGTTAGTAGGGAATTGCTCAAGGTGGTTTTTAAGATACAAGGTGTTCTTGTGATGTAAGGACCATTTCTCTTGCGTACCATTAAACCGGAGCTTGTGGAGCAGGGCTGGGAGATTTGCCCAGACTTCTGAGAGGAGAGAGGGGGCTACGTTTTCTTTTTATATCTCTTAAACAGATGCTCTGACATCTGTTTTATGTCTAGCACTTGATCACTGTATATTTCAGCAGCAAAATCTCTATGGAAAAAAGCATCATTCACTGGAGCACAAATCTGCTTTGCTGCAGCCCACCGTGTAGGAGGGGCAGAAAAGCCCACTTGTAAAGGACCTCCTCAAAGTGACTTGGGGGCAGCCATATTATCTCTAGCTGACCCAGGAGCTGTACTACCAGCGGCATTCAAGTTCCTTCTCAAATCCTGCATTGGTGGATTGAAAGATTACTTAACAATGCAGACAATTTTTTGTTTCAGAAATTTTTCCTATGGAAAAGTTCTGTGCATGCAGTGACCGGTTATTTTCTGTGAAAGGGATGGAGTCCTCCATTTATGCATCTCATATTAGAATGCATCTCACTCCAGGCATGCTTTCTAGTGGTGATATACACAGAGATGTTGGAAATGAATGTTTGCACTTTGTTAATAAATAACTTGTCATTATTGGTGACATTACTTGCCTGAATGCAAAGTGAAGACATTTGTTAACCTGTTGGTTACACTTTTAGGCACGCACATATAATAAAAAAAATACATGTAATACTTTGGAATCGGGGATTTGACAAAACCTCACTGGCCTTTTAAGCCTTGCATTGTTTATCCTAGTTGAGATCAATATACATGGCTCTTCAGCTTTATATCTCTTTAAAATGTGTCAAGGCATAATCTTTACATGGAAACGTCCCCATATTTTATCCCTTTAACTACTCTGCTGGTACTGAAAAAGAACAGTGGACGTGCCAGAATTTTAGTCTGCTCCTACCTTTCTCTTTAACATGACAACACTGACTTCATAAGCACGTGATGCCAGCCCTGCCTAGATTATTTCTAATAGATTTCAAAGAACAGACTTCTCCATCTTATCCTCCTTCCTCCATAACCCCTCCTTTAGTCTGTATATGCAGCATAGCATGCTTGTTATAATCACTGTGGAACTTAAGGGGTTAATCCTTTGCATTGTGTAAAAAGGCAGTTTTTATCCTCTATGCACAGATCCTTCCCTTCTTGCATTATCTAACTTGGGAAGGCCAGCTAACGCACAGGCAGTAGCCAACCTGCACATGCTCAGTTGGGTCTTTTATGCTGGGGAGAACATTTACTTGTTCTCAGAGCTAGCCAGGTCACATGATATTGACATCACACACCTTTTTTGGCTGGTCTGTAAATCACGGTCGGTGATAAACTGCACAGTTTCTCCAGTGCTGAGAGTTCAGGTAGGAGGAGATTTTCACTGCAGCCTGTATAAATGTGTAAAAAATTTTTTAGACCTCTTTATTGCCCTCTTACCCCCCTTTTTATATACTGGCATGAGCCCAAATTCAATTCAGTGCTGTGCGCATCTGCAGCTCTTCTCTCCCCTCACTTTCTGGTCTTACAGGCTGTGCCGAGGCACTGGGAGCCATTGGCTTCTGCTGCTGTCGACCATAGTTGGTGGCAGGGCCGAGTCTCGCTGTCTGTCCATATACGCAGGCAGAGTGACTCTGGGGCAAGCCTTCATGAGTTCTGCCATAGGACACGGTTTCCAGTGAAGGTATTTGCTAGAAGCACTGGTGGGGGACCTGAGAAGAGGAGGTTCAGGGCCGTTCTGTGTGATTCAGTTGCAGAGATCACGCAAATATAAACCTGTTCATTATTTAGATTTTTTTTGTTAGGTTTACTGTCACTTTAATTTACCTCACTATCTGCTATTTTTGTTGACCTGATTTAAGGGTCATTGACACTTCGGTGTTTCAGGCTATGATCTAGCACACCCTAAACTGCACTGAAGCACGTGGAAAGTTTTTAAATCTGTTTTATTTCATTCTTGCTGCATCTGGTGAGTTTTCTCTGGAATCCCAGAAGGGATAAATGGTACTGCATATAGAACATGCTAATGCAGCCTTTCCTAACATGTTTAACATTGTGGAACACTTAAAATACTTTTCAGGTCTAAGGCCCCTTTCACACTGGGGCGTTTTTCATGCGGTTTAGCGCTAATATTAGCGCTATTATACCGCATGAAAAATTCGTGCCTGTAGCCTTCAATGTAAAAGCCCGAAGGCTTTCACACTGAAGCGGTGCGCTAGCAGGACCGCTCCAAAAGTCCTGCTACCGCGGCTGCCCTTTGAAATCAATGGGACACCGCGGTATTGACCCTTTTTCGGCCGCTAGCGGGGGTTAAATTCACCCCCCTAGCGGCCGCATACCGCGGTAAGAACGACGGTATAGCAGCGCTGAAAATCGCGCTGCTATACCGCCACCGCACCTGCCCGCCCCAGTGTGAAAGGGGCCTAAAGGAAACCCCTGCTAGTTATATCTACAGCTCCCAATACATTAGTGTGGATAGAAAGGTAAAAATTTAATACAATGTGTGTGTGTGTGTGTGTGTTTGTTTTGGTCAATATAAAGTAAGCATTTACAATGTTAGTGGTGGAAAGAATGACACTGTAATAATACAGTAATATATTTGGTGTTATCTGAGAGGCAGAATTTGCTCAAGGTACTCTTGGGTTTCATGGAACCCTGGTTGAGAGAGGGTGTGTAATGCATGAACATGCCCTGAGGTGTTCATTGCACCCTATCACTTCTAAACTAGATAAGTAAATGTCAGGATGAATCTTTCCTGAAGGATCAAGTACAATAAAAATAAGTAGCTTTAGCTTACATACAGTAAAACTTTGCTTAATATGCCTCGGACATTTTTTTAACATACATTATAAAATATGATGTGATCTGCGTTCCACTTACAATCATACCTTGAAAGTCACAAAACGCGTCAGTCGTGACCTCGTGGTCAAACCGGAAGTGACGCGTGCGCTCCAAGGACCGTAGGAGAACCAGGAAACTATTTGCCGCAGATGTACACAGACAGCGTTCCTTGACTCAATACGGTGACAGGGCGATTACGCTCACATTTTATTTGCTTGTCATTGATTGCATTTTTGGTACGTTTAACTTGTAAGGGGGGCTTTTGGTGGCATTAAACTTTTAAAGCAATACACGCTATGTGGACAATTCATCTTTTCACATGTTGTTGCTGGTCCCTTGCAAAGTGTACTTAAAACCAGGTGAAGTCACGGTTCGAGCGGAGGAGGCTCTGTGGGATTGAAGGCATAGTTTATCCTTTTATTCTGGCGAGTGCATCCCCACAAGGGGAGACCCCCCTCACGCAGTGTATCAGTGTTGGAAGGGCACGGAATTAGATTGGTTGAAAAATCTATTGCAATTTTACTCCTTCACATCACCATTATTCCTATATAAACTATAGAAGGAAGTTGTGTCAAATTTTTGGTTTGACTAAAGAGCTGCTACAATATTTTTAAGGACTTTATGAACCTTGAGTGTGCGTTTAATATTGTCTGTATAGATTATAAAATGGCTATAAATTTTACCTATATTAGAAATGTTTTTATAATATCCTTTTACAAGTGAGAGCTGTATACAGAGGTTTTGGGTGGAGGGCATGCCATTAGCCCACTTGTAGTATCACCCTTTGTTCAGTTCCCCAGCTCCTTGTGCCTGTAGTAAATACCACACTTTTTTTTACATGCCCATTAAAGTCTATGAGGAATCCCCAATGTTCAGTCGATTGGAAGGTTGTGCTCAGAAGTCCTGGGAAAATAACTTTTTAGAGCAGCGAAATTGTATGGAAAGGAGTTGCCCATTAATCTAATTTCTGTCAACTTTTTAAGGGGCATCTTGTTTGTTTTTTGAATGCTTCTATCACATAGGCAGTACCAGGTTTTTAACAGAAGATTAAATATGGTGCGCAGACTGCATTCCCCAGATGATCACATTCTGAATCGTAGTTAAAAGAAATGTATGGGTGCAGCATTCACTTTCATTTTATAACATAACATCATCATTGTAATGGCGATACAAACAATAGTTATTTTCAACAATCCAAAATAAGCTTACTTGAAAAATCTCCTTTCATGTTGGAAGTTCTTCCTGTCTGCTGGCCATCTCTTCCACAACTTCTGGGATTCCTTGCATGCTCTGCAGCTTCTCCTCTGCTGTTTACTTTAAATGTCTAAGGACTATATATCCCATGGTACCTTGCTGCCAACAAGCAGTGAATCATGTACTGACTCCGCCTCTTGAAACACCTCTCAGCACCTCTATTTCAGAAGGCAGGCTCTGTGAAATGTGTGACACAGCAGTGCCTACTCACAGGTCATAGTGAATACTAGTTGCAGAATTCAAGGCGGTTAATGTGTGAGGATCTTCACAGAACATGTTGACAAACATCCAAGAGCATTCAGATTAACAGGAGGAGGCTAGAAATGTTTGAATTACAATGTGGAATAATTAAAAATTATATCTTTAAAATAAAAGTAAATACCTGCTCTGTGCAATGATATTGCAGAGAGGTCTCCTGCTGGTGCTGTCCGCTTTTCCCTTCTCCAAGTGCCTCCTTGGCAAGTTGGGTGCGAAGGAGACACGTGTGAGTTTCTGAGCCGGGCTGTATGCGTCCATTGACATACTTGGCGCTGGTTGGTCCCGCTCCTTTGTCCCCCCGACTCTGACAGCAGCAGAAGCTTGTGACCCCGCTGTCCTCGATTTCTCTGGTGAAAGCAGGAAGTGAGGGGATGGTCATGGCGCTGCAGCAGAGAGGAGCCAGGTAAGTGTTTAGGGAAGTGGGGTAGGCAGGATAGGTAGTGTGGTGCCTTTTTACCTTAAGCCCAGGTTCACACAGGGCTGTGGGAATGAAGCCGTGTGGGTTCAGCTGAACTCGTACAATTTCACTCCCTCTGGTCAGTCCCGATTTCGGCTGCGATTTCAGAGATATCTGTGCAGATTTCTGCTGAAATCGCAGAAAGCAGTACAGAAACTACTTTTTGAAATTGGTGGAGTGCCGCAGATGCAGCGTCGCAGTGCAAATGCCGCCGATTTGACATGTCAAATCGCACCAGTGCGAACCAGGGCAAAGACAGAGCATGGAACCAGGGCTAAGACGGGTAAGAAATCCCTTTTTAGACTTTAGAACCACTTTAGATGTCACTGATCTAATAAAAGTTTATTTTTTATTTTTTTTATTTCTGCAAATTGTTACATATCATTAGAGGCTTGCTTGAAGTTGAGATGCAGATAATAAAACCTTTACTTGTGACGTATACCATTCATGGTTTTGTTTTTACGTAAGTCCATCAAATTGGACGTCCTTTTGCCATCTTTTCTTCCTTGTTTAGTATGCAGATTGTGCACAGTTTGGACACTTGTGTTTTGCACGTGAATGAACATAAATAAAATCTGTAGCATCCTGTTTCCAGCATTTCTAGGCTGGCTGCATCTTTCCCTTGCTCATTTCTTTCACATAGCACTGTCTGGTTATAGAAGGAACTGTTTGCCCTTGAGCTAGAAGACCTTCTCCGGATGATTCCTCCATCTCAGGTACTCTCAGTTGACTGAGTGAGAGTAATTGCTGCCATTCATTATCTGCTCACCAGGCCGGTTATAGCCAGTTCTCCCTATTAGCATAACAATGCGAGTCAACAGCATTCTGATTTGGTGGGTGCCCAAGTCATCTGACCTGTTACTAGAGGTTAAAGTGTTAAATGAAGGTATTGCAGGGGGGTGGAGACCACCCTTTCCCTGCTGGGGCCATGTGCTCTCATCTAGAGATTCTCTGTGACCACCAGGGTTCTCCCAGCCTGCTCTGTAGAGGGGGGAAATGTACCCACACACCACTGCTGTTCATATATAAAAGGGTTGCTGGGAAAATGACAGAGCCTGTGACTGCTGCACTGGGCTCACCGCTTCTTGCACACAATCCCTCTCCCTGCATGCTGTCTTCCTTTGTTTCTAAATCAGGGACAGGACAGCATAGGTGGAAGCCACACAGTTAAATGATCACTGAAGCATATCAAATTCAGCTTCTGTTACATCAGGCTGGCTGCTAGTTCTAATCTATTTGGCTTTCACATACAGGAAGAGGGAAGATAATGGATCTTATATATGTAACATGCTGTGGTCATCTTTCTTTTCACCGGATTGACTTCAGAGGAAAATTGCTCCAATCACCTTGCTTAAAAATAGGCATCCGACTTGTTAGCACTGCATATGCAAACTTCTCTAGTGGCGGTGACCCCTGCAGGTGAAAGGTGGTACTGTGCTTTGGCCTGCAAAGAGGGTACTCATTACACGCATGGATGCTGACTGTGGTTCATGTGGCACAATAATATGGGAGCACTGTTGTTGTTGACCTACAATATTGAATCCTCCAATCTTTGCTGCTACCCTTCCTCACAGCTGCCTGTTCTGCAGATTTATCCAAGCTGGTATCCCTATTATTATTATTATTATTATTATTATTATTATTATTATTATTATTATTATTATTATTTTTTTTCTTTCACTTGTTAGATTAAAAGTGTGTGTGTGTACACACACACACACACACACACACACACACACACACACACACGTATGCAACAGTTTAGGAACCCCTGACAATTTCCATGATTGACATTTATAAATATTTGGGTGTTTGGATCAGCAATTTCATTTTGATCTATCAAATAACTGAAGGACACAGTAATATTTCAGTAGTGAAATGAGGTTTATTGGATTAACAGAAAATGCGCAATATGCATCTAAATTAGACAGGTGCATAAATTTGGGCACCCCAACAGAAAAATCACATCAATATTTTAGTAGAGCTTCCTTTAGCAGAAATAACAGCCTCTAGACGCTTCCTATAGCCTGTAATGAGTGTCTGGGTTCTGGATGAATGTATTTTGGACCATTCCTCCTTGCCAAACATCTCCAGTTCAGTTAGGTTTGATGCTTGCCAAGCATGGACAGCCCGCTTCAAATCACCCCACAGATGTTCAATGATATTCAGGTCTGGGGACTGGGATGGCCCTTCCAGAACATTGTACTTGTTCCTCTGCATAAATGCCCAAGTAGATTTTGAGCAGTGTTTTGGGTCGTTGTCTTGTTGAAATATCCAGCCCCGGCATAACTTCAACTTTGTGACTGATTCCTTAACATTAGTCTCAAGAATCTGCTGATATTGAGTGGAATCCATGCGACCCTCAACTTTAACCAGATTCCCAGTCCTGGCACTGGCCACAGCCCCACAGCATGATGGAACCTCCACCAAATTTTACTGTGGGTAGCAAGTGTATTTCTTGGAATGCTGTGTTCTTTTTCCGCCATGCATAACGCCCCTTGTTATGACCAAATAACTCAATCTTTGTTTCTTCAGTCCACAGCACCTTATTCCAAAATGAAGCTGGCTTGTCCAAATGTGCGTTTTGCATACCTCAAGCAACTCTGTTTGTGGTGTGTGTGCAGAAAAGGCTTCTTTCGCATCACTCTCCCATACAGCTTCTCCCTGTGCAAAGTGCGCCGAATTGTTGAAGGATGCACAGTGACGCCATCTGCAGCAAGTTGATGTTGTAGGTCTTTGGGCTGTTTTTGACTGTTCTCACCATCCTTTGCCTTTGCCTCTCCAATATTTTGTGGCCTGCCACTTCTGGCCTTAACAAGAACTGTGCCTGTGGTCTTCCATTTCCTTACTATGTTCCTCACAGTGGACACTGACAGCTTAAATCTCTGCGATAACTTTTTGTAGCCTTACCCTCAACCATAATGTAGAACAATCTTTGTTTTCAGGTCATTTGAGAGTTGTTTTGAGGCCCCCACGTTGCCACTCTTCAGAGGAGAGTCAAAGATAACTTTCAATTGGCCACCTTAAATACCCTTTCTCATGATTGGATGCACCTGTCTATGAAGTTCAAGGCTTAATGAGCTCACCACAGCGGCGTCACTAGGGTTGGTGTCACCTGGTGCGGTATAACATGGTGTCTCCCCCCCCATGAGACCAGCTTGCTCAGGGTGGGTGGGTGTGACACACCCACCCACCCTGAGCGAGCTGGTCTCATGGGGGGCGGGAGATGTATGTGTGTGTGTATGTGTAATCTAGCTGATCCAGCCGCCCCCACCAGACCAGCTAACTCAGCTACTGTGCCTATATCTAATATAATATATCTGTGGCCATCAGCACCCCCCCCATCATCATTAGACCAGCTCAGAGTGGGGGTGGCTCAGTCAGCTAATATAAATTATATAGTGAGTGTTGGGGGGGGGGGGGTGCTGCTGGACACAGATATATTATATTAGATATAATAGGCACAGTAGCTGAGTTAGCTGGTCTGGTGGGGGGGGAGGGGGCGGCTGGACATTTTATGTAATATATTTATAGATATATTGTCTATAGCTGTGTCTAGCAGACCACCTTGCACCACCCCCCCTTCCTTACCATGCTTGCACAGGGCGCCAGACTAGTACAATGGCACCACCTCGCCTTGGGCTCGGGCTGGCGGTGGATTGTGGACACGCCCCCCCCCTCCCTCGCACCTGTTCCGAATCTGGGCGCCGCCAGCTGGAGTCTGGAGAGGAGGGCAGCGTCACAGCGTGCAGCCGCGCCGCCCAAGTGGAGAAAGTAGTGTGTGTGTGTGTGGTGACATCATCATCACACAGTGCAGTGTGAGATGTGACAGGCTGCGGCTCGCTGACTTGGTAGAGTAGGGAGAAGGAAGGAGCCAAAGTCATGTATTTTTGGGGAATTTTATGTGGTAGACCAACACAAAGTGGCACATGATATTGAAGTGGAAGGAAAATTTATAAATGGTTTTCAAAATGTTTTACAAATATGTGGTGTGCATTTGTATTCAGCCCCCCTACTTTTGTAGAACCACCTTTTTCACTGCAAGTCTTTTTGGGGATGTCTCTACCAGCTTTGCACATCTAGAGTGTGACGTTTTTGCCCATTCTTTTGCAAAATAGCTGAAGCTCTGTCCGATTGGATGGAAAGTGTTTGAACAGCAATTTTCAAGTCTTGCCACAGATTCTCATTTGGATTTGGATTTGGGTCTGGACTTTGACTGGGCCATTATAACACATGAATATGCTTTGATCTAAACCATTTAATTGTAGCTCTGGCTGTATGTTTAGGGTCGTTGTCCTGCTGGTAGGTGAACCTCCGCCCCAGTCTCAAGTCTTTTGTAGACTCTTAACAGGCTTTCTTTTAAGATTTCCCTGTATTTGGCTCCATCCAGTTTCCCTGTCCCTGCTGAAAAAAAGTATCCCCACGACATGATGCTGCCACCAGCATGTTTCACGGTGGGGGATGGTGTGTTCAGGGTGATGTGTAGTGTAGTGTTGGTTTTCTGCTACACATAGCATTTTGCTTTTAGGCCAAAAAGTAGAATTTTGGTCTCATCTGACCAGAGCACCTTCTTCCACATGTTTGCTGTGCCCCCCACATGGCTTCTCGCAAATTGCAAACGGGATGTCTTATGGCTTCCTTTCAACAATGGCTTTCTTCTTGCCACTCTTCCGTAAAAGTCAGATTTGTGGAATGAACGATTAATTGTTGTCCTGTGGACAGATTCTCCCACCTGAATTGTGACTCTCTGCAACTACTCCAGAGTTTCCATGGGCCTCTTGGCTGCTTCTCTGATTAATGCTCTTCGTAGACGGCCATGTCTTGGTAGGTTTGCACTGGTGCCATGCTCTTTCCATTTTTGGATGATGGATTAAACCCTGCTCCGTAAAATGTTCAAAGCTTGGAATATTTTTTCATAACCTAACCCTGCTTTAAACTTCTCCCAACTTTATCCCTAACCTGTCTGGTGTGTTCCTTGGCCTTCATGATGCTGTTTGTTCACTAAGGTTCGCTAACAAACCTCCAAGGGCTTCACAGAACAGCTGTATTTATACTGAGGTTCAATTATACAGAAGTGGACTCTATTTACTAATTGGGTGACTTCTAAAGGCAATTGGTTCCACTAGATTCTAGTTAGGGGTATCAGAGTAAAGTGGGCTGAATACAAATAAATGCCACACTGGTCTATCATAGAGCTGCACAATTAATCGTTAAAAAATCGTGATCTCGATTTCAACCCCTCTGACGATCTCCAATGCAGAGTTTGCCGATTTCTTTCATATAACAAGTGGAGAGACTTTATCTGCTTTCTCAGCTGTCAAAAGAAAATATCCAGGCAGTCTGCCAAGTTTAACCACTTAAAGCGGAGCTCCACCCTAAAGTGGAACTTCCGCTCATCGGAACCCCCCCTCCGGTGTCACATTTGCACCCACTTCCGGGAGTCCTCTCTGTGTGTTATCTGTGGGTAGTACGTCACTTCCCGCAGAATACCGGTTTGTGTTCTGGGAAACACTCGGCTCACAGAACACAGCGGGGACCAGTGAGAACGGTGCATGCGCCGTAGGGAACCGGCAGTGAAGCCACAAGGCTTCACTTCCTGGTTCCCTTACAGAGGATGGCAGTGGGGGCAGCAGAGTGACGAGCGATTGCTCGTCTTCTGCTGCCGACATCGCTGGACTCCAGGACAGGTAAGTGTCCTAATATTAAAAGTCAGCAGCTGCAGTATTTGTAGCTGCTGTCGTTTTTTTTTATTTATTTTTTTATATATTTTTTTTTTTCGGCGTAGCTCAGCTTTAAAGTCCAAATCTTTTTCTGACACTTGTTTCTTAAGTTAAAATCAATATTTTTTGCTAGAAAATTACTTGGAACCATAGGCGTGCGCACGGGGTTGTTTGAATCTCCTCCAGAATAAGTTCTTAATATCAACAGTCATTAGGAATACGCTGAAGTCATTTGCCACATTAACATGTTGGCCCTGAGCAGTGGGGGTGGCCAGTAGGGTCCATATACACTGCACCAATGTTTACATGTGTATAGTATAACATACAGCCCATGCGTAGGACTGTGGACATCAGTCTTTCAAGTTTTGATTAATGCAGCTTTTGAGATACTCCCTTCTTATTTAACTAGTTTGCCTCCAGAGGAATTTTTTTTCATATTTTTTTTTATTTTTTTGCAAAAGTGAAAATCTGCATTTTAAAATTACTTAAAACCCCAGAACAGAGACCCTGTAGAATAAAAAGACAATGGTTGAAATTTTCAGGGAAAAAAATATAATAAAATGAACATACGCACACTCTTTTTTTTGGGTAAAATATATAAAAGATGGGGTTGCATCAAGTAAATACCAAACATGTGAAGCATTAAAATTGCATGCGCCTGTGATGTTGTGAAAAGTATGATACCCAAAATTCTTTAAGTGATTTAAAAGACTTTGCTGCTCATGAGGTATGGTGCTAGAATTGCTCTCATCCCAACATTCCTCAGGTGTGTGGTGCAGTTTATATACTGTGTGTGCATTTTTGGGTGTGTGCAGGGCAATGGGGGGTTACAATTTCAATAGTGTCCATCCCTATGGGTGGCAGTGTGTGCACATATACATTTTTGGAACCAGTTAAGATTGGATGGTGGAGGATTGGTTATGTTTTCTTGCACATTTTTCATGATGAAGATTTGGAGAGACTTTTTCTAACGCTCATTTCTTGCAATTTGCACATTTTGGATTCATTTTAGTTTCAGATATTTTGACACTTGTCTTGACACTTTTATTTATTTTATTTTTTTTTTCCGGTTACGATTTTTGTGTGGTAGGTATGTATGTATGTATGTATGTATGCATGTGTGTTTTTTATATAATAAATATAAATTTGAGGTTTAATTTCATTGGATAGTTTGATATTTTTATTCTTTGGTGCTGCAAATTATTAATTTGTACTACACTTAGGAGCTTGTTCAAACTGGTGTAATTTTGACACAGAAAAATACACCTTTCCCAGCGCGCCAAAAGTGCATGAAAAATGGTTCCCTTTTAAATTTTATCTGTCCGCATCTCTGCGCTTTTTTTTTTTTTCTTTTTTTTTTTTTCCTCGTTCTGTGTTTTTAGTAAGTCCTGCTGGCTGCATCTTTGGTACCTTGTTTGAAAAACTCACCTTCCATTATAGTCAATGGAAACGCGCTGCACCGTTGTATTTTTTTTTTTTTTTTCTTTTGTCGTATTAATTTTTTTTAACCATGAATAAGCATGCAGAATGCATGTAAAACCTAATATGTATTGCATTCAATTTTAACGCAGCACATTTAAAACAATGTGTTTTTGCAATGCACCAGTGTGAACAGGCTCTTAAGCCCAGCCGTAGATGGTTTGAATATTTAGATTGTAAGCTCTAACAAGCAGGTCCCTCTGATTCGTCATGTATTCAATTGTGTTGTAACTGTACTGTCTGCCCTCATGTTGTAAAGCGATGCGTAAACTCTGGGCGCGGTATAAATCCTGTATAATTAATAAAATACATAATATGATATTTTATTATATTAATAAAATTCATTAAAAATGTATTACTATAACGTAATATGAACCAGCCAACATTCGAACCACGCGTGGGCAGGCTGATGGTACCCAAGTTGATTGATCGAGTAACTTGGGTACAACCAACCTGTGGGATTGTACATGCGATTAGCAGTCATGACTGTGTTCTCCCAGCAGGGGGCGACTCCCGTGGTTGCAGGAAATAAAATCGCTTCATACATGACTAGCTTTAGTGTCTGTCCTCTAGGTAAGTTGTCAAACACATTTCCATATAAAATAAGTTTATAAAGTCCCTTTTTAATTAGGGATCCTCTTCTTTATTTTTTAAAAGCCTAGACTAACCCCCCGAGCTCTTCCCCTTATTCCAGTGTTCTCTGGTGTTCCTGTGTTGCTGTACTTTCACATTGCTCACTATGGAATAAGTTGAGAGAACAACTCCCTGATAATGAGCAATCATTGGGCAGAATAGGCAAATTAATACAAACATCCTTTTAAAGTGAATGTTTGGCCTTTATTCCACCCTTGTTTACTAAAGCATAAAGAACATGAGTCACCACTGCATCATGAAATGCGAGGTGAATAAAATAGACAGGTATGTATTTTGTTGGAGCATGTTCCCATTCAGGGCAGGAAGAGAGCATTTTGTGAAAAGAACTGATGGATTCCCCAGGTTTTAGGTCATTGGCCTCAGTTAGAACTTCAGAGGCTTGATCTATAGATTTGACTTGGTAAGGATGGTAGACAATCTCACATTTAATCCACAGGAAAAGATTTTCAAGATATGCGAACTTTCATGAACTTTGGTCTTGTGTAGAAGTTTTGGTTGTTCTTTGCATCGTTTAATGTTAAAGTTCAGAGGTCCTGGATGGGTGGTGTTCACAGGTCACCTCAGTGCGGTTAGTGGTGTCCTGATGAAAGAGTGATGAAGTATGATGGCTCCCTCTCCCTATGCATTGAATCACACAGACTTCATGTGCCTCAGGCAAAAATGGAAATAAAGCATAGTAACAAATGAAGAGGGTGTTAACGGCAACCTTGGTCACTACTAATACCAGCCAGGAATTTTATCTTGATGAAAATATTTTTCTCTTGTGTTCATGGACAGACTCAGCAGTATAGTCTTGACAGTAGGGTATTAGCCTTCTAACAGGAGAGGACTAGGCAGAAACATGTTAATGTGTTAATACAACTTTAAAACTGTACAGTACCGCCCAGGAGGCGGTCCCTCTGGGTACGACCCCTTTCCCTGCATGTAGCAGCTCAGTTTTTTTCTGCCTAGCATAGGAGGACCTGGCTCCCTGTAGGCCCTTTGGTCCTAGAGATTTTTTCTATTTTTTTTTTTTCCTGCTTTGATCCTGAGATCTTCTATCAACTGCCGACTGGGCGACAAGCTGGATGTCCTAGATCCTTGTAGTCACCCCAGTTTCGGCCATCGAGCGTGTGCAGGCCTTTAGCTACGCGCTGGGTCGGCTATGACATGCCCCGTTTTCTCCAGGGGTGGCCGGTGACTTACACGCTCCGGGGTACACATATGACCGGGCTAATTACTGTCCGTGTCAGTGTGCCGGGCCGACGGCTACCCCCGTACTGCTCGGGTGGTGGATCTGTCAGGGATGCTTCCAGCGATCTACGCAGGACTGGTAAGTAAGTTTCCCTTACCTCGGCAGGTTGGAACGGCTGGGCATTCCCAGGGAGGTCGACTGGGGTTTTTTTCCAGCCTTCCCTTCTCTCCCTCCCTTCCCTCCTCCCTATGCTCTCTGAGCCAGGCCTGCTGCGTTAGCCGGGGGTCCGCCTGGGGGGAGCTCCACTCTCTAGTGGGGGGGGGTGGCTGCACTGTGGGTCCGCTCTCCTAGGGGTGCTGTCTGGTGTCATGTGTGGGGGGGCCTCCGTTTTTTCGGGAGCCCCTGGGTGTTCGCTGCCTGTGTTTTTACTGTGTGCTTTGTATACATGTGTCCGGCCGCCATTTTGGCGGTGTCCGCCGCTTCATTGGGGTGTTTTTTCCCATCGACTGCAATTTTCCTGTAGCCTGCGCGCTCTATGCGGTTTTCTTCATAGTGTCGGCCATTTTCTTGTAGCCCGCGCGGTTTTTCTACAGGGCGGCCGTCCGGCGGCCAATTTTTTGTGGATTTTGGCCTCTAGCAGTGTTTTTAGGTAACTGAACGGTGCGAACAGCCTAAGCCACACCTCAGCAGGAAGACAGTGACACGTGCGGTTGTGTAAGGAGAGCTCCTCTGATGGGACAGTGCGAACGGCAGCGGTGCAGTGCTTGCTGGGGTGGTGAGTCCTCTGGAGGGGGCCCCTCGGCATCTGGAGCAGCTAGGAGGGTGGGCTGTGTGCCTTTTCTTACGTCCCTAAGGGTGTCAGGCGCATGGGTCAGCATGGTGTCGGAAGCTGATGCTTCCTCCCCAGACATACCTGTGTAAGCAACTGGTGCCCCTGCACCTGCTTTTTCTGTGGACGCTATGTCGGCAGTCTTGGAGGCTTTTGTTGCCAGGATGGAAGCGGTGTGCGGGCGAAAGGGGGTAAACGCCCCCACCATCTTCCGGGGATGTCTCTGACTCTGATTCAGGCCCGGGTTCTGATGTATCAGAGGATGCAGACCACGACCGTTAGGACAGTGAGGATGACTCTGTATCCGGGTCAGCGCATGATAGGGCACTTGTTGGAGCACTTATCACCGCGGTGCGGGATACTCTTAAGTTGGAGGATAAGACGAATACATCTGCAGAGATGTCGGTCCTTTTCAGGTTCCGCAAGCCTACCTGCACTGAAAAGGTGTCTTTGTGTACCTTTATCTGGAAAAACTTCTATACAAGGAATGGGAACGTCCACAAAGGACCTTTTCAGTCCCTAAATGTTTATCGGGCTGTTATCCCTTTGAGGAGAATTTCCTGAAAAAATTGACGACTTCTCCGATAGTGGACCCCCTTGTGTCCAGGTTGAACAAGGTGACCACGCTTCCGGTGGAGGGGGCTCCTGCTTTCAAGAACCCTGCGGACAGGAGTGCTGAGGCAGTGGCCCGCCCGTTCACGGTGGTGGGGTCAGCAGTGCGTTTGGCTGTGGCCGGGGCCTTGGTGTCTCAGACTCTTACTGAGTGGGCAAAAATGCTGCACCACGAGTTTAAATAGCAACAGGCTTCCCCGGCCTCTGTGGAACTGACGGACCAGTTGGTACAGGGCCTTAAGTTTGTGTGCGAGTCGGCTTTGGACACAATTCCATTGCTGTCCAGGGCCTCGGTTTCTGCAGTGGTACTGCGCCGCCTGATTTGGCAAAAATGTTGGTCCACGGACCAGGCTTCTAACAAGGCCTTGCTTGATTTACCTTTTTTTAAGGGTGAGAGGCTTTTTGGAGCCTCGCTGGATGACATCATCAAGGATGCCACGGGAGGTAAGAGTACTCTGCTCCCGCAATCCAGGAAGGGTAAGGAGCCACGTCGTAGACATGGGCCCTCCTTTTCCGCTCATAAGCGTTTTTTTCGTCTGCCCGGAGCTGCAGGTAAGAGCTCCCAGACCGATGAGGCACCTGCTGAGGGACAAAAGCGTCCCTGGTTTCGCAAGCCCAACAAGCCTGCGAACAAACCTGCGATCGCATGAAGGTCTGCCCCCACCTGACACTGGCACTGGTGGGGGTGTCGTCTTTGCACATTTGCGGCTCTGTGGTCTTCACTGCTCTCCGACTGGTAGGATTCCTCAGGGTATAAGATGGTTTCTCTCTTGCCCTCCAAACTGATTTTTTTTTCTCCCCCTCAAACCTTCAGCTTCCTCCGACTCGTCGGGTGGCCCTGTTTGGAGCAGTGCAGGATCTGCTGGCGCGCAGGGTGATCGTACCTGTGCCATTGCAGGAAAGGTTTCAGGGGTTTTATTCAAACCTGTTTGTAGTCCCAAAGAAGGAGGGGGTCCGACCGATCCTGGATCTCAAGGCCCTGAACTGCTTTGTGAAAGTTCAGAGGTTCAGGATGGAATCGGTGCACTCTGTAGTCGTGGACATCCAAGGACGCATAATTGCATGTCCCCATATTTGTCGGACATCAGAGGTTTCTGCGTTTTGCGGTCGGGGATGACCACTACCAATTTGTGGCTCTCCCCTTTTGGCCTGGCATCGGCACAAAGGGGTTTGACCAAGGTGCTCGCCCTGATTCTGGCCTTGCTGAGACAGCGAGGTATTACTATAGTGAGTTACCTGGATGACCTTCTGAGAGCAGCTTCAAGCTCAGAATTAGAGGTGGATGTGGCGATTTGGCACCCAGACCCTTCAAGACTTTGGTTGGGTTCTGAACCTCCAGAAGTCGGTGTTGGTGCTGACTCAGTGCCTGGAGTACATGGGCTTGGTTCTAGACTCCTCCTTTGTAGGCAAGAGTTTTTCTCCCCGTGGACAAATTACAAACTCTTCAGGCGGCAGTGAAGCTGCTGGCATCCCGCAGATAATCGTCGCTGCGTTTTTTGCATGCGAGTCCTGAGCCTCATGGTAGCCTCCTTCGAGGCAGTACCGTATGCTCAATTCCACACTCGTGCCTTACAGAAGGGGATCCTGTCCAAATGGGACATGTCTCCGTTGTCCCTGGATTGTCGGATCCGGGTGGGCCATCTAGTCATCAGCACTTTCCTGGTATGGTGGCTGAGATCTCCAGCCCTTCGGTCCAGAAAGTCATTCCTTCCCCTTCACTGGATGGTGATCACGACGGACGCCAGCCTGACCGGTTGGGGGGTGTTTTGGGGTGTCAAGTCGGCACAGGGTAGCTGGACGCAGGAAGAGTCCCGCCTACCGATCAATGTGTTAGAGCTTCGGGCGGTCAGGCATTGCCTCTCCACGTGGTCTCAGACTTCAGGGGCATCCAGTCGGACAACGTCACGGCGGTGGCGTATGTCAACCATCAAGGGGGGGACAAGAAGCTCGGCTGCAGCCTCGGAGGTCGCTCACATTCTGCGATGGGCAGAACAGAGCGTGCCGGCGCTATCGGCCGTATACATTCCGGGCGTAGAAAACTGGCAAGCGGACTACCTAAGTCACCAGATACTGGACCAAGGAGAGTGGTCGTTGCACCTGGATGTGTTTTAACTAGTTTGCAACAGATGGGGCACGCCAGACGTGGATCTCCTGGCTTCTCGACTCAATCGGCCTACATCTCTGTGTGAGGAACGGACACACACGCACAGTGGTCTGAGGAGGCCTGTAATGCATTGCACAGTGCTCTGGATGGTGGTCTGAGGAGGCCTGTAATGCTGCTGGTTGGAAGGAGCCGAGCTCCAGGTCCTATATACCTGTAGATGAATTCTGAATGATCGCAGAAACTTCTTAAGTTCATGTCAAACTGAAGCCATCGACACAAGCCTTTTGTGAAAAATAATTTTCTCTACATAGAAACATGCGCATGCTTAAAATGCTACACATTATTTTATTTTTTCATAGCAAGTTATTTTAATGAGCTGCGCCACATTGAAAGCCCTACCTTGTTAGGGTAGCTATGGTCCTTTCAGAAAATTATATGGTTGTAAAATATATTGCCCAGGTTATTTTTGTTGAGCTTTTTCTGAAAACCTCAACTTGGACAGCTATAAAAATGAATGCAAACAAAAATAAATGTTAAACTGGTTCAAATGGTGATTTCTTTACATCATATTTACTTTGATTCTGCAGGTGATTAAAGGAAGATAATCTAAAAGGAGTGCCATCATTTTCGGGTTCTTTTGCAATTGACATTGTTGTCAGTCAAACACTGTGGACAGGCTTGCAGGAGGGGAGGGCCCTGAGATGACATTGGACTGGAAGTGGCTCCTTCATTGCCTAAGCTAGGGCAAGGAGGTTACATCACTATATACATGAAAGCAAAACTGTGACTACCCATTAAAATAGGTGTTGCAGCACTTAAAGAGGAACTGCAGTCTGCTCACATTTTTAATAAAAACATCTTTGCCATTCTGAAGCTTCCCTCCAACCACTTTGCATATTTTCAATATTGTGACTCTGTGCTTGCCAAATATGCTGCAGAAATCCCACTCCACTGAGTCTTGTTGCAGCCATATTAACTGTGGGCAGCTGAAGCTGCTGCCTGTTCACTTCCTGACTTCACACAGACAGAGGCACACCTCCAGCTCTCATTGGCTCTCTTATGACTCACGCCCCCTCCCTTTCTGGCAAATTCTCACGAGAGTGAGAGCTGTGCATGATGTCATAAGCCTAGGCTAATGACAAGAAACAGGAAGTGGGCTGTATAAGGTATTTACTGGCAGAAAAAAAGTTTTACTATCCAAAGTTACAACAACAAGGCAAGAAGATTTAATAGATGGAAAGATGAAAAAAATGACTGAAGGTCCGCTTTAATTGTAAGTGCATATACACAGTCTGTCCAGTCCCCCCTGTCAGACTGGCACTCACATTGATACTCTGCTAATCTTTTTGATTCTTTGCACACATTGTCCGTATTTCCTTTTTTCGCTGTCAGCCTTCAAGTCCCTGAGGAAGGGAGTTGAGCTGCGGAAACTTGTTGGCTTTACCTACTCATCTTTTATCAAAATTAACAAATATTTACTAAGACAGGAAATGACATGTTACAGAATATTTGCCTTTCGGTCCACTGCATCAACACCTGTCTTATACAAATACCTGATGAGCCTGCCAGTGAAATCCACCTAATGCAGCTTATTAAATGGATTTGGGACTTGTTTAGACTGATACTGGAGCCTTTAGTTGTAGTTTAACTGCAGTAGAGAAAGTTGCCACTATCTTTGCTCTGCTGTGTGGCTTCAGAATCAGAGGGACGTCCGAACAGAATTTTTATTTTCATTAAAATATTTAGCTGAATTTCAGCTTTAATGCTAGTTACTGAGGCAAATAAAGGACATGGTCATAAAAAATGGATACTGATTTATTAGGCTTCCTCCCTAATTAAATAATCTCATTGTAATTGTAAATTCTGTAACAGCTGTCAGCTCAGAGTAGGATTAACCCATTGGGGGCAGAAGGTGTCCGCAAGCACATTGTTCTCAGAGGATGCTCTTCATTCCAATAGATGGGTTTTGACGAGTTGCTTAGCAGGCCTCCCAATAATTACCTCCATGCTGACAAGCAGTTGGTGGCAGAAGAAATAATTTAATACAAACTCAGCTGTTGAGTTGCAAAGGCATTAAAGCATCTGCAGAAGCTGTGAGATGGGTGTGACCGCAGGTGTCAGATAGGCAGCTTCATATACCCACTATTGCTCCCGTGTGAATGGAGTAAAGTAACTGTTATTTGTGAAAGTGTATAGTGCCTATTTATTATAGTTTTAAGGGACACTCTGGAGGCTTACAGCAGGCAGGTTTAAAATGTTAGTGTAGCGGGGTGCTGAATTTTAAGGGAGTTGTTTGGGTGGTAGTTATGCCCAAACACCGTAATTTGTCAGGGTTTTGCAAACATTTTATCTGCAGGGAGAGTATTGGTGTACAGTTCCCTGTGGCCTACAGGTGGCGCTGCCATAGTAGGCTAGGGTTGAACCACTAATACAGGGCTGTGCTTTTTGTGTCCCCTCTCGGCAAACGTACGGTAGGGCGGGGTTAACCTGCTGCGCATGCTGGGAGAGGAGATAAAGGGGGCAGACGCTGCCTGTTCAGGTTAGTCGGTGGGGTCCTACGCCAGGTTCTTGTTCCAGTCCGCCCTGGGCACCCTAGGCCCAGGGGCGGGTGTTCTCTGTTCCTGTTCCATCCTGGGCACCTTTAGTCCCAGGATGCGGTACTACTCTGCTGTTCCTGTCCGTCCTGGATGCGAGGACTCGGGAATTGCAGCAAAGGCCTGGGCTCAGCACCTTTTGGCTGGAGCCCATCGGGGATCGAGGAATCTCAGGGTGCCGCCTTGCGAGGGGACCCATATCTGAGTAGAGGCCGGGTGAGGAACCGTTCCGAAGGACTGATGCGGTAGTCACGGTGAAGGGAACGGGTCCCGGTAACTCTCCGGAGGGATGTCTTCTCCCTAGGCCAAGTTCACCAGGTCTGTGATGGAGGCTTTGAGTAAAGCGTGAGTGTCATTTGGCTGCTAGTCTTGTCCTAAATAGACTATCCATTTGAGGCTGAGTCTGTTCGAGAAGCTGAACAGTGAAGTGACAGATTGTGCCTGGACCTCTCCCCACATCTTGTGCTGTCCTTTTTCTTGCTCCAACCTTTGTTCCTATCAAGAGACTGTTATTTGCTAAGAGAAGAAATAAACTCTCTGTTGGAGTTACAGCAAGTGTGGACATTCTATTCACTGGGGGAAACAAGTACTCAAATCTGTTCTCCACAGAGGTGAGAACATTTTCTGGCTTGACTGTGAAACGACCCACCAACAACACCGCTCAACCTCTTAATACAGGAGGGTACGGGCTTGTGGCATGGTGTGCCCCTTCTTCCTGTGAAGAGCCAAAGAACAAGGCAGGTAAAAGGGGAGTGTGTGCTACATTAGTTTGACTCTACATTTTTGTGAAGTGCAGATTGCAATTGATATACATAATTTGTCATGTCTTCTTCAGATTGGAACATTCCAAGCATGCCATTTCTTTCCCATCTCTTAGAAAGCCTAGATGGCCGGTTTCATGTAAGGAACCATGAATGATGGCATTCGAAGGCCAGTAGCCCATAGCTGCCATTTAGAAAACATTGACTATGGAAACTGAACCTTGATTGGTTGTTGGTAGTTGCTGAGCTTCTCACATTATTACTGCTGCTGCCAGTGTCCTGGTCAACATACTTGACCATTTCCCTAGAACCTGCAAATCTGTCCAGATACTTAAAAGAATAACTTTGCTCATGGTTTTTATCTTCGTGGACTGTAACCCAAATACTATTTTAAAAAGTTCATGGGATTGCCGCCTCTTAGTTGCAAATATGGAGCTATGGTCACTAGCATGTCGGGTAGGGGGAAAAGCAGCACTGTGCGTGCATGGGTTAGGAGATCAGCTAATTCTCGAATTAACAGCCTTCCTGACAGACTGAGTGAATAAGTTTTATATTTGGAGATCTTAGCTCTGCTTTAATCCTTGGGCATGTTTTAATGTCTGCAGATCTCCTTTCCTCTCTGGATTCTTAAGACTTTATTTTTTAATTTTTTGTGCTTACAAACTCTTGTTTACATTGGTTAAATGTGCATGCAAAGATTTTAACACGGGTTTTGCATATTTATTTTGTCCTCTATAGATTAAATACTGTAAGCTGTCATAGAGACATGAGCGTGTTTCCCCGAACACCTTATGGATGACATGTTGTCTCTTTAATGCTTTCACATCTGCTTGATCCTCTTGAAAATAGGTTAATCTGGACAAGAAGTAGCTGGTCCTCCCCCTTCACCTCATTCTGGGTGAACCAATAACAAACTGATTTCACCGGTTCACCAACAAGAGACTGCTAAGAAAAAAATGGACATATACATTACTATCCCATTGTATAAGCTATATACAGTCTCCATTTTAGATGTACCAATGGCTGTGTATTGTAAAGGCCCACCTAACTAATCCGCTTTAAAAATGTATAAGAAGTTTGGGGGCGAGGGGGATTTGATTGCATGTGCTATATCCGTCTTGTCTTTGCAGAGAGCTACTGGACTGTACTTCTGAAATATGGCGGACCGCCTCTGGTTGGTGGTCCGTGACATGTATGTTCCTTTCTAGGCAAGTGGGGGGGGGGTATACTTTGTTGGTTCTGGGGGGGGGTGGGGAGTTGGGAAGGCCGTAGGTTTAATGTGACAATTTGTGTTTTGTTGTATGACTGTATGCACCGGCAAATGTTGTGACCGGCTGTCTCCACGTTGTGTGGAGTGTTGTTTTCTGTACTGTATGAAAACTAATAAAAAGATAATTTCCAAAAAAATAAATAAAAATGTATAAGAACTTCAGTAATTTTCCATCTATTAAATCTTCTGCCCTTGTTTTAACTTAACTTTGGATAGTAAAACACATATATTTTTGTTGCTGCCAGAAAATGCCTTATACGGCCCACTTCCTGTTTCTTGTCTGGGGGAAAAAAAACCTAGGCATATGCCATCATGCAAAGCTCGCTCGCGCTCTCTCGCTCTCTCGCTCTCGCTTGCGCGCTCTCGCTTGCGCGCTCTCGCTCGCGCGCTCTCGCTCGCGCGCTCTCTCTCGCGCTCTCTCTCGCGCTCTCTCTCGCGCTCTCTCTCGCGCTCTCTCTCTCCGCGAGAGAGAGAGAGCGCGAGAGAGAGAGCGCGAGAGAGAGAGCGCGCCTCTCTCTCTCTCTCGCGCCTCTCTCTCTCTCTCGCGCCTCTCTCTCTCGCTCGCGCCTCTCTCTCTCGCTCGCGCCTCTCTCTCTCGCTCGCGCCTCTCTCTCTCGCTCGCGCCTCTCTCTCTCGCTCGCGCCTCTCTCTCTCTCTCGCGCCTCTCTCTCGCGGCCTCTCTCTCTCTCGCGGCCTCTCTCTCTCTCGCGGCCTCTCTCTCTCTCGCGGCCTCTCTCTCTCTCGCGCTCGCTCTCTCTCTCGCGCTCGCTCTCGATGAGTCATAAGAGGGCCAATGCGTGCTTTTAGAGCTGGAGGTGTACCTCTGTGTCTGGGTAAATCTAGGAAGTGAACAGGCAGCAGCCTCAGCTGCCACTAGTTAAAATGGATGCAGCCAGACTCGGTGGGGGATTTCTGCAGCATATTTGGAAAGCACAGTACAGTAAAACCTTGGTTTGAGAGCGTTTTGCAAGACGAGCAAAATGTTTTAGTTAAATTTTGACTTGATATGCAAGTAGCATCGCGTCACAAATGAGTATAAAAGAGAAGAGGCACCTCCTAAGTGTAGCAATATGGTTACATTTTAGTGAAGGTACAACATTTAGCAACATCTTGCTACACTTGGAGGCGCCTCTCTTCTCCTTTATACTTAGCAGCTTCTGCTAGATTTTGCTAATCCCCTTGTAGAGGTGTTAGATAATTTCTTGTAATCAATCGAATTCCAGGTGTTTGAAAGTGAAGACAATTTATTCAAAATGCACCGGTACACTTTGTGTGAAGCTTACAAGATGAAAATCATAGCAAAAGTGAGAGAGAAGCCGGGGGCCCCCACCTTCTCATCCTTACACTGAAAAGACAATAACACTTCTTATTGGCTAATTTGCTAAGGAGGCTCCACTGGTACATGGTACAAGTTAGTACCTTTATTCACAATCAAAGCGTCCCGTACAATCTGCTTTCTATACATGTATTACATATGGGGTTAGTAAGAACAAAAGAATACAACAAGGTTAGAACATGTGCTCAGAAGCCATCTTAAAGAATCAGTAAAGCTGTCTAATAGACGCACAATACAAAACTTTTCTAACATTCCCTCCTCTTGTGGGTCTATTTTATCTCAACACATTTCTATGATAGTCCCTATGTTATACACTTTCGGACTGTATGTCATTAAGTTGAGCTTCAAAGTCCACATAGGTCTCCTCAGAGGTAGGAATGGCTTGATACATCGTTCTTGAGATTGCGGTTTCAATCAGTTTTTGTGAAAGTCCTCGAATACAGAGAATGCAGCAGCATCCGTAAGTGACAAAAACCGCAGTAATTGAGATCGAACATGTGATAAGTCCAGTCCACTTACCAAACCATCCTTCAAGCCAGTTTGTGAATGGATCGTTAATACCTGAATTTTCCGCTAATTAATTCGATAGAGCAGTCAATCCTTCCAGGGCTCTGGTCACGGTCTCTCCAGGAGCTGTATTAGGGATAAAGGTACAAGACATGCTACCAAACATTTTGCATACCCCTCCTCTTTTAGCCATGATCATATCTTCCCTACCTAGTATGATACCAGAGGGTCCACAGTACTACTTCACGTCTAAGTGGAGCAAAGTTCTTCTTGGGGTGTATGTGGATACATATCTTTACTCATTCGTATCACCCATCTTGGCATCATATGAATCGGCTAATCTGACTATCTGGTAACACTCTATTTTTTCCCTGGGGTCATCTCCCTCAGTTCTAACTGCCATTGTAATAATTTTTTTTTCCACATTTAGCACAACTGAAAAAACAAATTAGCAAGTAATCCAACAACTATAACTCCTATAAGAACAAAAAAACTGTTGAATCCTTGAAAATTTACAATTTCTGATATTTCTGACATACTAGTTTTTGGGCAGCCTTGCATTGCTTAAACTCAAAATGAAAGTGAATGAGTACTAGGTGTGTGCATTTTTTTTTTTTTTTTTTAAAACTGTCTGGCCTATGTGAACCTATCTAGCAATTACTCAAATGACTCTTTATGCCTGTTAGCATGTGTAATTTGTCCAGGTAATTTTCCTCTATAGCCTTGACTGCTAAGATCAAGCAAAGGCATCTTTTGA
Organism: Rana muscosa; assembly: GCA_029206835.1. Classification (NCBI taxonomy): domain Eukaryota; kingdom Metazoa; phylum Chordata; class Amphibia; order Anura; family Ranidae; genus Rana; species Rana muscosa. Next base: position 33,638,929 of record JARGYO010005626.1, read on the forward strand.
AATCAGCTGTACTTTCTTGCAATGGCTAGCATGTATCCATGTCACTTTACAGCTGTAGCAGTTGTCAGGGACACTTGGTAGGGTCCTTCAACTTTGGTCCTAAAGGTACTTTCACATGTTCTTTTACTAGAACCCAATCATCTGGCAGTAAATCATGTGTTCCAGTTACTTGATCTGGAATTGGATCAAAAACAAACTTGTGCATCGCAGTTAGTTTCTTGTATTAGACAATTACATAACAAAATTATTATACATTATAACAGTCTCATGTGGAAAATGCAACCCTGTCTTAGGTGGGCCCCCCCCAAACAAAATCTCATAAGGGCTCAAGTTCTCTGACCTATAAAGTAGGGGTAATCCTGATGCTGTAAAGAACCTGAGGAAACAGTTATGGCCATTGTTTCCTTACTAACCTATCTACCCTTTTCCTGCATAGATTTAGCTGGCCTGCCTTTAATGACTCCACTATACCTTTCTACCTACCCTGAACTCTGAGGATGATAGGAGCATGGAAGGCCTGCTCAATTGCCAAATCCTTGCATGTAATTTGCATGATCTGTTCAGTGGAACGTGTTCCTCTGTCATTCTCTATGATTTCAGGGACTCCAACCTGCATATTACTTCGGAAAGGATCTTCTTTTCTGTCGTCTTGGCATTTGCTTTAGCCACCAGTCAGGCTTCTATCCAGCTTGAAACATTTCTATGCACAACAAAACATATTGCTATTGGCCTGATTTGAGCAATTGGATTTAATAAATCTGAAGTCTTTGGAAAAGGAATAGTGACCTGGCCAAATGTCTTTGTGTTACTCTGGTCTGTTTTCCTGAGTTATTTTTAACACAGATTATGCATCCCTCAACAAAGTCTTGATATTCATTTCTGGAGTATCGAATAAACCATCCAGCCTTGCTTATGTTCCTTCCATTGCCTTAGGGCATACATGACTCAGTCCATGGGCTAATGGCATAATCATCTTTTCCATTTCAGATGGGACACATATTCCATTTTCCTAGCACAAGAGTCCATCTTGATCCTTCTTTACATAATCTTATACCAATCATCAGGTGCAGATTCTTGCCATTTCTTAATCAGCTCTTTTACTTTCAGTATTAGTTCCCTTATTTTCCTTCAATCTGTTACAGGTTTCTTCTTCTTTTTTTTTTTCCCTTGCAAAATCTGTGATTAGTCATGATTGCTTCCATTGGTGTTTCAGCAGTCTTCCTGGCAGTATGATCAGGTAACTGGTTTCCTTTTTCTTCCATGGGTTGTCCTCCAGTATGTGCCTTGACTTTCAGGGTGGCTACTTCCTTTGGGAGGGTAACTGGTTCAAAAAGTTCTCAAACATATTTCCAATTATTTTAAATTGATTCTTCTTGCAGCAATTGTGAAACTTCTGTTCTTCCTTATGGGTCCATAATCGTGGACTACTTCGACAGCATGCTTGCTATCAGTGTAGATGTTGGCTGTTTGATCCTTTGCGGTCTCACAGGCCCTCATGAGTGCTACCACTTTGGCAACCAGCGCTGAAAGTGATGAAGGGAGTAGTTGGGTCTCAATCACTTCCTCCAATGTTGTCACCGCATATGCCATTCTTGGGACTCCATCTTTGTACAGGCGCGAACCCTCTGCAAACAGGATCAGATCAGAATTTTCAAAAGGAGTGTCCTTTACTGGGGAGATTTGCTGCATTTCTTCTTCCATAAGTTTTAAGCAGATGTGGTCACCCTCCTCTTCAGGGTTTTCCTCTGTCTCTAGGAAAAAGCTGGCAGGCTTGATTGTAGTACATCTTTTCACTTCTTTTTATCCTAATTCAAGCAGTATTGCTTCATAACATCCATTCCAAAGCATATCTTCTCTTCTGTACAGCACCACTGGCACAGGTTACAGCTGCAGTTTTCTTTTTGCGCTCTTGCCACAACATGGGTTTTGGTGCATCCACCAACCGGATCTATTTTATACACGGCTTGAAAGGGTTCGCGGTCAACAGGTCAGAATGAAGAGGTTTCACACCATTTAAGAATGCAGGATATACAGAAAACATGACAACAATCTTCTGGAAAGCCAACCTTCAGGGAAAGATTGTTCAGACAAATTGGACACCTCTCAGTTGAACTTTAATGCTAAAGTACTGGCACCAGTCCCATCTTTGCCTTCGTCACCATCCTTTTTTTCATGTAGCTGGTCTTTGGCATCAGGTAAACATAAATGTTTGCTCCTCATCCTCTCCACTAAACCTAATAATGTGATTTATCTCAGTAGGGTCAGAAAATAAAATGTTGCTAGTTACCCCTTCTATGAAGATTAAGTTAAAGGCCTTCCCCGTACTGGCCCATTCTAGAGATTCCTTTTTCCAGTTTCTGCCTCCCCGTATGGACGTCTCCCCTAGAGTCACCAGTAGACCCAAGACAATTACTATCCCTTTCATCCTGACCAGCTACAGAGCCCTGGGGGGGGGGGGTAAGGTAAGGGAGTCTTCACCGGTTTGAGATAAGCCCCACCTTGTGCAGAACCTCCCTTTGTAGCCGGACTTACCAGAGCTCTGCCGCCAACTGACCCTGCTCTGCCTATAAAACCTTTTTGCAACGGGACTGGTGAGTCCAGGTAGACCTCTCTGCAAACCTTATTGCCGTGGGAGTTTATTTACAAAAATGGGATCCCTTATCACTGTAGATCTTTTCAGGTATTCCAAATGTAGGAATTATATCTTAGTAACGTTTTGGCCACAGTCTATGCGTCCGCACTTCCTGTCGGGAATACCTCCACCCATTTGGTCAAGGCGTCTATGATAACCAAACAATATTTCTTCCTTTCACATTTGTCCAATTCAATAAAATCCATACAAATGTGCTGGAATGGATATTGCGGTGTAGGGAACTAACCTTTCCGTGATCTTATGCCTCCCTGAGCATTGTCTCTTGCACATATAATGCACTGAGAACAAATTTTTTTTTTTAGTAGTTAGTAAAACCATAGGCTGTACATACCGTATTTAACACCTCAGTCATCCCCCTGTTTGACACATGAGTTACTCCATGTGTCAAAACTGCTGCATACCTAAATAGGGATCTTGGCAATACCGGTTTTCCTTCAGGTGATGTATAAATACTATCTATTATTGTGCAACCTTTTTGTTTTCCAATAATGTTTCTCCCCGGGATGTGCATTCTACTACATATCAGTAAGGACTGTATGATCTATCTCTATGATGTCCAGTTCTGTCATTATTTGATGTGTTTCTTGTGCTGCTATTTTAGCAGCTTCATCTGCCTTTTTATTGCCCTTCGAGATGGGGTCTGTGTGTGAAATTGGCTTACCACTAGAGGTCACCATCCCCCTGTTTTTCCATTGTTGTGCAAAAAACATTATTGACTATCAGTATATATGGTTACAGATTTTCCTTTTGATAGTATGCATGTTCTTGTCAGTGCTACAAGCTCTGCTACTTGTGCTGAATAATGTTTTGGTAATGGCCTAGCCTCTAAGATTTCACCCCGTGTCACTACTGTATATCCAGTTGCATTTGTGCCATCTTGATTTTTTTTACTGGAGCCATCTACAAAAAGTGTCATGTCAGGGTTAGATAACGGTACATCTTTCAAATCACTTTGTGGCAGTACCTTTTCAGTGTTGGCAGCAGTACAGCCATGTTTATGACCATCAGTAGGAAGTGGTGGCAGTGTGGATGGGTTTAATGTAGTACACCTCTGTATTGTTAAGTGAGGTTGTATAAAGAGTATTGTCATACAGGAAAGATGTCGTGCTGGGCTCAAATGTGATCTTTTGTAGCAAAAGAATAACAGATACTGCATGTGATACTTTGAGTGTCAGCAGGTGATATAGCACTATAGATGCTGAGGCCTTAACTGTTTCGGCTGCAGCTACCACTGCCTGTACACAGGGTAGAAGTGCTCTAATTACACTTTCTAGTTTTATAAAATAGTAGGCGATCGGCCTCTGGCGCTTGCCATGTGACTATGTAAGTACCGATGTCATGTGACCGTCCCTTGAGTCCACTGTTTGTTTGAAAGGTCCAATCGGTCTGTTGTACCCATCTAAGCTGGCATCTATTCAGTAAGGCAGTTAACCTGTTAAGTCTAGGCTATCTGGAGGAAATGGATCCCCTTGCCCCTGTCCGCTTGTCCTCCCCTGGGGTATGGGACTTCTATCAAGGGGTACTCCTCTCCATCATCTACACCATACCTCATAGGAGGTTTATTTAATCTCTTGGACCCTGCTGGGGCCCCTAGTACATGGATTATGGTGTTAGTTAAAGATTCAAGGATCGATCTGTTCATCTCCGAAGCTGTGCTACTGTCTAAATAGATTGAGGAAGTAAGTTTGGGGTCTTGTTCAAAGGTGGTTCCTAACAGGGGTGGGTGTGACAGGGAGGGTGGTACTCTGGGCAGTGGCTTGCACCTGAGGGGGGGCTATTTTAAAGAGGGGGTCTTGTGGTTCAACAAATGAAATCCTCCTCTTTGTCCACCAGGGGCATTTGGGCTTGACATTTTTTCTTTTGTTCTCCCGTCTGCTCTGATCCTAGCATGTTGAAGCCCGTGAGGCCATTTTTTTTTATTTTATTTTTTTAACCCATGTCTTTTGTCTTTTTTTTTCTCTGGGTCATAACAATTTAAGCTTATCCACCAAATCCTGACACCCCTTTTCAGTTAATTTACCATTAAATCCAACTTTTGTTTCCCATTTAGCACAATACTGAACAGATTTTAGGTTGTTTGCTATGCACAAATTTCTAATCTCCTTCTAACACTACAATGAACACCTTTTTAAAGTAATCAAAACATCCTCAGCTTTTCCTTGTCTCTTATTCAACAATCCTCATTAATAATCTTACAACAGTTTACCTTCTTTATACTGCAATTTACTTCCATGTTTTCCATCTACTACTTTTTAACTTAGACTTGCATAGTTCCTTTAATATTTTGGCACACTAAATCAATTCAGTCACATGTTATACTACTAAAATCATATCAAGTGTTAACATTCTTAGAGACAGTTTTCCCACATAGAAATCTGAAGGGAGGGGGGGCCTCTCTCCTTTCTTAAAGTGGAGCTCCACCCTAAATAGCAACTTTTGCTATTTGGAATCCTCCCCCCCTCCGATGTCACAATTGACACCTTTCAGGGGGGAGGGGGGTGAAGATACCTGTCTAAGACAGGTATTTTCACCCACATCCGGGAGTCCTGTCTCCGGGAATCTGCGGGAGTTACGTCACTTCCCGCAGACTTCCCTTGGTGTTCTGGGAGACACTCGGCTCCCTGAACACAGGAGCACCAATCAGAACGGCGCATCGCGACTCGCGCATGCGCCGTAGGGAACCGGGCATGAAGCCGCAGGGCTTCACTTCCTGGTTCCCTCAGCGAGGATGGCGGAGGGAGCAGCAGAGCGACGAGCGGTCGCTCGTCCTCTGCTGCGGACGTCGCTGGACTCCAGGACAGGTAAGTGTCCAAATAGCAAAAGCCAGCAGCTGCTGTAGCTGTAGCTGCTGGCCTTTAATTTTTTTTTTCCGGTGGAGCAACCCCTTTAAGCATAGATACACAAATGCAAACGGAGGGAGGCTTTGAAATACAAGCAGGCTCTTCTCTGTATCTAAGAATCATCAGCATTGATTTTCTGCTTCTCAAATATTTCTTAAACGTTTAGATAATACTTGCATTGCCTGGTCTAATTCTCACCATCAGATAAATCAGCATTTGTGGTCATTAACTTATAGAACATCTCGGCTCAGTTCTGCTGTTGTTCAATGAAATTACAGCATCAATAAAACATAAGAAAGAAGACACTAAAACACACACAGAATAAAGTTAACTTTGTGGTCTTTTCAGATCACTCTGCTAATTGGCGCTTAAACCATCAAACATTCAACCTCAGACAACGTCAGGCAATCTACCTCTGACGTTTTGGTATACCACAAATCTTTTTTTTACCTGTCCGGACAGCGGGTTGCGTTTATTTTACCATAGGCCACGTACCCAAATGCCTCTGTCTTCGAAACATTGGATTACCGAGATTATTATACGATCAATCCCAATGTCGGTACCACAATTCACATACACAATTCACAATCACAATTCACATACACAATTCACACACACAATTCACACACACAATTCACACAGAACAAATGAGAATCAACCGAAAAGAAGAGAAGAGAAGAGAGGAAAAGAGAAGAAAAGTAAATATAAATTATCTTACCTTCCAAACACCAAAAGACTAAATATATTCAGGTTCAGAACCAGATGGTGGATTTGGGTCAAATCCGGTGCCAAGCAGTCCCTGTTTAACACTAACGTGAGTGGGGGTTCTCAGTGAGCTTTTCAGGTCCAATACTCACTGGGTTCTGTCGGTTCCGGAAGACCCAATCTTCAACCATTGATTTCCGCTCGAAGGAACAAATGTTAGATAATTTCTTGTAATCAATCGAATTCCAGGTGTTTGAAAGTGAAGACAATTTATTCAAAATGCACCGGTACACTTTGTGTGAAGCTTACAAGATGAAAATCATAGCAAAAGTGAGAGAGAAGCCGGGGGCCCCCACCTTCTCATCCTTACACTGAAAAGACAATAACACTTCTTATTGGCTAATTTGCTAAGGAGGCTCCACTGGTACATGGTACAAGTTAGTACCTTTATTCACAATCAAAGCGTCCCGTACAATCTGCTTTCTATACATGTATTACATATGGGGTTAGTAAGAACAAAAGAATACAACAAGGTTAGAACATGTGCTCAGAAGACATCTTAAAGAATCAGTAAAGCTGTCTAATAGACGCACAATACAAAACTTTTCTAACAAGAGGCTTCTGTTTGTGGATGGACATTTTATGGTTACACAACCTATCACATTGCTATAAACTGAAGGACTTGTGGAATGAATCATTTTGAGTTTCTATTAGTTCTTATAGGGAAATTTGCTTTGATATACAAGTGTTTTGGATTACAAGCATGTTTCCGGAACAAATGATGCTCGCAAGCCAAGGTTTTACTGGTTGGAGGGAAGTTTCAGAATGGTAAAGCTGTTTTTATTACAAATTATGTGAGCAGACTGAAGTTCCTCTTTAAATCTCACTACTTTTTCAAAATCGCACCCATATCACCCAGATCTTTACACCTAATACGTTTCTCCCTTTTTTGGGATTTCAGTACTAGCTAAGAACATTGGTTGCCCAGATTTCCCATGTACATTTTTTCTTCTTTTGTAGCTTTTTTTTTTTTGTATAATCTTTATTTTCATTTTCAATTTATATGAACAATTTGACATTTCAACATAGCCAAAACAACAAGGGGGAGGGGGAAGAGGATAGGGAGTGAGGTAGGGGACATAAGGCTAGCGGGAGGGAGGGAAAGAAAAAAAAAAGGGGGGGGGTGAGGAACACCAGGGGGTTTGGGTAACATGGCTCGAACACGGACAGCCAAATTAACAGGGAGAAACATCTGTTGGTGAAACGTGAACAAAAAGGCCCCCCTGCCTGCCCCGGACATTCGATCCATGAGGGCAGGCCTCCCCTCCAATCTGGCATTGGGAAGGGTGGCCACATGCTCTAGTTCTATGGTAGTTGCTGATAAGCGTCCTGAGTGAGTTTGAGGTGCCCAGGACAGTCAGAAACCTGAAGACCATCCTGGTAGCCCAAAAAGATCACCCAGGTGCCCCAAGGGAACATCACCTAATAATAAAAATAAAAAAAACTGAACAAAACAAATACACCACAAACATAGGAGAGAAGAAGGGAAAAAAAAGAACGTTTGAAAGTGAGGTGGAAAACAAAAAAGGTAAAGGGGAAAAGAAGGACTAGTGAAGAGCATGAAGGCATGTGGACCAGCTCTCACCGGGTTCTTTTGTAGCTTTTAACATGATTTGTAAATGAATTTCTTTTCAAATAACAAACCTCTCTATACTTGCCTACTTTTCTCGGGTCCCACGCCCCTTTCCCTGGCTCCCGTGGCTCCTCCTTAATCCTGTGCATTGTGTAAAAAGTCTGTTTGATCCTGTCTTCTTTGATCCTGCCCATCTTCCGCATTCCCCAATCCATCTTCTGATGGTACAGAGCCTTGGGGGCATCCTGTACATGCTCAGTTTGGTGTGTATTGCTAGAGTGTTTATCTGGACAGTGCCGATTTCGCTCTGCCAATCACATGTACTGCCAGAGGGTCAGGAGTCCTACAGCTTTATAGGACAGTCAGAGGAGAGTGAACTCCTACAAGCTTTAACCAGTGCTTGGCCGGACACTGATAAATGTCCCAAAACTGCTGTATACTGCTGAGAAGGTATTTATCAGTTTACTGTATAAGCCGAGCCGAATAAAAGCCAAGGCACCTAATTTTACCAAAAAACCTGGGAAAACCTATTGACTCGAGTATAAGCCTCACTGTGTCCATGTGCATGCCTCACTGTGCCCAATCACCCTACCTGATCTCCTGTGCTGTGTGACTAGACTGACGTTTAACATGGGAGTCTATGGAAAGGGTGCCTGGCTTTGAAAAATCGGTGTTCACCGGCTGTAGGTCCTCCGGACAACAAACTCTGCACACTTGGAGAAGGAGTATGTGGCTACATTTGTGGCAAGTTTGGGGTCCAGCGGACCTAGGGCCGGCCGGTACCGGGTCCCCAAAATCACCAGAGAAATTACCGTTTAATATGGGAGTCTATGGAAGGGGTGCCCGGCTTTGAAAAATCGGTGCTCCCTGGCCAAGTTTGGGGTCCAGGGGACCAACGAGAGGCCGGGGATCAGGCGCACAAAGGTGAAGATGGACACACTCGAGTATAAGCCGAGGGGGGCATTTTCAGCACAAAAAAAGTGCTGAAAAACTTGGCTTATACTCGAGTATATATGGTATATTTCCTAAAATTGCATTTCCATGTTCTGTGGGAGACAAGATATAGTGAATGCATGGTCCTAGGTTTAGTAACACTTTAACTGGTTTAGGTTTCAAGACCACACTCGTGAGCCTCTTCACACAGCTCAGGATGAGTTGTCCTGAGGTTAATAGCTACTGGACTGAATCTGTGCTCCTTTTGCTCAATACACAGTTGTCCATCGTTAAAATTCTCTGTTTTGGACATGGGCATCATATATTGGGTGCCTTTTTTTTAAGAGGCATGTAATGTTTAAAGTGTTTTCCCCCAACGTTTAATATTCCTGATGTGTCTGTTGTACCATGTACTCGTATGACAAAGTATCCTGTTCTTTGTGTAAAATACCTGGTGATCCTGCCAGTCCCCCTACTTTCCTATTAGCTTCACAGCTGTTCACTGGAAAGATCAGAGTGCTGCAGTTTATCTGCCTCCTGTTTAGTCCACACCCCTTATGCAGCTGAGAACATGTCATGTAATCACTTATAAAAAAATTAATTGGGTATTTTATATATAGAACGTGCGCGCACACACGCATACGTTTTGCCTTGCATTAGCATTTTAAACCCAGTGGGTTGTTTTACAAGGTGAGGGTTCACATTATCAATAATTATTATATGTGTGGGTGCTTACATATTCTGTGTATACTCACGCTAGGTGTGCTTGGGTACAGTTCACCTCCTTTAGTCCGGTTTGTTTGTTGTGTAAGGGGAGGGTACTAGAGAAATGGAACCATGTTCGACTAGGCTTAAAGGCTCATAGAGAGCAGTACCAGGGCATGCTCAGCATTCACTTGCATTTAAAGACTTAAAGGGGTTGGTTGTAAAGGTTTGTTTTTTTTATTTTCTAAATAGGTTCCTTTAAGTTAGTGCATTGTTGGTTTACTTACCTTTTTCCTTTGCTTTCCCTTCTAAATATTTTTTTTCTTTGTTTTCTTTGTCTGAATTTCTCACTTCCTGTTCCTCCTCAGTAAGCTGTTCTGGATGACTAAACACCACTCGGATGATGGTGTGAAGTTTAGTGAGGAGAAACAGGAAGTGAGAAATTCAGACAAAAAAAAAAACATTTAGAAGGTATTGGTAAAACAAAGGAAAAGGTAAGTGAACCAACAATGCACTAGCTTAAAGGAACCTATTTAGAAAATAAAAAACGAACCTTTACAACCCCTTTAACAGTTGGGGTAATGAAGATGTTCTAATGCAGTGACCCATAGCAGACAGGCGGGTTTAAGCTTAAAGCGGAGGTTCACCCTAAATACTGACATTATCTTATAGTGATCTTGCTAGCAGATACATATACCTATTGATTTTTTTTCTTGTGGTTGTACTTACCGTGAATCAGTCGTTTTAATGTGGACTTCCGGGTATTCCTCCCGCGGGAGTGGGCGTATCTTTCTTTCCTCGGAGCCCCGTTGATTTCTGGGAGGTGCTCGCAATGTCTCCTGGGAGCCGTTGCGGATTCTGCCAGCCCTGGACTGCGCAGGCGCAGCGCTCTAGCTCAGAAAATTGCCGAACATTAAGAGCTGTAGACTGCGCAATCAACAGGGTATTGTGACAGTCGTTGCCGCACGCTCCCGATGCTCGCTCCACTCAGCAAGGGGGGCGGGTGTATTGCTATTATAATGAGCGGATGCATGTTTAAATAAAGGAATTGATGGACAGAGAGGGCGGGTAGTTCAATGTGGATGGCCGATTTGAATACTTGTCAGAGAATTGTTAAAAAAAATCTTATGTCTTTTTTTTTTTTAACAATTCTCTGACAAGTATTCAAATCGGCCATCCACATTGAACTACCCGCCCTCTCTGTCCATCAATTCCTTTATTTAAACATGCATCCGCTCATTACAATAGTAATACACCCGCCCCCCTTGCTGAGTGGAGTGAGCATCGGGAGCGTGTGGCACAATATTGTGCTCAAAGCGCATGCGCCGAATATGGGTTATAATCCATTCGGCTATTTTCGGAGATCTGCCGTGAACGGACACGCAAGTGTTGCGCATGCGCAGGTCAGAGCGGGCGAAATCTGCTAAAGTGTTGCGCATGCGCAGAACAGAGCTGGCAGAATCTGCTGAGGGGCAATTCTCGGCAGGTCACCGTCAACACTGATGATACAGCGGTGAATGCTGGGATGCATTCACCGCATCCCGGAAGTCTCTGCTTGTGGGCTTCACAGTGCCCACAAGCAAAATGGCAAAGAACAAGATCTATTTATAAAAGTTATTTAGAACGGAAATAGACGGGGGACGTCTCTAATCGCAGGACAAGTGAGTACTAACATGTTATCTGTAACCCCATTACATGCACCTAGAAAAAAAAAAACGAGGGACCGCGGAACCTCCGCTTTAATAAAGTTGGAAGTACACACAGAATTCTGATTAGTTGTTGCACTGAAACCACACGTTGCTCCATGAATAAACCTCTAGGTAGCACTAAGGTTTAAATGCATTGTAAATTGAACAAAGGCGTGAGTGTGTGTTATATCAGATGCAATAATATTGTTTTGAGGTTGGGAAGACCTGGTTTGTACTCTTTAGAATTTTACTATCTTTCTGCCTTGTTCGCTGCCCTGAACACGTTCTATAAAGCCGTACTGTTACTGCACTGCTTGCTAAACTCTGGCATAGGCATTGTGCTGATCAGTTAGAGATGTAGAAAAGTTATTTTCTTTGAAACACAACCAGCCTCTTCGCAGACAGCATAGTAGAACATAAAAGAAAGCCCGTAGTAAGGCGTTTTCACCCATGTGCCGAGCTCTGAAAGAGGATGTGTTGAGCGGTGGTTAGGGTATTGGTCTGTCATCTACGACTTGTGGGTTTAGTCACTGCCTGAGCCACTTTGTCTGTGCCTTGCAAATCAGTTTAGTTAGTGTGTGAAATCCGCACAGACTGTAATATCTGAACAAACATTTCGGTGGATGGATTACTCACTATTCTCGATTGATTCCCTTCGGTCTTAACCCTGTGCTGGCTGTTATTGCAATGCAAGTGGTTGACATAATACCACAGTGCCTTTTAACCGATGGGATCTTCTTGAGACCTTTTTTGAAATGTCTTTTCCCATCAATAAATTCTCATTCATAAACCCCCTCAAAATACCGATATCCACGTGCTTAAAGGAATTTTACCCTCTTCTACATTTTGTCATTCTCTGACAGATTTACCCACAAATTCTGTAGTATTATTGCCTAATGATGTATACCTGACTTTGATTTGGGCCTGGCTTCCACATCACTTGAGGCTTGGCTAATTTCTCTGTTGCAAATGTTTTTATGATTACATTTTATAGATGCTGTTTTGCCAAAACCCATTTGGATTCTACTTATTAACTTTAATGGTTCTGTTTTGGTGCATCTTTTAGATGCCCAAAGAGACCTTTTTAATCATGGGCTGAAGAGTTCTGGAACAGTGACATCTGCAGGTTATAAATACTCACTACTGAGATAACTGCACCACATTTACTTACATCTTGTGTTCTAGTGAAATTTACCAACATTGGCAATCTGTTGGGGGATGTTGTATGTTTTTGCACGTGTGTCGATCTTGCTGCTTCTCCCATTGATCTTCTAGCCAAAGCACTTATGACTTATATGGGTACTACAGTAAGGGACTATACAGATGCTGTCAGTTTCACTCATTGAAGGACTATACAGCATATAGGAGAATCAAAGCTTTACATTTATTGAAGGATTATTTGCATGATATCCAGGAGATTCATGGTTTCACTTGGCTATAGGTTTAGTATGTGATTGCAGAAAGGCTTGGTTAGGAGAGATACAATATTTGTGTATAAAGGTTAAAAGGCTGTTGTACAGAATGACATCCTGGAATTAGACCTTGTAAAACTCCCTAACCATACAAAAGAAGCTACAACACCTTTTTAGAGGTACCAGGTTACAATCAAATCTGTTCTGTTCATTATACATCCATATTGAAAGTACAGTATTTCACCCAAAAATATCCCAATATATCATTGTAAATGTACTTGATCATTTCTTAACCTATTTCCATAGCAAATACATATCAGGATATTATGCTTCAACGCATTTCTCGAGTCAACCGCACTTCAGGAAAAGATTGTGGAATAGTTGTCTTCAGAAAAACAATAAATCAAACCTGAAGATACAAAGTTAAAAGAAACAAGACAGCGTTCCTAGTGGTGGTGGCATCACTCTCCAGCATAATAACCACGGAGGAGTGGCTCCTTATTCAGCCGTTCAAGGGGTGGAACTGGTCTTGTCAAATACTCCCTTTGGTGAATGTCAGATAAACCGATCTAACATGACCACCAGATCCCCGGAAGTAGAAATCCTGGAATGAGATGGTGTAAAATGTGCTGTAACTCTCCAGCAATCAATTGGAATTCATTTAACAGCTTGAAGTAGTTTTCTGATTAGTTGCTTTGTGTTGCTACAATTTATGCGTCTTTAATGCCTGTTTTTATGCTCTACTAATCTATAAACTAGCTGTAAGATGAGACGTCATGTTGCAACCAAAAATTTATTTTATTGGGATTTTATGTGATGGACACAAAGTGGCACATAATTGAAGTGGAAGGAAAATGATAAATGGTTTTCCACGTTTTTACATATAAATATGTGAAGTGTGGCGTGCATTTGTATTCAGCCTCCCTGAGTCAATACTTTGTAGAACCACCTTTCACTGCAATTACAGCTGCAAGTCTTTTTGGGGATGTCTCTACCAGCTTTGCACATCTAGAGTGACATTTTTGCCCATTCTTCTTTGCAAATTGGCTCAAGCTCTGTCAGATTGGATGGAGAGTGTCTGTCTGTGAACAACAATTTTCAAGTCTTGCCACAGATTCTCAATTGGATGTAGGTCTGGACTTTGACTGAGCCATTCTAACACATGAATATGCTTTGATCTAAATCATTCCATTGTAGCTCCGGCTGCATGTTTAGGGTTGTTGTCCTGCTGAAAGGTAAACCTCTCCCCCAGTCTCAAGTCTTTTGCAAACTCCTTAATAGTTTTTTTTTTTTTCCCAGGATCTGCCCTGTATTTGGCTCCATCCAGCATCCTATCCACTCTGACCAGCTTCCCTGTTCCTGCTAAAGATAAGCATCAGCACAACATGATGCTGCCACCACCATGTTTCACGGCGGTGATGGTGTGTTTAGGGTGACGTGTAGTGTTTTCTGTCACTCATAGCGTCTTGCTTTTTGACCAAAAAGTTCAATTTTGGTCTCATCTGACCAAAGCACCTTTTTCCACATGTTTGCTGTGTCCCCCACATGGCTTCTTGCAAAACTGCAAAAAGGACTTCTTATGGCTTTCTTTCAACAATGGCTTTCTTCTTGCCACTACCATAACGGCCAGATTTGTGGAGTGCACGACTAATAGTTGATTGCATGTTATGTTCACATGGTTTATTCATGTACAATAACATCTGTAGAGGAAGGGAGGTAACCGCTCAGGTGCAGCCGATGATCTCACAGGATCCAGAACCGTGGGTGCAGCCAATGCATATTGTAATGCAAAAATAGTGAAAAAACTTGGACTGCCGCACTCCAAAAAAAAAATGTGATTTGTTCTTTTATTAAAATAAAAATAACAAATACATAGCACAGCAAAGGGAACAGCTAGTGTGAGCTGACGCGTTTCGCACTGAACTTCAACGCTTAATCATAGCTATGATTAAGCGCTGAAGTTCAGTGCGAAACGCATCAGCTCACACTAGCTGTTCCCTTTGCTATGCTATGTATTTGTTATTTTTATTTTAATAAAAGAACAATCAAATTTTTTTTTGGAGTGCGGCAGTCCAAGTTTTTTCACTATTTTTGCATTACAATAAGATCTGTGTTTTAATTAATTTTCAGTGGTTGAACGCTGGTAGCCAAGCTCCTCCTCTGCCGTAAGACAATTTTTGTCTTTAGCATTGGACTTTTTTATTGATATAGCCTCTGAATTTTTTTTTTATATATAAATCACTCCATCTCTTGACTTGTGCCTATATCTTTTGACAATGCCTTGCTGCCGATAGGTAATTTTTTGCTTCGGTTGCACTACAAGGGACTGAAATGCTCCAGGAAAGCTCTTGCTGAGCTAACCGAAATAACCACAGCTCATTTTGAAGTGGAAAGTCAAATGGCTTTGTGCCATTGAGAAGGTGATTAGCTACATCTGATTTTTGGTTTACAAGTCATTTTTAAGAGGGGGTGATCCTTTTTCCAACTCGGTGATTCTGTTTTTGACATGTTGGTGTTATGTTTCACTTGGATGTTATAAGTTGCACTGTGTAAATACAGCTGGTTAAAACAAAAACTGTGTCTCCATTTCAGGCTGCAAAGCAACAAAATGTGATTATTTTTAAAGGGGGTGATTCTTTTCTATACCCACCGTATTTCTAGCTTCACGAGTATCCTGTATTTTTTAAACAAACCTTTAAATAAATACCTTCATCTTTACATTGTATACAAAGAAGTTAAATGCACATTGTTAGGAATATATATTCGTTACATTGGAAAGCAATGCTTGGCTCTCTTGTAGGCCTTTAATAACTTAAAGAGAATGCTATAAAATATTACATGTTTGCATGCATGGTTAGTCTCCTGACATTGTCACTGGTATGTATAAAAGCTTTTAGGTTTTTTTTTTTTTTTTTTTTTTTTCATATTGAATCTATAACATTTTTGAAGTTGCAGTTGTAACCTCTGAGTTATTGACATAGCCTGCATCCTATCGGGCTCTAATGCATTGCAGACTCCTATGGGAGTGATAGTTCAGCTTCACTTTATAGCATGTTAATCTATTAAAGCTCCGGTCCTGCACGCTGAGTTATTTTCAATAAGCGTTTCCGACAGGTCTGATTATAAACTGTCGTGCTCTGTGCTCACCTTCTGTCTAGCAGCTAACTACAGAGAGATGCAGGGGGGCTTGTTCAAGGTGACCTTTCTTTTAAAGACCATTTAACGACGTTCCCAGTCTGGCCATTTGGTGATGGCACACTGCGTACGCTCTTGTCTGATATTGCAGCAACCGTAATGAGTATGTCAGTGGTTCTTTGCCAGTAAATGTTCACAAATCTCTGTTGTGAAGGAACTGCTGTCAGTTTTTGTTTATGAATTTACCTCTGACTGCTGTACCTGATACCCAACAGTATCGTTAGGCCTATGTCCTTGCCATTATGGCTCCCATACTGGGTCCTTGCTGTATGTGTCAAGCTGTTTGGTCTACAGTGTGTGCAAGTCCAGAAGTTAAACATAACTCAAACACTAAAAATAGTTTCCTTTTACAGTATAACACCACCAGGGATGAGCCGAACACCCCCCTGTTCGGTTCGCACCAGAACCTGCGAACAGACAAAATGTTCGTGTAAACTTTAGAACCCTATTAAATACAATGGACTCGAACGTTCGACATCTAAAGTGTTAATTATAAAGGCTAATATGCAAGTTATTGTCCTAAAAAAGTGTTTGGGGACCTGGGTCCTGCCCCAGGGGACATGTATCAATGCAAAAAGAAGTTTTAAAAACGGCCGTTTTTTCGGAAGCAGTGATTTTAATAATGCTTAAAATGAAAAAATAAAAGTGAAATATTCCTTTAAATTTCGTACCTGGGGGGTGTGTATGATATGCATGTAAAGTGGCGCATGTTTCCCGTGCTTAGAACTGTCCCTGCAAAAAATGTCATTTTTGAAAGAAAAAAATGCATTTAAGACTGACTCGCGGCTATTAATGAATTGTCGGCTCCCGGCAATACATACAAAAGTCATTGATAAAAAAAAAAAAAAAGCGTGGGGGTTCCCCAGAATTCAATTACCAGGCCCTTCAGATCTGGCATGGATTTTAAGGGGAACTCCACCCCAAATTTAAAAAAAAAATGGCGGAGTCCCCCTAAAAATCCATACCGGACCCCTTATCCGAGCACGCAACCTGGCCGGCCGCAGGGGAAAAGGGGGGGACGAGAGAGCGGCCCCCCCTCCCTCCTGAACCGTACCAGGCCACATGCCCTCAACATGGGGAGGATGTCCCCATGTTGATGGGGACAAGGGCCTCATCCCCACAACCCTTGCCCGGTGGTTGTGGGGGTCTGCGGGCGGGGGGCTTATCGGAATCTGGAAGACCCCTTTAACAAAGGGGACTCCCAGATCCCGGCCCCCCCATGTGAATTGGTAAGGGGTACATTGTACCCCTACCATTTCACGAAGAAAGCGTAAAAAAATGTTTAAAAAAACACACAAACACCTTGAAAAAGTCCTTTTTTATTTATAAAAAAAAAAAAAAAAAAAAGACATTCCAGCGGTGAAATCCAGTGTCCCGCGGCGATCCCGATGTCCAGTGCTGTCCTTCATTGGTTGTGCCTGAGCGGACCTGATGGGGAACTCCCTCTCAGTATTTTAAATGTATAGACCCGCCCCTTCTAAAGTTCCCCATCAGGTCCGCTCAGCGGACCAGATGCGGAACATGAGAAGGGGCGGGTCTATACATGTATTACCAAAGTGAGAGCAGTTCCCCATCAGGTCCGCCCCCTCGGTATGTCGGACCCGCCTACGTCATTGGCTTGAGCGGGGAACTTCCTTCACTGTGTAATTTAAATTTACATAGTGAAGGAAGTTCCCCGCTCAAGCCAATGACGTAGGCGGGTCCGACATACCGAGGGGGCGGACCTGATGGGGAACTGCTCTCACTTTGGTAATACATGTATAGACCCGCCCCTTCTCATGTTCCGCATCTGGTCCGCTGAGCGGACCTGATGGGGAACTTTAGAAGGGGCGGGTCCATACATTTAAAATACTGAGAGGGAGTTCCCCATCAGGTCCGCTCAGGCACAACCAATGAAGGACAGCGCTGGACATCGGGATCGCCGCGGGACACTGGATTTCACCGCTGGAATGTTGTGTTTTTTTTTTTTTTTTTAAATAAAGGACTTTTTCAAGGTGTTTGTGTGTCTTTTTTAAACATTTTTTTACGCTTTCTTCGTGAAATGGTAGGGGTACAATGTACCCCTTACCAATTCACATAGGGGGGGGGCCGGGATCTGGGGGTCCCCTTTGTTAAAGGGGTCTTCCAGATTCCGATAAGCCCGCAGACCCCCACAACCACCGGGCAAGGGTTGTGGGGATGAGGCCCTTGTCCCCATCAACATGGGGACATCCTCCCCATGTTGAGGGCATGTGGCTTGGTACGGTTCAGGAGGGAGGGGGGGCCGCTCTCTCGTCCCCCCCTTTTCCCCTGCGGCCGGCCAGGTTGCGTGCTCGGATAAGGGGTCTGGTATGGATTTTTAGGGGGACTCCACGCCATTTTTTTTTTAAAATTGGGGTGGAGTTCCCCTTAAAATCCATGCCAGATCTGAAAAGCCTGGTAATTGAATTCTGGGGAACCCCCACGCTTTTTATTTTTATTTATTTTTTTTTTTTATTTTTTTTTTTATCAATGACTTTTGTATGTATTGCCGGGAGCCGACAATTCATTAATAGCCGCGAGTCAGTTTTAAATGCATTTTTTTCTTTCAAAAATGACATTTTTTGCAGGGACAGTTCTAAGCACGGGAAACATGCGCCACTTTACATGCATATCATACACACCCCCCAGGTACGAAATTTAAAGGAATATTTCACTTTTATTTTTTCACTTTAAGCATGATTAAAATCACTGCTCCCGAAAAAACGGCCGTTTTTAAAACTTCTTTTTGCATTGATACATGTCCCCTGGGGCAGGACCCGGGTCCCCAAACACTTTTTAGGACAATAACTTGCATATAAGCCTTTATAATTAGCACTTTAGATTTCTCCCATAGATTTTTCGAATTTGCCGCGAACACCCCAATTTGTTCGCTGTTCGGCGAACGGGTGAACAGGCAATGTTCGAGTCGAACATGAGTTCGACTCGAACTCGAAGCTCATCCCTAAACACCACTTTTTGGAGGTAGATCATAAATACTTTTTGTCCTGTTTAGTCGTCTTTCCTTGATCACACAGCCATCGCAAGCCCTTTTTCCATCCTGCCAGATGAACGAGTTGGAGCAGAAACATATGAAGGAAAAGGGGAGCTGCGTGTGGTTTTCATATTGTGTGAGGCTTAACAGGGACTGTTCTTACAGATATAGAATAGTTCAGTGTTGTCCTATTTTCCTGTATTATGGGTCTCCCCCTCCCTCCCCCCCCCCCCCTCGTGTAACACAGCTTGGTAGTTGGAAGTAATGTAATGGTTCCAAATGCTGGATGTGACATTTGAGAGACTGAGTCATGTTCACTAGATGGCGATAATGAGCTCTTGAGCATCAAAGTGCTTGTTGCTAATATTTTCCATCATGTTAGTGTGTTGTGTTTTTTTTTATTTTTTCCTCCAGTGGAGAGGAAAGCTAGCAAATGACAGTGATCAAGACCTGAGGAACTCTCATTTTTGGCGAAAGATCGGTCTGTTCCATTTACACCTTCACATTCCTGGAACATATGCAGAAAGCCACATTGCTGCATGTGTTCCCAGAAATGCGCAAAAACTTCATCGGATCGCGCATCAGGCTTGCAGTGCCGTGAATTCTTGATGGCAGCTCAAATACAGGTAGTAGCTGCGTGGTAAAACATGCGAAAAATGCACCGACCATGTGCATTGCAAAAACGCCCCAAGCGCACCGCAAAATAAGGTGCAGGAGCTACTTTGGCGCATTTGTCGTGCAGTCACATGAAAAAAAGCGACTCGTAGGGGTAGGTTTACTAAAACTGGAGCACTTGGTAGCCTATCGGCTTCTAACTTCAGCTTGTTCAGTTAAGCTTTAACAAACCTAGAAGCTGATTGGTTTTTGCGCAGGGCTGCACCAGATTTTGCGCACTCCACTTTAAGTAAATAGCCCCCATCATGTCATGCGGGTGCCAATGGGGCCTTGGTCTCTGTGCCACAGAGAGAATTGATCACCTAAAAAGGCCTAGTATGTTGGCTTTACCCAGTTTTTAGGCGATTGATCATCCCTGTGAGCATAAAATTGATTGAAAATGGCTGAAAACATGTAGAAGCAACCTGTAACTAGAGTTTTTTTTTTTTTTTTTTTTTTTTGTTTTTTTTTTTTTTTTTTTTTGTTTTGTTCCAATCCTCTGAAAAAATTTTTTTATGGGCAGCCTTCACCCATGTTGTAATTTTTGTGATTGATAGCAGATTTAAGAAGGGTTAATTTCCTGAAATATTACCGTGTGTGTGTGTGTGTGTGTGTGTGTGTGTGCGTGTGTGGTCACAAGTTACACTTTAACTGGGTTTCTAATTGTATGTACAAATAGTATGTTGTAATAGTGCTAACCATTTTGTGGAATTTTCCTATGTTGGCTGTGATTTTGTGTGCAAAAGAGACGATGAAGGCATTAATGTCACATGACAAAGACAAATAAATGTGTATTGTGGAAATGTAATGGACAAGCCTTCTTCAGCATCCTGGGAGTTGTCCCATATTGCATGCACTTCTTTACAGGGATGGCCATTGCAGTCCTTGTTCTGTACCTCCTGGGTCATTTTATACCATTATTATCCTGCTGTTTTTATGGGAAACATGCTCTGTAATGCCAGTTGCAACGCAAACCTGAAGATTTCCTTTTTCTTCATGGAGCCTGAGATACTTTCAATTTTTATTTATTTATTTATTTTTAGAGCGTTTTGATTCATTGGTTCATCAAATGAGCTGAAAGATGCCTGCCAAAATGCCTTGCCAGTTTTCCTGAGTGATCTTCATATTTGTCTTGTTATACATGTAATGTTGTTGGAGATAAATTTAGGTTTCTTTTTCGTACATCACGGGACACAGAGTGACTTAGTCATTACTAATGGGTTACATAGTTTACCTTCAGGTGCTGGCACTGGCAACTTCCAAACCGGAAGTACCCTCCCCTATATAAGCCCCTCCCATCCGGGAGCACCTCAGTTTTTTGCCAGTGTCTAAGGTGTTGGCCAAAGAGTAACATGTGTTTTCACTGGGCTTGCGTACAGGTTCTTTTGGGCCTTAGTAAGCTGTTCCGGATCCCACCAAAAAAGCTTCATAGCTAAACGGTCGGTACCCGGGCCTTGCAGCAGAAGAGCAAGGTTTTGCCTGTAATGCCTCTCTTAGGAGGGCTGGACCCTGGGATCCAGAGCTCTGGTCATACCCACGACCAAGATGTTGTCTGTGCAGGGTGCTATACAGGTCCAGGGGAGTGGAATCCTTGGGAACCCGGTCCCTGAAGGTTTAATTACAATGCCTGCCGTGATAGGTGAAGTTTGGGCTTCTGTGGACCAAATAGAGTCCTGCGGCGGGGAACAGGTAAGTGGGGGCCCCCAGGAACTTGGTTCTATTGGGGGACCCCCAAGCCTAATTTTGTCTTTCTGTCTGTTACCTAACGGTATTCCCGCTAATATCTGTGTATGCCTGTAACTACTGAAAATATAAAATTTTAATAGTAGTCAAGAAAAAAAAAAAAAAAGAGGACCGCGGTACCTGTGTTAAACCACTAGAGGCCGCTGTGGTCCATTTTTCTTGTCATGTGGATCTTTGGTTTTCTCAAGTCAAAAGATCCAGGCAGTTGGTAAGTTTCTCTGTGGGAATCCACTTCCTCTGCCCTGTTGCTGCGCTCATCCACCGCACAGGCCCTCTGGCAAAAAAGGGCCCTGGCTCCTAGTCCCTGTTTGATTTTCGAAAAGGGCGGCAATGGTGCGCGGGCGCGTGCACGCGCCTCCTATGAAAAAAAATGGGCGGGGCGGGTGGATGACGCTCGATGCGCGCCACGGCGCTTCTGCGCATGTGCAGGCGTCCCAGCTTGTATAAAGACACAGTACAAGTGTCAGCTGGATGCAAACAGAGCTAGTAACAAACAGTGGCACACAGAGGCGGTTGATGCAGGCACCCCCATAGAAAGGCACTTTAGTGGACACCAGCTGGTATATAGCAGCAACTGTGTTAGACTATTACCAGCAAAATTGGTGTAGGACGATGGGAATACCTCAGCTTTGTGCTTAAAGGATATGTCGTCCAGACGCTCCGGAAATAAGTCTTCCAGGAAGCCAAAGGGGTCTCCATCGGGCTCTGAGGATATTGGGCATGCTTGTACTGCACCAATCTCCCCTGAGAATTCAGAGGTCAGTAGCCGTAGAAACCCCGCAGGAGTGCCTGGTGCTGCGGCTGTCCCCAGTCCACCTGCTCCTGTATATATAACAGAGGAGGTTTTATCCTCAACTCTGGGAGGATTGGAAGAGAGATTAACAGCATTGATCGCTGCTTCCCTGTCACAGGGAAAGCGCGTCCGATCTCCGTCTCCTCCTTCAGAGTGCCTGTTAGTGGAGGAACAGCCCCACACAGAGATCGACCTACCTGAAGGGGATCAGGATGAGGTTGATTCAGTTATGGAGGAATCAACAGTGGAAGAACCTTTCTCAGCATCTCAGGCTGAAAGATTATGGGTTCAGTCTCTGACTAACATGGTCCGATCAGCATTTAAAATGCCTCTGGCGGAACCACCAACCACTACGGTTTCCTCGCTGGGGTCGCTAAAAGCTCCCCAGGCTGTCTGTTCCTTCCCAATCCACCCTTTATTAGAAGGGCTTATTTACCAGGATTGGGAGCATCCTGATAAAATATTTGCTCCCCCCAAGAGATTTCCGGTGATCTATCCCATGGAGGATAAGTTCATAAAAAAATGGAGGGTCCCTACAGTGGACGCAGCCATCTCTTCTGTGAACAAATCACTGACATGTCCAGTAGATAATGTTCCAATGTTCAAAGACCCAATAGATAAAAAATTGGAGTCTTTACTAAAATCTGCTTTCTCTACAGCAAGCATGGTGACACAACCTGCGGTAGCAGCGATTGGAGTCTGCCAAGCAGTGAAAGATCAGTTGAAACAAGTCTTAAGGGACTTACCAGATCAGCAGGCTCTTGCCCTAGCTGACCTGCCTAGAGCCTTGTGTTTTGCGGTGGACGCCATAAAGGATACAATCCAACAGGCCTCCCGCTTTACGCTGTCTGTAGTACATATGCGTAGGCTTCTGTGGCTCAAAAACTGGTCTGCTGAAGCTCCCTGTAAAAAACTGCTGGTTAGCTTCCCATTTCATGGAGAACGCTTATTTGGAGAAGATCTGGACAAATATATCCAGAAAATTTCTGCCGGTAAAAGTTCACTCTTACCGGTTAAGAACAAGAGTAGAAGTCCTTCTTTTAAGAGGCCTACTTCTCCAGTCCCGGGCACATCGGCTGTGAAGCAGTTCCGACGGCCTCCGCGGTCAAATTCAGGGGGCAGAAATCAGGGACAATCACAGGGTAACAAGAAGCCCTGGATCAAGAGAGGTACAAAACTTCCCCCCAAGTCATGAAGCGTTGCCCCCACTCAATCGGGTGGGGGGAAGGCTTCAGTTGTTCACAGAGACCTGGCGGGACACCATCAGAGACAGATGGGTGCTCTCCGCAGTAAGTCTGGGATACAAGCTGGAGTTAAAAGGCACTCCTCCTGCCCAATTTATGAGGTCAAACGTGCCAAGAGATCCCCAGAAGAGAGGATCCCTCCTTCTGGCACTAGAACAACTATTGCTCCAAGGTGTAATCATGAAGGTTCCCCTGGAAGAAAGCGGATTCGGGTTTTACTCGAACCTTTTCAGTCCCCAAACCAAATGGGGACGTGAGGCCCATATTAAATCTAAAAGGGCTAAACAAGTTCCTAAATATCAGGACTTTTCGGATGGAGTCGATCCGATCGGTGGCCACCGCCCTACAAGGGCAGGAATGGTTAGCCTCGATCGACATAAGGGATGCTTATCTGCATATTCCCATCTTTCCGGCCCACCAGAAATTTCTACGCTTTGCAGTAGAAGGGCGCCATTTTCAGTTCAGAGCCTTACCTTTCGGTCTGGCCACAGCACCACGAGTGTTCACAAAGGTTCTGGCCCCACTATTGGCCAATCTAAGAACACAAGGTGTAACGATAATGGCATATCTAGACGACCTGCTACTAATAGACCACTCAGTGGAAAAGCTGGAAGTAGCTATTCACAAGACAATCAAGTATCTGGAATATCACGGTTGGATTATCAACCGGGACAAGTCGGCTCTAAGACCAGTCAAAAGTCTGGAATACTTAGGGCTAAGGCTGGATTCAAATCAGAGAAAGATTTTCTTACCTCCAGAGAAGGTGTCGTCTTTAAAAGATTTGACCCACTTAGTGGGTACAAAAAGAAAACCATCCATACGCCTGTGCATGAGGCTGCTGGGGGTACCCTACGGTCAATTCCATTCAAGGAATTTGCAAAGGGCCATACTGTCAGCCTGGAACAAAAAAGTTCAGGCTTTAGACTTACCAATGTCCCTGTCCCCTTCCATTCACAAGAGCCTCCATTGGTGGTTGGTGCCCCAGAATCTGGAAAAAGGGAAACCCTTCAGTCCGGTTTCTTGGAAGGTGGTCACTACAGATGCCAGCCTCATAGGCTGGGGGGCAGTACTGGAGCAATGGTCTCTCCAGGGCAAGTGGTCAGAAGCAGAAAAGGCCCTGCCCATCAATCTCTTAGAGATACGAGCAGCCCGGTATGCCCTAGTAGCATGGACATCCAAACTCCAAGGGTCCCGGGTCAGAATTCAATCAGACAATGCCACAGCAGTGGCATATATCAATCACCAGGGTGGCACCAGGAGTCGTGCAGCCCAGAGGGAAGCAAATTGCATCCTGGAGTGGGCAGAAAGATATGTCCCAGCCATATCCGCGGTTTTCATCCCAGGAGTGGAAAATTGGAGAGCGGACTTTTTAAGTCGCCAACAATTATGCCCGGGGGAATGGTCTCTTCACCCCGAGGTTTTCCAGGCAATATGCCAGCGGTGGGGAACACCGGATGTAGATCTGCTAGCATCCAGATTCAACGCAAAGGTGGACAGATTTGTGTCTCGCACAAGGGATCCTCTAGCTTGCGGCTCGGATGCCCTAGTGTTCCCTTGGGATCAGTTCAAGCTGATATATGCATTCCCACCGCCACAATTGTTACCGCGATTACTCCGCAGAATCAGGGTAGAAAAAGAAACCAGTGATTCTGGTGGCTCCAGCGTGGCCCCGAAGGGCATGGTACGCGGAGATTGTAAAAATGTCAGTGAGGAGTCCTTGGACCCTCCCACATCGTCCGGATCTGCTGTCGCAAGGACCGATATACCACCCTTCCTTACCAGCCCTAGGTTTGACGGCCTGGCTATTGAAGCCCACATTCTGAAAAAGAGAGGGCTCTCTAATTCTGTGGTATCTACCATGATCAATGCCAGGAAGCCGGTATCCAGGCAGATCTATTATAGGATCTGGAAGGCGTACATTACGTGGTGGGAGGCCAAGAAATGGCATCCACGTAAGTACGTGATAGGTAGGATTTTGGACTTCCTACAGTGGGCTGTAGATAGGAAGCTGGCCTTGAGTACTATCAAGGGTCAGATTTCAGCCTTGTCAATATTTTTTCAAAGGCCCTTGGCTTTGCATTCACTAGTCAAAGCTTTCATACAAGGAGTGATGCGTATTAGCCCTCCGGTTAGTATTCCCATATGTCCATGGGACTTAAACCTGGTTCTGTCGGTTCTACAGAAACAACCGTTTGAACCATTGCAACACATTTCCTTGGTTCTTCTCACCAGGAAATTGATTTTCTTAGTAGCCATTTGTTCGGCTAAAAGAGTATCGGAATTAGCCGCCTTGTCCTGTAGGGAGCCATATCTGGTTGTCCATAAGGACAGAGTAGTATTACGTCCTCATCCAGCCTTTCTTCCCAAGGTGGTATCGAGGTTTCATTTGAACCAAGATGTGGTTCTTCCTTCTTTTTTCCCCAAACCTAGCTCGGTAGAGGAAAAGTTATTACATTCTTTGGATGTAGTAAGAGCAGTTAAAGCTTATCTAAAAGCCACTGCTCAGATTCGCAGAACGGATACTTTGTTTATTCTGCCGGAAGGCCCTAGAAAGGGTCAGGCAGCATCAAAATCTACTTTAGCCAAGTGGATTCGACAGGTCATAATACAAGCCTATGGCTTGAGAAAGAGACCGCCTCCGTTCAAAGTTAGGGCGCACTCCACAAGAGCAGTTGGAACTTCATGGGCAGTGCATCACCAGGCCTCCCTGGCTCAAGTATGTAAGGCCGCAACATGGTCTTCGGTACACACGTTTACTAGATTCTACCAGGTAGACGTTAGAAGTCAGGAGGATGTCGCCTTTGGGCGCAGTGTGTTGCAGGCCGCAAAAGATCCTCATGCCTGATGGCGCCCAGCTTATGTATCCCTCCCCTCATTTGGCATTGCTTTGGGACGTCCCATTAGTAATGACTAAGACGCTCTGTGTCCCGTGATGTACGAAAAAGAAAAAGGGATTTTTATAACAGCTTACCTGTAAAATCCTTTTCTTGGAGTACATCACGGGACACAGAGCTCCCACCCCTCTTTTTGGGACACTTATTGCTTTGCTACAAAACTGAGGTGCTCCCGGATGGGAGGGGCTTATATAGGGGAGGGTACTTCCGGTTTGGAAGTTGCCAGTGCCAGCACCTGAAGGTAAACTATATAACCCATTAGTAATGACTAAGTCGCTCTGTGTCCCGTGATGTACTCCAAGAAAAGGATTTTACAGGTAAGCTGTTATAAAAATCCCTTTTTTCGTTCCCATTCACCAACTGATTCATAGATTTGTTTGGCGTCCTATAGCAAAGAGTGTATTGTTATGTGGTATCAAGGAACAGATACATAGATGAAAAAGGCAAAAGTATTGCTACAGTGAAGAATCCCAGGCATGGCTGTATTCTACTTGGTGACCTGAATCCAGCTTGGACCACTATGAATATACTATACCTGGCTGATGCTGCCAGAAGCTGGAAATCACCAAGGTAGACACCGCTACTCCAGTGATCTCCACTTGTTTCTGGGTACCATGTTGAGCGGCTTGCCTTGATGTGAACACAGGTGGTCGGCATCTCGGCATAGTCACCGATCACAGAATGCTTTGTATTTCCTGAATGAATGCAAATGATTGGATGAGGTGGAGGGCACCTCATCCAATCGGAGAATTGTTTGCATTCATTCAGGAAATGCAAAGCATTCTGTGAATGATGACTATGCTGAGATGCTGACCACCTTTGTTCACATTGCATCAAGGCAAAGCCGCTCAACATGGTACCCAGAAACAAGTAAAGATCACTGGAGTAGCGGTGTCGACCTTGGTGATTTCCAGCTTCCAGGGGCATCAGCCAGGTTATAGTATTGGGAACAAGCTGCGCATGCTCAGTTTAGTGTTTTCTAGAGTTGTTTCTTCTTTTTCTTGGAGTGCATGTGATCAGCGCAGGCCAGTCAGCAGTGTCCACACAGTCAGGGGTCCTGCAGGCTTATAGGACAGTCGGGAGAATAAAAACTCCTCCTACAAGCTTTAACCAGACACTGATAGAATTCACAAGACTGCTCTAACTGCTGATGAGAAAGGGTATTTAGCTGTTTATATTTAATAAAATAATTGCATTTCCATTAGAGATGCTGGATTAATCGTTAATCGAGATAGTGATTCTTCCCCGCCTCGCGATCTTAAAGCATTTTCCCGATTCTATGCAGAGTTCTCTGCTCAAGTCGACGGCTGTCAAAACAGTCTGCCAAGTTTCTCAACATTCCTCAGCTGCTGAGGTAACTATAAACATAGTTACATTTTGTTCTTTAGCTCAAAGGAATGAACTTCAGTCTGTAAATGAGGGTAGTTTAACCCCTTGGCCTAGGTTCACACTAGCGATGTGGGAACAAGTGCAATTCCAGTGCCGGTTCCCACATCGTATCTCTCCCGCAGACAGTTCACACTGCCCTCTGAACCGCTGCGGGTGATAATTCATTGTTTGACACCCCCAGATTGGTTCACAGATCGCAGTGTGATCCGATTTCAGTGCGGGGAAAAGTTCCTGCCCTTTTAGTTTACCAACTGTATGGCTGATGTCGCATCGCACAGACATCGCATGTGATCGGCACCTGTGGTGTGGGTGCAAATCACATGCGATGTCTGGGATCACACGTGTGAACCTAGGCTAAATGACTAAACCTTTTTCTGACACTTGTTGGTTTCAAGTTAAAAACATTATATATTTTTTTTTAGCAGAGACCTTAGAGAATAAAATGGTGGTGGTTGCAATATTTTATGTTGCATTTGCGCAATTTTTATTTATTTTTTTAAAACAAATACCCTTTAATGAATAAACTAAACGGTAAAGTTACATTTAATTTTTTGCATAATGTAAAAGATGTTGCACCACAAGAATCGTGATCTTTATTCTAAGCAAAAAAAATTGTGATTCTCATTTTTCTCACAATGCAGCTCTAATTTCCATGTTTTGTGTACTGTGGGAGACCGGATATAGTGAATGCAGGGTCCTGGGTTTAGTAATGCTTTTAATCACTGCCAGTGAGGAGGGAGCGAGGGTGGGGGCAAGCCCTGTTCTGTGTATCCTATGGACACAGAGCAGGGCTTGGGAGTGCGCATGTATTGGTGCCCCCATAGCAAGTGGCTTGCTGTCAGGGCACTCAGTGGGGGTCAGAGCCAAGAGCGCTGGTGGGGGACCCAAGAAGGGGAGGATCAGGGCTGCTCTGTGCAAAATGTTGCACAGAGCAGGTAAATATCAAATGTTAATTAAAAAAATATATATTGTGTATATATTTTTTTTTTATTTCACTTTAACCGTTTGAGATAAGGTATTGGCAACTTCTGGGAGTACATTGGTTTCCCTGAGTCAGCTGACCAACCGGTGGAGCAGTAAAGCACATCCATTGTGTAGCGCTGCAAAGCAGAAGGGAAACGAGTAAGCAGTGATGAAATATTGGTTGCCCTGCGTACATGATTACAAATGCTTCAAACAGGGCTTTTAAAACCGCATAATAATAATTAAATCCGATGGATGTGTATTACATATACTGTATATCTGATTTTTTTTTTTAAAAAGGGCTACAAAGCTGTGACTATGACAAAAGTGCAGTAATCCGAGGCAGACTGTTTTCATCCCTATAGAACGGGATATTGAAAGATGATTGGTAAGTACGGTTTTTGGAAATGCGCAGATTATTGTTGCATAAGACCACAGGCATGTTATTTAGTAAAACTTGGCCTTAAAATCCAGCTTTGTAAGTAGATAGGATGGAAAGCTCCGCTGTGCTTGATCTTCTTTTCAGATATTAGATATTTAGAGTGTACTTCAGTTGCCTTCTCTTCTCTCCCCATGAGCTGGCTTGTGGACTGAAATATTAATGATACACTTGCAGGGATACCTCGCTGTAAGTGCTAGCGCTTCAAATAATCTACTGTAGGCTTCCACAGGAAAGATTTAACCAGCAGCAAACATAGGTGTGATGTGAGGAAATGGTCAATAAGCAGAAGCATTCTTCTTGGAGAATGTGCCTCTAGCTGTCATGGCATTACCCGTTCACAATCTAGATAGGTGAGGAAGGGTTAAGTAGGGTTACTTTGGCATAAGCCGGATTGAAAACACTCTGCCCTTTCCCTAGTTTTACCTTTTGTATCTCTCATTGGATTAAATCCTCATCCTGCTATCTTTACATAATAGGTCCAGTTTGCTACATCCTGGAGGCGTGCGCGGTGTGATTTTTCAGCGTTCTAGTACACTGTTTAAGCCTTTTTGTGGTTTTGCTATTTCCCTAAAAGAAATCGGCATAATTTTCTACATAACAAAAATCACGGCTCAAATTGATTGTAACATCTTAAAACAAAAAGTCAGATCATGTATTAAAGTAAGAAGTGTAGATCAGAGGTGTTGGATATATACAGAATGAGGTGTATATGAAAGCATGCATGTATATGCTGAAATTTAGACGATGCTCGCTACTGTGGCTTTGTTACCATCTGCAAGTTTTTGGTGCTTTTCAAACAGTTCTGCCTGCTGCATTTTTTATATCATTTTCAGCAGAACATAAACCTACTTGGAGTTCAGTGGTAACACACGTGTGTGTGTGTGTGTGTGTGTGTGTGTGAAATCCATGTAGTGCACTGCACCTAGAATGTGCACGTGAACCAGCTGTACTCAGCCTGTCATAATAGAAATGTGGGAACCATCATTGCAGACTTTGTTTTTTTTTTGTTGATGTGCATGTGGAAAATGTTTTAATATAGACATTTTTATTGGTGTGCACCAATAAATTACTTTAGTGGCAGCCTTTTTTTTTTCTGTAGGAGGATGAGATGGGTACACTTTTTGTAATTGAAATTATGATTTTGGTAAAATAAGGAAAAATAAAATATAACGTGAAAAAGCAGAAAGTAAATTCTTACCTCCCACACTGCTCTGATGAACACTTCAGGCTCTCCTGGTCCTTCGCTGTACTTTGTGGTTCCACCCACTGACTGCTACATCACTACAGGACAGAGTAGTGACAGAAGAGGTTGGTAGGAGAAACTATTTCAGTGCAATAGGGGATAAGGAAGTCGACACTCCCGGAAGTGAGTTTCTGAAGACTGCTTTCTGCATTTCTGTTCATCAGTGGCAGCTGCAACAAAATAGTATTTACGACCTTAGGCCCCTTTCACACAGGTGATCAGGTCCGCCTGTCAGTTTTTCAGGCGGACCTGATCGGACGCTCCCTTCAGCCCTATGGGTCAGCTTTTCCCTTTGATTCCACTTATGCCTTTTTACTGTAAATGTTCACAATGCTCACAAGTTTAGAAATGGGTTTTAACCCTCCTATGCTTTAGGCTCCATTCACACCTGAGCGGTTTGGATTGCGGGTGGGATCGTCGCGATTCTGCCCACGATTCCAGAATCACGGCAGGACTCGTTTTGCAATGCCATTATTTCTAAATGGCACCCCAAACGCGGTCGCGATTTTAACCACTATTGTCAAGCAACACAATGCACTACCATCACGGCAAAAAAGCGCAAACACTCCTGGCTCTGTGCCAAGATTGGTACATGAGCTTTTTGGAGCTGAATGAGGCCTTTTCAAATGAATGGTGCCACTCTGAAAACACCCCACTAAACAAAAAAAATAAAGTACGCTGCAGCAGCTGTTACTGCGCTAAGCTCAGGTGTGAATGGAGCCCTAAAGTGATACTAAACGCACATGATTTAATTTACATTATCCCTTCTCCTTCTGTATGTGGATGATTGCACTGTAATTTTAATTAAAATAAAAAATCTTAAGTACCATTTTCCTAATCATTATACAGCTGTCACATGACCCAGGTCTTTCCCAGCACTGTCTGTAGGGAAACAGTGGCAGGAGGAGCCTCTAATCATCTGTTGCTGGTCACAGGTTAAATAAAAAAAATAAATAATCAATAAGTTTTTAAATCCTCATACAAATATGTATTTGAAATAAAATCTTTAATAACAATAATAATATTGTCAAGGACATGTGGGTGGATATCTGCCAATCACATGCTGTCCTGGCCCACCAGCCTGTGTCTTTGTGTGTGCTTAGAATAAGAGGGGGTGAAGGCTCCATCAATCTACATGTGATATGCCACTCACCATTTTGTTTAGCTAGTTAGTGGGCATGGAGGAGTGGTGTCATTTACCATTGTGTATACACCCACATGTGTGACTCTATAGTCACATAGACTGCTCAAATGTGATGGGGAGGAAAATTCTCAGCATAGAAACGCACTGAAAACTGGGTGCACTAGCATCCCACGCTGCTCTGCTGTGAGGATGTGGACAAGACGAACAGCAGGATCAACCAGGGTTTTCCTTTTTTGCAGAATATGGAAAACAAATCCCATATTGACCGAGTGAGAATAGTCAGCAAACAGCATGTAATACTGCTTTTGATAGTTTAAAAAAAAAATGTGGGTTTAATGACTTTTTATAGAATGCAAAAAAAGTAAGTTATATGTAGCCAACTTTATGATGTTAGTAAAGGTGGACTAGCTCCAGCCTGTGACTGGACTGTGAAAAAGAAGAAATGGCCCGCTTGTTAAGTCATTGTGTTCTTCCTCCAGTAAGGATGTTGCCTGTAATAGGCTGTTGCCACTTTACAAAGCATAGCCTGGTGCTGACCCATCTTGTTCTATTGCTGCTATACAGAGGATTACAGAAGGCCAATATGAGAATAGATTCAAGTACTTCTGCTGCTCTGGATATAAGGCTAGCCATACACTTGTAGATTTCTCTCCTGTGGCATATTTTCTGAACGGGAGAAATCTAATAAGATTCCTGCATCCATGCTAAATAAATCTCTCCCGTTAGCTATTGTATTCTGACATCTGACACATTTGGCTGTCTGAATACACGAGCAGTGACTGCATCTGATTTGGATGCAGTCACTGTTTGGCTGACAAGTTTCCACCTGGCTCTGAGTAGGTCAGTTGAACAAACGACTTCTAACAGCCCTGTGTCGCTGACCGGGCTCCCACAGCTTTTGGCTAAATTAGCAGGAATCGGACGAAGTTCAAGCCACGTATAGCTGGTTTAGGAATATTTTACCAAACGCTTAACTGGATCAGATGGGGTTTCTCTGCATGAAGTTGAATGTTTTTTTCTTTTTTTTTTTTCTTTTAGTACCCCACTAATCACTATTTACATTGGCGCTGACTATACCAGGGGAAGATTAAAAAAAATGCTTATTTGGTGGTTATTTTTAAAAATTTAGGAGCATTCATGCCATCCCAGCACATCATAGCTGTCAGTGGTGGGCACAGATACAACGTGCCTCCTGCTGACCCCAGTTATCCTAAAGCAGTGATGGCAAACCTTGGCACAACATGTTTTGGAACTACATTTCCCATGATGCTCAACTACACTGCAGAGTGCATGAGCATCATGGAAAATGTAGTTCCAAAACGCATCTGGATTGCCAAGGTTCGTCATCGCTGTCCTAAAGCAGGGCAGGTGTTCTATCAGCCGCTACTCGGCCTACTGCACATGCGCAGCAGAAGTGACGTTGCCTCGTGGCCATTATGGTATACCCGCACTCGTCCGCAGTAAGCCTAGAGTTAGACGTCGACAAGCGGGCATCTTTATTTACCCACCGGAGTCTTTCTTTTCAGTTATTTTTAACAGTAAACTCTGCTTATATAGTGAAATGCAGTATTTTTGAAATCCATCTGACTTTTGATGTTGAATTTTAAAAGCAGCGGCAAGCCTGCTGATCTCGCAGGTTTGGTGATGTGACGGAACACCGCTGCTTTTAAAATTAAACATCAAAACGGTGTTTCAGACCTCTAAATACTGAATCTACTATATAAGCTGAGTTTACTCTTAAAAATAACTGAAAACCAAGACTCCGGTGGGTGTATAAGGAAGTCCGCTTGTCGATTTTTAAATCCAGGCATGGTGCGGGTGTACCAAGATGGCCGCGAGGCAACGTCACTTTGGCTGCCCATGCGCAGATGGCTGGTAGTGGCTTTCTGATGGGTAGCGGGTATCTGATAGAACACAGACACACAAATCAAATCATTCTGCGTGTGTGGTTTGGATAATTTGCATATTAGCAGCTCCTCCCAGCTTCTGAATCTGAACACTAACAGTTCTATGGAAGTATCTAATTGTATCTGCCTTTAGAAGCCATAGACTGCTGCTGTACTGGGCTTTACACTTCACATAGAGGGAACGCCTAAAAACATCCTAATCCCAGGCAGGCGTTTTCAGAGCGGCAGGCGGCACACTACAAGGAGGAAAGCTAGAAAATGATTTCCTGATTAAACAGCTGTTCAAACCTGAATGGAGAGGAAGTGATTGTCACTCTCGGGCCCCTCGTAGAGAAATAAAAATAGCTGCTCAAGTGAGAATTACAATTGTGTACATCTAGAGTTGTTCTCCAGGACTCCAGTTTTTGGTTAAGAAACGATACATAGAAATTGTTCATCTATTTAATTGTCCAGGAAATACTCTCTATTGTTTGCTGTACCCAGAAGGAGAAATTAGACATTGTAAAATCTTAATAAACAATCTTGTACAGAAGGCTTGAAGGTAACCCTGCATTGCTAAAGGTTATCCTGACTTTCCTCCACAGGTCTGTGAAAGCATGCTAAGCCTGTTTTTATCCTTCTCTGTTTGTCTAATGTAAATATTGAGATCAAAGTATAAAAGTATTTACATGGCAGTCTTTATTTAGCATTTGTGAAGGTGTCAAAGCTTCCACAAAAGCCACCGGGGTGCCAGTCTTCTTTTTTTTTTTTTTTTTTTCACATAATATCCAAGGAGCACTCTTATTTGTTGATCTAACCATATAATTGACTGGATTGATGAGTTTTTTTTTATATATTTTTTTTTTTTCAGGCTAACTATGATTGCTGGTTATTTGCATGTAACGTTCCAGCTGTTGCGCTAAACTTTCAAAGAGAAGTAAAGGTTGTTTTTTTTCCAGTTTCATACTTGCCTAGGTGGATGCAGTATTGGCCTCTACACTGAGAACCAACAGATCGAACATTGCCGATGGCTCAGTTCTCACAGTTCCCCGAGCAGAGTGCTGCAGACTGTCAATCAGCAGCTTTCCACTTTGCTCCTCCTCCCTCACTGGAGCGCTGAGCTATGGATGGGAGGGGAGTGGCCGTCTCAGCGGCTCGCTGAGACAGGTGTCAGTCCAGGCACCTGGCGGATCCAGACTTCCATTGTCAGGATGACTTGGTGCCTGGACTGATATACATGACGTCGGCAGAGAGCGAAATTCAGCCCGCTCTCTGCTAAAAACGGGTCACAGGAGTGCAAAAAGAATTGCACTCCTCTGATCCAGAGGAGAAGCCCAGCCAAACGAGCTTTGGCTGGACTTCTCCTTTAAGGCTAAGTTCACACTGGCATTGAAAGCGGGTGTTTGAGATGCGTTGACACTGAAACACCTATGCAACTGATACTATGGACAGCAAACGGTGTGATTCTCATTGAAACAAAACATGAAGTGTTAGCGTTGCTTCACTTCGAAATTGGCACTTCGTGTCGAGTCTGAAAGGCATTGAAGCATTTCAACTCCTTCCATTCAAGTCTATGGTAATGCGCCGTAACCACACCGGCAGGTGGTTGCGGCGCGGTATTACATTACAGTTAATAGGTGTTTGTGGTGTTGATTTAATGTGGCAAAAACGCATGTCAGACGCACATGGGGCTTTTGGGGGATTGTTTTTAATGCTCATTAACCACTTATCAAAGGCATCTATTAACGCACATTAACACTATAAGCGTGTTTGCTAAGCGCCAGTATTTTGAGCAAGTGTGAACAAGCCATAAAGGCGATTGTATAGCGTATTTCCAGCAAGCGCAGGGTTTGTGTTTAAAGTGGATCTAGATTTAATTTTTATCATGCTTGCTTTTATAATGTGCAAGTGTAACTTTTTTTTTTTCATGTTTTACACACCGCCCAAATCCTTATATATTATAGGTACTTGCATATAGCGCCAACCATCAGTCCCTGTCCTCAAGGAGCCTCATGGTAATGGAAGCCACACCTGCCCCACCTATTCCCCAGATACAACCATACAAACCAAACCATGTTTATTTGGCAGAAATGGCCGCGACACTTTATTGGTTTACATAATATTTACACCACCATTATAACTGAAACACTTGTATAATACCATAAATCATCACATAATCTCTGGCCAGTTTTCAGAACTCGGGCAGCTTCACTGTATCACCACCGAATACGTCCCCCCCCCCCCTGGATTCCGGGGTGACCCTACCACATAAGATGCCACGATGGGGAGGGAGCTATTTTCTCTTCCTGGGCCGCTGCAGAGGACGCCCTAAACCAGGGGTCCTCAAACTACGGCCCGCGGGCCACATGCGGCCCGCCGAGGACATTTATCCGGCCCACCCCACCTAGGGCCGGATTCCCGACAGGC
Source organism: Rana muscosa (assembly GCA_029206835.1). Lineage (NCBI taxonomy): Eukaryota > Metazoa > Chordata > Amphibia > Anura > Ranidae > Rana > Rana muscosa. The sequence goes on from JARGYO010005626.1 coordinate 33,674,507, forward strand.
CAGGCCTCGGGGCGGTTGTAACACAGCAGGAGATTGCTGTGTCACGGAGCTCACTGTTAAAAGTTCGGGCGCATTGTGATAAGTCCCGCCCTCCTCCTAGACCAGCTCGTGTGATTGAGGCAGTGTTCTGTCTATCACACAAGCTAGTCTAGGAGGAGGGCGGGACTTTTATCAGCGCACACAAACTTTTCACAGTGAGCCGTGACACAGCAGGAGATGCCCTGATGTGCGTAATGCACACACTGACTGGTGAGACATTGTTTGGCACAGTAAGGCTGTGAGGGGGGGGCTTGTAATGATGGTGAGGGGGGGGGGGCTTGTAATGATGGCGAGGGGGGGCTTGCAATGATGGCTTGCCATGATGGTGAGGGGGGCTTGCAATGATGGTGAGGGTTTCTTCTTTTTTTTTTTTTTTTAACTATAGTCCGGCCCACTAACGGTCTGAGGGACAGTGAACTGGCCCCCTGTTTAAAAAGTTTGAGGACCCCTGCCCTAGACCCTCTGCAGCCCTTAAATAGCCTTCCCCGTACTCCTATTGGATAGCCCCCACCTGTACCTTAACTAACGTAATTTAAGGGACAGTACCGCCTACCCCTTACCTATACCTCCTTAACCCCTTACCACCCAAGAAAGTGGCCCCCCAATGCTTTTGCCTGCTTTTAACATTCTAATGCCTAGTATTCGTGATAAGAAAATCGGACGAAAAATACAGCTTTCAAAGTGATCGTACGATAATCTGTTCATCAATGCACACCTTTAAGAGCCAATCACGACCGTTCTGGTAACGTACAAGATTTTTTTTTTGTGCTTGTCCCTTTGGATAATTTTGCATGAATTAATGTTTTTTGTTAAATCGGTACAGTATTTTGAACGAAATCGAGTGACCAAGACCACGCATACTCAAACAAAAGAATGCATTACTATAAAATACAACGCATTACATCTCCTTCTGACATTTTCTGTCGTACGAGAATTTTCATAGCTTTAGTAATCTCTTCATTTTCGATATGAGACTAGCATGCAAAAAAAAAACAATCATTCCTCCAATTATTCTCCATTGTGTGGTTGTCGACTTATGAGCTAAAGGGGGCCTCAAATGTGGCCCCTGACATCACCAGTAATGCTTGAGAGGACTGTCAAACTGCTGACCTAATAGAGCCATTTTTTGCTGGGGATATGCTGCAGAAGACAATGAGACTGGGAACGTTGCATGACGTCAGTAGTTATCAAGGCTTTTACCCTAATCAATGTTCGAACTACAGAATGCCTGGGGGTCTGGGAGGAAACCGGAGTATCCGGAGGAAACCCACGCAGGCACAGGGAGAGCATGCTAACTCCAGGCAGGTAGTTCCATAGTTGGGATTGGAACGGACAACCCTAGCGCTGCCAGGCAGAAGTGCTAACCACGTATTCACTGTGCTGGATCTGCTTTTCTTTTTTTTGCACAAGGATGGCACCATCTTGTTTCAGGCTTTAGCATAGTTGGTTGACTCTCCTGATCCAGTATCTTTTCTATACAGATTTCCTTACAGATTTAATATACAAAAGCCCTTTCTGGCATCCATTTAAGTTTTGACTGACTAAGCCCTGATGAACAGTGTTTTTTGGTCCTGGAAAAGCGGTGAATATTTTGTGTGAACCTTTAAATAGATTTGTATTTTTTTGCTTTTTTTTTGTCCTGGCTCTCCTGTTTTGTTTTTTGTTTCAATCGTTTTTATTAAATGTTTTGTAGAACAGAGAAAAGGAGATCGTTGTGTAAGGCAGTGAACTGTCCTCGCATGCTCCAAGTATGTATCATAAGAGACATACAAATGAGGCTTAATAGAGAGTAATGCAGACCATAACACACAGCTTAGGTCTGCCATGTAGTCCCTAACACACTTTAACTAAAATATAGCGCAGTAATTATAGATCACTGATTGAACGTTTGCTGTGTGTTTTAAGTGCAAATGGTTTTAGACTGTCTGTAAACGGATTCTGTAGGCGACTATGCTTTCATCTTGAGGGTGATTGCTGCTACCTCTGCAGCTGTTGCACCCAACCAATGCTTTCTGGGCACACAGTAAAAACATGAACCATTGCGAGAAATTTCCTGCACGCTATCAATTCTCTGAACCTTACATTGGGCCCGTCACCCTTGGACTGTGTGACCTGCTTTTTTTTTTTAAAGGCAATGTTTAAATCTGTTCCAACTAGAATTAAGCATACTGCATGGCTAGTTGACAAGTCTATATATTGTGTATGGGAGGTTTTTTTTCTCCCCCATATGACTAGGGCCGACCATCTGTTCTTTGATAGATGTTTACAGAAACAGCTTTTCCTATAGGATATGAGGCGTTGCTGGTCTAGCAAACATTGCTGACTTAAAGTTAGCAAACACTTGTCTTCTCATCAGAATTATTTTCTAAATGACTGAAATGTGCTAGTTGGCTATTATGTGCTCATTGTATCTAGAATTGAAAACGTTTTGTAATTTTGTGCACACTACAGTAAATGTCTATTTGTAAGTGAGAGCTTGCCAGTCTGTGTTTTATAGACCACATTGTGCAAAGTGTGTGTGTGTGTTTTGGTTGCGTATGTATATACAGTCTTCTTTTTTTTTTTTTTTTTTTCATATAAACATTTAATAAATGACAGCACGATTCTGCTGCTAGCAATCCTCCTCCTGGCAATTTGCTAAAATCGGCAGTAGGATTTGTAAGAAGATGCCTGTCCTTTTTAGAATTGCACCCTCTCTAGCCGAGACGGTGAAATGTCACTACATCACTGGTGATTGGGATTTTTGGATACAGAGGGATGGATTTTTTTTGTGGTCAGACAAGGCCACATCTTTAGTGATTCTGACACTGGTGTAAATCGCTGTGTGTGTGTGTGTGTGTGTGTATATATATATATATATATATATATATATATATATGTATGTATGTGTGTGTGTGTGTGTATGTGTGTGTGTGTGTGTGTGTGTGTGTGTGTGTGTGTATATATATATATATATATATATATATATATATATATATATATATATATATATATATATTCAGTGAAGAAAATAGCCTCAGATGATACACAGAGATTAAACCGATCCACCTACATATGTTTTACTTATCTGCAGTCTTCTCTTCCCTACACCCCTTCAAAAGGGCAGAAAGTGTTAACACACACACACGCCTCATGGAGCAGCAGCATTGTCCCTAATGAAAAGCAATTTAAGATTACAGAAAACTTCCCATCTTCAGGTCTTTTTTTTTTTTTTTTTTTTTTTTTACAGATGCAAAAGTTGGTAAATAAGAAAAGGTGATTATTGAGGTTTACATATGCTTTCCCCACTTCCTGACTGCTCGCTGCAATGTACTGCGGGCAAGTGGCTGGTACTCGTACATCGCTGCCTACCTTCAGGTTTAGAGCATGCGCCCCCTGCCCGCCACGTGCTGCGATTGTACACGGAGGGAGTTTGTCAGCAAGTCCCAAACCAATGATTTATACCCGGGAACTGCTGATTGGCTGTGTACAATCACAGCCCAGAGCTCTGTGTTCTAAGTAATTTTCTAGCAAAAAACACAGATTTTTACATGTAGGAGAGAAATGTCAGAATTGGCCTGGTAGGCAAGTGGTTCATTTTGCCAACTTTAAGTTGACAAGTTTAATTGTCTGTCGGTTGAAATCAAGGTCAAAGTTATAATGGCATTTGTCACAATGGTAAAAATATAAACTTCAACAGTTGTGTATCCTTATTTTTTATTTATTTTTTAAATAATGGAATAATGTAGTGGTTTGCTCGTCCTCATCAAATTCAATTTTTGTTTTCCAGCATTCCCCATCGGAACCTTTTCTTGATAATCCTGTGACGGATATGACTCGACTTGGTGGTCCCAATGCCCCTTTATTGAACACAGAAGATTTTTTGCCATCAATGCAGTCTCCACCACCACAAAAGAAGAGGAAGAAAAAAAATAACCACATTACTGCGGATAATGCTAACTTTGGTCAGGAAGGTTTTCTTGGGGAAAATCCAGATCTTTCCATTGAGGGAGTGCCCGGTGGAAAGAAGAAGAAAAAGCCTAAGGTTAAAAAAGAGCTCAAGGAGCCAAAAGAGCCTAAAGCAAAGAAAGAGCCCAAGGAACCTAAGGCTCCAAAACAGCCCAAAACGCCCAAAGAGCCAAAAGAGAAAAAGGTGAAAACTCCCAAACCCAAGACCAGCAAAAAGGCAAAGTAAGCAAGTCTCAATTTTTATGTTTGAAATTTTAATAATGCTTTACTGTGTTGAGTTTGACACAAATATAGGCTGGGTAAATGTTCACAATGCAAATGCTTAAGGAGTGCATCTTGTGTTTTTTATTATTATTGCTACATGGCCGTAGGTAGCTCGTAGAAGCATTGGTCCCTAGAATGTTGTATACAATATTATTGGCGTTCACCTTACTCTTTGGGAATACCCTGCAGGATCAGGGGAACAAGTACCGTATATACTCGAGTATAAGCCGAGTTTTTCAGCACATTTTTTTTAATGCTGAAAATGCCCCCCTCGGCTTATACTCGAGTCACCTTTTTGCGCCTGATCTTCCGGATTTTGGAGACCCGGTACTGGCCGGCCGTAGGTCCCCTGGACCCGAAACTTGGCACACATGTAGCCCCATTTCTCCTCTATAAGTGTGCAAAGTTTTTTTGTCCGGGGGACCTACTGCCGGGGAGCACCGATTTTTCAAACCGGGCACCCCTTCCATAGACTCCCATGTTAAATGGTAATATCTCCGGTTATTTTGGGGACCCGGTGCCGGTCGTAGGTCCTCTGGCCCCGAAACTTGGCTCACATGTAGTGTGCAAAGTCTTTTGTCTAAGGAACCTAGGGCCGGGGAGCACCGATTTTTCAAACCCGGGCACCCCTTCCATAGACTCCCATGTTAAACGTCAGTCTAGGCATGGGCACAGTGAGGCATGGACACCCTAGGCTTATACTCGAGTCAATACGTTTTCCCAGTTTTTTGCGGTAAAATTAGGTGCCTCGGCTTATATCTGGGTCGGCTTATACTTGAGTATATACGATAGGTTGTGCTGTATTGGGTAAAAAGTCCTGTAAATGAGTATCTTGCATTGTAATGTTTTACTCTGGTTTCATGTGTACACAGCAAGTCAGGTTTTAGGGTTTTCCTTTGTCATTTGTTAACATTTTTTACCTATCAGCAACTATCTTACCTGCTCCTACTATTGGTACTAGGGGATCAGAGTTTATAAGTACTGGTTGATGTGTTAAACTCCAGCATTCTGTTACTTTCAAATATTTGTTTGGGCCAAACAATTAATTTGAAACAAAATCATGCCTGGAGTTGGGCTTTAAAAGTAAACTTTAGCCAATAATTTTTTCCTAGTATTGGGTTGAGAAGCAGACCTTCTCTGTCAAGTTTCTGCTGTTGGTCTGTGACCCCCTTTGGTAGATGTATCCTCACTTTCTGGAATAGTGATCAGTCAGATTCAAGGACAACTTTTAAATTGATAAAGCTGTCCCCAAAAAGAGTTGGAGGGAAGATCTCCCAATAGGCTGCCAAACCGATGTCATAGGTAGATTTTGCATCCCCAGGACAGAAAGTGAGGCAGTCTTTCCACTGGATAGCCAGGCTGTAATGAAAACATTTGCAGAAGTTCTGCTCATTTATAAACTTTTTTTTCACTTTTTTTCAAAAACTATAAAGGAAATTTTGGGTTTAATTCTCGTAAAGTGGAAGTGAAGGCAAAACCTAACTAACTCTAACTCTAAACCTACTTCCATCCACATTCTATGCCTAATCCATCTAACCCTGTAAAGAAAAAATTACCTATTCTTTTTTTTTTTTTTTTTTTATTATTCTTTATTTTATCAAAATTCCAATCATGTTACATTTCCATAAAAAGCAAGTCTATATCCTTATAAACATTCAAAGAATCCCAATTTAACCCTCCTGTCCCCCCCCCCACTTTTTACCCCCCCCTCTACCTCTTGATTTCTATTCTTTCTGTTAACAATTTTTCTTCCCTCCTTCTTTTCCCATTGTGCCTCTAGCCTCTTAGGTTTTCCGCATAACTCCATGTTTTCTTAAATTCTTTCCAACGTTCCCATTTATCTTTGAATCCTGTTTTTTCCTCCTCTAGACTATACTTCAACACTTCCATACTATGGGTTTCTTCCACCGAGTCGATCCACTCCCACACTGATGGGGCTTTCCCAGGGCTTTTTTTCAGGGGGAACTTGGTGGAACTCAGTTCCACCACCTCTGGCTCAGACCCTTTGGTGCCTGCTCACCACAATCACTTGTAAACACAGAAGTCTGGTTTCTGTGTTTTACAAGTGACAGCTCTGCACTCTGTATGTAATGCAATCCTGGTATTTAATGCCCCTTTAATACCCTCCTACTGTTAATGAAATTTGACTGACCACACCCACTATTTGATGTGATTTGGAGGGTGTGTGTAGGGGGAGGGGTTTTGTTGGGTCATGGTCAAGTTCCAGCACCTATTGTTTGAGGAAAAAAAGCCCTGGGCTTTCCACCTCTTGCCATTTTTTTGGGATCAGCCTTTTAGCCGCATTTAACAGATGTGGGATCAATGACTCTTTGTACTGTTTCACTCCTCCTTCCCCTCCGTGGAATAAAACTATCCATGGGTCTTTTTTTATCAAGCCCAGGATTTTCTCCCAATATATTTTATTTTGGGACAGTACCACCACAGGTGGGCCATTGTTCCCGTTTTTCTGCATCCTCTCCAACATTCTGCCGTCTGTCCCACTTGAAATTTACTTAACTTATCTGGTGTAGCATACCAACCTGTAATACACTTATAGTTCATTTCTGCGGTCCTGTTGTCTATGGTGGAAGAGTGGGTCAATTTTTTATAAAAAAAAAAATTATAGTAATTTTTTCCCTTTGTGTTCCCAATTCCCTTTTCTTAATGAATGGGGGCGTCTCCAGTTCGTCCACTGTCAGCAGCAGTTTATAGAGCTTTGATTTGATGCCTTTTAAGTTGTCTACTGTACATAGCCATTCCAACGGCGTAAGCTCCTCCCCTGACCTAATTGGCGGGGGCAAATTTTGTACAAAGTGGCTCAACTGGCGATACCTCCATTCATCCAATATCATTAGTTCCCTATTGTGTCTTAACTCCTGGAATGGTGTAATTTTTCCTTTTTATTATATCTCTCAACTGTGCTTTTTATCTTTTTTTTTTTTTTTTTTTTTTTTTATATCCAGTTTCCTCCGACTTTTTTTCCCCGGTGCAAAATACTAATTTTCTTTTAATTCTATAAGGGGTGAATTGTAATCCCTATCTATTTGTTTATGCAACCTGTCCCATATTTTAAGTGCATTTCGTGTCAAAATGTGAGTATTGTCATCTAGTGCTCTATACTGAGGAGGGTTCCATTATTATACTTCCCAATTGTGTCTTTGCCAGTGCTTTTTCAATTTTTACCCACCTTTTTTCCTGTATATCTTTGGCCCACTCTACCACCCGAGACAACACCACCACGTTGTAATATTTTTTAATATCGGGGACAGCCAGCCCTCCATGTTTCTTATCCTGTTTTAATATCAAGAAGGAGATTCTATGTTTTTTTTAATTCTTCCATATGAAGTTCATTAGCATGGTTTTTAACACTCTGAAGTATGGTTGGGGTACTGCCACTGGTATCATCTGGAATTTATACAAAATCTTTGGCAAGAGGACCATCTTCAAGATGTTAATCCGTCCTAACTATACTTATTCTAAAGCCGGTACGGTCCCAGCCTGAGCCGTCAGTGGCGGCTTAAGTGTGTAGGAAAGACGGCCTACAACGGAAGCTCCATAGTAAGTCTGTGGGTGACCTAACTTCCCAGCCGTTGTTGGCTTTCTCCTACACATACAGGGATCTGCTGGAGACCGGACCACAGCGGCTTCAGAATAGGCAAGTATAGCAATCTTTTCTTTACAGGGTTAGATAGATTAGGCTTCGAATGGGGGTTGGAGTAGGTTTAGCGTTAAGGGGTTTTGCCTTTACTTCCACTTTAAAGCATCTCTGCTGGTAAAATTTAAGTTCTACAATAAAGTGCTCCCTGTAAAAAAAGACATGGAATACTCCCGTTTGCTCATGCCGCAAACCTCTGCAGTAGTAAAAAGATTTCTGCGGAATCTGACACTTTGGGAGTGTTGATCACCTAGTCCCCTGTTCCACTCAGTGGTTCAGTCTGGTGGCCGGTACCTCATCTCCGTGTCCTAGTGACAGCTGGTGGGGGACCACTGGAGAGCTGAGTATTCAAAGATGACTTTCCAGGGGCCATTTTATTGTGGAGACTTATTTGGCAACAGAGTTGGTTTTAAATTCCATTGTTATTGAACTAGTTTAAAAATGTCTTATGTTGTAGGGAAAACCTATGAAATTTTCTTCTCATTTTGTAAGAACTTCAGCTTTGTGAGATGTCCTGAAACGCTTTGCACTAGAGCCTCTCATTTATAAAGCCCTAGTGTAGTGTTTGTAAAGTGAAAACCCATATGAAATGTCTGCATCTATACATTTTTGCCTTTGTCAACATCTTGGATGGCTCAGCTATCTATCATAGGTTGTATTTTGTCTGCCACATGGCGATCCTGTGACAGCCTGCTAGACTCCGCATGTTAAATATTCATATACATACAACCAGTTGTGTTTAGTGTATTGTTGAAATGGGAATAATGAAGGTGTTGTTCTGCATGGCGAGAGTTCACAACAGATCCTTGAAAACATAATGCCGTGTGTAAAGTCCTGCTCGACGACGATGGAAGCCCATGAAAGCGGATAACACTGGACAGTTGGGATCCGTGTTGTGGTGGAGCAAGATGTCTTGTTTGCCATTTATAGATGCTTGCAGTACACCGTAATATGTCAGCATGAAGAAACATATGCTCAGGTGTAAATGGCAATTGCCATTTGGAAATGCAGTTAAAAAAAACCCATAATTTTCTGTCTTCGGAATCAGAAATGTTTTACAACTGTTCTGAACAGTTTTCAAACATCTGAACCTGTTTTTTTCAAGCTGTGACCAGCATTGGGAAGTATATAATTTCCAGATGGAGGCACAGTCAGAAGTACCTAATCCAAATCGGCTCAGAAACACTGTTTTTCATTAGGATTAAAATATACGTCAGATTACTGTTAGAATTTACAGTGCTTTCTGGGAATTTTATAGTTTTTGAATTTTACAGAAAAGCTTCTTTCTAAGAAAATATCTGCATGACAATATTGTATTATGTGGCCTTTCATTTGTTACTGCTTTTATTGCACTTTGGTTTAGTACCCTCTACAGATATATTCATTATGTATAAGAGCACAGCGTGGATACTGTCATACAGTGGGCTGCAATAATAGTCATGCATAACTGCTGTCTAGAAACTTGTGACTACACAAGTCTTACAGTACCCCTGCATAGTTTGTCATCTCCTAATTGGTGTAAAGAATGTTTGGGGGGGGGGGGGAGTTGCTGAGGGGTACGTTAACACATTTTTTAATCTAACACATAATGCTGGAGTGGAAAGGCTGCTAAAGAATAAAAAAAAAATCAGACCTTCCAAATTAGGTGGCAACATGTTTAAAGCGACCCTGTCATGAGGACTACAGTATATGACTGTCGCTGCTGGCCTTCTTAATGAATGTTTTCTGGCAGTTCTTCGAGTTGCAGACCCAAAACAAGCATGCTGTAAATGTGTCAGAAATTCTTTGTTTTATACTCGATCTGGGTCAGCAAGACAATGCATCAGCAAGCATGACAGCCAGGAAATTGGCATTCTCAAAAGGAGAGTTCAGTAATGACTGTCTGCACTAATCACTTCAGTGATCCAGCAACTATGACCACTAACACAAATTAGGTTTTTGATGCAATAATTAGAACATCACTATTGTAGATCTCGCTGATCTTGGCAGTAAACAGGCCGTAGTCTTACGAATGGACAAAATGTTCAGCCCTGTTAAAGGCTCAATAAGCACAATACAAAAGCGGTATTTTCATAACCCTTAATGTTTTTTGGTTATGGTCTCAAATGTGTCATTTAATTTCATGGCATTCTTTTTGTTTAATCAATTTTTAGGCCTCATGCCCACTGGCGTTTTTACAGCTGCGTTTTTTGCAGCTTAAAAACGCCTGTCCATGTTATTGTAAATGTATATATTTAAAAAAAAACAAAAAAAAAAAAAGTCGGAGCTAAAAACGCGACCGCGCGTTAGTGCGCGGTTTTTGCGCGTTAGTGCGCGGTTTTTGACGCTCGCGTTTTTTTCTGCCTAATTCTGACGCTGAGGAACGCACTGGTCCTGGTTTTTTTTTACAGCTTACAAACGCCTATGCTCTTTTACAGCTCAAACGCCTAGGTGGGCATGAAGCTATAGACTAACATGGACAGGCGTTTTTAAGCTGTAAAAAACGCTCAAAAACGCGGCTGAAAAAACGCCCGTGGGCATGAGGCCTTAGAGTTAAAATGCATTAAAATAAAGATTCCCATGGGTTATCTGTCTCTTGAATGTCGCCTAGTTTGAGGCCGAAGACTGAATTTCAGAGTTGCCTGTTGAGGAGAGCAGGGAATGGAACCTTGTGAAGTGGTTGAAATAAATCGCCCATCTTGGTCAGTTGAGCCGTATGTGGAATTTGTCCTGATGGGTTTATCCAGTAAGATTATAGGATCATTCTGCAAACCGCAGTAATTCGTAGCAACTGTTGCGATCAATCTTCATTGTACAAATGGATGAAATCTGATTTGTATGTATTGGGCCTCATTTCATTCCACATGCTTTATTATATAAGCCTGCTCAATTGTTGGATATTGTCAGCTTTGTTCTGAGTTCTTTTTTGTAATTATTGTGGGTTTTGTATAAGATTGATTTATTTATTTTTTTATTTGTTTTGCACTAGTAATTTTCTTTTACAACATTTCTTGAACTATGTTTGTCACTCCACCTGAACTGGACTTACAAATACCCTGGAGAATTGACAGTGGCATTTGGTTTGCACATGGGTAACATACCACATTGTAAAGGATCTAACTTTACCATTCACCACTACAAGGCAATAATGCATGGACAGTGCATACCCCAACCTGGGCATCATGGCTTTACTGAAATATGGCACAGCATTGCCCTGTCTCTGCATTACTGCATCATACAAGATAACTGGGAATCTATGTATGTGTTGGTGTACCATGTATGAAGCCATGTTTCTGATGGCTCTGCTTGATGCAGGTATTCACACCCTATCCCTTGAATGTATAGGCGGAGTATCCAGCTAATAAGTCAGTGTTTAGGCCATACTTTGTTTTAACAGCACTGGAGGAACGATAGGTGATTTACAAAAAGGGTGTGAAGAAGGCAGCCTCTAACGCAAAGAACCAAAAGAGCATATCGAGCTGCATGAACCATTCACTTGTAGTATTGTGCTAAAAATCATGTGGCCTGTGCATGTCAGTATATGTTATAGCTTTCATCTTTCCAAATGTTTTCATGGAATGGGAAGGCAGGTGCTCTCATACTGCAGCTTGGCAGAGTGCTTTACCTTATGCAGACTTTTTACATTTTCAGGCGATGACGTACGCGGATGTATGAGTTTATGCCCCATATATGCTGGATTTCTTCCTGCCAGAAAAAATGCCTCCTAATGTTGCGCATGGTTGAGTTTTTATGTGCGTAGGATATTAAGCGTAAATTCATTCTACTGGCCAAAATATATGAATTTATGCTGGGCTGTTGGTTTACATGTAACCCCACGTTTACATGTGTACATGCATAAAGTCTGCTCATAAGCTCCCCTTCGAACACCGCTTTGGTGCATTTTTATTCCTCTAAATGGTGCTCTTCAAATATTGACGGTCACTTAGACTATTATAAAACTGCGCTTTTCGAGGCAAAAAACAAATGCCTCTAACAGCAGCATTTTTTCTGCCTGTGTGCATAGGGTCTAAATCTGAATTGCAGGCACAGAATTGTTTAAATATATTGCCCAGTTGTCACAAAGGATATAATCCACTTTGGGTGAAACAAATGCCTTTTACAAACCCCGTTATTACATGTAGCAGTGACATCACATAGCCTGTGCAGAGAGTGGAACTGTGGGGGGGGGGGCCCAACGGGCTCCACCCACTACAGGAGGGGGGTGGAGACCAGACCAGTCACCCTGCACAAGAAGAGATTGGCAGTGACCCGTCTTCATTACAGGAAGCTCTCCCACACAGGCAGACTTTGATATGGGATTACTGCACAAATCTCATAGCAAGTTACAAAACACATTCATGTAAGAATACACACCTGATTTTCTGGGACAAGATTTGCTTAACCTGGAGTTCACCTTTAACAAAATTCTTATCCCGTTGAACACCCACAACCCTACAAAGCTGACATACTGTAGAGAAACTTGTGCTCTCCTTATGTCCTGTTTGATACAATAGTTTGGGTGGTGGTGACCCTGTAGGTGTTGCATATCAAGCTTACCTTAGTTCATATTCGCAATCCCGGGTAAAATAAAATCTTTCACTACAGGCAGTTGCACGCAGCAGTTCTTTAAAGAGCCTACATGACATTAAGTGAACCCAGCCAGCAGATAAAACCGTTCTTTCCCTTTTTATATTACTTTGATGTCGGCTTGCCATATTTAACTAATTGAAGGGGTTGTATTGTTGGTGTTGATATTACACCAAAGGTGAGCCTCCCTTTGTGACAACACAGCCACCCATTACAAAGTATTAGCTGCCGACTTTTATCTCGCCATGGCAGCGGAGAAGAGATCTGCAGCTTCTATACAAAAGCTTAACTATTGCTAGACAGCGGTGTGGTTTTTCTCCATTGCACATGGTTATTGCTGTTTTCAAACTTCTTCTTTGAGAAATGTCCCTAGGACTTGTATTCATACAGTGTAAGCTGGAAGTGGATTTCTGCAATTAAATCTTCAAGGTTTGGCTTTTCTTCAAACAGATGAAATGTAGTATTTTCCAAACTATTGAGTATATTCTTCATCAAGTTGCAAAACCTTCCTTTTCCAAATCGCTCCTAAATCATAACCTATTGCCTATGTTACAAAGAGATCTATAAATCTTTGTGGTATGGCTGAGTTTTGCGTTACAGGCTTTTATGGCTCTTCCCCTTTATCTAAAGCATCATTAAAGCAGAACTCCAAACAAAACTTGCTTTAGATACACTGTGAGAATATCTATTGGCCGTTCTTTTGCTGTCTGTCACCGTTGGGGAGCTTTCACCTCACTTCCTGTCCTAAATGCACTGAGAATATCCGTTGGCTGTTCTATTACTGTCAGGGATTTTCCTTCACTTTCTGTCCTAAACGCTGAGAATATTTGCTGGCTGTTCTTTTACTGTTGGGGAGATTTTCCTTCACGTCCTGTCCTAAATACACTGCAAATATCTGTTGGCCGTTCTATTACTGTCGGGAGAGATTTTCCTTCACTTTTTGTCCTAGGAGCAGTTGTCATTGGGACAGAAAGTGAGGGAAAATCTGAAATTGACAGTTGTCACCAAAACAAGGAGTGGGTTGGAAATCCCCTGATAGTGATGCCTGTTCTGCTGAGAGATTTCTACTCATTTTCAACAAAGTGAGGCAACGTTTCCTAAACATGGACACAGGCAGCTACCAAAATCCATATAGGATAGCTACCTGTGTCCATGTTTACCTCACTTCCTGTATGTAGAACATTGGTAAAAGTATAGAGTCCGCCTTCGAGGGAGTTACAATATCAGATCATCTCTTTTAATACTAGTAAATCGACTTCCTTACTTTCTTTTAGAACACGCTTGATTATTTACAAGTAGTAAAAGATGATTGATATTGTAACTGACTCAAAGGCTGAGTCTATTCTTTTACAAATGTTCTAATACTCTATAGATTATCTCCTGAAAGCGTACAAATTGTCCATCACCAGCCTGCAAGGTTCAGTATACAAAAGGCCCCTACTACTGTTTTCTCAGATGTTTGTAGTTGATCTTGCTGATCAGCCAATCACAAGGCAAAAAGGAGTAAATTGATTAAAGGGTAACTCCACATTTGTCGGGGAAAAAATAATATAGTGTGTACAATTGCGATACAAGTCAGATTGTAATTGAATGTCATTAAAAATTAAATTCCCTTTTCCATCTGCAGCCGCTGTGAGTTTCTATAAATGCAATATGGCTACCGGGAGTTGTTCTGTACACAGAATGTGTACTGAACACACCCCAGAAACATAATTTCCTGCTTGTGTGATTGGCTCACCAATTTTCCCAGAAGTCTGCCTAAGATACAATTCAGATTTCAGGCATCCACTGCAACAAAAATTTCATTTTTGGTGAGATATTTCCAATAGGAACATGTCTAAAGGGATGCAGGCCCAGCAGCTTTCCTCATTGGTGCCCTGCAGCTGCCACAGCTGTGCACAGAGACAAAAACACACATGGATTTCTTCAGAATAGCGAAAGGTAGGAATCTGCAACAAAGTTTGTTATAATCCTTGTAAAGTACATAGATCACCAAGGGGCGAATGGTTTTTTTTTTTTTTTTTCTGAACAAAGGTGTCATTCCGCTTTAAAGTGGAACTAAACCCTCTCATTTTCAGTCAAGGAAGCTGCCATTTTGGCCTTGCTTTGATCTTCAACTGCCATGGTGCTGCACATGTAATCAGATATGACACCAGCCATTTGATGGTTTGACGGTTTGGTTGAGAGCACAACCAATGTGACAGTTACATTCCCAGCACGTGCCAGGAGTATAACTGTTTTTTGAAACTGTTAAAATGATGGGTTTAGTTCCGCTTTAATATTTGAAACCTGAGCACTGTTATTGGGTAACTTGCATATGATTTAAGTAACAACTGCTTGAATTGGGAATTTCTAGCTGAATGGGAAAATAAATTAGGACATGCCAAACAATGGATTGGGAAAAAGTCCTTTAGTTGTAATTCGTTAGAAGTTAGTTAGGCCTTATGCACACAGGACATATAAAAAACTTCAGCGCTGCTGCTGGGAAAAAGCAACGTAAAAAATGTGATGTTGGCCACATTTTTGAATAACGTTTATGGGCGTTTTTTTTTTTTTTTTTTTTTTTACAGTAAAATGGCTAAACGCTGTAGCAAGCATTTAGCTGCGTTTTTTTGGCATTTTTCGTTTTTACTGCTCAACAGCCTCTACTCCTGTATGCACAGGCTGTGGTTATTTTCTACTGCCCCTAAACTCTTATGCCTCCAAATGCCTTCTGACAGTGTTTGTGCATGGACACATAGGCTAACCTGGAGGGGCATTTAGGCTACTTTCACGCTGAGGACGGGGGGTGTCAGCGATAAAGCGCTGCTAGTTTTTAGCGGCACTTTACCGCTGTTATAGCGGAGCTTTTTCGGCCCCTAGTGGAGTGTTTTTAACCCCCGCTAGCGGACGAATAAAGGGTTAAAAGCTGCCACAAAATGCTGCTGCCGAAGCGCTTTGCAGGTGCTTCGGCAGCGCTGCTTATTGATTTCAATGGGCAGGGGGAGGTGGAGGAGCGGTGTATACACCACTCCCCCATCGCCCCATAGATGCTGCTTGCAGGACTTTTTTTTTTTCCCTGTCATGCAAGCTCACCACCCAGTGTGAAAGCACTCAGGCTTTCACACTGGGGTGGCTTGAGAGATTTTTAGCCCCAGTGTGAAAGGGGTTTTAGAGGCAGTTGAAAAAACCTCCGATGCCCCTAACAGCAGCTGTAAAAATGTCCTGTGTACATGAGTCCTTAAGGCCCCTTTCACACGGAGGGTCCGTTCAGGTCCGCCTGTCAGTTTTTTAGGCGGACCTGCACGGACGCTCCATGTAGCCCTATGGAGGCACGGATGTCAGCGGTGACATGTCTGCTGACATCCGCTCCGCCAAAGTGTGACGGAGGAAAACCCTATTTTTCCTTCCGTCGGCGGAGCGGATCGGATGACAACGGACTCTACGGTCCGTCGTCATCCGATTCCCCATAGGGGAGAGCGGCGCTCTGACAGGGCGGTCCCTGCACAGTGTGTGGGGACCGCCCAGTCATCCGCCGGCTCAGCGGGGATCAACGGAGCGATCCCCGCTGAGCAAGCGGAGCTTCACGGGGCGGATCATGACTGATCCGCCCCGTGTGAAAGAGCCCTAACAGTCCTTTTTGAAAAGTCCTGATCTTCAGTAAAAAAGTGTTGGATCGCCCTCATTGGTCACACAACTGTTTGAATGGAAGGTTCTTTTTAAACTTGCCCTCCTGACAATTTGGGGTTCCAGGAGGTCTAACCGCTGTAACTGTCAATTGATTCAAATCTGAGCACGTTTTTGTTTTTTGTGTTCCCGGAGCCGACGAGCAGAGATTCTCCTGTTTACAGATGAACTGTTTTATAAAATTAAGAACGCCGTTCATGAATATTTATAGAGAATGCTTTGATTTCCCTTACTGCTTTGTACATTACATGAGGAGGGGGCCAGAAAAGAGGCAAAGTTGCCTCTGGTCGTCCACACTAGTCACTGAGAGGAGGGGGGCCTAGTGCGGCTCGCAGGGTGGGGTGTTTTTAACCTTTTCACGACTAGCCCCTTGACAACCAGTAGAGTGCTCTCACTTTTGACCCCCTGCTCTCTGCCTTTTTGAATACACTTCTGCCACATATTAAGTATCAGAAGGGAATGAGTTAATGACACTTTATAGCTTCTTTTCTTTATCTTTTTTTTTTTTTTTTCTACGTTGCACTGATTCACTAGGAAACGAATAAAAAATATATAAATAAAAGAGGACCACAAAACGCAGCAGCGCAGGTGTTGCCAATGTTTGAAAGCTGATTGAGGGAAGCAGATGGCTTGAGTCAATGGCATCCAGCCAAAAGAGCAGGTGCTGGTCACGTGAGCGCTGGTTACCAGGGTAATGTGATTGCTCTTGGCGTGCAGATGAAAGGAAAGGGGCCCAGCGTTCAGCTGTAGTGTTGTATAATTTGTGGCAGTTAGAGCGGAAATAAAGGCTGGAAATGGAGCCTCATGCTATGGGAGACTTCTGTCCATGTGCACTAGAAGCTCCAGGACAGTTGGGAAGACTCGCGTCTTGCTTTCTCCGAAAGGCTTGGTCTTTTTATTTCCTGCACTCCATCTATTTTTATTAGAAGTTTTAACCTCTTACAGGAAACTTCCATCCAGCATCTGCCACTTTTTTTTTTTTTCGCTTGCTCAGTTATAGACAGGGGGCGGCTTGTTTTCATGTGTGGGTTTTTTTTTTTACTTTGCTTTCATGGAACAAACTGTGCTTTATTCAGACATTATCGGCTGCTGAACTACAACTCCCAGCATGGACAGCAATTATCTGCCTTGCTGACACTTTGAGCGGAAGTTTGTGTGGAGTTTTATTGTGGTGTGTGTGTGTTTTTTTTTTTTATATATATGTACCGGTATACCAAAAATTATGTAGCACATTGGCCTAAACTAAAATATAATTTTTTTGGGGATATGTATTCTAGCAGAGAGTAAAAATTATATATATATATATATATAATTTGCAGACTAAAACTTTTTTTGGTGCCCATAACAATCATTCACACAATGTGCTGAGTTGTGTTGGGCAGCTTTGCCCAACATGTTCCCAACACATATGAATAAGCACTAGCACAGTGCGAAACATGTCAGCCAAATTTTTTTGACCTGTGTACAGTGTGTATTTTGGATTCCTTATTTTAAAATAAAGGCTTTTATTTTTGAGTGCTGCAGTCCAGAAGACTTTTTCGTTCCTGTTTGCTGTCAATAGCATTGCTTGCACCTTTGTCTGCTGGGAGGAGGTGATTTGAAGGATTCCCACACCTGAGCGGCTCCCTTTCTCTTGTTCCCAACACATAGACAAGGCAGTTTTGCCTTATGCCCTATTGGTTCACATCACCAGGTAGCAGTGGTGTGTGCAAAAAATAAAAATCAGGATGTGCTTCATCAGAGCGTTGACATTACTATACTTCATAGGAATGTGCTGCAGTGCATAAAGATGAATGTGACATTTTAAATAAAGTTACAAAAATAATAGTATGATGGGTCACAAGCCATTCATAGACTGGGATTTGAATTGTGTATTTGCAGGCTGAATATGAATGATTAATCAACTTGGGTACATCCAGCCTGTCGGATTTTTCATGCGATTTATTGCTAGTGGCTATTCTAGCCGCCAGCAATAATCCTTGTATTCTCCTGGTGGGGACGGCTTCCCCTGCTGGGAGAACACTGGATCTGTGGGAGGGATTCCCCATCAACATTGACTGTGATGGCGGAATCAAGCAATAGTCTCTTCTGCCTGCTCTGTGTGCTACTGGTGTGAATAAACCCTCAATCCGCTAAAAATTGTTGCAAGGATGCTGATTGCTATGGGAAATTATTTCTTCTATACCACTCCTTTTTATCAGTCCCTACTAATTCAGACAGGATGTTGTAACCCATAGCAATGAACGATGCCAACTACAGCCGATTTTTTTTGTTTTAACTAAATAAACCTGTAGAATCTTTATCATTCTACACATCTGGTATGTTTGGATGCTTGGACCCTTGTTGTGTGTTATTGTTTCCTTTGCCAAACAACTGTCACAGTATTGCTTATGACTGTACTCTGTCCTCTAGTCACTAATGTGGTGGATCAAACCGCAGCACACAACAGTGCAAGCCCCCAACGCTCACCTTGGACTAGGCACCTGGCACCCCTGGAGGAGTGATGGATGGTGAAGATCGCAGCTCTTTAAGAATGAAGATCGGCTTTCGTTTTCTTTAAAATGTATCTATAGCCAAAACTTTTTTACTCTTTCGTCCATGGACCGACACAGCTTCTCTATTGACAAAGTGGGTATTATCCGTTAATTAGGACTGACTAGGCAGAAAAACTTGTAAAAAGTGTTCCATCACACCTTCTACAGTACCGCCCAGGGGGCGGACCCTATGGGCATAACCTCTGTCTGCATC
This sequence comes from Rana muscosa, assembly GCA_029206835.1. NCBI lineage: Eukaryota > Metazoa > Chordata > Amphibia > Anura > Ranidae > Rana > Rana muscosa. Next base: position 33,693,393 of record JARGYO010005626.1, read on the forward strand.
TCGCAGATCAGTTTTTTTCTGTCTAGCAAGGAGTAGGACATGGCTGTTCGATCAACTGCCGACTGGGTGACAGGCTGGATCCTCGATCCTTGTAGTCTCCCCAGTTTCGGCCATCGAGCGTGTGCCGACCCTAGCTACGCGCTGGGTTTTCCACGACATGCCCGTCGCTCCACGGGTGGCCGGTGAGCCTACGCTCCAGAGCCTGCATCGGACCGCTCAGCTTCGGCTGACCTTACGGCCGAGTCGCAGCAGCCTGGCCGGTGAGCTTACGCTCCAAGGCTTGCATCGGACCGCTCAGCTTCGGCTGACCTTACGGCCGAGTCGCAGCAGCCTGTCCGGTGAGCGTCACGCTCCAGGGCATACATATGATCGTCCCTTTTGGGTCCAATCACAGCATGCCTGGCCAACAGTCACCTTCCGTGCGCGGACGATGATCTGTTTGGAATGTCTTCCAGCATAATACATGCAGGATAGGTAAGTAAAACTCCCCTGCCTCGGCTGGGTGATTTAGCTGGACATTCCTGGAGAGATCAAGTAAGTGGTTGTGGCCCCTTTCTTCCCTCTCTCCCTGCCTTTCCCTCCTCCCTGGGCTTCTAGCTAAAGGTTGCTGGGTGCTGGGGGTCACCTAAGGGGTCCCACTGGAGCGGGGCTGGCTGTAACTAACATTTAAAAGAAATGTAATTTCTGCGTACGTGTGTGTGTGTGTGTGTGTGTGTGTGTTGTGTCCTTCCTCCTCCATGCTGTCGGCGGCCATTTTGAGGTGGTCCATGCCAAGTTTGGCCTCTTGTGACTGCCCGGCGGCCATCTTCCTGTGGTCCGGCCACACCCACTGGCCCCTATCAGGTGATCGGCGGCCATGTTTGTCCACCCTGTATGTATAGATTGCCATTCGGCGGCCATCTTTTTGTGGGCTACGGCTGCTTGACCTCTATCTTCGGCTCCGTGGCCATTTTCTTGGAGCCCACATTATCTTCCATACAGACGTTTTGGCAGCCATTTTGTGAGAGCCTCCGGCCTCTAGGGTGCATTACACTGGCGCGAAAATTCACACAGGAAGTGCTGATAAAAGAAGCAGACTGACACAGCAGCAGAGGGACAGCATCACAGGCGCAGCACACGGCAGCATAGCAGTACCTGTCCAGGGTGGTGTGTCCTCTGGGTGACCCAGCCTCTCTGCAGCGCAGGAGGGTGGCCTATTGATATCTTGCCTGGAGCCCTGTGGGTGTCAGCGTGTGGTCAGCATGGCATCTGAGCCAGATGTCTTCTCCCCTGAAACACCAGATTTAGCAGCTGGTGTCCCTGAGGTGTCTATGGACGCTATGTCGGCAATCCTAGAGGCGTTTGCTGCCAGGGTGGAAGCAGCACACGGGAACACAGGGGGTAATAAACGCCCCCGTCCCCTGCAATCTTCTGGGGATATTTCTGATGTAGAACCAGGTCCAGCTACGGCTCATGGCCCAGATTCTGATGCATCAGAGACTGCAGACCGTGACCGATCGGAACAGTGAGGAGGACTCCAAGTCCAGGTCAGTACGCGAGACGGCTTTGGTATCTGACCTTATTACTGCAGTGCGGGATACGCTAAAGTTGGAAAATACTGCAGAAGTAGCAGATACTGCAGTCCCCTTTGGGTTTCGTAAACCTGCCCGCACTGCTAAGGTGTTCCCTTGTGTGTCTTATTTTGACAAACTCTTATATACAAGGAATGGGAGAACCCACTGAGGGTCTTTACAGCCCCAAAGAGGTTTGCAGTACGGTACCCCTTTGAGGAGAGTTTTCTGAAGATATGGACCTCTCCCCCTATAGTGGACCCTTCGGTGTCCAGACATAATAGAGCCATCACTATTCCAGTAGAAGGGGCTCCTGTTTTCAAGGACCCTGTGGATAAGAAGGCTGAAGCACTCGCTCGCTACCTATACTCAGTGGTAGGCTCGGCAGTACGCTCAGCATTGGCGGGGGCCCTAGTGTCTCAGACACTTACTGAATGGGCAAAATTGCTACTCCAGGGGTTAAAGGAGCGAGATGCTCCTCCTAATGATAACTTTGGCCGACCAGTTGGTCCAGGGCCTTAAGTTTGTCTGCGAGTCAGACATGGATACTATTCCCCTGCTGTCAAGAGCTTTGGTTTATGCAGTAGCAATACACCGCCTGATCTGGCTAAAGGGCTGGTCTGCGGACCAGACTTCCAAGAAAGCCCTGTTGGATCTGCCTTTTAAGGGCGACAGACTTTTTGGGGCTTCTCTGGATGACATCATCAAGGATGCCACAGGAGGTAAAAGCACTTTGCTTCCCCAAACTAGCAAGGGTAAGGGGCCACACCAAGGGCAAGGGCCCTCCTTTACTGCACGCAAGCGGTTTTTTCGCCCCCTTAAGGCGACAGGGAAAAGACCCCAGGCCGATAAAGCGCCTGCCCAAGGACAAAAGCGTCCTTGGTCCCACAGACCCAACAAGCCTGTGGACAAATCTGCGTCCACATGAAGGTCCGCCCCCACCCAGCTCTCGGGTGTGGGGACGTCTTCGCAAATTCGCGACTCAGTGGACTGCTCTAGTCTCTGACAGGTGGGTTTGCGAAGTAATCTCAGGCTACAAGATAGAATTTCTCTCTTGTCCACCGGACAGATTCATCACCTCCAATCTCCAGTTACTACCGACCCGTCGGAAGGCCCTGTATGGGGCGGTCCAGGGTCTACTGGAACGCTTGGTAGTTATTCCAGTTCCAGAACAGGAACGGGGTCAGGGTTTTTACTTAAATCTGTTCATTGTGCCGAAGGAGGGGGTTCGGCCAATCTTGGATCTCAGAGCCCTCAATTGCTTTGTGAAAGTACAAAGATTTCGGATGGAGTCGGTTTGATCTGTAGTCACGGCTCTCCACCCGGAGGGACTTTCTGGCCTCCTTGGACATCAAGGACGCATACCTGCATGTCCCCATATACTCCAGACACCAGAGGTTTCTGCGATTTGCTATCGGGAAGAACCACTATCAGTTTGTGGCCCTCCCGTTTGGCCTTTCCTCAGCACCCAGGACTTTCACCAAGGTGCTCGCTCCGATTCTGGCACTTCTAAGACAGCGGGGTATCGCTATCACAGGTTACTTGGACGACCTTCTGCTGAAGGCCCCTTCAAGCTCAGAATTAGAGGTAAGCGTGTCCATTACCTGTCAGACTCTTCGAGACTGTGGTTGGATACTAAACACGCAAAAGTCAGTATTGGTGCCCACTCAACGCCTAGTGTACCTGGGGTTGATTCTGGATTCCTCAGAGGCAAAGGTATTCCTCCCTGTGGAGAAGTTGCAGACCCTCCGGGCTGCAGTATGGCAGCTGACTTCCAAGAGTTGGTCGTCACTCCGTTTTTGCATGCGAGTGTTAGGCCTCATGGTAGCCTCCTTCGAGGCGGTCCCATATGCTCAATACCACACTCGAGTGTTACAGAAGGAAGTTCTGTCCAGATGGAACAGATGCCCTTCATCTCTGGATTATCAAATCCGAGTGAGCCACCTAGTCAGGAGATCCCTGGTATGGTGGCTGACCGCACCGGCTCTAATGGCCAGGAAGTAATTTCTTCCGGTTTACTGGATAGTGATCACGACGGACGCCAGCCTTGCAGGTTGGGGGAGAGTCTGGGGTGTCCAGTCGGCGCAAGGTTGCTGGACCCCAAAGGAAACCCTCCTGCCGATCAATGTCCTGGAGATCCGGGCGATCAAGCTGTGCCTCTTCAAATGGTCTCAGAGACTGCAAGGGCGTCCAGTCAGGATCCAGTCAGACAACGCCACAGCAGTGGCATATGTCAATCATCAAGGAGGAACAAGAAGCTCAGCTGCAGCATCGGAAGGTTGCTCGCATCCTGAAGTGGGCAGAGAAGAGCGTACCGGCACTATCGACCGTGTACATTCCGGGTGTGGAAAACTGGCAGGCGGACTACCTGAGCCGCCAGATGCTGGACCAGGGAGAATGGTCCTTACACCCGGAGGTGTTCCAACTCCTCTGCCAAAGATGGGGCACACCAGACGTAGAGCTTCTGGCTCCCCGACTCAATCGGAAGGTATTGAGATTTGTGGCCCGGTCAAGAGACCCATGGGCAGACGCAACGGACGCGTTGGTAGCATCGTGGGGTCAGTATCGGCTAATCTATGCCTTCCCTCCCTTAAGGCTTCTTCCTCTTCTGCTCCACAGAGTGGAGGCAGAGGGAATTCTAATGATCCTAATCGCTCCAGATTGGCCTCGGCGTCCTTGGTACGCCGATCTAGTACGTCTGGTAGCAGACGTCCCCTGGTGCCTACCACTACGGAAGGACCTGCTATCGCAAGGTCCCATATTCCATCCTGCTTTACAGTCATTGGCTTTATCGGCATGGCTGTTGAGAACCAGGTACTGAGAGACCGGGGCCTGTCAGACTCAGTAATCTCTATTATGAGAAGTGCTCGAAAACCGTCCTCTAGGAAGGTTTATCACCGCACTTGGAGGGCCTACATCTCCATGTGTGAGGAAATGAAATGGCATCCACGTACCTATTTGGTTTCCAGAATCCTGCTGTTTTTACAGCATGGGGTGGAACAAAGGCTTGCCCTAAGTACGATTTAAGGGTCAGATATCTGCCCTGGCTGTCTTTTTTTTTTTTTTTCAGCGACCCCTGGCGACTCACTCTCTCGTGAGTACATTTGTGCAGGGGGTTCGACATGTGGCCCCTCCGGTCCGTCCCCCGTTACCTCCGTGGGACTTGAACCTGGTCCTCTCGGTGCTTCAGAAGGCACTGTTTGAGAAGATTAGAGATATTCCCCTGTTGACACTTTCTCAGAAAGTGGTCTTTTTGGTGGCTGTTAGACGAGTCTCTGAGCTGGCAGCCTTGTCCTGCAAGGCTCCCTATTTGATTTTCCACAAGGATAAGGTGGTGCTGCGCCCGCAGCCTTCCTTTCTTCCGAAAGTCGTTTCGGCTTTTTATCTCAACGAAGACATTGTACTTCCATCCTTGTGTCCTCATCCGTCGAATCCTAAGGAGTCGGCGTTGCATTCCTTGGACGTTGTCCGGGCTTTGAGAGTATACCTTATCTGCTACTTCCCTGTTCCGGAAGTCAGACTCACTGTTTGTTTCGGTGGCTGGTCCCAAGAAGGGCCAAGCAGTCTCATCGGCCACCATCTCTAGGTGGATCCGACAGATAGTAATCCAGGCTTACGCCTTAAAGGGTCAGGCGCCCCCCTTTCCTGTCACGGCGCATTCGACCAGGGCAATAGGTGCTTCTTGGGCTTTCCGACATCAAGCGTCTGTTTCCCAACTATGTAAAGCGGCGACTTGGTCGTCCGCTCACACTTTCACAAAATTCTACAAAGTTGATGTAGGTGCATCTTCGGATGCCTCTTTCGGCCGCAAGGTTTTGCAAGCGGCTGTTTAGAGTTGCAACTCCTCCGTTGGAGGAGTGCCGTTTTGTGTTTTGGGGTGAAGTTTGTTTTTATGCTGTTACCACCCCTCGTTTTTTTCTCTGACACTGCTTTGGGACGTCCCACTTTGTCAATAGAGAAGCTGTGTCGGTCCATGGACGAAAGAGTAAATAGGATTTTTTACTCACCGTAAAATCCTTTTCTCTGAGTCCATGGACCGACGCAGCACCCACCCCTCCTTTTTCAGTTTGTACTGCTTTTTGACGAACTGATCTGCGAGATGCAGACTGAGAGGTTATACCCAGAGGGTCCGCCCCCTGGGCGGTACTGTAGAAGGTGTGATGCAACACTTTTTACAAGTTTTTCTGCCTAGTCAGTCCTAATTAACGGATAATACCCACTTTGTCAATAGAGAAGCTGTGTCGGTCCATGGACTCAGAGAAAATGATTTTACGGTGAGTAAAAAATCCTATTTTTTTTTTAATTGGAAAGGGGGAAGGTTTAGGCCTTCTGTCAGGTTTTAGGACCATTTCACACTAGAACGGACAGCTGTCGGAGTGCTTTGTCAGACAGCTGTCCACTCTTAACTGCACTAGGGGGCACTGTGACGGGCGATTTAGCACATTACATGACTCCCTTCTTTATTATTATTATTATTTTTTTTTGATTTGGACAAACTTTATCTGAAGTATACAAAATGTACACTGTACAGTAGTGTGGTGCACTGCTGTACAGTTTCCTATATGATGCTGTGCAGTGCAATAAAATGCAGCAGGCCATGTTGCAGTGTGATTTGGATACACAGTTCACAATTGTGTCCTAGCAGTGACGGACGTTATTCAATGCAGTAAAATGTCTGTCACCGCACATTGTGTGAATACAGCCTTACTGCAGTCGGAGGCTCTGTTAAGCCTTGTTTACAATTGCTTCAAAATCTGGCATTTGACTTGCCTTTTTGAAGTACTCTGAATACCAATCAAAGTGGCTATCACGAATAACATGGTTACTTTGCAGTCCTGTACAAACTGAGTTTGACTGCTTTGTGGTGCTTCAGAAATTTGACCCCATTTTGCTTTCTTGGTGCTTCACTGCATCTCCCAGGTCTCCATAGATGTTTATCACACCTGCACCGCTAGAGGGGCGCTTCAGAGTTGGCTTTGCTTTGTGTTTTAGGTATTGGATTTTTTTTTTTTAAAACCAACACACAGGACATTTAGCAAGCCTAATTTAGGCTGTGTTCACACCTGAGCAATCCAAATCGCGGGCAGAGGAAGTAATGGCATCGCACAAGCGTTGCGCAATTTTTCACGATTTCGGATCGCTCAGGTGTGAACGGAGCCTAAAGCTTCAAGAAAGCACCTCCTAAAGCATAAAAAACACAAAGTGGTAGGTACATTAATGTGTGTTACTAATCAACACAAGTGTAAACAAGGCCTTGGAGAGATTCATTCACTTCCTGTCCAGTAAAAAAAAAGTTGTCCCCAGGACAGGAAGCAGAATTCCCTCCTAATAGTCATGCAGATAGAAGTGTTTTTTATATGTTAAAGTGGAGTTCCACCCAAAAGTGGAACTTCCGCTTAATTGACAGTTCCCCTTTTCTACTTCCAGAAGACTGGGCCACGGCCCGATCTTCTGGAAGTTTAGCCCTCCTCCCTCCGCCACCGGGCCAATCAAATCGCAGCGCGCTTCGCGTATGTGCATTAGGGAACCGGGCGTAAAGCTGAAAGTCTTCACTGCCAGGTTCCCTTACCTGAAATGGCGGTGGCTGCACCCGACAATCGACCCGAAGATCGTCTGAGGTGTCAACATCGCTGGCTCCCTGGACAGGTAAGTGTCCATATAGTAAAAGTATTTGTAGCTGCTGACTTTTATTTTTATTTTTTTCCCCCAGGGATTGTTATGCTCAGTTTCCCTGTTGGAGATTTTCCCTCCCATTTACTGTCTGTTAAAAAGGTTACCCCAGAATAGAAAGTGAAGGGAAATCTCTCCAACAAGGTCCCATTTGTAGCAGTAAAACCTGGCAGAGGCTTTTTCCCATTCTATCCAAAACTAAAAGAGAAGTGTATTAGTTTTGGGTATAGATGCACTTTAATCTAGCGACAGCTGCTTAGATCTACACACCGGGATAGAGAAATGCTATCTAAAAAGCAAGAGTCATGTTTGGGTACTCTTATTCAAATATAATTGTCTTTTGTGTATTTCTCCCAGATCTGTGCAGTAATCCAATGTAATACTTGCCTCTGTGCACTAACTTCCTGTAATAGACCGGTCAGTGCTGCGCTTTGTCAGGGGTTACTGGTCTCGTCTCTGCCCCCCTCCTTTAGTTTTCCGCAGGCAGCCTGTAGTGGGTGGGGCCTGCTCTGCTCTGTTCACAAGTGATGTTTAGCACAGTGATGTCACTGCTACTTTTACAATGTACAGTGGAACCTCGGATTACGAGCATAATCCGTTCCAGGAGAATGCTCGTAATCCAAAGTACTCGCATATCAAAGCAAGTTTCCCCATAGAAGTCAATGGAAACGAAAATAATTTGTTCTGCATTGACTTCAATGGCTTGCAATACCGCATGTGGCCAGAGGTGGGGAGCGCCAGAGAGCCTCGGAAACACCCGGAGAGGCCCGAGGACAGCTCGGCTGAACTCGGAAAACCTCGGGAACTGAGTATTTCTGAGGTTTTCAGAGCATGTCTGCTCTGCTTCGGTGCCCCCCCCCCCCACCTCAGGCCAAACGCGGTACTGCACACCGCTTTGGCTTGAATTCTGCTCGTTTGGCGAGACGACACTCACAAACCGAGTCAGGTTTTTAAAAAAATACAGTGCTCGTATTGCGAAACGCTCGTTAAACGCAATCCGAGGTTCCACTGTAATATCTAGGTTAGTAAAGGTGTTTGGTGCACACATACTGGGTTTATATCCTATGAGGCTATTGAGTAATATTTAAATATGCCTGGAGTTTAGCTTTATTGGAAAGTTGTTGCAATTTTGAAAATTTTAGCCTTTATCCCTGGTTCACACCTGTGCGGCCTTGAGGTTGTGCTACTTCAGCGCAACTTCTAAACTATCAGTGCGATTTTCATTTGTGGCTTGTCAATGCACAGAAACTGTGCAGGAACCTTTTTTGGTGGAGTTGTTCCATGGCAGCAAATGTGGTGTGACTTTGAGCTGTCAAGCCACACTGGTGGGAAGCTTGGTTATTCTAGTTGTGCAGACTTGGTTTTGATTTATTTTCCTCCCAATTGGCTTTACTTTGTGCATTGAACATTTTCTGGGGTCATAGGTCACCTGAAGTCTGACAGTAAACTGCCTGTATACTCTGAAGAAGTGAGACATTGTGTGAGGTCCAGCAGGTGATAGACCAGCAACTGTCAGACTTTTGGAACAAGTATGCAGATAACGACTTCATCATTTTATGTGATTGACTTTCTTGCTCCGGAGTATTGAAGTAATTATGACAGCAAGAAGGCCAGTCAATATTTTCAGAAGCAGAGGTCACCGGTGCCAGCCAAGATGGATTGCCTTTATCAACTGTTGAGAAATATATTGACCACACAGCAAAGGCATGGTTTTTAGTGCTTCTGCAGACCCATGGGCTTGCATTATAAGAAACAGTCAAGCACAACCACAGTGCAGCATTACTTAGCTGGAAGAAGAAGAACCTGCATATATAAATATGGCTGCCCCCAATGTACTGTGTGTGTGTGTGCATACATACATTACACAGAGAATTAAAAGCTGAACATCGTTCCTGTGAACATGGGTAAAAACCTTAATCTTTGCCCAGGACCTCATAGTGGAGTTAGTATCACTACTAGGACTATACCATCAAGTGCTTGTATAAATAAGAATTTTTTTTTTCTACCCATCGACATGAATTAACGCCTAAAACTAAACATTTCTAGCTGCGTTCTGTTTAGTGTTTTTTCTGTCTGCCAAATTTCTGCTGCTCCTGGACTTGCTGGCAGGTTGATAGATCTATCTCTATTTTTATTTCCTTCTACCTCTAAACGCCCACGTGTGCTTAAACGTGGGCTGGCCTGCAGGGGTGTTTAGTGACCCTAAAAAAAAACTGCCAAAGGTCCCTAACAGTGTTAACAACGTCCAGTGTGCGTGAGGCTTAAATGTGTGTGTGTGTGTGTGTGTGTGTGTGTGTAACTCGCTAAGGCTTTCACATGTCGACTTTGTACCTTAACCAGTTGGCACTCAGTGGTAGGACAGTACTAACACATGATGGAAATATTTTCTATATTTCGCTGTTTACGGTAAGTTGTGCTTTTAACCCCTTCCTTACTGGGCACATATACCCCCTTCCTGCCCAGGCGAAATTTCAGCTTTCAGCACTGTCACGCTTTGAATGACAATTGCGCGGTCGTGCGACGTGGCTCCCAAACAAAATTGACGTCCTTTTTTTCGCACAAATAGAGCTTTCTTTTGGGGGTATTTGATCACCTCGGCGGTTTTTATTTTTTGCGCTATAAACAAAAATAGAGCGACAATTTTGAAAAAAAAGCAATATTTTTTGATTTTTGCTATAATAAATATCCCAATTTTTTTTTTTATATATATTTTTTTTCCTCAGTTTAGGCCGATACGTATTCTTCTACATATTTTTGGTAAAAAAAAATCGCAATCAGCGTTTATTGATTGGTTTGCGCAAAAGTTATAGCGTTTACAAAATAGGGGGATAGTTTTATGGCATTTTTATATATATTTTTTTTTTATTAGTAATGGCGACGATCAGTGATTTTTTTTGTGACTGCGACATTATGGCGGACACATCGGACACTTTTCCTTGTCAAAATATTTTATTAAGGCATACAGAGGGTATCTTACATACAATCTTGATTATGCTTGTATTAGCAAACGTTATAATTCCTTTTATACTCCAAAAGCTAGATGTTTGTTAATTTTAAAGGAGGTTGCTTAACAAACTAAACATGCAATGTAACAATCTTTTAGTTCCTTTTAAGTGGTTTGCAAGTAGTATATGATTCCTTGAAACATTCTAAATGTCGTTAAATTCATAACGTCTATAAGATTTAAGTTATGATGAAGATATGGAATATAGATTCAAACAATGTTCTTATGCATACCCGATGAAATATTTATAAAAAGGAAGGAAAGTGAAACGAATATATACATAATAAAGAGAGAGAAAAAAAAAAAAGTGGTGAAAGAAAGATAGAAAAGGAGAAGAGAGGAGAGTAGAATAGTGTAGGAGTCCGTGGGGTTAGACCCAGAGCCGCCGCCGCTACCACAGATAAGTCATTTAAATTTTTTGTATCAGTTACCATGGTAAGAGAACTTTGGTGTCAAAGGTTGATGGACTAATGTAATTGATCCAGGGTTGCCACAATTTTTCAAATTTGGGGATCGTGTCCATATCTATCGCAGTCATTTTAGCATATGTCATCGCACCATTCATTCTGGTCTTTGATTCGTGTATATTTAATTGGGTTGATTTCCATGCTTTTGCTAATGTTTGTTTAGCTGCTGTAAAAAGTTGTACTAATAATTTGAATTGCATATGTGTTATGCTTTCTGGTTTCAGGTTAAGTAAAGCTATTCCCGGGTCAAATGGGATTGTCTTATTAAGCATTTCAGATGCCATTTTAAAGAGTTCTTTCCAGAATTTTTGTGCTGTTGGACACGACCACCAAACATGAAACTGTGTCCCTGTCTCTGTGCATCCCCGAAAACATTGTGCTGAATAATTTGGAACATATTTCGCTATTCTTGCAGGCACAAGGTACCATCTAGTTAGTAGTTTATAATTAGCCTCAACCGCTAATATATTAGGGGAGGCCGATTTAGTTGTTATCCATATTTGATTCCATTCTGAGATTTCTAATTCTCTTTGTAAGTCTCCTTCCCATTTTTCGAGCGTATTGTGGTTTGCCCCCATCTGCTTGTATTAGTAATTGGGAATATAAGGCAGATATAGCACCCTTCGCGTGTGGATCTTTTTTACATAATGTTTCAAATTTAGTCATTTGGGATGTTTGAGTAGAAGAATTTAAAAATGGTGTGAAGAAGTTTTTTATTTGAAGATATCTGAATAGTTCTGATTGTGGTAATCCGTAAGTTTTACATAGGGTCGGGAATGGGATAAACGATGATGTTGACACAAAATTATACATATAAAGAATGTCTCTAGATGTCCATTCTCTAAAAGTTTTGGGGTAGACCCATGCTGGATAGAACGCAGGATTTTTGTAAAATGAGAGTAGTGGATTATGTAAAGATTGTAGTTGATATTTAATTTTCGACCTATCCCAAAGGGAGATAAAATGTTTGGTGATAGGATTTTGTATATTTTTGCGGTGTTTTGGGGGGATCCAAAGTAAGTTCGAGACTGAAATTGGATCACTCTCAGCAGCTTCTATTAATATCCATAATGGGATTTCTTTTTTTGCATGGTATTTACTGAGGCTAGCGACATGTGCTGCCTTATAATAACTTGCAAAGTTGGGACAGCCTAAGCCCCCTTGTAGTTTGGGTAAGAAAAGTGTGCTTTGTTGTATTCTCGGTTTGGTAGAACCCCATATGAACTTTGATACTTTTTTCTGTAGTATCCTTAGATAATATGCTGGTATCGGGATTGGCAGGACTCTGAATAAGTATAGAATTTTCGGCAGTATCGTCATTTTTACCGCATTTATCCTTCCCATCCATGATATTGGGAGGTGTGACCAAGAGTTCATTAAGTTTGTACATCGGACACTTTTGACACTAATTTGGGACCATTCACATTTATACAGCGAACAGTGCTATAAATATGCACTGATTACTGTATAAATGTGACTGGCAGGGAAGGGGTTAACACTAGGGGGCGAGGAAGGGGTTAAATGTGTTCCCTGGGAGTGATTGTTACTGTGGGGGGAGGGGGCTGACTGGGGGAGGTGACCGATCTGTGTCCCTATGTACAAGGGACACAGCATCGGTCTCCTCTCCCTGACAGGACATGGATCTCTGTGTTTACACACACAGATCCATGTCCTTGTCTCTGTAACCGCCGATCGGGGGTGCATGGCGGACATCGCGGCCACCAGGCACGCGCATCGGCATTGCAGTGAAGCGCCGGGCACGTGCGCGCGCCGCCGGCGGCGCTTGCGCGCCCCCCAGTGGCCAAATAGCGGAGGCCGTATAATAACGGCCTCCCGGCATTTGACAACCACCTTGCGGCCGTATATTCTCGTACGGCGGGCGCGAGGTGGTTAAATACTTTATTTTTTATTTTTTGAGTTGACCTTTTTAAATGAGGTGCCAGGCAGTACAGCCATTACATAAGTGTGAGAAAAGGAGAGGTATTTCCCAAAGAAAAAAGTGTGCATATGGGTCAAGCCAAGTGGTATCACTCATGAAAGCAGACGGAAAGCACAAGCTTGTTATAAATTAACAGATGATGAAAGCCTCAGCGATGTCATCACCTGACAGGAACCCAATACACATGCAGACATGTCAGATGGGGCCATGCACTCCAGACCTTGAACTTTGTAGTCGGCATGCATTAAACTTAGGATACAAAAGCCTCTTCCCCATGTTTTTTAAATAACCACATTTTTTTTTCTCTCCCTGCTTGGCCTTTCAGCATACAGAATATATTCTAAAACCACAATTCTAATATTTTCAGACATGATTTATTTATTTTTTATATTTAATCTCATTATTATTATTGATAATTTTTTATTGACTTTTTTTGTTTGTTTTTTAGAAATCCCCTATACATAGGAAACAGCACTGTTTTAGGCTTGGTTTACACATGCGTTTTCAGATTTGCAGAAACGCTCAATAGCGCATTCATCATGATTTCCTATGTGTCACATTAACATCTGTGCGTTTTTTGGAAAGTGCCAGACTTTTTTTGCCCGCAGCAGGTTGAGTTTTTGGTTCTCATGGAAAAGCATGAAAAATGCAAGCAGTGCATTTTTGATGCATATTTTGCTAGTTTCTCCTGCATGACAACGGGCACTCTAACAAAAAAGGCATGTGAAGAAACAAACATGTCGGAAAACCACAACAACTGTAACCTGTATAGGTTTGAACCTAGTCATAGTAATTGTTAATTTTGATATTTTATATAGTGATAGCATATTCTACTGCATTCACATCAGTTCCTGCTCCCCTGAGGAGCTCAATCTATTGCCTACCACACTAATAAATCCATGGAGAAATCCCTCCATCATAAGGGGGAGCATACAAACTCTATGCAAATTGCATCCAAGGTGGGATTGTAACCCAGGATCTAACCACACTATGCTGCTCTATATTATGGGCCAATTTGGGAATATAGGAACTCCTAGTAAACTGCACCAGCCTACTGCAAAGAACAGTGAAGTGGAGAAATCTGGGTACTTTGGGTTATTACACTCCCTAATGCCTTCGTAAATAAGGAATAATGTCTTCCAGATGCGACAACGTGATTTATTTATTAAAGAATAGACTGGCCGCTTGGCAAACCTCTTTTGCTTGGCAAGTAACCCTTTGTTGGGACAGTCGGTGAGCACATCTAGTTAACCAATAATGACATCTGACACAGTACAGAGGGGGTTAATTATGGCAAACCTAACTCCCCAGCCCCCTCAGGAACATTATGTTGAGTAGGATATATTTCTCCTGGAGTTTATACAATAATATAAAATAAATTGGGTAAGCAGCAATTTTTAAATACGTTTTTAAAGTCCTGTTAGGTGTATGGGAACATGTAACCAATAAAAGGTATTATCACAATTTGGCTGCCTGCAAAAGTGAAAATGCACTTTAATAAATAAGATAAAGATGTGTTTACATCATTTAACCAATCATTTGCTATTTAGGCCTGTTCACATATCGCTTAGGAAACGCAGGTTCACAGTAGCGATCTGAAAAGCGCAATTCTTTTGAATTTCTGCATGTTCTACATAGGGCAACCTCACTATGCATGTTAAGCCAAAGAAGCTAAACTCCAAAGAAGCTAGGCACGATTTTACATGCGCGTTTTGTCACTCCACAATCTCACTACATTTGGGGGGCCATTCAGGATAATTCTTTATTGCCCAATTGTGAACAGAGCCTAAAATCCTGTTTGCATTTTTGATTGGGAGGTGTAAAAAATTTTTTTTAAACAGAGGTTCATAATTTTTTTTTTTTTTTTTTTTAACCCTCATTCTTTTTTTTTTTTAAATCAAATTTTTTTATTGAATGTTACCAAACATACCATACACATTGTACATGAAAAAGGTCCATGAATAAAACAAACAGCACAGTAGAATTGTCACAGTGCAGTACACAGACTCAGATCATTCCTCATAGTGCAAAGAAAAAGATTCAGTGTATGTAACAACAAAATATCAGACAAACATTACAAAAAGTACATTAACCACTTGCTTACTGGGCACATAAACCCCCTTCCTGCCCAGGCGAAATTTCAGCTTTCGGCACTGCGTCGCTTTGAATGACAATTGCGCGGTCGTGCAACGTGGCTCCCAAACCAAAATTGATGTCCTTTTTTTCCCCACAAATAGAGCTTTCTTTTGGTGGTATTTGATCACCTCTGCGTTTTTTTTTTTTTTTTGCGCTATAAACAAAAAAAGAGCGACGATTTTGAAAAAAAACCACAATATTTATTACTTTTTGCTATAATAAATATCCCAATATTTTTTTAAAAAAGTTTGTTTTTTTCTCAGTTTAGTCCGATACGTATTCTTCTACATATTTTTGGTCAAAAAAAATCGCAATAAGCGTTTATTGATTGGTTTGCGCAAAAGTTATAGCGTCTACAAAATAGGGGATAGTTTTATAGCATTTTTATTAATATTTTTTTTTTTTACTAGTAATGGCGGCGATCAGCGATTTTTTTATCGTGACTGCGACATTATGGCGGACACGTTTGACACCATTTTGGGACCATTCACATTTATACAGCGAACAGTGCTATAAAAATGCACTGATTACTGTATAAATGTGACTGGCAGGGAAGGGGTTAACACTAGGGGGCGAGGAAGGGGTTAACTATATTCCCTATTTGTGATTCTTACTGTGGGGGGAGGGGACTGACTGGGGGAGGAGACCGATCTGTGTCCCTATGTACAAGGGACACAGCATCGGTCTCCTCTCTCCCTGACAGGACATGGATCTCTGTGTTTACACACAGAGATCCATGTCCTGCCTCTGTCACAGCCGATCGAATGTACCTGGCGGACATCGCGGCCGCCAGGCACGCTCCTCGGCATCACGTGATGCGCGTCGCATAGCTGTAAACAGAGAAGGACGTCCTGGGGACGTCCTCTCGGCACTTGAGAGCCGCGCTGCAGCCGTCTTTCGGCTATAGCGCGGGTCTCAAGTGGTTAAGGCACATATCCTACAGTTAACCACTCTCTCTTCTCCCCCCTCTTCTCCAAATGGTGTTGTATAGCAGTGAACGAAGAAAACACAAAGGTGATCATTCCTCACGTGTACCCCCCGCCCACCATCATATTATGTGGTTCCATAATGCCCATCACAATCTATGAAACCAGTCCCCCCTATAGTTCGGCACAGATTTTAGCATTGCAGTAATCTGTCTTTGACCAATTGGTGGGGTGCTAACCCCGGGACATCAAGCCAGGCCTGCCACATTGAGTTAAACTTACGCGGTGCATTCCTATGCTGATATGTCAGTTTTTCTCTAATAGTTTGTTCACCTGATCAATCCACTGTCTTCTGGTGGGTACCCTGGGAATAATCCAAAGCTGAGCTATCAGCTTGCATGCTACATATAGTAAACGGATAACCGCCATAAAAACCGGCGGAGATGGGAGTTCCTCATCCAGGGCACCCAGCAGACATACAACGGGGGTTCTCGGGACAGCGAAGGCGAACACCTGTGTAATCACATCAAGCACCTTAGTCCAGTATCGGAAGAGTTTGGGGCATTTCCAGAGCATATGCATGAGGTCTCCATGATCCCTCATGCACTTGGGGCATAGTGGGGAGTCTCTGAGCCCCCAATCGTGTAGCCTGACCGGAGTTCTATATGCCCTGTTCAGCAGGCATAAATGTGACAGCCTCTGAGAGGGAGACACCGAGACCATAGGAGCAGCCGTCAAACAGACATTCCACATTTCCCCATCGATAGGCCCCACATCTTCCTCCCACTTATCCCTGCATGGTAGTCTAGTTGGATCCTGGAGCGTGTTGAGCAAAATATTGTAGCCCCTTGAAATCATACCCTTTTTTTTTCTCCTTCCATGAAAATCCCCTGGATTATGGCGTGGTCAGTTAGCCTAAGTGGCCTCTGCCTGGATTGTACCTGTAGTGCATGACGCAACTGCAGGTACTTAAAAAAGTTAGAGCGAGGTATACCAAACTCAGCTTGGAGTTCCAAAAAGGATTTGAGGACCCGCCCATTGTATAGTTGTTCTAAGTATCTGAGCCCTGCAATTTCCCATTGTCTAAATCCTTTTAACCCTCATCCTTAATTGCAAAGTGAATGTACACTTTAAAAGTGGATCTTCATTGCATCTGAGCAGACAAGCAAAATTTTTAAAATAAATGTTGACTTGATATACAAGTGATGTCTTGATATAAGAGTAGCGTCATTTCACAACTGTGTGTAAAAGAGAAGAGAGGCACCTCCAAGTGTAGCGATATGGCTACATTTAATGAAGGTACAACATTAAAGGGGTTGTAAAGGTTCGTTTTTTTTTTCTAAATAGGTTCCTTTAAGCTAGTGCATTGTTGGTTCACTTACCTTTTCCTTAGATTTCCCTTCTAAATATTTTTTTTCTTTGTCTGAATTTCTCACTTCCTGTTCCTCCTCAGTAAGCTGTTCAGTAAGCTGTTCTGGCTGACTAAACACCACTCGGATGATGGTGTGAAGTTTAGTGAGGAGAAACAGGAAGTGAGAAATTCAGACAAAGGAAAAAAAAACATTTAGAAGGTAAATCAAAGGAAAAGGTAAGTGAACCAACAATGCACTAGCTTAAAGGAACCTATTTAGAAAATAAAACGAACCTTTACAACTCCTTTAAGCAACATATTGCTACACTTAGGCACCTTTCACACTGGGGCGTTTTTCATGCGGTTTAGCGCTAATAATAGCGCTATTATACCGCATGAAAAATTCCTGCCTGTAGCCTTCAATGTGAAAGCTCGAAGGCTTTCACACTGAAGCGGTGCACTAGCAGGACCGCTCCAAAAGTCCTGCTAGCCGCTTCTTTACAGCGGTAAAGGAGCGGTGTGTTCACATTGAAATCATTGAAATCAATGGGACACCGCGGTATTAACCCTTTTTCGGCCGCTAGCGGGGGTTAAATTCACCCCCCCTAGCGACCGCATACCGCGGTAAGAACGACGGTATAGCAGCGCTGAAAATCGCGCTGCTATACCGCCACCGCACCTGCCCGCCCCAGTGTGAAAGGGGCCTTAGAGGCGCCTCTCTTCTCTTTTTTATACTCTGTAGCTCCTGCTGGATTTTGCTTCTAATCTCCTTGTGGAGGCTTCCATTTGTGGATGGCCATATTATGGTAAACCTATCACATTGCTATATTTTTATATAGACTATAAACTGAAAGACCTATGAATAAATTGTGGAATGAATTATTTGAGTTTCCATTATTTCTTATGGGGAAATTTTCTTTGATATACGAGTGCTTTGGATTACAAGCATGTTTCTGGAACGAATTCTACTCGCAATCCAAGGTTTTACTGTAATCAGTGTTTGTTGGGAGAGTACAGGAAAAATCGGTTTGTGAACAACCCTTGTTCCTTTATCAGTCAACCCCTTTATTGTAGAGAATATGGGGGGAAAAAGGGCCAAGCTCAAGCCTTTCAAATATGCTGGCACCACCTCCCTGCATGCCAGGTTCCAGAAGCTCATCTATTACCATTAACATTTGTAATATAATTATTTATAATATAGGATGGATGCCACACAGAGGTTTCTGCTTTCATAATGAGCCCTATTGAACACACTGCATCCCGCACAGGGTTGCTCAGGCAACCTTATGACATGTTTCACTCCGCTGAGGTGTTTTTCAGGTGCTTTTGGGCTAAAAATAGCGCCTGTAAAGCGCCTGAAAAGCCTCCCCTGCGCTGGCAGCACATTAAAAATAAAGGTCCTGCCAGCAGAATCTTTGGGGCAGTGTATACACCACTGCTCCTGCCCATTGAAATGAATACTCACTGCTGCCAAAGTGACTGACTGCAAAGCGTTTCGCAGTTATTCGGGCGCTAGCGGGGGTTAAAAGCACCCTGCTAAAACGACGGTAAAGCGCTGCTAAAACAAGCCGGGTTTTACCATCAACGTTCTCCCGCCCCAGTGTGAAAGCAGCCTTACACGGTCTACCCAAAAAAGGCCAAACCAGGAGACTGTCATCTAATGTGTATGGGAACCTATACTGCAATATTCAGCTCCAATTCGAAAAAAGTTGGGGCGCTGTGTAAATTCTACATTAAAACAGAATGTAATGATTTGCAAATCTCATAAACCCATATTTTATTCAGCAACACATGTCAAATTGGGATGGGGCAATAAAAAAAAAGGAAAAGTAAGTACTAACAAGCTGGAAGAACCTTTAGCAGCTAATTAGGTTAAAAATTGTCTCAAAGAAATGTTCAACGTAAAATTACAAAGACTTTAAATATATCATCTACAGTACATAATATCAGAAGATTCAGAGAATCTGGAGAAATCTGTGTGCAAGGGACAAGGCGCAAAACACAATATTGGATGCCTGTTCTCTTTTGGCCCTCAGATGACACTGCATTAAAAGCAGGCATGATTCTGTGATGGACATCACTACAGGGGCTCAGAAATACTTCCAAAAATCACGGTCTGTGAACACAGTTCGCCCTGCCATCCAAGAATGCAAGGTAAAGCTCTATCATGCAATGAAGAAGCCATATCTGAATATGATGCAGAAATGACACCGTCTTCTCTGGGCCAACGCTCATTTAAAATGGTCTGGTGCAAAGTGGGATACTGTTCTGTGGTCAGATGAATGTAAATTGTAATCATTATTTATTTTTTGGCAACCAGGGAAGCTGTATCCTCCAGACTAAAGAGGCGAGGGCCTTCTTGCTTATTGGCGCTCAGTTCAAAAGCCTTTTGACGGTATAGGGGTGCATTAGTGCATAAAGAATGGGCAGCTGGCACATCTGAAAAGGCACCACCAATGCTGAAAGATATATCCAGGTTTTGGAGCAGTATATGCTCAGGCAAGCTTGGGACAACCTCTCCCAAAATTCCAGCAACTGGTCTCAGTTCCCAGAGATTTATAGAGTGTTGTTAAAAGATAAGGGAATGCTACACCATGGTATGCATGACCCTGTCCCAATTTATTTTCAATTCGGGTTGTACTTTGCCAGCTTTTTGTTCTATCCCAAATTTTTTGAGATGTGTTGCTGCCATCAATTTCAAAATTACCTTATTTTTTTTTCATTTTACATTTTCTCAGTTTTAACAACATTTGATGTTTTATTTTCTATTGTGAATAAAATACAGGTTGATGAGATTTACAAATCTTTGCATTCCGTTTTTATGTAGATTTTACATTTTTTGGAATTGTGGTTGTACTGAAAAGAAAAGCATTTGTTTTATTTTTTACAATATTTCATTTAGCATATAGCTTCACGTTAAGTGCAAATTTTACCATTGGTAAGCGATGTTTCAGTTTACACCCAAATTTAAGGTATAACATGAAACGTGCACTCTTCCCCACTATCTGAATTGCATGGTGTTTCTCCGCGCAGATTGCGGTTCAGTTTTGAATTTGTAGTGTCTGTACATGGCTTTGCTCGCAGAGCTGCATCATAAATTCAGACATGTGAATGGGGAAACTACAACTCTCATCTGCCACCACAGCAGAGGGATTTGTATTTTTCAGTGGAGCAGTGATGTCATGACACTTGTAGCCCATTGTAACCCCGTCCATACCTCCGTATTAGGGCAGTGTCTGCAGGAATCTGAGCAATGCACCCATCTAGTGTTCGAGGTTGCAGTGCTCTACAGACTTCAATACAAAATTTTATTAGATGCATATTTTCAATTTTTTATTAATGTGTGTATGCATTTTTATTAAACTTTATTTTTTATTTTTTATGTGGACTGTGCCTTTTTAACATACCGTACTTGAAGGTTCTGCTCGGTAAGACAGACTGTTTTGCCCTTTAACGGCCATTGTTTACTTCCTGTTTTCATTATCTCTTCCTTTTCCTGAAATGTCCACAATCATGTAAAACCATTGTCAGATGTTCCATACATTACTAATTCACATTAATTCCAATACTGGACCATTTGGCAGTCATATATTTTTTTTTTATCAGGTTGGTTTTTATTTTTTCATAATATAAATAAACAATCTTTAATTTGAGCAAAGAATGCAAATTGCATGAGATGTTCTGGAACCAGAATCTGTGATGTATTGTGTGCATTTTAGAAAATGTGTCCTTGCAGTCCTTGGTCCTAACAGAATAGTCGCTCATTGTGTCTGTCCTGGAGCACAGAGAGTGTAATCAGATAAGGATGAAAGGGATGCTTTATTCTAAATACAAGCAACAAGTTGTATATTTCTCAGGCTAGTCCCCAGTCACTGCAGGCTGCAATCCAATCCTTGGCAAAAAGAGGCAGAAGCCTTCCTGTTCCATTCCAGACCTATATGCTTTAGTAATGCAGCCCTAGATTACTGCCAAGAAGCCATTTTGTTGAGCTAAACTTTGTAGCATCTGCGTCTTTGTCTTTATATTCTAGCAATAATATACTGTATGTCTTGATCCTTGGTCACTCGCTTTTTTCTGAATTTCACATCTCCCTGACTTTCATAAATATTAAAGGACACTTTAGGCAAAAACTACCACACTGTTCATAATGCCTGTGTTTGAGATACACTGGGGGGTTATTTATCAATGTTTTCTTTTTCACTTTCAATTACTGTACTATATGATGGTAAACAGGGCAGATAGAGAGAGAGAGGGTGAATCTCCCTAACGGGGGCACAAACAATAAAAACTGTAAAGTGTTCTAATCCAGTGGTTCTTAACCCTGTCCTCAAGTACCCTCAACAGGCCATGTTTGCAGGTTTTCCTTCATCTTGCAGAGGTGCTTTAAATTCGAGTCAATGGCTTGGTATTTTGGACAGCTATTGTATCAAAGAGAAATTCCCAAAACATGGCCTGTTGTGGGTACTTGTGGACAGGGTTGAGAACCACTGTGTCCATCTCTTCTCTATCCAAAAAAAAAAGTTGCCTTTTTAGTTACCGGTATATTTAAAAATAAATAACAAATAAAAATAAAAAGTCAAATTGGGATGGGGCAATTAAAAAAAAAAAAAAAAAGGAAAAGTAAGTACTAACAAGCTGGAAGAACCTTTAGCAGCTAATTAGTCCACTCTTTCTGACCTTCCTTTAGACCTGATTCACACTTGTGCAGGTTGCATATTGCAGGTGCAATGTGCATTTTGCGTCTTTTCAATACGCCTCTTTAAACCATTGAAGTCTATAGAACCAAAAACCAGAAATAAAACCTTGCACAGATGTGAACTACACCCGTAGGAAACCATGTTAAATGGACTGTAGTGTGCTTCTGCAAAACTGAAAATGCACTTAAATGCATAGGTGTGACTCGGGCCTAAAGCCTCGTACACACGGCCGAGAATCTCGTCAGGAAAAAACTTGTCGTTTTTCTTGACGAGATTCTTGGACAAGAAACTTGTCCTGGCCGAGTGTACACACGCTCGATTCAAAGAACCCGCGGTTCTTTGAATGGAGCGAACGCGGTGACGTAATAGACTACGACGAGCGTGCGCTCGTCACGTTCGATGCCGTCGCCGCCATCTTGCTACACCCTACCTATGCCTAGGAAGCTACCGCGCATGCGTCAGTCATTTCGAGCATGCGCGGGTTTCCACGGCGACAGGTAAGTGTACACACACGCACACTTTTCTCGTCGAGAAACATGCTGACGAGAATCTCAACGAGAAAATAGAGAGCAGGTTCTCTATTTTTCTCGTCGAGATTCTTGTCGGTTTTTTTGACGAGAAATCAAAGCTATCATCGTGCAGGTTTATGGCAAAACCAAAGCTGGCCATACACTGGTAGATTTTTGTATGAACGTATGCACAAAACATCTTGTCTGTACATTTGATCATGCCATTAGAGATTGGCAAGTGCTGTTCAGGAGTAGTTCAATTTTTATTTTATTTTAGAATGAATAGAATTTCCAGATTAAACTTTCTGTTGGAATTTTGCACTGCAATCGAACATCGATTTGACTATTAGAAAATGTAACATTCCAAAAACAAAACATTCCTAACAAAATTCTACTTGTATACAACTTGCGCTCCATACATCTTAAGGCTGCAAAAGATAGGTTATAAGATGGAAAATCAAGGAATTCCCTAATCCACGTGGACAGTATGTATGAAGGAATCTCCACTGTCGGCTGTTTTCTGACAGGCGCTCCTCCCGTGGCTGACTGAAGACCATGTCACTGTCGACCAGTGACTGCACCCGATGGGAGGCATAACTGTCCAGCTGATTACATTTTCAATCCAAACCAGTCAATTTTGAAATTCCCTTTTGTCGAGCTGAATGTTTGTTTCTTTGCAGGGCAGCCCGCAGCTCAAATTTTAGGGGGACTTCACAGGGTTGGCCACAATTTGAGCTGTCTATGTTGGCCTTTTACAGTAAGGTGACCAGATTTTTAAAATGAAATCCGGGGACATTTTTATTTTACTAGTAATGGTGGCAATCAGCGACTCCCTGCCCGTCGCCGCCCGTCTCACAGCCTGTCAAGTCTTAAGCCTCGTACACACGATCAGATTTCCATCAGACAAAGCCGTGGAATTTTGTCCGAAGGGCGTTGGCCGTGAACTTGTTCTGCATACAAACGGCAAAACTTTGTCGGCTAATGAACAAACTACGTGGTTTTTCTGCTCTTTAGCGCCACCCTTTGGGCAACTTCTGCTAATGTTGTCTTATGGTTAGCATTGCTTCTGAGCATGGGTGTTTGTACTTTGGATTTTTTTCTGACAGACTTCTGTACACACGATCGAATAATCCGACATTACACATTTTGTTGTCGGAAAATTTTGCAGCATGCGATCCCACATTTGTTGTCGGAAATTCCGACAACAATTGTCCGATGGAGCATACAAACTGTTGAATTATCCGACAAAACCCTGCCATCACACAATTCCTGTTGGAAAATCCGATTGTGTGTACGAGGCATTACTCTCCGGGCCCCGGCTGCTACTGGGTGGGGAGCGGAGGAAAATCACTCCCCCAGGGAAGGCAAGGAGATGAGCAGGCAGGCGGCTGGCAAGGGCAGAAGAACATGCAAGCGGAGCTGAATGGGCAAGCACCCGAAATGGAAGAAATATTCCCTCCACTCAGACCAGCACATGATCATCAGAAAGGGGCACAGATAATGGAATAAAATACACTTCCCTAAGCTAGTAGGAGTGAGGGGGGGGGGGTGTAATTCAGATTTTTATTTTTTTTTCTTATTCTGGACTGTCTTTGAAATTGCCCCAACCCCTGTTCAAATCCAATCCGGGGACAGACTTAGTCCAGGGACAGTGTCCTCAATCTGGGGACTGTCCCAGGAAAACAGGGATGTCTGATCACCCTATTTTACAGGGGGCTTAGAGATATTGGGGGGCAAAAAGGAGAAATGATAGACAGATCCAAAGCAAAGTGACAGTGGTTTTTAAAATGCTGACTTAGAGTGCACAGCTGCTGTACACTATACCACAGCGGGTTAGTGTCCGGTAGGTCTCTGTTTCGGCTGCAGTAAGTTGGGGGCAGTGTGGAGCACATTTCAACACCTTGCACAGCTCCCACTGTCACTGTACAGCAGTGCGGTGTGTTGCATTGCTGTACGGTGACATGCAATGGTGTCCAGTGTGCTGCAAAAAAGCAGTGAATCCAACTGCCATACGCCAGGTCTTGCAATGCCATCTTCTTTCCTGATGTTATCAGGAGCTTGCTGTCTCTTCCTGCTTCCAGCAGCCAACATTGATGACGTGCTATTGGGTTCCACCCTCCTAAGCCGATGTGTCCTGGTATATTTGTAGATATCCCAGAAGGCTGCTGGAGTGTGGGGCTGATGTAATTTTCGATTTAGATGAGAACTGGTTGAGGAGACAGACTAGACCAACAATCTCTAGAAAAATGGTAAAAAAGCAAAAAAACAAACGGTGTCTGTTTTTTTGAAGTCAAGAGGGATGGGAGATAATTCTAATGGATTTGGGGATGAAGGTCCACTTTAAGCTGGCCTATCGTGGCCATGACCAGACTGCCTGAAATTTGAGCATCGGTTGGCCCCTTTTGGTTTTGACGAGGACTGTAAAAATTGTTGGCTGTACAGTGGACTGCATCCTATCGGATGCTCTCATTTTTGGGGTATACAGAGAGCCGCGGGCTCAGCAAGAGAAACCTGTGATTGTGTGACTAGCATTAGTCCCCCCCCCATCCCCATAGACTAAGGCAATCAAAAGTGTAATGTACCAACTCCTTACCAGTACAGCACAAATTCTAGTTACTATATGGACGTGGTTCTTATTGCTCTATTTCTGTGTAATAGGAAGCTAAAAAATTACTTCAAGTTTATCTAGAAGATCAAAGCAATCCACTTCCTCAGTCACATCTTCCTAAAATTGGAATTCTGAAACGCCCTGTGTTGCGATTGAGCATGTACCGTATTTATCAGCGTATAACACGCACCCCAAGTTTAGGAGGGAATTTTAGGGGAAAAAACTTTTAGGAGGGAAGTTTAAGGAAAAATAACTTACATTTAAATGCAACCTTATCAGTGCCCATTGCAGCCTTGTCACAGTGCAGCCTTGCCCCAGTGTCCATTGCAGCCTTGCCCCAGTGCAGCCATGCAGCCTTGCCCCAGTGTCGCCTTGCCCCCAGTGTTTATTGCAGCCTTGCCGGAATTTAAAACTGGCGCCGCAGAGACTGGGCGGAGCGGGCGAACGCCGCCGAGAACGCAGGGACTGGGCAGAGCCGAGATACAGATGGCCGAGTGTACTCGGCTCCGCTCACAGTCACGCCGAGTCCCGCCCTATGATGGACATAACACAGGTCCAATGGCGGGACTGGGCGTGACTGTGAGCGGAGCCGAGAAAAGCCGAGTACACTCGGCTATGTGTGTATCGGCGACGATCGCTCCGCTACGCTCACAGTCAGCGGAGATCGACGGGGGATAGGTGGGTATCGGCGTATAACACGCACCCACAATTTTCCCCTGATTTTAAGGGGAAAAAAGTGTGTGTTATACGCTGATAAATACGGGTACTTCATGATTTTTTGTAGGACGTGCAAGGAAACGTCTGACTGGCATAAATCCCATATCACTTTGTTATAAGGGAGCCCCATGGTGGCAGGCTAGCCTATACACCAGATTTATCACACTCCTTCAGTAGTTTTTCATTTTGCTATCTGTTAACAAGCTGCACAATTGCAGCCTTTTGCCTTTGTTATGATTGACATAGCAAGCTTTTATGAGAGTTTTTATATAATGGTTGCTGTTTTTAACCTTCATATGACGGAAATAGGTTTACTTTCAATTGTGCTAAATGAGTAACGCTTACAAGTGGTTTAGCTTTCAGTGAATTTTTTATTTTTTTTTAAAGATCTTTTTTTTTTTCGGAAATATATAATGCACTTCGTAATGACCCGATTATGACAGTAAAATGCATACCACTTATCATACTTAACCTTCAGCCTTGAACGTTTGCTCGATATTATGTTGTGCTGGATGCTTTTAGAAGGGATTTTTTGTAGTTTCAAGGAAAAGATTGTTTGTAATTCCTGCCATTAATACAAAAATACTCAGCAATCGTGTTGTATTTATAGAGTGCTGCGTAAATCTGCCACTTTTCCTTGAGTTTTACAATAAATGATCTCCTTTTCCTCATATTATTCATTGGCAATGACCACATGCTGGATTCTGTAAAGGGAAACTCCACAAAACGGCAATGACATCTAAGCTGACCTCTTACTGTGAACCTGGCTTGGTTTTAGGACAGCCCTTTATAACCTTAGCCAGTAGCAGCTTTCCTTGTGTGAGGCCCAATGAGGATGCAGGGGGGCAGGCAGAGACTCCATCCACCACCTCCTCCTGATTAATGGGTCATCCTATAGCAATGTGAGCACCAACTGCAAATTATTTTGTGACCTAAGGCTAGGTTCACACATGTCTGGCTGCGGTTTTGCTCTCAAGTTCAGGTGTAAGTTTTTTTTCTTGAATTCGCAGCTAAACCGGGCCCGAAATTGCACAGACCCTTTTTTCAGAAAAGGACCGCGGCTGCCCCAGACATGTGTGAAGCCGGTCCGATTCACATGTTATGCGAATCAGATGCTGTTAAAAATGCGTCCGATTTACATATGTGAACCAAGCCTTAATTGTGCAATTCTGTGGTTCAGGGGATTGCCCGAATTTAACCAAATGTAATCAAGCATTGTGTCAAGGCAGCCAATTTGGCTTCCTAATGCTCCAAAAGCAACACAGCGCACCACACCGCAAATGCACATAACGAACAGTACTGCAGTGCAACTGTGTGACTCCAGCCCTTTGAAACTATAATAAAGACTTTAGGCAGGCGTTCTGTAACCCTTTTGTGAGCAAGTTGTTTTTTTTTTGTTTTGTTTTTTAAAAGCTTTGCTACATCCATTAACTGAACAATAACTCCATTTTTTCTGGTTTAACATTGGGTCTGAGAACGAGGAACGTCCACAGTTGCACGTTCCTAGTTCTGTGCTGCAAAATGTTTGTTACCCTAATATTTCGTATTCCTGATATGTGTCTGTGTTACCATGTACCTGTATTAAAAAGTATCCCGTTCTTTGTATTTCTTCCTTTTTGTGTGACGTACCTGGTGATTCGGTCAGTCCCCCTGCTTTCCTGTTGCAAACTGACCACACTAGACATGGTGGCACATTATTCTCAGCGTGGTCAGCCTGCATGTCCTCCAATGGGCAAGGCTTTTGCTGACATGGCTGTACAGCTTTACACTGGGAAGATCAGTGTCCTGCTGTACATTCTCGTACAACAGAATAAAAATTTGGAAGTGATGTCATGTGTTGTAATGCATTTGTATTGCATTTTCGAATGACCGCTGTACTGATTAAAGGAAAATCGTATGATCTAGCTTCATGCGAAAAAAGTTTCCGTGCATGTTTGATAGAAGAACATCGGGTGAACTGTCATGATTGGCTCTCGAAAGCTCTGTACGAAAGATCCGATAGACTGTAAGCTCTATCGAGCAGGGCCCTCTGATCCCTCTGTATTGAATTGTATTGTGATTGTACTGTCTTCCCTGATGTTGTAAAGCGCTGCGCAAACTGTTGGCGCTATATAAATCCTGTATAATAATAAATAATAATAATAATTATCGTACGATCGATTCAAAAGCTGCATTTTTCGTACAATTTTCGGATCGTGTGTACGGGGCTTTAGGCTCCATGCACTGGGCTTAAAGTCTGTTCTCTTGGGAGTAAAAAACTGTCACATAGAGTATTTTTTGTACAAAGTCTAAATGAGTTTAGGAGTTTTTATTTTTATTTTTTCTGCCTGAGCTCCAATCAGAAACGCAATCCAGAAAGGCTTTTATTTCTGCCTCTAAACGTTAAACTCAAAAATGCTTCTTTTGGCCCGTACACACGATCCGAATATCGTACGATAAATGTCGTCCGAGGAAGAATCGTACGATAATCGGATCGCTAGTACAGAGCTTCCGTGAGCCGATCATGACAGTTCATCCGATATTCTTTTTCCTCGTACGATACCTAATCGTACGATTTTCGTTTAGTAAGTACAGTTGTCGTCCGAAAATACAACACAAATACATTACAACACATGACATCACTTGCGATTTTATTTTTATTTTTATTTTTTTTGTCGTACGAGAATTTTCGTGATTTTAGTAACCTATTCAATTTCTACTTGCGACTATTAAACGAAAAAAGTCGGACGATCCGATGTCTGATT
Source organism: Rana muscosa (assembly GCA_029206835.1). Taxonomy (NCBI): domain Eukaryota; kingdom Metazoa; phylum Chordata; class Amphibia; order Anura; family Ranidae; genus Rana; species Rana muscosa. Next base: position 33,721,711 of record JARGYO010005626.1, read on the forward strand.
TTCGGATCCTGTGTACGTGGCATTAGCATCCTAATTTGCATGGAGACATAGGATAACATTGAGCTGCTTCTACAGACAGAACACAACTCCTGCAGAAGCAGCATTTTTTAAGCCTTAAGCCTCGTACACACCGGTTTTCTTGGCAAGAAACCTGGGAGAGCTTTTAGCCGAGAAAACCGTTCGTGTGTATGGTTTCTTGTCGGGAAAACTGCCGGGAATCTCGACGAGAAAAATAGAGAACCAGTTCTCTATTTTCTTGTCGGGATTCTCGTTGGCCTGTTTCCTGACAAGAAAACCGTGCGTGTACGAGGCTACATGCTTACCTGTTGCCAGGTAAGCCCGCGCATGCTCGATGAGACTTCGACGCATGCGCCGGTAGCTTACAAGGGTAGTGTAGTTCTTGCCATTCAAAAGAATGGCGGTTCTTTTGAATGTGCCTTGTGTACACTCGGCGAGCAAGAAAATCTTGCCAGGAATCTCGTCGGGAAAACCAACATTTTTTTTCCTGACGAGATTCCCGCCCGTTCCTATAGATTTACCAAAACTATATAATGGGAGATCAAACCTAAACGCTTTCAATTTGTATGCAATCGTGTAGGCTCTTGCACTACATAGTTGAAGGTAAATCTAAAGAAAATTGAATAAGAAATTTGTATGGTGTATGGCCAGCTCTGGTCTGCTTTTCTGATCTTTTTAAACTTTTTTTTTTCTCCCCCCTCTGTTTGAAGAATTATCTTGCCAGCCTTTCCATCTGTGACATGAGAAGCCAGAAGTTGTAATAGATTTTGTCAGGAGTACATCCACAGTTGGGAATGGGTTATTTGCTTTTATTCTGTCATTGCTCCCAATTACATGGTTTATGGTACTGAGCAATCATGTCCCTGTGGATGCTGAATGATCATTAAGAAACGCGATGATCATCAAACAATGCTTTGTATTCCTGAGCTACAAATTCATTGTGCACTATGTTCATAAGTCAGTGCAGCTTATAAACCTGACATAGGGAATGGAATGAAGGTTTCCTATTCAGACCGTTGGCTTTATGTCCAGCTACGTATGTGATCGTTCTTGCCATACACACTGCTTATAAGAGTGGACTGTGCCTGGCAAGTGATGGCCAAAAGAAGCATTTTTCTGTCAGTAAGTGACAATTTTGTGCTGTCATGGGGATGCATTAGACAAAGTTCTCACCTCTTCTTCTGGTCTCCAGCTGCTTTCCCAATTTTCACAAGTAGAGAAGCGCGCCTGAATACTTTTTGCCTTGACCTAGTCCTTAATGTTTTTTTTTATTTTTTTTATCTTTTTTCAAGACTGTTTACAGTTTTGAAAAAACACAAAAAGGTTTTTACAGGCCCAAATACATTGAAGCCAGGAGTTTTAAAGTAAGTCCCCTTTCACGTAGAGCAGCAACTGCTCGTCGGGGGATCTATGAGCATCTGCTAATCGGACCAGAGCAGACCGAAGTCACATCAGTGTCCGTTCAGTTTATGGTGAGCAATCACTGGCAGACCCAGCTGATCTCTATGGGTGGCTGGGTGTAAACAGACTCTGCTATAGGTAGATGGATGTAAACAGACTCAAGTGCATTTACACCTGCCTGTCCATAGGGAAGCATGAACCTTCCGATCAGGTCTGCCTAAAAAACAGATAGGTGGACCTGATCAGGACACCCATTTGAAAGGGCCCTATGAGGTGTTTAAAGTAACCAATACAAAAAAGAAGCTTCACAATAAAGGAAAAAAAAAGAGAAAAGTGTTTCTCCTATAGAATACATGGTGTTTACTCCACCACTAACTCACTGAGGGCCAACACTCTTTGGTGATGGGACAAAGCCAGGTAAAGGTCAAATCTTCTATACCCCCTAGCATCTCAAGCTGCCTTGGCCATATCAGCGTATGTTAATTTGGGGTGGTGTTGGAGACCAGAGCTTCAAAATAACCCAAATTTTCAGGTAAATTGTACATTACTCCAATGCACTCCATATACGTGTGTGGGGGCAACTAGGTGAGGAGTACAAAGACAAGTGTCTTGCCTGCAGTCAATCATGGTGGTGGGAGTGTCATGGTCTAGGGCTGCATGAGTGTTGCCAGGACTGGGGAGCTACAGTTCATTGACAGGACCATGAATGCCAACATGTACTGTGACATACTGAAGCAGAGCATGATCCCCTCCCTTCATAGACTGGGCCACAAGGCAGTAATCCAACCTTATAACCCCAAACACGCCTCCCAAGACAACCACTGCCTTGCTAAAGAAGTTGAGGGTAAAGGTGATGGACTGGCCAAGCATGTCTCCAGATCTAAACCCTATTGAGCATCTGTGGGGCATCCTCAAACGGAAGGTGGAGGAGTGCAAGGTCTCGAACATCCACCAGCTCTGTGATGCCATCATGGAGGAGTGGAAGAGGACTCCAGTGGCAACCTGTGAAGCTCTGGTGAACTCCATCCCCAAGAGGGTTAAGGCAGTGCTGGAAAATAATGGTGGCCTCACAAAATATTGACACTTTGGGCCCAATTTGAACATTTTCACTTAGGGGTGTACTCCCTTTTGTTGCCAGTGGTTTAGACATGGCTGAGTGTCGAGGTATTTAGAGGGGAAAGCAAATTTACACTGTTATACAAGCTGTACACTCACTACTTTACATTGTAGCATTGTAGTTCTGAAACAATTTGTCTTTTGTCTCGTTTTTTTACATCACAGAAACCTGACATTTTAACAGGGGTGTTTAGACTTTATATATCCAGTGGATGTGTGTGTGTGTGTGTGTGTGTGTGTGTGTGTGTATATATATATATATAAAAATCCTGGTTACAATATTCCCAACAACTTGACATGCCTCATTCGGCTTTTTTTGCGGCATTGGCACAGTAAAGGCTTCCTTCTGGCAGCTCAACCATGCAGCTCTTTTGTGTTTAAGTATTGTTGAATTGTGCTCCTTTAAAAACAACCACGCCGTCTTTTTGGAGAGCAGCCTGTATTTCTCCCGAGGTAACCTGTGGGTTTTTCTTTGTATCCTGGGCAATTCTTCCGCCAGTTGTGGCTGCAATCTTTCTTGGTCTACCTGACCTTGGCTTGGTAAAAAAGCCCTGAATTTTCCACTTCTTCTTTATAAGGAATTAAACAGTACTAACTGGCATATTCAAGGCTTTGGGTATCTTTTTATATTCTTTTCCATCTTTATAAAGTTCCATTACTTTGTTACGCAGGTCTTTTGACTGTTCTTTTCTACCTCCTCATGGCTCAGTGTCTAGCCTGCTTAGTGCATCCATGTGAAAGCTAACAAACTCATTGGCTATTTATACATAGACACTAATTGTGATTTAAAAAGCCACAAATGTGAGAAATTAATCCTTGCCATTTTACCCTGTGTGTGCCACCTTCTGTGTCTGTACCACGGCCAAATATCCCAGGGTATGTAAACTTTTTATCAGGGCCATTTGGGTGATTTCTGTTCTGGTTTTAAAAGGAGCCAAAAAACAATGTGATAATAAATGGCTTCATGTGATCACTATCCTTAAATAATTTTGGCACGATCAGTCATATTTACAATATAAATGCCAAAATTTCACAATTTCTGGCAGGGTATGCAAACTTTTGAGCACCACTATATATCTATAGCTACACACACACACACACACACACACACACACACACACACACACACACCATATTGTCAAAAGTATTGGGACACCTGCCTTACATGCACATTAACTTTAATGGCATCCCAGTCTTAGTCCGTAGAGTTCAATATCGCGTTGGCCCACCTTTTGCAACTATGAAGCCTCAGACACACGACTGGTTTTCTCGGCAAGAAAGCTGCTGGGAGAGCTTTTAGCCGAGAAAACCGTTCGTGTGTATGGTTTCTCGTCAGAAAAACTGCCGGGAATCTCGACGAGAAAAATAGAGAACCTGCTCTCTTTTTCTCGTCGGGATTCTTGGCAGAGTGTTTCCTGCCGAGAAAACCGTGAGTGTGTATGCTTACCTGTCCATTGTAAACCTGCGCATGCTCGAAAATACTTAGAAGAATGCGCGGTAGCATACAAGGGTAGTGTAGGGTGTAGCAAGATGGCGCTGACGGCATCGAATGTGACGAGCGCAGGCTCGTCATAGTCGATGACGTCACCGCGTTCTTGCCATTCAAAAGAACGGCGGTTCTTTTGAATGGGCGTGTGTACACTTGGCGTGCAAGGCAAGCTTGCCGGGAATCCCGTCGGGAAAACCAAAGTTTTTTTTTTTTTTTTTTTTTTCCCCCCCGTGTGTACAAGACTTGACAGTTTCAACTCTTCTGGGAAGGCTGTCCACGAGGTTTAGGCGTGTCTATGGGAATGTTTGATCATTCTTCCATGAGCACATTTGTGAGGTCAATCACTGATGTTGGACGAGAAGGCCTGGCTTGCAGTCTCCACTCTAATTCTTCCCAAAGGTTTTCTATTTGGTTGAGGTCAGGTCTCTGTGCAAGCCAGTCAAGTTCCTCCACCTCAAACTCGCTCATCCATTTCTTTATGGACCTTGCTTTTTGTGCACTGGTGCGCAGTCATGTTGGAACAGGTAGGGGCCAATCCCAAAACTGTTCCCTCAACGTTGGGAGCATGAAATTGTCCAAAATGTCTTGGCATGCTGACCCCTTAAGAGTTCCCTTCACTGGAACTAAGGGGCAAAGCCCAATCCCTGAAAAACAACCCCACACCCTAATCCCTGGATACTTTTTAACACAAGTACATGGTACAGCAGACACATATCAGGAATATGAAATGTTGGGGGTAACATACACTGCCAGTGATGCGCTGCACTACAGTATCGGCAGTATAAAAACTCAAGAGAAGGAATATTATTTATTGGCTTTTGTTTTTCTTTGCTATTACCTTTTTTTCCTTCATTTATTTTTCTTGATTTTAGCAATCTTGCTATGGATCTCCTTAACAGAAGAAGCAGTGATTAAGGGGGATAATGAAACCTTAATATGGGAGATTGATTTTTCAATTGGATGTGATAGCAGCGATCTTTAGCAGACTTCTCTTGGTTCCCCTAGGCTGACAGTCTTTTCGTATGTCGTCCCTTGTCATAGACCACTCCTATATCATGTTAATTACTCTTTGATCATTTCCTGTATCCTGTTTGGGATATCTATCCTTTGCTTAATTAAAATATGTATTATAATATTTCTTGTTACTGTGCAATTTGCATTACACGATTATCAGAAATTAACTACAGCTTTTATTTTATAGTAAGTCTGATGCTGAGGGAAGTGCACAAAAGAAGAAGGTTGTCAAAGTAAAGCCCGAAGGTGCTGAAAATGAAGAAAATGCAGAGAAATTGACTACTACTCCACCCCCATCATCATCATCATCACCACCACCACCAGCACCACTAGTAGCACCACTAGTAGCACCACCAGCACCAGAAGAGGAGGATGACTCTGGAGTACAGGTAATGACACGCTATCCCTGTGTTGCAAGTTTAGTAACCACAGCATATAGGTGATCTGCAGGCTGTTCACAATCACCATTCTATCAGGAGTATACCATAAGTTACAGAGCCATCAATGGCAATCTAAAAATATTAAGATGGACATATCCAAATATTCGAGAAATGGAGGGAAAAAGTAACCTTAGATTATTTGTACTGCGCTATTGTCTTTTTTGTTTTGCTCCAAGTGTCCTCTGTCAGTTCAACACCCAAAAAAAATAAAAAATCTCAGTAATGCTACTGAATGATCTACAGGACTTTTTAGTGAAATGTAAGGATTCATGTGTCATATTGCTTCAAAAAACAAACGCCTTTTATTTACAGAAAAGGCGATCCAGCCGACAGGTTAAAAGGAAACGCTACACCGAAGATCTGGAATTTAAGATTTCAGACGAAGAGCCTGACGATCTTGATGGGAATGGAAGAGACTCGCCTTCCAATCTGTCACAGTCCGAACTGCAGGTAAGTGGCCCTCCCTAACACCATATAGCTGTTTTGATGGCAATCTCTCAATGTGACAAACCTCATTAATTTTTTTCTTACAAACAGTTGGAATTTCTCCATCTTTGTTTTAGCTATTGTAAATCAAATGAGTGAAAATGTAAAAATAAGATTTCTGGATGTTGCCATTTGCTTCCATTACACACCCGAGGAGTGCAAATCTATAATTAATATAATTAACAATGATGTTTGTTGGTGTTTTCCTTTATTTGGCCCTTATGGGAAACTGTTTCTAAATCTGTGCTAGTGAGTATTTGATTGTTATGGTGCAGCCATCCCCTGCTGCATTGTGAATACATCATGGGAGGTCTGTTTAAAAAGCTTAGTGATTTTTTTATTTGATTTTATATGAATGTTGCTGTATTTGTGCAACCTTTTTTTTATTTATTTAATTGTACAGCTGTTTTTATCTTTTAAAGTACAAATGTGTTGATAATTCCCATAAGAATTTTGTGACCAAAGACATTATTTCTATTGTCTATTTTTCAGTTTACCATTGAAGCTACATAACAGCTGACTGTAATGTTTTTACAGTAATTTTAGTCAAATTTATACTTTAAACAAAAAACGAATTAAATATAATGGCTAATGACAGATCTTGGGTAAAGAAAACCATCCAAAATAAATGACTTTAACATCATGTTTTGGTTTAACTTTTTTTTTTCCAATACGGCAAGCACAGGCTAAATTTATTAATTTTCATTGTGAAAAGACCTAAAGCAGATAAGGTAGAAAGAAGTTCTTTAAAAGACTGTTAATGTGCAACAATAGTAATAAATGCCTAATATGCTTTGATATTGCAGTGAAAAATTAGTATGGATGTGATGCTTGTATATGGGATATATAGAAATGTGTTTTATTTTCCCAGTGATAGCAGGCTACTTCTGGAGTGGTATCAGTGTGATTATCTGCCTTAGCAAAGGCTTAAAGAAATCTCCTGAAAAGCAAGCTGTTCTTTGAACCATCGCAGCCTATTACTGTCCATCCATTCCTGATTCAACAGTGCTTGCAGAGATTGAGTCAGCACAAAATTGCCTTAATAGAAAGCACTGGGATATTTTACAACCTGTGCTGCTGAGGATTCAGTTTGTCTCTGCTAACCAGGGATGCTCTGCTTTAATGTGCTATTCATTACTCTGCACATTGCACTCTTAACTCTTTTTAGAGTCTTAAGTCTTTTCCCCCCTTGATATTGATTGGTGGATAGTGCATAGTATCGAAATGGAAACGCTACACTTTATGGAAAAACACCATGTTGATCTTAACTGCCGCAGAACCACTTGGAATTAATCATTAGAACTAATCATTTGACAATCTATTGCTATTGAATTTTTTTGCAATATTTATTACATTCTCTGCTCTTTTTGTAAAATGATTGTATATGAAATTATCATAAATGCGCTCAACCAAACTCAAACGACTTCCTTGTGTATGAGAGGGGGGTGGCTGGGGATTCTTTTGGAGCCATCCACTAAATTATTTCAGAATACATTGTCGGGTGTTAAAGCAGTCGAGCGGCTAACATTTTGTAAACTCATTTTGCTCCAGTGAATGTGACCAATTAGTGTGGATTAAGGGTTAATAAAGGGTAAAGCGGGAACAAATTTTATTTGAGAAAAGGCTTGTCAAGTCTGTTTAAAGCGGTATTAAACCCAAAAACAAACCTTTTTATATTTCAAATTAGCAATTCTTAGTGGTGATGGCTGTATTTGTTTGTTTGGTTTTTTTTAGGCTTTTTTTCCTTTATTTTCACTTGATGATCCAGCCAGTATGTCTGTTCTTTAACAGAACATGCTGTCCTTAAAATGTAGTAGTTGGTGTTGAGGCCATTTACCACTGACAGGCTTGCTTACAATGCTTAGCTTTTATTCATAAAACCTTTATCCCAAAAGAAAAAAACTGTTGCTGTAACTGCAGTGTAAGCTGGAGTTTGGTTTTAATTTACTAGTGTGTTTAAAATCTGCTAGTGCATCAAACCTTCCCCTTCCAGACTGGTAATGTTGCTGTCCAAATATGCCCCCTGTGCTCCTTTATTAATTTGGGGCACTCGGATACAGGTGGCGTTTTATTTGGCCTATCTCCAGGTGAAAACAGAGAGGGGGGCTGGGGGGGAAGACAAAGACAAGAAATGCAGCCACCACATCTAATGAGCTGCAATATATATATATATTTTTGGGTTTAATACTGCTTTAACTTTTGTCTCATGCCGATGGAAGCTCATCCCTTTGATCTGCAGATAAGTGAAACAAAAGTAACAATGTTAAACTATGTGCATCTACCTTATTTATAAACATTGTGTCAGACTACTTTGTTTTTTGATGGCCACAGCTTCTACAGCTACTGTATTTGCATTGGAGCCCCTAGACATCAGGAATAGCCAACAAAGGGGGAAACGGCAGCAGGGCAGAAGGACTGGGTGTACTACACATGCCCATTGAACTTTGATGAGGATCTTTTGGACATGTAGCATATCCAGTGTTCACAACTAGTTAAAGTATAACTAAGGACAAAACGTTTTCTTTAGTTTTGGATAGTGGAGAGGGATTAGAACCCAGTCTTTTTTTTATTATTTATTTATTGCGGTCTGTACCCCCATTAGTGATATTTATATTCTATTTGTTTTGTCCTATTTATCATTGAAAGTAAAAGAAAATCACAACATTTAAGTTGTCCCCAGAAAAGTAATAGTTTGGAAATCTTCGAATAGGGACACTAGTTCTGGTGGCCTGGGGATCCCCAAGAGATTCCCTTAATTTGCAGGGATTTCCTCTTCCTGTTTGGCCTGTGGGAAGTGAAGGGAAATCTCCCCAATGGGGCACAGATGGCAAACACGGGTAATAACTCTCCTGCATGCAATCCAAAATGGGGGGGGGGTTCTACTTTAAATTACGCATATCTATCCATCATATTGGGAAGAACGTTTTAGCTGTGATCTATTGAGACTGTATGCCAACAAGTATGTTTGTTTTTGGTTGCCATTACTTTTATTAAAGTTGAATGTCGGTGCTAATGGCTGCATGCGCACTCGCTGTCAATCCACAACAAAATGTATCTTTACTTTTTCAGTTGGGTCTGGGTGTCAAATGCAACCAAACAAGGAGAGGCAGAGTTTGCCTCCCCCTCCAACCACCACCATCAAGGTCTTTATTGTTTTTCGTGACCCAGGCAGGAAGATCTTATCCAGGGTATTTCTTACTGGTTCAACTCTCTGGGGTATATTTGCAGTACATTCCTATAAGAATACAATAGGGGGCAGTTTATATCTGCATTATGGTGCCAGTGGTCCATTGGTGTATTCTTATTTGGAATATATGGTGGTTGCACATCTAAGGAAGAAAGTTGATCTCACAATGTCTGATGAGTATGTAGCTGGAGATCTTCCTGTCGGTGTCGGACACAATACAGGCCTAACAGGAGTTTGAATCCTTCCACACCCTGTCCAAAAACTGCAAAGACATTAGGTGTAAAGTTTCAAGTTTACTCACCAATAACTCTGTGAACTGCCAACCCTGCATGACTTTGTTCTCATAGTTCTAACCTACATGATGCCTACACTTTAACTAGAATACTTCTCTGGTTAATTGTTCTTTTAGGATGAAGGACCTGTTGTGGAGAAGATAATGAGCAGCCGTATGACAAAGAAACTGGTAATTGTTTTTTCTTTATATTTTAAAAAACATGTTTAATGTCAGATTTGTGTGTTGAGATCTGCAGCAGACAGGCGTGTTTTGGGCAGCACAGTGGATTAATGGTTAGTGCTTCTGCCTTGTAGCAACCAGAACACTACCTGCATGGAGTTTGTAGGTTTCCGGGGTAATCCGGTTTCCTCCACACTCTGGCTTCTGTCTAAATTGCCCCTAGTATGTGATATGGGATCTTAGATTGTAAAATTCCCTCAGGGCAGGGGCCGATGTGATGAATGCACAATATATAAATACCTCTAATAAAGTAGATTCATTTCCTGTGCACAGTAAAGGAAGTGGTTTTGTTAGATGAACCAGAATTCTGTATGTCTTTTTAGATTTTGTAAAATGTCTTTTTTTTTTTCTTGGTAAAGTCACCAGTGACTTGTTCGGCTGTATTCTTGTGGCTAGTGTCTGACAAAATGGCTGCTGTGCAGTATTCAAGCATATGACTCGTGCTGCTGTTTGCTGTTCATGTTGTGTCTGTATAGCGATATTCCCAGTGGGGGCTGTGCATTTGCTAGTCTTTTCTTCATAGCTTTGTTTTTGACAATCCTATATCTCCTATTAGATTATTTTTTCTTAGGCTGAAATTGTCAGTTAAAGCGTTTTTAAACAGTTTGCACATTTGAATAGAGATTACAGTTTAGTTGTATTTTATTATTCACACTTCATCTCTCCTTCTCACACTTTCTAGATACTTAACATGCATTTTTCCAAATATACATAAAATAAGGCAGGTGCTGGTGGTAAACAATATGGTGTGATTTACGTGTGCTAGGTTCTGCAAGGGCTCCCTAGTAAGGCTTATCTTACTCAATGCAGCCAGCACAATTTCCTACTGTTATTTGCGCTTTATTTTCTTTCTCTAGAGCAACCCTTCTATTTTGCTGCAGTTTCATGCATGCAAAACTACCCACCTGGGTCGATTGACCCACTCTGTGTCATGGGGACCATTGTAATCAAAGTAAAAAGTAATAATAAGCCCAAAATTGTACGTTTTATCACTGGCACCAGAATAGTGGTAGGAAAATCTTCTTCTAATGAGGACACCTATTCTGGTGTCTAGGTTTCCTGTTGCTGCATATCAAGGACTGGAAGTGTGGGAAAATCTTGCCAACAACAAAGACAATAAAAATGAATTGTCCGGTTTTAAATCCTTCCTACTCCATCCAAAACTGAACCAATAAGCAAAAGTGTGGCTATTCATACACTTTAAAGCCCATCTCCAGGCACAAAAAAATAATAATCATTACAGCAGCTATGCGTTTCGTTGGCAGAAGAGAACCCCCCCCCCAGTCAAGCTAGCTTAATTCTACAGTGATCACATCTGTTCTTTTGCATGTGGGGGAAGTCCAGTTCTCACTCTACGTCTGTGCATCCTCAGATATAAGCACACAGGTCTTATAGATCCCAGCGCTACAGTCATATCTCTGCCCCCCTCTCCCTTTGGCCATTCCTAAAGCATAGCCTGGGAATGACCTGGAGGGTAAGGGCGCAGAGATGTGACGGTAGAACTGACGTCTATAAGACCTGTGTGCTTATATCTGAGCAGGCTTAGTAGAAGACTTGCTTCCCTCCCAATGTAAAAACAGATTTGACTGCTGTACAGTAAAGCCAAACTTTTTTTTTTTTTTTTTTTTCTGACAACGAAATGTAACTGCTGTAATATTAGATTATTTTTTATTTTATTTTTTGTGCCTGAAGTCAGGATTGAGAAGCATCTGATGGAAGCAGCTATTCTCTATCAGGCTGCATACTAGTTCTGGGGCAGTAAAGGTGAACCTGCTCGCGTTGTCATCACTCAGATTTAGTATTCAGCCTGGAAGAGGAAGAATAGCTGATCTCCGATAGAAGCTTGTTGGATCAACTAGAAATAAGCATATCCCATCGGACATTCGAGACACTTTACAAAATTCTAAGGGAACAAAGGGGGAAAAAAAAATAATCACTTTAGTTGGCTCTATTTGTATTAGTTTTGCCATGATGGAGGGTTTAGGGTTGAATGGTGCACTGTCCCTTTAAGCAGTTGCATTGTAATACAGTAATGTTTATTGTACATAAATTGAATTTCTGTTTATATGCCCCATGCGTGAGCTTAGCTGGCTTTAGTTTATGCACATCTGTGTGTTTTTGTCCAGATCCTTTCAGGGGGAAGACTCCTCTCCTAGGCAGTTCTATGGGGATTTACTATCTGTGTATGAAAGCACTGGAGACTGCTCTGTAAAATTCACTTTCGCTTTGCTATTGAACCATTACTCTTTCTAGTGTACGCTCGCTGACATCGTCTTTTCAGGAATTTTCTTCCTCGCGCTCCCATTGGCTTCATTCACATTCATTCAGCTCTAGTTAAAAACAGCTCCTGAGAAAGTGCAGACTCGCTCTTTCAGCATCTCTCAAATGAACGTCTTAACTGGTGTCTTAACCGCCGTGGTGAGAGCATTGTATCAAATCCGATTCAGTCATGCCCTTAGTGATGTCTTAAGTGCGAACACGAAAGCAATATAAATTGTCGACCACAAGCATTTTGTAGTCAGCGGTTAGCTTCCTCTCAACACACAGGCACACACCCCGTAGAAGCCAATTGTAAAAATGCAGCAAGACTGTATTGAGCCAGCCAAAAATAATACATTTGGCATTAGGGAGTGCAGTTGTTAATTGGCTGCTGCCTGAGAAAATGGTACACTTGGCGTCTACTTAACGCTGTGGGTTTGGCAGCCAGCCAGGTACAGGGTCAGGCCGTTGTGAATGAAAACGGCGTGCAGCGAGGGAGGAGTTAAACATTATTCATGTCTCAGATATGACAATGCAGAGTCAGACAGCTGTTCTTCAAGGGAACATTTGCTTTTTATTTACAAGGGTTTAATGGTTAATATCTTGATGGTACAACACACGCCATGTGATATACATTATTCTGTCTGAACGCATAAAGAGTCACGGCGAACCGAGTCTGCAGTTCAGACGGATACAAATCATTTTATTACTCATAATGAGTGGAATCCTGCTAGAGAGACATAGCTGGCTGGCCGGATTACACATTATGAATATCTAAAACTCCTGTGCTGCTTGTAACTTTCCCAGCCGGTTGTGCTCGGCAATGATTCACCTATGTTCATTAAAACTCTAAAATGTGCTTTCTTCCCCTGTAGCTGGAGTCTGGGGAAGAAGTAGAAGTGGAAGAATTTTATGCGAAGTACAAGAACTTGTAAGTAAATTGTTTTATCTCTGTAATATTGCTCAGAGGTGGACAGTCTGTGACTCGGTCTGTAGTCTCAGCTGGGATATAATGAATGTTGCTGGGAAGCCTTCACAATATGTGCTACCTGTACTCCCATGGGGTACTTCTCATATGTCCGGGGGGGGGGGGGGGGGGGGGGGGGGGGGGGAGAAGAGTTCCTGCCTTTTCACATGACTGGCTTTATGCCACTCTGAAACTTCGAGGAACACTTTTATACAAAACCAAATGAGTTACTGGAATTTTAAAACCAGAAGAATCCTAGTATATTTAAGTGTCATAACTAATATACACATACATTCTTGTGGGTAGTTAGCAGACCTTCACCCTTTGTCCACTTTTTTTTTATATTAATCTTGTCCCCTTCCTTTCCACAATTGCAAAATGATTTTTTTTCTATTTTATTGGATAAGTTCACCTTTCCAGAAAAAATAATAAATGCACATATTTGCAGAACAAAAATGTGCATTTATTTTTCCTACACGAGCCTGCTGCAGGACTTGTAAATTAACTATGAAAGTGCTCATCAGCCCCCTTGCAGTTCAATCGGCACTACCAGTTGTCAGCCTTAGTGGCTGACATTGCTTGTAGTTCATTCATTTTCAGGAAACTGTGAATGAATGACACATGGCCACGCTCTTTTGAAAAAGTGACAGCAGGTGTGGGGAAGATATTCCTTGCCCGCTGTCACACTGAAGGGGGAGGGGTGGGGGGGAAATCAGGGCAACTGACAAAAAAAGCTGGAAGAGGTTAGAAATTGATAAAGATATGTCTTGGATGGTGGATAATGGAATCTGATACCACTCTTCATGCAAAAATCCAGGTCACAATTATGCGCAATGTCCTTTTTGTCTCTTTCGGTCAGTTGACCATGTCGACTGCACTCGACGTTTTCTGGGAAACTATATATGCCGTCATAACCTTTCATACTGTACTTCAAAACACTGCAAATAAATTGCTAACTACAGAGGTGCCAGGTAAGCAGGCACTGACAATTTGCCCTCTTTGAAACTTGGCAAGCTCTGACGTGACTCTGTATTACTAGCAGTGCACACAGTGAATGAGGAAAGTGAGGCTTCCTATCGGTTAGCTGGGTGTCTCATCACGCAGCGGAAGCAGACGAATGTTGCATCACTTCCGCTTTTGACGTGAAACGTCGTCACTTTTACACCTGCAAATCATGTAGTGTTTTCATATTTTTGTATGCGCTATTGTATTCTGATAGCAAGGAATACAATTGGAATACACAGATCAGCCATTGCCTACAAGCGCTGATTAAATACGGATTTTCCAGCAGGTCTGTTTGACAGAACAGACAACAGAATACAGCAAGCATAGCTGATATTCGTTGTGTTAAACAGCTGCTTGCACTTACATGGATTTTCTGCATTCTCTTGTCTGTTGACCCTGCTGCAACTATCACCAGGTAACCACATTCTTTCTGTTGGCATTCATGTGATGTTAGAGAGAAATGACTCATTCTGTTCCTACAGGAGGGCAGAGACATGATGCAGGTACTCTGGGAATTCCAGATTGAAGTCCCTCCATACCACCCTCTATACAGGAGAAGTAAGGAGATGGTGGAGGAGGAAGGGAAAGTGCTAAATACTCTGGGGGGAGAATTTCAGCCCTACTACTAAAAAAAGATGTAAGAAGCTAGTATATGATTTCTCCCATCTCCCACCTAAAATAAAAATATCTGTTTTAAATGAGCCTATTCAACCTCTTTTGAGTATCTATATATTCCCCTTTATTACTAGCCCATTTCTCAGTTTCAAGTGCTTTGATACACGCAAAAAAACATGTTTTTATTTTTTCTATATAAAGATTCCTTATATGCTTTTAAAAAAACACATACAAATATACCAAGAGAGACTCCTTTTTGGAAAGTAGACACCCTGATTTTTTATTTTTTTTCGTATTTTATTTATTTTGGCCCAAATTTGTGCAAATGAAGACATATGCTGGTATTAAGGTGGTTAAAACATGGGGCTTGGTAATGTAGAGGTCATATGTGGTGATGGTGAAAGGGTTAAAAACGATTTTGCATTAAAAGTACTCCAAATAAACAAAAAAAGTTGCTGCTGCCTATTCATTATATGTAAATCATTCATTCATTCAAAGATTTATTCAAACATTCATTGATTGTCCCTCACAACAGAGGAAAGGGAGGGCTTTCAAATGTAAACAGTTGGACAGTTTACATTTAAGATACATTTGTGATCCCTGCGATTGGCCATCAAGCCAAAAAGCCACTCTGCTATTGTACATTTTGTCTATGGTCTGTGCTGTCTAATGACACCACGATCATAGGCATTATGTCTTCACTGGGCACATGTACAATATAAACATGGTACCAATTTAAATTGGCTCTTTAAAACACCATCAACCACTATTCTGCCAGTATGAAACGCATGATGGTAATGAAATAGTTGAAGTTAAGAGCCACTGTGTGGTTGCCTATTTGTAAAGATGGAGTCTACAATTAATTTTATTTTCTGCAGTTCTTATTTGCACTGCCAGTGGGCCTCTCTGGAGGATCTGGAGAAAGACAAGAGGATTCAACAAAAAATTAAGCGTTTTCGGGCAAAGCAATGCCAGAACAAGTTCCTCTCGGAGGTAAGCTGCGTATTGTTTAGTACTTGTATGTACCAGTGTCACTTTACATGGTTACAGACGGTGCGGTTCAGATTTCTTTGTGTAATATTCACGTCTATAAACAGGAAGTTTGTTGGCTTCCTGTTGTCAGGATGTATATTGCGGTCTCTCCACTCTGCTTCATAATAAAGAATAGTGGGATGTGCTGATATACTGACAGGCAGATTTCTCTTCTAAGAAATCTGGTTAAATTTATGACTGGCTTAAATGCGTGCATTACATTTGAGGAATAATTTAATGATTTTCCTAGAAAGCTTGCTGAAAAAAAAAGGGTTTATGCTTCTGAGACAGTGAAGAAAATCAGAGCTGATGGTCAAGCTAGGGTCATATTCATTACTCAGTGGGTGGAGTGTGTGATACTCGATCTGTGTTATTACTGTTGGGGATTGCGATTATTATGCTTGGAATTATTTTTGCTGCTGAGGTTTTCATTATTTCCTTTCCTTTTCCCAAAAGTTTATTATTAACGCTAAACCAGTGGTCATTTTTTATTGTAAAGTATAGGAACGTCTGTGGACGTCCTAAATAACTTTTAAAGTGGAAGTTCACCCTAGAATTACATGAACATTAAACTGTCATATAAATGTGCACTTTCATAAATCTATAGCACCATGTTTGACTTGTGTCTGTGCTCCAGTTGTCCAGCAATTGGCTGGGGAGACTGTCAGTCATTTACCAGCAACACCGTTCAGCACATGGTGTCCCTCCCCATGCTACACCTTGTGATGAAAGCCTGACAGGAAAATGCTTCCTCTGTGCCCCAATGATGTCTAGTGTAGATAGTGTTGGGGTAGGTGGCTGAACAACACCATGGGAGAGATTTACAAAGACTAGTGCACACAGAATATGATGCAGCCGTGCATGGTAACCAATCAGTTTCTAGGTTTTTTGCCCTCGTTCACACTGAACACGGTTTTGAAATTGTGTGAGTTCATCTGAGCTCGCACGATTTCAATGCCGCATATTAGTCCGAATTCAGGTGTGACTTGAAAGACATCTGTGCAGGTTCATGCACAGATGTCTATTGAAATCGCCACCGAAATCGCCAAAAGTAGTGCAGCAACTACTTTTGGAAATTGGCGTTGTCACTTGGATGCTCCTATTGCCTGCAATAGGCTCCGATTTGACATGCGATTTGACTTGTCAAATCGCACTGATGTTAATGGCGGCGAACTGTCAAAGCTTAATTGAACAAGCTGAAGTTAGAAGCTGGTTACTATGCACAGCTGCACCAGATTCTGTGCGCGCCAGTTTTAGTAAATCTCTTCCCAATGAGTTGCTTGATGTGATTGATTGGTAAATCAGCAGTTTCCATTGCTGGACTACAAGGGTGCGAAAAAAATGTAAACCTAGTGCTATCTAGTAGTAGTATTATTATTATTATTATAATACAGGATTTATATAACACCAACAGTTTGCACAGCACTTCACAACATGGGGGCAGACAGTACAGGTATAATACAATTCAATACAGGAGGAATCAGAGAGCCCTGCTCATTAGAGCTTACAATCTAGTGCAATGCATTTATCAAAGTACATGTGCTACAGTATACGGCTGTTTAACTTTGATAGAGAAATTTCAGGGTGAAAATCCACTTTAAAGTGCTACTAAAGTAAAAAAAAAATGTTTTTAAATCAAAATATAGTACTCATCTGCCCTGTGCAGTGATATTGCAGAGCGGCCCCGATCCTCCTCTTCTCGTGTCCCTCGACAGTGATTCTGGCTCCTCATCGTCTGTGTGTCCCCATAGCAAGCCACTTGCTAAGGAGGCACACAGTGTCTGTGCGCTCACACAGTGGGACTTGGCCCCGCCCCCCACTTCCGCCTCACTGCATTTGAGTGCTCAAGTGCTGTGTGAAGAAAAGAGTGGAGAATAGATACAGCCATGCCCAGTGCTGTCTCTATTCTTCCCTCCCTTCTCCTTCACACAGGGAGGCAGTGAAATGGAAAACATTGGAATGAACTACGGTAAAAAAAATGTTTTTAGCTTTAGTATCACTTTAAGTGTACCTGTCACCTACAATATTGAAAACCAGTTTATTTTATAAACTTGGGTAATGATATACACAAGGAACTAGAGATCTTTGTGAAACATGGTACCTCATGCCATGTACCAGGAATATGAATGGTCTATTCTTTACTATCTAAATTGCTACAAAAATCTAGCAGGAGTAAGACAACAGACTGGAGATTTTTGCATTGCACTCCTGCAGTGACCAAGGATGCCCATGGGGTACCCACATCACCCCCACCTACCGCAAACTCTACACTGAGGGTTTCGCCTCTTTTAAATGCCAGTTTGCAGCTGATCCCACATAGCAATGTATGCTGGTTTATTCATATGGCTCTTTCAGAAAAATGTTGCATATAATAATGTAAAAGACCCTTTTCTCAATATATTACATTAAGGAAATAGGAGGATTGTTGAGTATATCTAAGATGTGAATGCATTGCGCTTTCGTCTTGTTCCAGCTGTTAAGCCATTCGAAGGGTTTACCCCATTCTGTCTGAGCTGGATCCATTCATGCATATTCCGTTCTGTATCACTCCGAGAGCTAATTATGCCAAGGATTGTGACTGTCCTTCCCAGATTTGGACAATTGCCCACATGGGACTAACCTTCTGATCACCAATTTAATTTCACTTAGATCTGTATGCTGAGCCGGAGCAAGGGTCAGATTGATGAAAGTGTTCACAGATTCCATCTTGGTCTTCCCCTGTCATTCAGTAGAATCCAGGACTACAATATATATTCTGTGAAGAGAAAAAAAAAATCAAAACTGTAATTAGCATTGGCATTTACTGCAGTAAAGCTTGTAAAGGGATCAATGCTTGTAAGGCTGACCAATCTAAATCAAACCTGTCATATGTCTGTCATATGTCAAGCATCACATTGGTCTTTGCCATGTGGTAATAAGCCTGTTCGTTAAGTAAGATATTTTATATATATATATATATATATATATATATATATATATATATATATATATATATATATATATATATATATATATATAATAATTAAATAATTTGTGCTTTTTATTTTATCTTGTATATAAAAAAACGTTTTGAAGACTTTGTATGTTTCACTAATTCAGTGAAAGTCTGCCATTACTGCTTTATTGTTTAAAAAGAAAAGAAAAGGAAGTTGAACAAGCACTAGCATTTGTACAGGAATTTTAGCATGTAACCTAGTATATTTTGAATTCAATAGTAGAGTATTTTAATAAGAGAAACAATGTTCATACAGGCCACGATATAATATTGTACTTTCTGGATTCAGCGTGTGTGCCCTGAATGGTTCCTCACTCAAATAAGATGATTTCGCAATCAGCCGATCGCTAAACCTAATGATCTAGTTGGAAAATACTCTGGTTTTGTATAAAAATATCTAATATTTAATTAGAAAAAAGGAAAGGTTTGTAGGCCTCTAAAAAGGTGCCATTAAAAAGAGGGATAAAGTGAACGA
The DNA here is from genome assembly GCA_029206835.1 of Rana muscosa. Lineage (NCBI taxonomy): Eukaryota > Metazoa > Chordata > Amphibia > Anura > Ranidae > Rana > Rana muscosa. Next base: position 33,740,724 of record JARGYO010005626.1, read on the forward strand.
AAAAAGCAAGAGAAAAAAAGAAGCCATTACTGCTTTTGAACATGGTAGTTGACTGACATAGTTAAAGATTTTCTGTGACTTTTTTTAATAGGTCAGTGATTCTGAATATATTAAAGTCCATGGGCAGCCAAGAAACTAGCATTTTCAAGAGGTCAGCTGCAGCTCCTGCATTTCTCTCATAAGTTTCCTAGAAGCGGCAATTGTGCAGACCTAAATATCTAGTTTTAAAAAATATATATGTATTTATTGACCAATGTCAGAAGGAAAAAAGGTCGGCCTTTAATCCAATTTGACGCTGGCTTCCCTTAGGAATTAGAATGCAGAATTAGAATGCAGTGGCGTGTGTTTTCATCTGGCAGCCAAGTGGTTAAATGACACCAGCACTTAAATTTAAACCGCTCTTTCGCAAGCTGTAGATTTCTAGAAACCGTGTGAGCTATAAGCCTTTTTCGATTGCTCATTAGTGAATTGTAATTTCACACTTCATTTAAAATATTCTTCAACTTTCTCCTGCTGTAAAAGGGTTTCACACAGTAATTAAGAGGCCCAGTTAACAAAGTCTGAGGAGTCTCTTACCCTCACGGGGAGCAATCCTGCTGAATTGTAGGTTTTCAATTAGCATGTTAGAGGTTGTTGAGTCGGGTTTCTGTATTTCTGTGACCTGAACTGCAATAATACATCTTTGGTGTAGAAATGTTTCCCTTAGGGCCACAGTAAATAAGATGCTGATTTCCCTGTTTGTCAACAGATTGAAGATGATCTATTTAATCCTGACTATGTGGAAATTGATCGGATACTAGATGTCTCCACCGGCACAGACGAGAATGGAGAGGTAAAGGCATTTTAATTTCCTTTTTTCTTAATTGCAGGATCCTACAAAATTGTAATTAGTTCCTGGCGTAGTTCTGCCTTTTTGTGCAAGGTAAAATTTTGCGATTTCCATTATAAATTTTGGCAGTTATTGAATAGCAGACGTATTGCTTGGCGGTACAAGATTTAACCTCTCCTTTACCAGGGCTTTTTTATGCTACACCAAGAAATCGATGTGGTACAAAAAAGGTGTTTGTCAACAAGCTGATAGTCTCTTGTCACTGAGTGATTAAAAAATGTCATGCGTAGTTTAGGTGTGAACAGGCTGGTAATTAGAACATATGAGGTGCAACATTCATCTACACAATTATTATGCAATTTATAGAAGCAGAGGTACCATGAATCCTAGGACACTGAGCAATGAAGGGTTGAGAACACCGTAAACAGGGACATTGTTTATCAAAATGGGGACATGATAGCTGATTTTTGGAGATTTTAATGGTTTTTCCAAGTCCAAGACCCCTTTCACACTGGGGCGCTTTTCAGGTGCTTTTGGGCTAAAAATAGCTCCTGAAAAACGCCTTCCCTGCAGCCCCAGTGTGAGAGCCCGAGTGCTTTCACACTGGAGTGATGCACTTGCAGGACATTAGAAAAAGTCCTGCAAGCAGCATTTTTGGGGTCGTGCGGGAGCGGTGAATACACCACTCCCCCACTGCCATTGGAATCAGTGAGCACAGCTGTCAAAGCCGCTAGCGGGGGTTAAAAGCACCCTGCTAGTGGCCGAACAGCGCTGCTATTAGAGTGGTAAAGTGCCCCTAAAATTAGGGTCGCTTTACCGCTAACGCCCGCCCCCCCCCCCCCCCCCAACCAGTGTGAAAGTACTCTGTTAGTGAAATGCTTCCAGTGGCAGCAAAGTTAAGGCACAGAGACATTGTCTGGTAAAACTAACTACAAAATAGACGATAAAGAAGGCCATAGCATACCAAGAAGGTGATTGCTTTTGTCCTATTATCTGCCATAGTATGGATAAGATTATAGCTGTCATTTTTAGTCAGACTACCAAAGAAAAACTAACTCTCTAGATTGGCTGGCTGCTTTTGTCAAAGGTCAACTGGCGTCAGATTTGCAGTCTCACTGGTTTAGTTGAATCTAGATTAGAGTGGTTGTAAAGGCTAAATGTTTTTTTACACTCACCCCAAACCCTCCCAGACCCGCCTAATACTTGCCTGAACCCCATCTTGATCCAGCGATGTGCACAACAACGTATCTCCCTCCTCATTGGCCTAGATGCAGGAGCCATTGGCTGTCAATCACAGCCAGTGAGGAGGGGGCAGGGCTGAACCAGGAAGCTCGGGAGTGAGCACACACAAGTTCCCCCAGAGCAAGTGGCTTGCTATGTGGGCACTCTGCAAGTACATTAAATAATGCATTTCACGCTGAACTGTGCTTAATCATTGTGAAGTTTAGTGTTAAACTCGTAAACGCTTGTTCCCAACTTCGGGGACTTTGGTGGATTTTACTGCAATAAAGATGTGCACCAAGTCTTAAGTCTACTTATAAGGGGGTGGCGTACTTAAGTGGAGCAGTGCACCTACATATTGGACACTAGTTATGGTGACTGCCAGGGATTTCCCCTCACTTTCTGTTGAGGCTATGAGACAGTAAATTAAGAGAAATCTCCCCATGGAATGGCAAAAAAATAAAAATAAACTGTCGGGTTATATCTTCCCCTACTCTGTGCAAAATGACAACGTTTTGCTTTCAGTTAGACCCCTTTCACACGGAGGCGCTTTGTAGGCGCTATAACGCTTAAAATAGTGGCGCTTTACAGCCGATGCCACCCACGCCCCAGTGTGAAAGGGGCCTTCTACTTTAAGCATCGTGGCCCCACCTCTGCCTGGTATAAGCAAATTTTTCATAGGTTTTTCTCGGCTCTGGATCTTGGCAGCAGGTGTATCCATTTTCTGAACCAGTTAAATAGCGTAGTTATGTGACCGCAATATGGATGAAATATATATATATATATATATATATATATATATATATATATATATATATACACACTGTGTGTCAGTTATTAGTTCTTATCTAATCTTTGTTGAAGGGCTGCATATAAGCCCAGCAAGCCTGGCTTTTATCTACCCTTTTTACTGTGTATACATTTGTCCCAATGCTTCAGAAGGCATTGAGTTTTTTCAGTTGTAATTTTTTTGACACTGTGCTTGTGCAGCCCGTGACACACTATTTGGTGAAGTGGTGCTCCCTCCCCTATGAAGACAGTACATGGGAGCTGAAACAGGACTTGGATCCAGCAAAGATTGAAGAATTTGAGAAACTCCAGAGCAGAGAGCCAGAAACGGAGCGCGTGGTAAGAATTGGCACAGCCAAGCAGTGTTTTTATTTGAAAATAGCTCAGTTATATGTTCTTTCGGAAAACCACTAATGGGATTTACTGCATTTGAAACAGGAGCGACCTCCTGCCGACGAGTGGAAGAAATCGGAGAGTTCCAGGGAGTATAAAAACAATAACAGTCTCAGGGAATACCAGTTGGAAGGAGTGAATTGGCTGCTGTTCAATTGGTACAACACGTAAGTATTTTTTTTCCTACTCTCCTAGCAGTAGCCTTAGTAAACTTTAATGGCTTTGTTTCATGGCAGAGTTTAACCTTACACATTTTATTGGCATCTTAGGATTGAGGTTTATACCCCATAAAAATGTGGAAAAACCTTATTTGACTGTGCGGCATCCTGTAGATTGAATCTAGAAAGCATTTAGTAGACATGGCAAGTGTCTGATGCAGGCATTCATTGACCAGCTCTAGTTTAGTTAGAACCAAGATTTCTTTTGAAAACTACACAGCACCAACCAGTACAAACAATTTACACTTTTTTTTTTTTTAATTTATCATTTCACTCGGTGTATTAAGTTTTCCACATGTACAAAGGAAAAACAAGAAAAAAAAAGCAAACACGTTGTCTGACCCAAAGGGTCACGTATGTAAAGAAACAAACACGAGAACATATTAAAGTGAGCAGTAATTGGTGCAACAGTAGGACTCAAAACGGTAATCAGCATTATCTCAAGTGTCCCTTACTGTAACCAGCTAATTGGTCCCCGCCCCCACTCACAGGGGGATTCCCCGAAGCAAGGCATTCTATATAATGGGGAGGACCAACGCCGTTGCTCAGCTTGCACCGATTACACATTTTTATTTAGTGTGTTTTAGGGCTGAAAACAACAAATCTATTAATCGACAACTAATCGATTTATGAATCGATTACTATTTTCATAATCGATTAATTGGCCAGTAACATAATGGGGTTAAAAAAAATTAAGTTGGCCCTTTATAGTGCAAAAAGAGCAAATAATCGCTACAGTAAATATTACTTTCACTATTCCACAGTAAAAAAAAATGAACACCTTACAGTAGCGATTATTTTCTTTTTGTACTATAAAGGGCTAATTTTAGTTTTTTTAACCCCATTATGTTACTAGACGTCTTAGGCCTGGTTTACATCTATGCGTTTTTTTTGGTGCTTTTTGTAGAAACACAATACAGTTCATTTAACATGGTTCCCAGAGGGACACGTTCACATCTATGCTTTTTTCAGCTGCTGCGTATTTGGAAAGGGTCAAGGACTTTTTTTCATTGCAAAATGGTGCTTTTTTTGGTTCAATATATTTCAATGGAGAAGCTGCAGAAAAGCATGTACTGTAATGCGTTTTTGCAGCAATTTGTGTTTTTTAATCTGCCCAACAACAAATTGGCCAAAAAAAAGCATAAAAAAATGAAAAAACACAAATCTCAAGAATCAAAACGCACAGCAAAAAGCACTGCAGAAACAGATCAAAAGCAAACTGCATAGGTGTGTACCGAGCCTTATGCTGGTCACACTGATCAATTTTCAGACGAGAATATTCATACGAAAAATCTTTGTACATTCGCTGAATCAAAGAATGTTTGAAATTTTCACTTAACATTCGGTTTTAAAATTAATGTAATTTCTGAATAAAAACCACATACACTGTCTGAAAATTCCCTTGACCAAGAAGTTTTCTATTTTAAAATTTTACAGTCACTGTGGTTGAAAACGAACGTAGATTTGACCCCACTAATGATTAGAAAATCGAACAAACGTTCTTAAAATTACATTTTTTTTTTTTGAAGGAAGAAATTCTTTTTTTATGGCCAGCATATAATATATTACAGTTCTATTTGAAAATCTGCCAAACAGTCTTTAATTTTTTTAATTTTTTTATTTAAATAAAAAAAATGTGATCTCCGAATCTGATTATTTTTACCAGATTCAACCTCTAATGCTGCGTACACACGATCGGACATTCCGACGACAAAACTGTGGATTTTTTTCCAACGGATGTTGGCTCAAACTTGTCTTGCAAAATTCCAAACATCAAGAACGCGGTGACGTACGACGAGCCAAGAAAAATGAAGTTCAATAGCCAGTGCGACTCTTCTGCTTGATTCCGAGCATGCATGGACTTTTGTGCATCGGAATTGTATACACACGCTCGGAATTTGACAAGTTTTGTTGTCGGAAAGTTTGAGAACCAGCTCTCAAATTTTTGTCGGAAATTCTGACAGCAAATGTCCGATGGAGCCTACACACGGACGGAATTTCTGACAACAAGCTCCCATCGAACATTTGTTGTTGGAAATTCCGACCGTGTGTACGCGGCATAATAGTATATACAGTATATCTCTTCTGTCTGTTATTCTCAGAGTGGATTAGGCCCCTTTCACACTGGGGCGAGAGGTGCGGTGGCGGTAAAGTGCCGCTATTTTTAGTTTAGTATAGTTGGTGTTTTATATTTACCACTGCATAGAGATATTTAAGAATAAATTGCCTTTTTTTAAACTTTACATAATAACTAAATTATACACAACACTGTTTTTTTAAGGTTATTAACCGATTAATCAAAACAATAATTGGCCAACTAATCGATTATGAAAATAATCATTAGTTGCAGCCCTAGTGTTTTTGCATAGAGCAGCTAATACAGAATCCATATACTGACACCTTTTGTAAACTAGGTTCTTTTACCTACCTACCTTCATCACTACGCTTACGCAGAGCATCAACTGCAGTACAAAAAGATTTCTTTTCCCCCCCCCCTTGGCTCAGACTTGATAAAGCTGAAGTTTAATCTGCTTTTAAATTGCCCTCTTTGTTTCCGGCCACGCCCCCTCATCAATAATCCAATTAAATGTTTAAAACTTTTGTGCTTTGATTAGACATGTTATTTTGAACCCAGTGATGCCATTACTGGGTCTCTGTGTTTCTCTATGTAATGCAGGCAAATCATGTCTGGTTAGGAGGAGCCAGTAGCGTGCTGTGCATAGCTTCCTGAAAACCTCCCAACACCCTGCCTAAAGCTGGCCATACATGGATTGATCTTGGTCAGCACTGCAGGCTCTTTAGAGGAGCGATGTAAATATTGCAATGCATTTATGGGTGGGTGTTCTTCAGACTGCATTTGCATGCAACGCGCCCACATCTAATACTGAGGCTTCATGATTGAAGGAGCGGAAATCCCAATGAATGAAAGAAGTGGGCTCCGACAAGCTGGGGAAGAAAGGGCTAGAGCAGGGGTGTCCAGACTTTTTTGACCTTCCTGGGCCACATTGGAAGAATAATTTTTTTGGGATGCATTTGCTGGGCCACGGCAGCCCATTCATTTTCAATGGGCTGCTATGCCTTGCGTTTTATGCAGGAAAAGGATTCCTGCACCATTTTTGAACAATAGGGCTGGAAAATCGCATGGTGCTTTTCCACCATGCAATTTCCCATCAGTTCCCACACCTGGAAACACTGCGCTTTTAGATGCGTGGTGATGCCATTATGATTTACTGGTTGCCCTGCACATCTGTAAAGAGCAGCGTGTTTTGGCTGTGGGCGATTGCAACCTCCTGCAGTAGTGTGAACCAGGCCTAAATTTGTTTTGTTCATCTGTCTGTGGATATCCATCCATGCAGGCTGCATGTCCATAACAAACATTCATGGACAGATGTAAAATCATGTATTTTACAAACGGTGCTTGAATTTAATGGCGCTTGGCAACCCTAGTATTTGCTGTGTGCGGAGTTAGAGGGGAGATTGTGTGTGGGGGCTTCAGGGGGAGCAACTGAGATCTGGGGGGTGCAGCCCATATCAGAGTCCACCCCCATACAGCCAAGTGGCATTTTTACTTGCCTGGTGCTATGTAGTATCCCTGCTTTAGCTGTTGCTGGTGCTTTTACAAAAACTGCACCCCCTGGCATCCCTTCAGCCATTCTCATTTCTGCATTCTCTATGCTGCTCCCTGTGTAGATGCATATACACGGCATCCCCTGCATCCCTCCATACATGCTAGCCGCCGTGGCTTCTCTTCAGCAAGGGGTTCTTCCAGACATGCCTCGGGCCACATGCTAAACTCCCCTGGGCCGTGGGTTGGACACCCCTGGGCTAGATGATGCTGAACATCTTCCATCTAGAAAATGAGGCAGGCTCTTGCTTTGCTGCAGCTTCTAATTCACACTCTGAGAAGCTCAGTGTGCAGTGAAATTGCAACTGTGCAAGGCTGAATGGAAGGTTTCAGTCCAACTATTTTAGTAATTCATTTTTTTATTTTATTTTAAACCTTAGGCCAAGCATGTTCTATTACCATTTTAGATGCAAGTGACACTTAGCGGAACTCTTTTTTAACCATTTTGGGGAATGACCGCATTCTACACTTGCACATGGTTCTTCGAGACAGCTGGGCTCCTGTACTCGTTAGGAATCCCCGGCCTGTAAATATGTGATGGGAATGTTCTGCTTGGCACAGAAACTCTGAATCATAGCAGCACTACATCATAGCTGGATTTACACTCACAACTTGCATGTACTAGGCACAGCTGCTTGAAGATGATGCATACTTTCCAGGCTGAAGGGAAAGTTTACCGTCTAACACCATGCGATTATTAAATGACACACAAGATGCACGCTGTGCGAGCGGTTCCTGGAAGTGGGTGACTTATTTATTTGAAATGTTCATCTTAATCGCGCACTGGGATATGTAGTTGAACACTGTCGGCTTGTGAACAGTTTAAGACACATTGGTCATCTTGCATATAGTTTTTTTTTCAGTATAATACTACACTACAAAGGATTGTTTTAAGTGAAATCAAATAGCTGTGTAAATTTCCTAGCGGAAAGCAGATTGTGTTGCATATCACCATATTGCAAATTTATTTTGAGTTCACAGTGGTGCACATTTTGCTGTACTGATTGGTGTCCAGGAGCAATGCTTCAAAATAACTTGTGCACAGTCAGTTAAAACAGATGACTATAGCTAGAATTACCTTTTTTTTTTTTTTTTTTTTTACCCATTTTGGTATTTAGGCGAAACTGCATCTTAGCTGATGAAATGGGTTTGGGGAAAACAATCCAATCAATTACCTTCCTGTATGAGATCTTCTTGAAGAGCATTCATGGTCCATTCTTGGTCATTGCGCCACTGTCAACGATCCCCAACTGGGAGAGAGAATTCCGCACGTGGACAGAACTGAATGTTATAGTTTATCACGGAAGCCAAGCAAGCAGGAAAACCATACAACTCTATGAAATGTACTTTAAAGATTCACAGGTAGGTTTGATTTGTTACCCAAATCCCCTAAAACATTTAGCTAAGCCAACATTATTTAAAGGTCTGTGTCTTGTTCTAAAGTGAAGAAAAAAATATTCTATTGGGTAAATGTCAGCAGTATTTTGCAATTCGCAATGCTCTTTTATGTTTCTAAATGCGTTTCATTTACATTTTAGTGTTTATTCCTTACATGGTTACCTGTATATTAAATATTATCAGTATATTAGTGTGATCAGGGGCCTTATTAAATGGTTTAATAATTTATATGGACTATTGCTTTCATATCTAAACCAGAACAAAATTGTAATCTAAAGCAGCTTACCATTAGAAGTGGTGACTGCATTTGTTTTCTTTTTTCCCCCCCAGACCTTTTTTTTTTCTTTTTTTTTCACCTGATGATCTTCCCAATAATAAGTTTCCTATCCTGGAATGAGCAGCAGCAGCACACTGGTCTTCCCAGTGAATGACTGTGCAGGGGGGCATGTCGGCACAAGTCTGATCATTGGAGGAGAGCAGACCGAGTTCTTAGCACAGCTAGAAAACTGACCAAAGGGATAAAGATGAACTGTCAGCGCACACACTGGTATTGCTGGACACTTAAAAACGGCAATGCATATGTCTAAAAAACAGTCACCGTTCAATAGTCCATATGGTGGTACAAATGACCAGTCCTAAAAGGAGATGGTGATGAGATGGTGGGCGGCAGCTGTCCTCAGAGAAAAGCCAACTCTGTTGAGGAAAGATAAGGGGACAAAGAATGGAAGCGCCACCTAAGTGCAATATGTACGATAAAAATGTTTAATCTCAAAGGAAATGCACTTACAGGACACGAGTACAAACAGGGCACATCACGGTCTCATAAAACGCGGTGTGGTCCAGTCTCAGGTCCATCTGGATCCACGGGTCTGCAGGCAAAAAGAGTCCATCCTGTGGCCACCAGAATTCAGCGTGGAGCACAGATGGTGACGTCACAGGAAACCAGAACCAAGGAGAGCACCGGAAGGAAGGCGAGACAGGAAACAGGCTATGCGCTCGGAGACTAGCTCCTTTCTCCTTCTACAGGCCTACATTAGGACTGTAAAAGGAGCTAGTCTCCGAGCGCGTAGCCTGTTGTTTCCTGTCTCGCCTTCCTTCCGGTGCTCTCCTTGGTTCTGGTTTCCTGTGACATCATCTGTGCTCTACGCTGAATTCTGGTGGCCACAGGATGGACTATATTTTTTGCCTGCAGACCCGTGGATCCAGATGGACCTGAGACCGGACCGCACCGCGTTTTATGAGACCGTGATGTGCCCTGTTTGTACTCGTGTCCTGTAAGTGCATTTCCTTTGAGATTAAACATTTTTATCGTACATCTTGCACTTAGGTGGCGCTTCCTTTCTTTGTCCCCTTAGAAAACTGACCACACTGTGCTCTCATGCCTAGCATAGTCAGTTTGTAGGCTCCATGCACACTAGCTTAATAATAAATAAAACGCTCCTAGCAGCTGCTTTTTGAGTGTTTGTTCTTTTTTTGTTTGTTTTTTTCTACTAGAAGCAAATGTGTTCTCCTATGTGTCCATGTACATTTTTGTGTTCCTGGGAGTGATTTGCCAGCAGAAAAAACACTTACAGCTGCTAAGCACCGGGTTCCAGCGTTTAGTTTTTTTTTTTTTTTCTCTCAGCGGGTGGCCACTAACGCCCTTAACAACCAGTGAATAGCTGGTTGTTGAGGAACAGACCGGCAAGTCGGCCACCGCATTCCTAACAGCGGGTGATCCATCCGCTGTCAGTGGGGTCTAACCCTGGCTGCTGTCAGTGGGGGTCTGTGGGCACCCCCCCCCGTTGAGGACATGTAGCACTGGTATGGTTCAGGAAGGAGCGAAATCCCACTGACAGCTGATAAGTCATTAGTTAAGGATGTGGCAGCCCCCTGCCCCTAACCCGCTAGTCGCTGATACACACCACACAAAAAATGCTAATCGCCAGCGTTTTTCTGGCGTTTTTCTTTACCTGCCAGTGTGCACGATGAGGCCTCAATAGAAAAGCAGAGGGACTGGCAGGAACACCAGGGATATGACACAAATGAAGCGATACAAAGAGCACAGGATACTTTTTTCATACAAGTAACATGGTACATCAGGCACATAACAGAAATCTAGAATTCTGGGTTGACGTATTTAACATGTTTTATGTCCTAGCAAAAAGGAATCATTTAATTGCATTTCAATCTAATGTCTCTGTGGATAGTCTAACTTTCACCAAGGCACAAGTCAATTGATGCAGCAAAGTGAAATATGTCTCGGGGTTCACTGGTTTCCTTTGCTGACTAAACAGTAGTTGTATGTTGTTGCCTTTGGAATCCAGGGTGTAATAAGGAGATCCGTGCCTGTAATGGTTGAGTGTAGTAAATGAATACCTTCGTCTGATATATTTTTAGGACAGCTGCTTCCTAGAGGATGCATTTTCCGTATTTTTAGTGTCATTATAGCTTGTGCTCACAGCCTATAGTTTTCCCAGTTTTCTATCTGGATAACTTAACAGTGTCGCACTTTCTCCTGTTATTAAGTATAGATGAAATAAAAAGACCAGGAATATTGTCAGAATTATACCTTTTAGTGACTTAAAAAAAAAATCTAATGCAAGCTTTCCAAGCACTAAGGCCTTTGTCTAGCATACAGACAGATGAAAGCTGAGATATGTACACATTCTGAACTCACACATTGTAGATGAAATGTAAACAGACATATGGTCCTCCCACCTTGCTCGTGTGTTAACTGATAATTTTTTTTTCTCTCCTATTTTAAGGGCAAAGCAATAAAGGGTGCCTACCGGTTCCATGCCATCATTACAACATTTGAAATGATTCTGACCGACTGCCCTGAGCTCAGAAACATCCACTGGCGATGTGTGATTATTGATGAGGCTCACCGGCTAAAAAACAGAAACTGTAAGCTCTTGGAAGGGCTTAAGATGATGGATTTGGTGAGTTTTGTCCCTTGTTTTGTTCATTGACACCGTACATGAGGCAGAAACCTATACTAATTGGAATATCTACTTTTATTTCCATCCTTTTGACTTTCATAAGGCTGAATTGTGATTGGTTGTTATAGAAAGTAAGCTAGACTATAGCAGGTTCCACAGGAGAGCAGTGAATACCAGAACCTTTATAGGATTCCGCTTTGGCTGGTCCATGATGTGCGCCTACAGGGAACACAGCCAGTATACACATAGATTGTCCTGTTGTATTTTTATTTCTCTCTGATAGATTCCCTATAGCCTATCTGTGCAGAATGCATTCATTCCCATTAAGCAGGCTGGTCAAATGCAAATTATTTTAAATTTGACTTTTTTTTTTGCTATGCAGCAAGTACTGTTTTTTGTATTCATGGGAACACCTTCGTACACGTCTTTCTGCTGCATCCGTCATTTAGACGAGAGCATCTTGTGAGTGAGGACAGGAGGTGCCACGTGTGACTGCTGAATCAGCACAGCCAGACTCTGAGGCTAAAGTTGGAACCAGCATCTGTTGTACAAGAATTTAAAATGAGAAGGGAAATGCTTTTCCATACCCTGTACTTGTGGGTTTGGATTAGCTGCTGTGCTGCTGGCTATAGGAAAGGCGTCTGCACAACCTGTGGCTGTCCAGCTGCTGAATTGCACCTCCTTTCTGTAGACCGCTATAGCGATATCTAATTCCGGACTAAAAGTTGTAGGGTGACTGGTACGGGGATGTGGGTCTTTAACTCCTTTATATATGGGGGAAATGCTTTGTTAGGCTTTGACCTGGCCCAGACAGATGTCTATGACTAGGAAAACATTACAAGGTTACTGTCTTTTGGTTTTCTCAGTGATATAAATTTAGTGAGGTAAGAGGATAATTTTATCAAATTGTCTTTAAATAGTTGTTGAATAAGATCAACTGTAATGACACTGCAATATTAAAGTGGAACTACACTTTATCTGAGCACCACAAACAAAAATATTTGATTCATTTTTAATATTCAAAGTAAACTCGCCCATCCATGCATGTCTCCATGCTTTATTTATGTTGAGAAATCGCTTTGAAAAAAAACCCCTAGCATTTCTGGCCGCAGCCATCTTGAGTAAGGGCAGATGATTCATGTAGCACTTCCTGGAATCTACCTGTCCTTAGCTCAGGCATGCAAGCAGGAGAGGGTGTGCTTTGCTAAAAAAAACACATCCGCCCCTCCTTTCCCTACTAAAGACTGGTATGTATGACATAATTTGCCTAGGGGTGAAAACCAGAAAGTAACTGAAAAAATGTAAAAAAAAAAAAAAAAAGTTTGAAACAAGCAAATATGATGTGTCCTATCCATTTACTAATGCTAGCAGCATAAGGTTTAAAAATAGTCTATGTTGATTGAGTGAGTGATGTTCCGCTTTAATAAATACATTTTGCTTTAAACCATTTTTTAGCAGACTATACCTGCAAATTTGCCACTCTAAGGATTTTCACCCTTCAGGAGTCTTAACGCCTCCCTTTTCAGAGGATGGTGAGAGGAGGGTTTGCAGGTGATACTGCCACCGCCTGATGCATGTGTTTTTTTGTTTGGCTTTTTTACTGAACCACAAGTTTGCATTGTGGGACCATGCCACAACTGTGAGCCAAGCATTTGACTTGGTTGTGGTGCAGTCCCATTCATTTACTGACTGGCTGTGTCAAACTCTTCATGTAGAGTTAAAGTGGAGCTCCACCCTAAATAGCAGCTTTTGCTATTTGGAACCCTCCCCCCCTCCGGTGTCACAATTGACACCTTTCAGGGGGGAGGGGGGTGAAGATACCTGTCCAAGACAGGTATTTTCACCCACATCCGGGAGTCCTCTCTCCGGGAATCTGCGGGAGTTACGTCACTTCCCGCAGACTTCCCTTGGTGTTCTGGGAGACACTCGGCTCCCAGAACACAGGAGCACCAATCAGAACGGCGCAGCGCGACTCGCGCATGCGCCGTAGGGAACCGGGCATGAAGCCGCAGGGCTTCACTTCCTGGTTCCCTCAGCGAGGATGGCGGAGGGAGCAGCAGAGCGACGAGCGGTCGCTCGTCCTCTGCTGCGGACGTCGCTGGACTCCAGGACAGGTAAGTGTCCAAATATTAAAAGCCAGCAGCTGCTGTAGCTGTAGCTGCTGGCTTTTAATTTTTTTTTTCCGGCGGAGCTCCGCTTTAAAATTGGTGCACACTGACGCAAAGACTTACAGCCACAGCAGTGTATACCCATCTCAGTGGCACTATGCCTGCATGTAGGTGGGCAGTAAAAACTTGGATCAACCTCCTTGTTTTTACCCTTACCCTGGCTGCCCATGTGAAAGGATCATTAAGTCTATATTTTTGCTACTCTAGAGCACAATGTGACTTCGAGGCTGCTGTAAAACAAAGGCTCACCCTTTTTATACTGTATTCGTTTTTGTATTCTGATGTACAATTTCTTATCTCCATGTTTTAAATTACTACCCTGGACATTGCAGGAATTTGAGAACTTTCCCATAAATTTACAAAGCTGGAGTTTTCAAAATTGTGCCCTTTTTAGTATGGGAATTCAATTAAAGTGGTTGTAAACCTCCGAAAGAAAATATGAACCGAGCACATCCTCCTTTAATGTGTACTCCTCTCTTTTCAAAGCACTGAGTCATTTTTCTCTGCTGCCTTATTTGTATGTATCCTGCATGAGTCATTTCTGACAGGTTTTCCTGAAACCAAGAGTTAAAAAGGTGACCGGGAGGGAGCTCCAAAATACGAGTGGTTATTTTATATCCTTGGCTCTGCATGTTCCAGTGATCAGAGTGGCGAGGGGTGTGTTCCTTCCCTCCAGTCAACTCTCAGAGCTGCCCTCACAATGTATAACTGTGACCCAACATTACTTGGTGTGCCGCTCAGGCTCTCTAGCGCGGGGTATGAGTTTTGAGCTTCCACCGCTTCGAGTGCTGGTACGGGAGGGAGCTCATCCCAGCTCCTGCAGTCACAGAGTTGAGAAAGGACTCTGTTGTCGCACATCTGTGCTGTCCCTAAGATGAGTGTCCTGACCCCTGCTTCTGGAGCTGAGAAAATAGTCCTTTGATCCGTGTTTTTTTAGATTGATCTTCAGGATAAATTGCTGCAGATAAACAGGTACAACTTATGTAGGAGGATTTTTTAAAAGTCTTTATATCATCTGAGGCTAGTCACTTCCACTCAGTATAGGTGAGGGTTTTCAACCTCTTTAACTACCTGCCTACCGGGCACGAAAACCCCCTTCCTGCCCAAGCCATTTTTCAGCTTTCAGCGCTGTCACACTTTGAATGACAATTGTGCGGTCGTGCGACGTGGCTCCCAAATGAAATTTGTGTCCTTTTTTTCCCCCCACAAATAGAGCTTTCTTTTGGTGGTATTTGATCACCTCTGCGGTTTTTATTTTTTGCGCTATAAACAAAAGAAGGGCGTCAAGTTTGAAAAAAAAAACACAATATTTTTTACTTTTTGCTATAATATCCATTTAAAAACAATTTTTTTTTTCAATTTTCCTCAGTTTTGGCAGATACGTATTCTTCTACATATTTTTGGTAAAAAAAAACGCAATAAGCGTATATTGATTGGTTTGCGCAAAAGTTATAGCATCTACAAAATAGGGGATAGATTTATAGCATTTTTTTAAAATTTTTTTTTTTTTTTTTTACTAGTAATGGCGGCGATCTGCGATTTTTATTGTGACTGCGATATTGCGGTGGACACATCGGACACTTAACACTAAGGGGAGAGGAAGGGGTTAAATGTGTTTCCTAGATGTGTTCTAACTGTGGGGGGAGGGGACTGACTGGGGGAGGTGACCGATGGTTGTCCCTATGTACAAGGGACACACTATCGGTCTCCTCTCCCTGACAGGACGTGGATCTGTGTGTTTACACACACAGATCCACGGTCCTGTTCGGTTACTGGGCAATCGCAGGTGCAATCGCGGCCGCCGGGCACGCGCATCGGGTCCCCAGCGACGCGGCGGGTGCGCGCCCCCTAGCGGCTTTTAAAGTCAGGACGTCATGACGTCCAGTCAGAACAAGAGTCTTCCGCGGTAGACAAGTGGTTAAATAAATTCAGGTAAAAAGTCTGCACCTGCATTATTGGTCTTTTAGTTGCTTTGCTTTATACTATGTTTTTTTTTTTTTGTTCATTCTTAGACGTTTCCAGCGTCTAGTTTGGATGTGCTGGTATTGCTGTAGTTCATGAACTGTGATGTGCATGTGGTAGAAAAAGGTAGAATTGGCAAAAGGAGGGGAAGGGCTGGAATATTGTATCTTTTAATGTGAAGATTAAGAATTGTAATCCTATGATGAGCTTATGTCATAGATGTGCAGGTATTCTCTAAATGTTTTTTGAACCTTTGTGTTAGGCATTTGACCAACGTAATATTTAAAAAAAAAATCTAAGTTAAATTAAAGCTATGTAATAGGCATTGTGTATCAGCAAACGATTGCTGATTAAATTTGGCTTTTCTATCCTTGTTGGAAAGTAACTTTTTTACTCTACTGGTCTCATTCTTAATTCTCATTGCTTTCAGGAACATAAAGTGCTGCTAACAGGGACCCCTTTGCAAAACACTGTGGAGGAGCTTTTCAGCCTACTGAACTTCCTTGAACCTGAACGCTTCCCATCGGAGAGCAATTTCATGCTAGAGTTTGGCGATCTAAAAACTGAAGAACAGGTAGGAGATCTAACAATTCTTACGACACAGCTGACATCAGACTCCTTAGGGAGGTAAAGTGGAACCTTGGATTACGAGCATAATCCATTCCAGGAGAATGCTCGTAATCCAGAGTACTCGCATATTGCACGCCGCTTTGGCTTGAATCCTGCTCGTTTTGCAAATCGAGTCAGGTTTCTTTTCAATACAGTGCTCGTATTGCAAAACGCTCGTTAACCGCGTTACTCGCAATCTGAGGTGCCACTGTATTTGCTTAATTGAACAGTCAGACTGGATTACACAATTGCTTAAGTGTTTTGCACCAAACTTCTTTTTAGGTACAAAAGCTTCAAGCTATACTGAAACCGATGATGTTAAGACGTCTTAAGGAAGATGTTGAGAAGAATTTGGCCCCAAAGGAAGAAACCATTATAGAAGTAGAGCTGACAAACATCCAGAAGAAATATTACAGAGCCATCTTGGAGAAGAATTTTGCTTTCCTTTCCAAAGGAAGTGGTGGTGGCCATGCAAATGTTCCTAACCTTCTAAACACTATGATGGAGCTGAGAAAATGCTGCAATCATCCTTACCTTATTAATGGTAAGTAACATTTATATTGCGTGAATAACTATTTGACTGTAATGATATTTGTTGTGTTTTTTTATGAGATTGACTAATTTCTCCTGGTCGGAAAATTACACAAGAAGGGGAACACTACCCCTGGCAATGTAGGTTCAGCAGCATGTGAGTATTTAAAGCTGGATGAGGACACTGTTGCTGTCACTAACTTCTTATAGACCACTATAGCATGCAGTAATACTCAATTTCTTTCCTGTCCATTGAAGGACACAGGAAGTTGTCGTTGAACATTTCTCAGCTTTGCTGTTTAAAAAAAGCTAACCTGTTTTTTTGCTAGCAATGTTTTTCATATTCATGACTTTTCTTTCATCAGTGCTAGAGCTTGTCTCTATAGTTGCAGCTATCCTCAGGCTGGGTTTTGTGGTACTGCATCCATACCCTGCTGAACTGGACATTACGAGGATAGCATGGAAGTGACCTTAGGGCCACTGGGTTCCGTGTAAGGTGCTTTCCAGACCTCAGTCTGTTTGCCCATCTATCAGCTGTTGCATGAGTGTCACGTGTCCCTGGGTAACACTCTCTTCAAGGCACTGTTTTTTTTGTTTTGTTTTTATTCTCTTCCCAGACTGTCTCAGCACCACACTCTTTTGCCATGGGACAAGTTGGTTGAGTTTCTGCCTAGCCCCTTAAGATCAGGTCATACCTTACTGGGCAGTATTCTAACTCTGGAGTCGGTAAAGTCTGTCTTTCCCACATTTTGAGTTCACCTATCAGAGAATTCTTGTTTCCCAGTCTTCTTCCTGGAGTTTCAGGTGATGTGGTTCTCTCTACATTGCTGGATCATTTCCTTGGCAGGTCATTTGATCCAAGTCCAGTTGGACAATGCCACAGCGCTGACTTCCCTCAACCATTGAGGAACAGGAGATCTTGCTGTGATTAGAGGTAGTTTGGATCCTTACTTGGGCAGAATTGGAAGTTCTAGGCCTGTGTGCCCTGTTCTTCCCAGGTGCAGTCAGTTGGAGGACATGGGAGTGTTGTCCATAATTCTGAGTGTGTTTCCAGGACCTGCATTGCCAGTTGAGGACAACTGATATGGGCCCCTTGATATCCTGGTTCAACAGAGCGCTGAACTGGTTTGTTTCCTGTTCAGGAATTCTCTAGCAGTAGCAGAGTGCTCAGTTGATTCCATAGGTCTTTTCACCTAGGCTCTACCTCTAATTCCTATTCCTTGTTTGCTTCAGATTGGAGGGCTTTCAGGCAACCTTCCTTGTTCTGAAGTGACCGAGGCGAATGTACTTCAGAATCTTGTAAGCCTCCTGACTGAAATATTGGTGGGGAATCCTGTGTTGATCAAAGATGGAAAGGATATTCCAGCCAAGTCAATCTTGGGGCTTCACCCCAGGCACATTTTTCCCTTCTGGCAGATAGTTTTGAGAGCCAGGCTATAGTCCAAACTATCATAAGTGCATTCTTCCTTGCTTTTTTTTATTTTATTTTTTTAAAGAAGGTTAACTTCCTCAGCCCTTATATTGAGCTTGTTCCCGTGTACCTTACCTAGTCTGTCCCTTGTGACTCCATAAAATAAAAACGTTGGTTCCGTTTGCCTTTTTAGGACTCCTTGGAGGTAATTTTACACTCAACCTCAAGGGGCTCCTCTCTCTGGCAGTAGTTGCCTCTGCAAGATGAGTGTCTGACCTTACAGCCATTCCATGCGTTGAACCCCAATTCTTTTTGGGCCTATAATGGAATCAGGTGAGTTGAGGCTTGGGACCTTTTTCTGTTCTAGGACAGTTCTGATCTTTTCTCAACAATGGCATCACTCTCCGGTCCCTCTCTGACTCCAGTTCTCTGGTTAGGGCTTCTGTGTTTGACCACTGTTCAGGCTGTTGGTCCTCATCTCTCTTCCTGACTTCCTTTTGGTCATCCTAGATGGACCTTGTAGAGTTATTTGGTTTGCTTCATCATTCTGGAAAGCTACCCATAATCTTACCTTACATTTTTTGCTACCAGGTGAAGCTTGCATTCTAATCTTTTGCCCGCTTCAGGCATACAATCCTTCAGGTGGCTCTTGGACAGCTGGCAGTCCCCAGTTTTTATATTAACATTAGACCTGCTAGGGATTGTTTGCTGTGTTCCCATCCCTCAGACTTCTTTTGGTGGTTCTGAAGACGGGACTTCCTGTCTCCCTCAAAGAAGACAATAGTACTGTTGTACCCATCATAAAACCCATTTCTTGATATCAACTGATGGGACACAGGTCCCGACTCTTTGTCTCTTACAGAATTTGATTAATCATAAAAGAACCAATGTTTTGGGGTCTTATAGGGCCTCTGTAGATAAACGGCGCACTATGCTGCTATAAAGGGGCCATGTGACATCCCAAACTTATGGTTTTTGTATGGTGATGATGGTATAATAAATTCTTTAAAGTATGTCTGAACTAAACAGCAAAAATTTTAAAGGATAACTGAAGGCAAAACTTTTTTTATGAAGTGGAATGGGATTAGAATGCTTGTCTATTGCCATCTATGCCCATTTTAGGCAGATTCACCTTCTCTAGTTAATCTCTTTCTGATATTCCTGAAAGTAAAAAATACCAAATTTTGGGTTGCCCCCAAAACAGGAATAGAGGGGAAATCTTCCAATAAGAACTCTAGTTCTAGAGACTCTGGTGACAACCAGTGAGTCCCTCACTTTGGAGGGATCTCCCCATACTTCCTGTTTGGCTACAGTACAGGAAGTGAAGGGAAATCTCCACGATGGGACACAAATGGGGAAAAAAAAACCTGACCGTGGTTATAACCCTCCCTTAATCTGTCAAACATGCAAAAAACAGGTTTTGCCTTTTGTTCTACTTCAAATATTGCAACTTACCAGTCCTTGGATATCTGTTTTCTTTTCTTTTTTCAAGCTTTTTCTGGTAATCATGCATTAAAAAGACACTTCTTGTCCCTTTTTTTTGTTGCCGTGCTTATTTCTCCCACTCTGTGGAGGTAATATGGTTACGGCACAGGCTTGACTTAACATGTTTGCCTCTGTTTGTTCTTTTACTATGTGGTAGCCCCACATTTAAAGGATGGTAAACTGTATTAGGTCCTTTTTTCTTTTTTGGCTTAAGATACGCTTCTCGGTAGGTGTGCTGGTGAAGAATATGACTACATTGGTGGTCCTATCCATCTTTTTCTACACAGTGGATCAAGACCATATTGTGCATGACTGACCTTTTTATCTTTTGCTACCAGGATGGAAACCTCAATCGTAATAAAATCCCAATAGACGTTCTAAGCCTTCTCCGTTCCACCAAAAACTAAAATTAGGCTAGAGTTCCGCTTTAAACTTTTAAGGATTTGCAGATTATAGTTTAAAAGTGGCCTTTTTGTTGGCAGGTGGTTGAAGCAGTTAAGTTGTGAATTCCTTTTTACAGCTCTGTTGAGTATTCACTTTGTGCCTTTTAGAAGGGGGAGAAACTGAATACTGACTTGAAAGAGATACGACTCCTGCTCTAGCCAATGACCATTGTAAGAGAATCTTTATCACGCATTCTCTAATTACTATTTTACACCACTTGGATACGTTTTATTAAGTAAGATTTCACACTGCTTGACTGTTACAAATCCACTTGCCCCAAATAGCACTTTCCAACCAGTGACTTTTTCCTTGCTCCTGGTGGTTCTTCAGCAGTGAGGTTTTTTGATGCTACTAATAAAAGATGAATGTGTATAGACAGGCTCATTAATTCCTGCTTTAGCTGACTAAGCACCACTTTAATGCTATTGAATTTGACTTTGATGCACAATGCGAATGCAAAGCCGAACATTCTCAGCAAAGTCAAAATGTTTCCTATGGTTTTTGTAGTTATCGACAAAATTACTATTGTGTATGTGTTGACGTGTATATTGGCAGTATATGACATTAACGTACTCGTATGTGAGAGGCTATTATTGAGGCAAATATAATTAATTTTTATTTATTTTTTGGAGGGGGAAATGTAATCTACTAATAGCCCAGTGCATGTAGCTGAAAGGCTTTCTGTGGTCAGTCGATATCGAGACATTAAAATGGCCATGATTGTAGATGCGGTCATAAAACAAAGCAGTCATGCGTATAAACATCTGGGCTAGCTGAAAGTCTGGCTAAGATGCCAAACATCTAGATCTTTCAGATAATCTTTCCTGATGCCTAGGAAGTTTATTTGAGAGGACCTCATTCAGGGGTTTGCTTGTTTTAGGAAACCTCTAAAGAGACTGCACTTGGATGCCAGAGCCAATGCCCCCATTGTTGCCTGTTATTTTGTGTGTGCACCATGGCGGCTGCCTGTATGCACTGCTGGGTTCTGAATGGTGGAAATATTTCTGTTGTCAGTCCTGGGCAGCTCTGTTGGTGTGGTGCTTTCATATATTAACTTCTGTGTTGAGTTGCCCCAATCTTACAAAGAAAGCCTATTGACCCCCATACACTAGACCAGGGATATGCAAATAGCGGACCTCCAGCTGTTGCAAAACTACAAATCCCATCATGCTTCTGCCCCTGGGTGTCATGCTTGTGGCTGTCAGAGTCTTGCTATGCCTGATGGGACTTGTAGTTCTGCAACAGCTGGAGGTCCGCTAATTGCATATCCCTGCACTAGACGGAAAATTGTTTGAAAATGTCATTTGGACCGTTATTCATTTTTCGTTCAGACACAAATAGAAAATCAGTTTTGCCTTTTCAAAAAAATGGAAGAAATAGGTTGGTAAACTTTTTCCGAAGGAGCGATCTGTTTAAAGGTTAATGTGTTTCCAATAAAAACTGTTTGTACATATGTGACAAAACTTTAACTCTAGACATGTAAATGAATGTTCATGTATAAGACCGATCATTCATTCATAAACGTTACCTTCTCCTTTTTGTTCTGGTCTCCTCTGCTTGTTGTATAGCCATACCGCCAAGCATTCTTATAGCAATGGTCTTTTCTTCCACATACTCCATACTGAAAGGGATGGATGCTGGGCAGAAATTGCTCACACAAAAAAGCACACACAGCTTTCTGACAAACATTTGTTCCTCCTCAGAGGTGTAACAGGAATACACAGAAGAGAGAGCCTAGGTGGAAAGATCAAATGTATTTTGTCACTTTTTTATGTGAACAAATTGGTTCGTTTATGTCCATTGAATTTATTTCTCATTCAAAATTTGGTCACTACGTGATGGTGATATTTTTTGCTCTTACTACTGATTTTTTAGTATTCGAAAACACATCCGAACAATTTTCCTGCTAGCTTATGGCCTGTATAAGAATAGTCTTCTAGAACCTGGGGGACCAGATCAGAAGTTTTATAATTTTTACGTTACATATGGGTGAATATAGTTGCGTTTGGAGGTCCTCTTTAAATTGGTTTATTTTATTTTTTGGTTTAATATATATAGTAATTCATGGATTATAGCTGCTTGGGGTTGAAGAATGTTTGAGAGCCTAAAGTGGGGTTACATTTCTCGTGGTGTTTTTCTGAAAGGAAGAAGGGATGCTTGTAGTAGCCAGCTAGATGATGGTATTAAGTTGGATTCAAACTGGCATTATTTTATTTTTTTAGTACAGGAAAGTTAGATTTTTCTTTCTTCTTTTTGGTCTTTTATGTCGGCTTGAAAGAAAAATGAGACTATTTATTCAGTATACAGTTCAGGTCTCTAGTAACACTATGTGAGGAGAGCTCTGAGTGAAATGCCTGTACAGCCGTTTGCAGTCAGCAACGAATCTGTGACTGTCCCTTTAAGGGTGCATCTGCATTTCCACCTAACCCCCTCATAAAGCTGTTTGCAAATTATATTTAATTACAACCTGGTAACCTGTGGTGATTGATGTGCAGCGTCCTCCAGCCCCCTATTTCCTTTTCCCCCAGGCTATGACTCTCACTCACAATAACATTTTTAGACAAGGCTGTCACTTGTGGGGGTGGATTTCATCCTGGGCAGTTTGCCCCGGGCCCCGTGCTGCTGACTCAGTCAGGAGCCGCATGTGCCGTCTGTTTGGATGTTGTATGCTGGCTTGCTCTTTCCTCTGGGCCCTGCTTACAATTTCTGCCCTTGGACTGTGAGCCCTCGCCTTAAGCGTTTTTGATATGCCTTTTACTGTAGCGTTTCTCGTTTGTCAAACCTATATCCAACTAATTCTCGTCACATCGACTTTAAAGACTTATCAGTCATTTAGTGAGCACACGAATGCGCTTTGCATGGGAATGTTGCACTGTTCGGTCAGTTTATAGCGACATGCTGAGTGGTCTGCGTGTCCCTGAAGAGTTAACCGATTGCTGTTGCTTAAAGAAGCATTGACTGTATGAACTGTAAAAACATTGAATTCAAATCACGTAGTACTGATCTACCTCGAGTGCACTCCATGGGATATAATTGGTGTCTCTATTTAAAGTGTCCTTTTCTTTGCTACACTTGGCAGAGAAATAATGACTCCATTTGATATGTTTGTATGCTAATTTTGTCTTGACAAAGCTAGTTTTATGTTAGGACCACAATGCCATTGGCTTGCAGGGAAGGTGAGTATCACAGTACAGTTCTTAGGGTCGTAACAATTCACCCATCAGTGTTGTTCTTTATCAAGGAAACATTGTTTGCTTTTTATTAAAGAAAGCTATAGTATATTTCCAGCGATTATGCATTAAGTTGTTCCAATAGTTTATCAGAAAGCTATTTTTTGCGAGACTTTAATGTT
Source organism: Rana muscosa (assembly GCA_029206835.1). Classification (NCBI taxonomy): domain Eukaryota; kingdom Metazoa; phylum Chordata; class Amphibia; order Anura; family Ranidae; genus Rana; species Rana muscosa. The sequence continues at coordinate 33,764,083 of JARGYO010005626.1, forward strand.
CTACTTGCTGTTGTATTTTTCCATGTACAAAGTTGTAGTTGTACCCCTAGTGGCCATCGTTGTCCAGCATAGACTCTGAATGTTTGGAGATATAATCTGTTAGTTTTGACCATGTTTAAATCCTCATGGGTCTAAGCTGACTACTAAATTTACAGTGATCTAAAAGGAATGGTAAAAGTGGCCAAGGCCTTCTAGTTGTTAAAGTCTAACTTCAGCCAAAACTGTTCTTTGAGGCTTCTATTTCCTTTATTTTTCATAGAAAGCACATTTTACAGCCAAAGTAAGTAACAGATGTATAATAAAATGATGTATCAGAAGGGTCATACAATGAGATCCACAAATAAACAGGCCCGTCACTATGAGGCTTCTAAACTAAACAGTTAGGAAGGCTTTTAGTGTGGTGTGGTCACAGGGAGAATCTCTTTACCTACCTCTCCCGGTGATAGATTGTCAGAGGAACAGAAGATTATGGTAAATCTCTCTAGTGGGGGGGTTTAGAACCTTTAGTATGTTTTTTGTCCTTGAGTCTTCCTGTCTTGGTTTTGCATAAAATACCAGTGGAAATCCTACACTGGTGTCGGAGAAAGCAACAAAAACTTAAATGATGTACAATCTGTTTTCTGTTCCATCCAAAACAAAAATAGCTTGGGTTCCACTTTTAAGTTGGTGGTTGTAAACCTCATACATGAATTTTAAACAAAGCATATCCCCTTCTAATGTGTACTTGTCTCAATTCAGAGCACCAGGTGTCACTTCAGTCTGCTGCTTCATTCCTCTATCGGTCACTTCTGACAAGTTTTCCTGACACCAAGAGAAAAAGGTGACAGGGGAGCGATCTCCAGCAGATTGACAACTCTGACAAACTTTATAAATTCTGGTCTTTGAATGAATGTAGAAAAGACTGTAGATGGGTTCAACTTATGTAGAATGATTGTTTCCTCTGTGTATCACCCTGAGGCCAGTCACTTCACTGGTTATGTATGAGGGATTACAAGGGTTTACAACCACTTGTTTATGATGGGCAAAAGGACAGGTTTGCATTTACAGTGGCAGTGTTGCAACCTTCACTGCAGTGCCTAGAGAAAACCCAGTATTTTTGATATTGGGAGATATACTACTCAGTGCAACACTCAGCCCAAACACAGGGGACAAGTGTAATGTGATTAAAAGGCCCTTACACATGGGCCGAATATCAGGCAGCATCAGCTAGTTCAATAGAAACTGGCCAACATTCAGCCCGTGTGTATGGCAGCCAGTGCGACGGAAGCCGACCTGTCGAAAAAGGTCTGCCGATCAGCATCTGATCAGCGCGCTCAGCCATTGGCTGGCCGGTGTGTTCTGGTGGGTGGAGGGGTGGGGATGGGGGGCGATGGTCATCCTTTCAGAACACAAAAGTACAGCGGGCGGAGATCGTTGTACGAACATGGGATAGTGCAGCAGCTCCTCCTGAGCGCTTCCGTTTTTTTTTTTTTTTGTAGTAATATTTAAACATTACTGTTTATATCATGAATACATGAATATCAGTGCACCACAGAATGGTATGATTTCTATAAGGATGTTGTGTTGTGGTAAAATGGCACTGGTCTCTTTTTTGGTACTTCCTTTAAGATTGGAAGGTGAATAGCTGAAGGGCAATGTAATGATTTATCATTTTATAGTTCTGATTCCCATCATAGCTCACATAAAACCGACCAAGTACAGGTGACTGACTATATTTACCCATATTTTTTTATGTGACTGGAGGTTCCTATTTTAAATGACTTTTGTAATTGACTTCCCTGATAAAACCCTTGTGTTCATTAACATGTGGTGACTTCTCAAGGTTTCTGAGTAGAATTCGGCTATTCCTATGCTGGCCTCTTTCATAATTTGTCAGTAGTTTGTAAGTTTGCCGGTCCAGGGGTATACAACTTTCAATTTACATAAAATTTCTAAATCTCCGCAGGTGCTGAAGAGAAAATTTTGGAAGAATTTAGGGAAGCGCACAACGGTGACCTTCCAGATTTTCCGCTCCAGGCTATGATCCAGGGCGCTGGCAAACTAGTTCTGATTGATAAGCTGCTGCCAAAACTGAAGGCTGGTGGCCACAGGGTGCTCATCTTCTCCCAGATGGTGCGTTGCTTGGACATTCTGGAAGACTACCTCATCCAACGCAGGTGAGTGTGTATGCCAACCGCATTGCCAACCACAAAGGCAATAGTAGCACTTAGCCCTGCGGTCCTGTAAAGATCTGCCCCAGATACATTAGATTGTTTAGGAGTTTGAATATTCACCTGACTGCTCAGTTTTTGCAGCACTCATTTGTGTCTCTTTAACCCTTCAGTGCCTGAGATGTGAAACAATCTGCCTTTCAAGTGAGACAATGGGCATTGATTTGAGCAACACAAACACATATTTTGGACACATTGATAAATAGACCTAATCTGCTCTATTTTTTTTTTCCTAAGGATATACATAAGCCATAATAATCATGTCTTTTACAATAAAAGCACAGTGCACATGTTGCCTGTTTCTCGTCAGCTCCTTTTATTGATTGGGAATGAAATCCCAGAGGAAATCCGGATTTGTTTGGAATGGCAAGATGTGACTTGTAGCAGCAGGGATGTGCTGACTGCAGAGCTGCTGAACAGGCATACATGAGGCACTCGAGCATCTCCTCCTCATTGCCATTCTGTTCACAAGTTTGCAGCTGAAATACATCAACCTTTTCAAGGAGGATAGTGCTGGAGTTTGTCTTAAGTAAATAAAATAAATTGAAGTACTGGTCTAGATAATAACCCTTTTTTTTTTTTTTTTTTTTTTTTTTTTAATTTTCAGATACCCATATGAGAGAATTGATGGCAGAGTGAGAGGCAACCTTCGCCAGGCTGCTATTGACAGATTCTCCAAGCCAGATTCTGATAGGTTTGTGTTCCTGCTGTGTACAAGGGCAGGAGGTCTGGGCATTAATTTAACTGCTGCTGATACTTGCATTATCTTTGATTCTGACTGGAACCCCCAGAATGACCTTCAGGTAAATGACTTTGCTTTACTGTTAGCTATGTTCTTGGTCTTTTAATAGTCTTTGTAATGTGTGTTTATTAATTTGCAAATAAGTCTCCGACGATATCAAGTGTTGCATATGTGATTAATTCAAATCATGTCGAACAGCGTATTTTGGATTATTTTCACAATGTGTTTTTTTTTTTTTCATAGTGTATGTGTGTGTGTAATATATATATATATATATATATATATATATATATATATATATATATATATATATATATATAATGTATGTGTGTGTGTGTGTATATATATATATATATATATATATATATATATATATATAAAATTATTTTTTTTCACTGTAAACCCCCCTCCATCTATATAATATATGCATTTCCTCTCATCTGGTCATGCCTCATTGATCCTGACTATTCTTTCCCTTTTGTAGTTCCCTCACTAACTTTTTTATGTAGTGTAAAAAAAAAAAAAATTGGATGGAATTTTTACCACCCAGTTGCGACAAAAGATACCACTGGACCTTGTGTATAAATACACATTATTATTCAGTACATTATAAAACCTATAGACCGTGAATTTGTCAGTCTAACCCCCATACAATTTGCATATAACATCTACGTCATATTGCATTCCTGTTGGAAGATTGGCTTGTCCTACCTGTTATAATTGTTAACTGTAATGCTTGACTCATTTCACCGCTGTGAAGGATGTGTGTGTGTGTGTGTGTGTGTATATGTATATAAAATATATTGCATAGGCTGGCCTTAGATGGCACATGACCTATCCAAAGAGATGGGTAGAGATGCTTTTTTTTTTTTTTCCAATGCAGGAGCCTGTAGGACATGCTGAGAAATCCTTTCTGAATTGGCTAGTGGGTACATGAGGCACATGTGCTGTGAGCCAATTTGCTCCCTATTCTTTTATAGACAAGGGATTATTTGCTCACACAGGTCAAAAAAATAAAAAATATTTGTGTTGGAACAAACTGACTTGCTAATTATTGCTAATTAATTCCGGTACAGCTCAATCTTCATTCTTTTACTGCAATGCTTAATGTGTATCTAAAGCCATTTTTTTCCACTTTGAATGGCGTAGTGATAATAGAACCTGAGTTGGGTTTTTATTGGTGTCTGTGTCCCCTTGAGAGCGATTTACTTTCTGTTTGTCCAGGTGACCACTGTCACTGGAACAGAAAGTTGTCATTGGAAGAGAAAAATAGAGGAGACGTTTTCCACTGGGGACAATTGTTCCATTGATTGTTGTCGAAGGGGAATTTCTTCAGAACTTGTATCTACAGGAAAGGAAGTTGAGGGAAATCTCAATAGGACAAAGACCACAGAAAAAATTAATTTTAACCATTCCCAACTGTTTCCAAAATGAAAAAACAAGTCTTGTCCTTGGATACATATTTTAGTGCCTCTTGCAGTGATTGACTATTTTGTACTCTAAAGCTGCCCATTGCAGTCTGGAAGCCACCTTTTTGCAAATTGTATGCAGCATGCTATAGGTCTTGTTATATAATGCTTACTCTAAATTATGTGCTACAAATGAAAATATTTCCTCGGCTTTATCCTTGGTCCTGTTTTATTTCATATTACAAATGAATAGCTCCTGTACTTAATATAAGATGGTAACATCACTTGATGCCGTTTTTGTTTTTTAGGCGCAAGCTCGGTGCCATCGGATTGGACAGAGTAAATCTGTGAAAATTTATCGCCTTATCACAAGAAATTCCTATGAGCGTGAAATGTTTGATAAGGCTAGCCTGAAACTTGGCTTGGATAAGGCAGTTCTGCAGTCCATGAGTGGAAGAGAGAATGCTACGAATGGGGTAAATGGCCTGCAGTTTAGCTTGCATTTAAATAAGTTATGCAGCATTTGCATTTGGCACTTTTTTGCATCATTTTGGCTGTTTTCTTATAGCCTTTTTTATTGATATCTTTTTCTTTTCCTGCAGGTACAGCAACTGTCCAAGAAGGAAATAGAAGACCTTCTACGGAAAGGGGCATATGGGGCACTAATGGATGAGGAAGATGAAGGCTCAAAGTTCTGTGAGGAGGATATCGATCAAATCCTTTCCAGGAGAACCCACACCATCACTATAGAATCAGAAGGAAAAGGCTCCACCTTTGCAAAAGTATGTTCTATAGGATGATGATTTGGATTGGTATTTTCTGAAACCTGGTGCCCATTGCAAGAGTTCAGCGTCCATCTTTAAAACAACATATAGTCTGGTTCCAAGGGACATGTGGGGCCCTGTTTGCTCTTCTCCTTTCTATCTTCACTCTTCTCCTCCTCTCCATCTTTGCTCTTCTCCTCCTCTCTACCTTTGCTCTTCTCTACTTTTGCCCTCCTCCTCCTTCCTCTTCCTCTTCACTACCTTTGCTCTTCTTCTCATGTTTTATGTGTTTTTACTAGTAACAAATTAAACCATTATGGTTCTATACTTGAATGCGTGGAAGGGTTTCACACAAACAGAATTGAACTGGTATATTAGGTCATGTTGGTGCTCTGCCACCAAGTCCCCTCCCATACATAAGGGAACAGACAGGCACATTAGCCATCTTGAACAGGGCATCTTATATTTTCCTGGTCCTAACCTGGCTTAGAATATTCATTCACTTGTGCTTCTACCTGGTAACCAGAAAAACCTGCAGAGTCCGTACTGACCAAGCATGTTTCCTTTTATATCTTGCTATCTTAACAAATTTTTTTAATGTTTGAATTGATCCAAAAACCAGATTACCTAAAATGAAGATATTATCAAATCTGTTCTGAGGGCTAAAGGACCAGGGATATTTAAAACCTACAGATGGCCTTTACAGCTTTATTATACATTTGTTTATTAGGCCAGTTTTGTTGCCTCTGGGAACCGGACAGATATTTCTTTGGATGACCCTAATTTCTGGCAGAAGTGGGCTAAGAAAGCAGAGCTCGATCTTGATGTATTGAATGGAAGGGTAAGTGTTTTCATATATTAGCAGTTGGTGTTCTAGTTGTGAGATTTCTGCATGTGGCCTCATCTCTCTATATATTGATATCGCTTGTAGAACACACTGGTAATTGACACACCACGGGTAAGGAAGCAGACCAGACATTACAGTGCAGTAAAGGAAGATGAACTTATGGAGTTCTCTGACCTGGAGAGTGACGCTGAGGACAAACCTAGCATCAAACCACGTCGGTGTCAGGACAAGTCCCAGGGCTATGCGAGAAGTGAATGTTTCAGAGTTGAAAAAAACCTGCTGGTCTATGGGTGAGTAATACAGCCTCAGACAGATTTTTGTGCTGTGTATTTGGCCACGCAGTATAGCATATGGGGGAAGTAAAAGAGCTGAAAGTTTGCTTGTCAGCACGGTCCTGTTTAGCAGTGTAATTATAAACTTGTATGTCATCATATCTTAGACATCGAACTGCTTATTGAGCTCACATTGCACTTTGTCTGTCTGCACGCTGTATGAACCTTTTTTTCATTTGTCGGTAGGTGGGGCCGATGGACAGAGATCCTTTCCCACGGGCGCTTCAAGCGTCAACTTACAGAACAAGACGTGGAAACCATCTGCCGTACCATTTTGGTGTACTGTCTCAACCATTACAGAGGGGACGAGAACATCAAAAGCTTTATCTGGGATCTAATCACACCAACAGAAGATGGCCAGACTCGGGCTCTGGTAAACCATTCAGGTACATTACATGTTCACAAAGATTCAACTGTCAAGTGTTACTAGAGGAATCTGAGCTGCACGGGGAACAGTCTAGTCTACATGAAAATGCTGGTTGGCTGGCTGTCAAGTTTGACCCTCATTAGTTTGGGTCACCAAGCTAGAATACGTATTCAGATTTAGTATTCTAACTCTCCTGATCTGCATACCTGTTTATAGAGAAACGGACCCCCAAAGCATTTATGTCAGCGTATTAGCATAACAGCCAGGCAGCTTGCATTTTCAGACGGCAGTTTCCACATCTGTCGGGACAAGTTTACTTTAGGTACTGCATTTAGTTTAGACGTTTTTTATTGTTGTACCTTGAGCATGTCCCCTGTAGGTTCCATCTTGTCATTATGAGTAGTAGGTATTTAGAAATGGGGGAGCAGGTCAATGGGGTTGATTTATTAAAACTGGAAAGTGCAAAATCTGGTACAGCTCTGCATAGGAACCAATCGGCTTCCGTTTTTTTTGTAAAAGCTTAAGAGTGCTTTCACACTCGCAACACCCGGGCGTCGGCGGTAAACCCCAGCTATTTTTAGCGGCACTTTACCGTACTTTTTGCTGTGCTTTTCGGCCACTAGCGGGGCGCTTTTAACCCCCACTAGCGGCCGAAAAAGGGTTAAAAGCGCTGTTGCAGCGACGCTTGCCCATTGATTTCAATGGGCAGGGGCGCTTTAGGAGCGGTGAGTTCACCGCTCCTAAAGCGCTGCAAAGAAGCTGCTGGCAGGACTTTTCTTGACGCCCTGCCAGTGCAGCGCCCCAGTGTGAAAGCACTCAGGCTTTCACACTGGGTTTGCAGCTGAGGCTTTTTTCAGGTGCTTTACAGGCGCTATTTATAGCACTAAAGCACCTGAAAAACTCCTCCAGTGTCAAAGGGTTCTAAGTGAACAAGCTGAAGTTAGAAGCTGATTGGCTACTGTGTACAGCTGTACCAGATTCTGCACTCTCCAGTTTTAGTACATCAACCCCACTGTGATCTAAATGCTAATAGCAGCAGTAGAAAAAGCCTGAAACCATTTAATTATTGGTACATTAGTTTCTCTGCTCCTGAAACGCCTTGCTTTGCTGTTCAGAAGCTTTGAAGCTTAAGCCTCTGTGGCACATGAACCTTGTTTATGTTATAAAATTCCCTCCAATGGTCGATGCTTTAACCACTTAATACCAACGAATAACAGCTACAAGGCGGTTCCTTGACTCTGGGAGGACGTCATATAACGTCCTCCCAGAATCGCGCACACGGGAATGTCCGTGGCCGCCGGGTCCAGAGGACCCGGCACATAACGGATTGCGGTAAATAGCCGCTGATAGCGACCATTTACCACGTGATCGCTCCGTCAAATGACGGAGCGATCACTTGTAAACAAACCGTCATGACGCCGGTTCCTCTCTCCCCTCTCTGTACCGATCGGTTCAGTGTGAGAGGGGAGAGATCCATCCATCCCTGCTTGGCCGTACTCTGCAATACCCGGCCGTACTCTGCAATACCCGGCCGTACTCTGCAATACCCGGCCGTACTCTGCAATACCCGGCCGTACTCTGCAATACCCGGCCGTACTCTGCAATACCCGGCCGTACTCTGCCTCTGTATGTGGCCATTCTGTGGAAGTCTCACATATGTGGTATCGCCGTACTCAGGAGGAATAGGAGAATCTATTTTGGGGTGTCGTTTTTGGTATGTACATGCTATGTGTTAGAAATATTGTATAAATAGACAACTTTGTGTTAAAAAAAAAAAACGTTTTAACCACTTCCCGCACACCAGTCGTCATATGACGTCCTTGACTTTGTGTGGGGATATCTGAATGATGCCTGCAGCTACAGGCATCATTCAGATATCAGCTTTTTCAGCCGGCGATTCCCTACACCATAAGAATGTTCATAGCCGCTGTTCCGCCGCTTGATCGTTCTTGCGAGAGGGGACCCCCTCCCGCCACCCTCTGGTGCTTCTACCGATTCACTGCTACAATCGAAGCCAGGATCGGTTTTTTTTATTTTTTTTTATTTCAGGCTTCCCAGCCTAGAGGTGAGATGTGGGGTCTTATTGACCCCATATCTCACTGTAAAGAGGACCTGTCATGTCATATTCCTATTACAAGGGATGTTTACATTACTTGAAATAGGAATAAAAGTGATCAAAAAATGTATTTCTCTTATCATCCATGGACCAACACGGCAGGTCTTAATCACTGAACCTGTGGGTATATGCCCCTGCTTGCAGGAGAAGACCTAGGCAGAATGTTAAAACATTCTAGAACAAACCAGAGCGGAACAGCCCCGCCCAGGGGGGCGGTCCCTCCGGCCATTACCCTCCCACCTGCAGCTAGCAGACCTCAGTTTTTTTCTGCCTAGCAGAAGGAGAAGACGTGGCTCTCTCAGGAGCCAGTCTCTTGGAAGATTTTACTTTTAAATTTTATTCCTTTTGGGAATTTTATTTGATTTTTGAGACCTTCAATCAACTGTCGGCTGGGCAACAGGTTGGGTACACTAGTATCCTCGTAGTCTTCCCTGTCTGACCATCGAGCGTGCTGATCCTCGCCTTGTGTGCGTGAGACTCAGTTCACGACATACCCCATGGCTCCAGGGGTGGCCGGGTTGCTTTCATGCTCCCACGGTCCTCTCAAGATTGAACAGTACCTACTGTATCTTTCGCGGTTGACCGGGCCGACAGCTACGCAGTACGACTCTGTGATAGGTCTGTCTGAAACAAGCCAGTGAGTCCCTCTATTGGCACCGAGGGTGTTCTCCAAGGTGCTTGCGGGACGGGTAAGTAGTCTCTCCTGCTGCAAGGTGAGTACATGCTGGCTGTGTTTCTGTGTGTGGGGGGTTCTCCCTGTCTCCCCCCTGTTATGCTGCTCTCTGCACCCTGTTCTGCTGCTGTGCTGTGTGGAGATGCTTGGGGGGTCACTCTGCCCTGGGGGGGGGGCCGCTCCAGGTCTGTTAATATGTTTGGAATGTGTTCTGGGGGAATGTGTGGTGTTTTTTCGTGCGCCATTGGCGCAGTGTTTTAAATTTAAAAAGTGCGCCATCGGCGGCCATTTTGCCGCGGCTCAAATCAGTTATACAGGCGCCCGGCGGCCATTTTCTTGTAGCCGCGGCGCTTTCAGTTTAGTTTTCGGCCTCTAGCGGCGCTGCTGAGCGGCGCAAATTCCACATCTCACAGATTCTTCACTCTCCTCAGACTCTCGCTACAGCGCGGCTCAGACAGCGGTACCGAGCGGTCCCTAGGGGTGGTGAGTACTCCGGGTATCCCCTCCTCAGCCCCAGCATAGCCAGTGGGTGGGCTGTATTATTCACTGTAATGGTGAATAAGGTCTCAGAGGGTGGCAACGTGGAGTCTGGTTCACCTGTTTCTTCACACTTGTTAGAGACAACTGGCAGTGCTCCTGCACCTGCGGTCCTTATGGACCAGTTGTCGGCAGTCCTGGAGTCATTCTGACCAGGAGGAAAGCAGTGTGTGAGCGCAAGGGAGCAAAAAAGCCCCTATCCCCACTTTATTTCCACAAAAAAAAAAGGGGGGGTGTGCGCTTATTCAGATATGGGCCTAGCCACTACCGCTCAGGACCCTAGCTCTGAATATATTTGATGGTTTTAAACAGGACATTCCTTGCGAGGAAAAATCCAGTTCTGAGTCAGTAAATGACAGGGCGCTTGTTAGTGAACTCATTGCTGCGGTGAGGGACACTCGCAAGCTAAATGCTGCGGATGCAGAACCTCAGGCGGACAGTCTCCTCTGGTTCCTTAGGGCCGGGCCTTCTAAAAAATGTTTTTTTCCATATGTACCTTTCTTTGACCAGCTCATTGATGAGATCTGGGGAAAAAGCCGCAGAAGACTTTTATGGTCCCGCGGCGTTTGCCTATCAGATACCCCTTTGAAGATGCCCTACTTAAAACGTGGGCTTCTCCCCCAGTGGTCGACCCTCCAGTCGCCCGGTTGAACAGGGCCACCACTCTCCCGATGGAGGGGACTCCTGCATTTAAGGACCCCACTGACAGGAGGTCAGAAGTGGTGAGCAGAGCCATGTTTGCCTTTTTGGTGTCCGCCCTACGGCCTGTGGTAGCGGCGACCCTTGTGTCTCAGACACTTATGGGTTGGGCAAATATTTTTGCACCAATCTGTACAGGAGCATAATCTTCCTCCAGACACTATTGCTCTGGCCCACCTAATGGTGCAGGGCCTGGTTTATGTTGCAACGCCACGTTAGACGCGGCCCCTTGTATCTCAGGGCCTCTGTCTTGGTGGTGGTATTGCGTTGTCTGATCTGGTTGAAATGCTGGTCTGCTGACCTAGCTTCTAAAAAGCCTCTGACGGATCTACCATTTAAAGGTGGTAGGATTCCACCGCGTACCCTGATAGCGAAGTTCCTTAATTTCAGGGATCGCGACAAGATCCTCCGCCTAACCAGAGAGAAGGGGAATATCCCCCATACCAATGCTTGTGTTGCCGTCTTCCCGGACTTCTCCAATGAGGTGCAACGGCAGCGGTCCAGGTTCCAGGATGTTAAGAAGCGCCTCCGCACTCTACACCTCAAATACGCCATGCTGTACCCTGCAAAGCTTCGTGTGGAGTGCGACGGTCGGACCCACTTTTTCGAGGACCCAGAGTCGGCATCCACTTGGATTGACTGGAGAGATCGGCGAGATTGAGCATACCGCGCTGTCTGGGAGCTGTGAGTACTTTTATTTTCTCTCCCCTGCTGCCCCCTGTGCCGGTGGCACTCCCTGTTCGTGCCCTGGTGATTCGCCTCACGGTTGCTCTGTTGCTAGTGGGTGCCCTCCGCCGGGACGGGGGAGACAGACCTAAAAGCCTTTTCCGCCCCTCCTCGGATCTCACAGCATGCTCGCCACCTTCGGGTGACCTAACTGTTAATTCCCCGTTCTCCCCACGCATGGGAGATGCTTGTAGAGGGCAGCTTACCGAACGTTGCTGGAACTTCCTATCCTACTTTACGTACCACCCTGATGGCAGGCGGGGTTCCCTTCTGCACGGCTGCAATGGTGTTGTGCTTTTGTGGCCCCTACACCCCATGCACTTCTCAGAGAAGAAGTCGCCCCCCTAGGTTCTCTATGGACTTTTTTCACTCCCCCCGTTTACCTGATTGTTTTTTCCTCCTTTTTTGTTTTCTGTTCATCACAGGTATCTATGTCCCTTTGAAATTAAGTCCCTCGCCTCCAATGCTTTTTTCACGTTGGATGTCCCCGGTTGATACCTGGTTTTGGGATACTATGTTCATGCCGAGTTGGGGTGGCACTGGACTGGGAGGGAGGGGAAATGTTTTGGCTGTTTTTTATTTGCCACTATGTTCACAATTGTTTATTTCTGCTAAAGGTACTATGTCATTGTCATACATGCACTATCAATATTGGTTGCTGATGTGTTCTGTACTGTCTGATGTGTCCTTATCTGCTCTGCTGGTCCTGGTCTGGCTGCGGTCTATTATACACACCATATACCCACCATGAGTTCCCTGAAGTTCCTCACGTGGAATGTTAGAGGCTTACGCAATAAGATCAAACGCACAGCGGTCCTGACATTTCTCAAATCTCAGAGAGCTGACATTATCACACTGGTCGAGACCCATGTCACGGGCCACTTGCAATCCTCCCTTAAAAAACCTTGGGTGGGGTGGGCTTATCATGCCACTCACACCTCATATTCCAGAGGAGTATCGGTCCTGGTTGCCAAACGGGTACCTTTTGAGCTTATACTGCTCCGCACGGATCAGCAGGGCAGATATGTGTTTATGCACGCCACCATTAATGGGTCTCCTATCCTGCTACTTGCCTGCTATATTCCCCCCCCGTACAACTCAGCTGTAATTCAGGAAGGCCTTGCCTTTATGACACAATACCCCTCCGTACCGGCAGTGTGGATGGGGGACTTCAATATGACCCTGATCCCCGCTCTGGACCGTCTGGGCACACTGGATCCCCCCCTTAACCCACCGACCCATACCAGACTGCACCGCATAATGACCGACTTTGCTCTTGTCGACACTTGGCGCCACAGACACCCGCACACTAAAGTCTTCTCATGCTTTTCAGCCAGTCATAACACAATGTCACGAATTGATTTTGTTTTTATCTCAATGTCCCTGCTGCCTAAGCTAGGAGAAGTGGGCTTTGCTCCGAGAGTACTCTCGGATCACGCCCCCTACTGGGTCACGATCCAGCTCCTGAAGGCTTCCCCTGCTCCTTCTTGGCGGCTAAACCCGTTCTGGCTCACTGCCCTGCAGGACCAGGATGACATCCCCACAGAATTGCAATACTATTTTACGGCCAACAGGGACACTGCCACGCATGATGTGGTGTGGGAAATGTTTAAACTTCACGCTCGTTCCCTACTTTCCACACGTATTAACAGGCTTAAACGGTCATCAACACTTATTGTCCAGCAGGCTGCGGAGCACCTGCAGGCGCTGGAGGAGGCGTTCCACTGGGACCCCTCGCCCAGCGCGGCCAACAATCTAAAGATTCAGGCGCGCCAGGTCTCCCAATTGCACATAGAGAAGGCTAAACAACGTATCTTCTTCTGTAGACAGAGGGTGTTTGAGTATGGAGAGAGATCGGGCAAACTGCTCGCTTATCTCGCCCACTTGGATATGCGTCCCCCTGTGGTGGTGTCCTTGACCGACCCGCAGGGGGACGACATCACCGATCCGCAACTGGTGGCGGAGGAATTTGGGAGATTCTACCGTGCACTCTACACTTCCAGGGTCACCCACACTCCCCAAGACACCAGGGACTACCTAGCGGGAGTTCAATTCCCTAAACTGACAGACGACCAGCTTGAAATTCTGGAAGCCCCTATTACTGAGGAGGACATCTCCGAGGCCATTTCCTGTCTGGCCTCATCCAAGGCCCCAGGATTGGATGGCCTACCTCTTGAATTCTATGCCACCTACTCTGAAATCCTAATCCCTGAACTTAAGTACCTGTATAAATCTATATTTGACTCAGGAGTTCTACCCCCATCTATGCGAGAAGCCCAAATAGTCGTAATTCCCAAACCCGGAAAGGACCCTAAATACCCGGAGTCGTATAGGCCCATTTCCCTGTTGCAGGTAGATATTAAAATATTAGCTAAGATTCTAGCCTCCCGCCTTAACCAGGTTATTCTGTCATTGATACACCCTGACCAAACCGGCTTTATGCCAGGGAAGAACACGGCCATGAATATTCGCCGCCTATTTATGAATATTCAGGGGTCCCATGATGAAATTGGCTCGAGGGTCGTGGTGGCGCTGGATGCCGCCAAGGCCTTCGACTCCGTGGAGTGGAACTACCTGTGGGAGTGTCTCTCAAGATTTGGATTTGGCCCCAGCTTTATTCGCTGGGTCCAACTCCTCTATCAATCCCCGAGGGCCAGAGTGTTTGTGAATGGTTGGCTTTCTGACCAGTTCCCGCTGGAGAGGGGGACCCGGCAGGGCTGCCCCCTTTCCCCCATGCTTTACGCATTGGCTGTGGAGCCGTTGGCCATAATGGTCCGTGCGGACACTTGCATCCGAGGTCTCAGGATGGGGAACCTGGAAGAAAAGATTGGGATGTATGCCGACGACACACTTTTGTATCTGGCGGACTCCGGTCCTTCTCTTATAGCAGCCCTCCAGTCCATAGAACGTATGGGTGGCCATTCGGGTCTGAGTATTAATTGGGCTAAGTCCCAGATCCTTCCGATTGACCATTTCCCCTCCTCGTTCGCGTCCCCTCCTCTGGCTCTCCCAAGGGTCTCCCAGATTAAATACCTTGGCGTACAGGTCACTAGATCGCTCTCAGATTATAAACTACTGAACATTGAACCCCTGTTTGCTCTGATCAAGAACAAGACGCAGACTTGGGCCAGACTACCCCTGGGTGTTATGGGTCGCGTCAGCTTAGTTAAGATGATACTCCTTCCCAAGATACTCTATTTGGTCTGGCATGCTCCCCTCTATATACCACAAAAAATTTTCAGGACAATTGAATCCATCCTGAATTCATTTATTTGGGGTCATGGCAGACACAAATTATCCTGGAGAATCCTGAAGAACCCTGTGACGTTGGGAGGAGCTGCTCTCCCTGACTTTCAGGATTATTATTTTGCCTCCCAGCTGTCCCACTTCTGTTATTTTGATAAACATGAACTAACGAGATACCAGACACTACTCTGTGAGCACCCAGATGACTCGCCCCACACCCCACTTCAATCGGTCCTAAGAGCCCCATTGACAAGACGCCCCCCCCCAACGCACAGCAGACATGTTGACTCACCACCGGAGGGTATGGCGGGCGGCACTGCAGAGAACTGGGACCCCAAGGGTACACTCTCATACCCCTCTCTGGTACAATACATGCTTGCCAGAATTATTGTCCATTCCGGACCCCGCGGCGTGGATATGCCATGGGATCTTATACATACACCAGATCATGACCGATTCAGGCCTTAAGTCATTCCAAATGCTGAAGGACGAATTTTCCCTCCCCAATTGCCTTTTCTTCAGGTATTTGCAACTCCGTCACGCCATACAGGCCCAGTTTTCTGGCTCTTACCCGTCCCTGGCAGTTCCCTCCATAGTGGACATAGTCACGGGTAATGTGCCTGCTAAGCTCATCTCCACTTTGTACTCCGCCATTCGTCTCCCTAGCACCACAGCATTGGCCTATACTGCTAAGACTAGATGGGAGGCGGATGTTGGACTTATAGAGGATGAGGACTGGGGCGAGATTTTGGAGGACGTGAAAAAGGTTTCCCCCAAGCTGTCGGACCGCCTCACACAGCTGTACATTATACATAGAACATATCTGACCCCTCAGAGAGTGGCACGTTTCAGGCCCACGTACAATCCAGGATGCCGCCTCTGTGACCATACCCCGGGCTCCTTTTACCACCTCATATGGTTCTGTCCTACCATTCAGGCATATTGGACACAGGTGATACGCTTCCTACACGATCAGATGGGCTCCCCTGCTACCCTTGACCCAAAGATGTGCCTACTTGGCCTGTTGCCAGACTTGGATGCCGACAAACCCCTCCGTACCTTTTTACATGAGACGCTATTCTTGGCAAGAAAAGTAGTGGCCCGTAATTGGATGCAGGCCCTGCCCCCTACAGTTCAGTGCTGGAAAAAGGCGGTTAACGATGCTCTCCCATATAAAAAACTGATTTATGTACATAGAGGGTGTCCGCTAAAGTATGAGAAGGTCTGGGACAGATGGATGGCGGATGGTGAAACGTGTACTTGACATGTTGATTTTTTGTTTTTGTTGTATACCGGCTCTACTTTCACTGCTGTTATTATCTTTGTGACACACAGATGCTTCACTGTGTTCATGTATGTACTATTATATTGGCCATACTGGCTTATGTTGATTTATGTACCATGCATACTTTTCAATAAAGTTGGTTTCCAATTAAAAAGGTGGTAGGATTTTCGGTGCTGCGCTGGATGACATCATCAAGGATGTCACTGGAGGTAAAAGCACTCTTCTTCCTCAGGCTAGCAAGGGTAAGGAGGCCGCTGTAAGCAGGGTCCTTCCTTTCCAGCAAAAAAGTTTTTTTTTCGTCAGTCAACGGGGAGGCCCTCCCAGACTGACAGCGGTGCGGCTGGTGGACACAAGCGCCCCTGGGTGCGTAAGCCAAACAAGCTGGCTCCCCAAGCCCGCCTCCGCATGAAGTCTTGCCCCCACCCGACTCTGGGGTAGGGGGGACGACTTTGCATGTTCACGGATCGGTAAACCTCCCGGATCTCCTACCGGTGGGTGGGCGAGGTGATCACCTCAGGTTACAGGATAGGTTTCCGTTCCTGGTCCCAGACAGATTCTTCCCTTGAATCTTCCTCTCCTTCCTGCCCGTCGGGCAGCCCTATGGGGCCTATTCAGGATTGGCCCCATAGGGCTGCCCGACGGGTCCGTCAGAGGAGAGGTTTCAGGGATTCTACTCAAATTCGTTTGTCGTCCCAAAAAAGAGACAGGGTTCGGCCTATCTTGGACCTCCAGGTCCTGAATGCCTTCGTGAAGGTGCAAAAGTTCCACATGGAATCCATTCGCACGGTGATCAGTACACTCCGTCAAGGGGATTTCCTGGAGACCTTGGACATCAAGGACGCCTACTTGCATGTTCCGATCTGTGCAAGTCACCAGAAGTTTCTGCGCTTGCGATTGGCGAAGTCCACTCTCAATTTGTGGCTCTTCCTTTTGGCCTAGCCTCGGCACCGAGGGTGTTCCCCAAGGTGCTTGTGCCGGTTCTAGCTTGCTGAGACAGCGAGGCATTGCTGTCATGGGCTATCTGGACGATCTTCTTCTCAGAGCAGGAAATGGCTCAGAATTAGAAGACAGTATGACTATCGTCAGTCAGACCCTCAGGGACTTCGGGTGGCTCCTAAACATTCAGGAGTCAGTCCTGGTCCCGACTCCAGGTCTGGAGTATCTCGGTCTGATTCTGGACTCCTTGGAGGCAAAGGTATTCCTACCTCCGGGGAAGCTACTGACACTTCAGTCTGCAGTGCGGGTGCTGACATCCCAAAAAATGGTCGTCAATCCGTTTTTGGATGGGAGTCCTGGGACTCATGGTGACCTCTTTCGAGGCCATTCCATATGCCCAATCACACACCAGGGCATTGTGGAAGGAGATCTTGTTCGCTTGGGACAAATCCCTGTTGTCTTTGGATTTTCCGATCCAGGTGAGTCACCTGGTCAGGGCGTCCCTGACATGGTGGTTCGGGTCCCCGGCTCTTCGGTCCGGGAAGTCGTTCCTCCCCGTCCAATGGACAGTGTTCACTACAGACGCCAGCCTGAAGGGCTGGGGAGTCCTGTTGGCCCAAGGGCTTGGACTCCGGACGAAGCCCGTTTGCCGATTCAATGTTCTGGAAATACAGGCCATCAGACTGTGCCTCTCCTCCTCGTGGTCTGAGAGATTGCAGGATCGCTCCATTAGGATCCAGTCGGACAAAGTCACGGCGGTGGCGTATGTCGACCATCAAGGGGGGGGACTCGGAGCTCAGCTGCGGCTTCCGAGGTCCCCCGTACCCTGAAGTGGGCTAAAAGAAGCATGCCGTCTGTCGGCCGTTCACATTCCGGGCATAGAACTGGCGGACTATTTGAGTCGCCAGACGTTGGACCAGGGAGAGTGGTCCTTGCACCCGGAGGTATTTCGACTCCTTTGCCACACAGACGGTGGGGCACGCCAAAGGTGGACCCGATGGCCTCTCGACTCAATAGTTGTCGGTTTGTGGCCAGATCCAGGGATTCTTGAGCGGATGCCTCAGAGGCGTTGGTGGCCCATGGGGTCATTATCACCTGATATACGTTTATCCTCCGCTGCAGTTGCTCCCTCGCCTGCTGCACAGGGTGGCGACCGAGGGTATTCCGGTGATCCTCATTGCTCCGGATTGGCCTCGGCTTCACTGGTACGCCGATCTAGTACGTCTCGTCGTGGCCGTTCCCTGGCGGTTGCCAATAAGGGAGGACTTTCTGTCTCAAAGTCATATATTTCATCCTGCCTTTGCAGTCTCTGGCCTTAACGGCATGGCTGTTGAAAGCCAGGTGTTGAGAAACCGAGGTCTCTCGGACTCGGTCATTTCGTCCATATTAAGGGCACGGAAGTCTTCCTCCAGAATTATCTATCTCTGTACCTGGAAAGCTTACATCGCCATGTGCGAAGAGCTGGACTGACGTCCTCGGACGTATTCCGTCCCTAGAATCCTGCGTTTCCTGCAGCATGGAGTGGCCCAAAGGCTCGCTTTGAGTATCAATAAGGGTCAGATTCCGGCCTTGGCCGTCTTCTTTCGGCGACCACTAGCGGGTCATTCCTTGGTTAGCACCCTTGTGCAGGGGGTTCGCCATGTGCTCCCTCCTGTCAAGTCTCCTCTCCCCCCGTGGGATCGGAATTGGTACTCTCGGTTCTCCAGGAACCTCCTTTTGAGAATATCAGGGATATTCCCCTCTTGACTTTGTCTCAGGAGGTGGTCCTTTTAGTGGCAATCACTTCTGTTAGACGAGTGTCTGAGTTGGCGACCTTGTACTGCAAGTCGCCATATTTAGTCATCCATAAGGATAAGGCGGTGTTGCATCCGTGACTTTCTCTTTTGTCAAGGGTGATCTCGACCTTTCACTTAAATGAGGACATTGTCCTCCCGTCCTTGTGTCCTCACCCATCGCATCCCAGAGTGTGCCCGGCACACTTTGAATGTGGTACGAGCCTTGCGGGTGTGCCTGTCTGCTACTGCTTCTATTCGGAAGTCTGACTCTCTGTTCAGAAACAGGGCCAAGCGGCTTCGTCTGCCACCATTTCTAGGTGGATCGGACAAACCGTCTTTCAAACCTATGCTCTCATGGGGCGGGCGCCTCCCTTTCCGGTTACGGCGCATTCCACCAGGGCAATTGGTGCTTCCTGGGTTTTCCGACCTCAAGCGTCGGTTGCACAAGTGTGCAAGGCGGCGACCTGGTCGTCTGTTCATACCTTTTCTAAGTTTTATAGGGTTGATATGGCTGCATCTCCGGATGCTTCCTTCGGCCGCAAGGTGTTGCAGGCCGCTGTTTAAAGTGGCAACTCCTCCGTTGAGGAGCTCTGCCTTGTTTGGAGTGAAGTTTTTTGGTTTTTCCATTTATACTGCTCCCATCCCTCTTGACACTGCTTTGGGACATCCCACACGTTCAGGGATTAAGAGCAGCCGTGTCGGTCCATGGATAAGAGAAAATAGGATTTTTGTACTCACCGTAAAATCCATTTCTCTGACATCCATGGACCGACACGGCACCCACCCTTCCTTTTATGTTTGTACTGCTTTGTTACGAACTGAGGTCTGCTAGCTGCAGGTGGGAGGGTAATGTCCGGAGGGACCGTCCCCCTGGGCGGGGCTGTTCAGCTCTGGTTTGTTCTAGAATGTTTTAACATTTAACATTTTGCCTAGGTCTTCTCCTGCAAGCAGGGACATATACCCACACGTTCAGTGATTAAGAGCTGCCGTGTCCGTCCATGGACTTTACGGTGAGTACAAAAAATCCTATTTTTTGGGGAAAAATGTGTCAAACTAAAATAAAGTAAAATGAACAATAAAAAAATATATATTTTTTAAAGCGCCCCTGTCCCCGTGTGCTCGCATACAGAAGCGAGCGCATACGCAAGTCCCGCCCACATATGAAAACGGTGTTCAAACCACACATGTGAGGTATCGCTGTGAAGGTTGGAGTGAGAGCAATAATTTTGGCCCTAGACCTCCTCTGTAACTAAAAACATGTAACCAGTAAAAATATTTAAAGCGTCGCCTATGGGAAATTTTTACTCGGCATAACTTCTTCTTTCACATTATGCAAAAACATTGGGCTAACTTTACTGTTTTTTTTGTTTGTTCATGACTCCTTCGTTCATGGACCGACACAGCTTCTCTATTGACATAGTGGGTATTTTTTATTTTTTTCACACAAATAGAGATTTCTTTTGGTGGTATTTAATCACCATTGGGTTTTTCATTTTTTTCGCTATAAAAGAAAAAAACTGAAAATTCTGTAAAAAAAAAAAAAAATAGGATTTTTTACTCACCGTAAAATCCTTTTCCGAGTTCATGGACCGACACAGCTTCTCTATTGACATAGTGGGTATTATCTGTTAATTAGGAGTGACTAGGCAGAAAACTTGTAAAAAGTGTTGCATCACACCTTCTACAGTACCGCCCAGGGGGCGGACCCTCTGGTATATCCCCTCACTCTGCATCTCGCAGATCAGTTTTTTTCTGTCTAGCAAGGAGTAGGACATGGCTCCCTTCGGGCCCATTGGTCCGGGGGGGGAAAAATATATTTTGCCAAATTTTTCCTGCGATCTTCGATCAACTGCCGACTGGGTGACAGGCTGGATCTTCGATCCTTGTAGTCTCCACAGTTTCGGCCATCGAGTGTGTGCCGACCCTAGCTACGCGCTGGGTTTTCCATGACATGCCCGTCGATCCACGGGTGGCCGGTGAGCCTACGCTCCAGGGCTTGCATCGGACTGCTCAGCTTCAGCTGACCTTACAGCCGAGTCGCAGCAGCCTGTCCGGTGAGCGTCGCGCTCCAGGGCATACATATGATCGTCCCCTAGGGTCCAATCACAGCATGCCTGGCCAAAAGTCACCTTCCGTGCGCGGACGATGATCTGTTTGGAATGTCTTCCAGCATGATACATGCAGGATAGGTAAGTAAACTCCCCTGCCTCGGCTGGGTGATTTGGCTGGACATTCCTGGAGAGACTAAGTAAGTGGTTGTGGCCCCTTTCTTCCCTCTCACCCTGCCTTTCCCTCCTCCCTGGGCTTCTGGCTAAGCTTGCTGGGTGCTGGGGGTCACCTAAGGGGTTCCACTGGAGCTGGGCTGGCTGTAACTAACATTTAAAAGAAATGTAATTTCTGCTTACCTGTATGTGCTTCCCCCTCCATGCTGTCGGCGGCCATTTTGCGTTGATCCATGCCTGTTTCGGCTTCTAGTGACTGCCCGGCGGCCATTTTTTCTGTGGTTTCGCGCCTATAGTTATATATCGCCGTTCGGCGCCATTTTCTTGTAGTTCCACACCCACTGGCCTCTATCGAATGATCGGCGGCCATGTTTATGATTCACGCTGTATGTATATACCGCCGTTCGGGCGCCATCTTTTTGTGGTCTATGGCTGCTTTGGCCTCTATCTTCGGCTCGGCGGACATTTTCTTAGAGCCCACATTATCTTCCATACAGCCGTTTGGCGGCCATTTTGCGAGAGTCTCCGGCCTCTAGGGTGCATTACACTGGCGCAAAAAATTCACACAGGAAGCGCTGATAAAAGAAGCAGACTGACACATCAGCGGTGGGACAGCATCACAGGCGCAGCACACAGCAGCATAGCGGTACCGATCCAAGGGTGGTGAGTCCTCTGGGTGACCCAGCATCTCTGCAGCACAGGAGGGTGGCCAATTAATATCTTGCCTGGAGCCCTGTGGGTGTCAGCGCGTGGTCAGCATGGCATCTGAGCCAGATGTTTTCTCCCCTGAAACACCAGATTTAGCAGCTGGTGCCCCTGAGGTGTCTATGGGCGCTATGTCGGCAATCCTAGAGGCTTTTGCTGCCAGGGTGGAAGCAGCACACGGGAATACAGGGGGTAGTAAACGCCCCCGTCCCCTGCAATCTTCTGGGGATATTTCTGATGCAGAACCCGGTCCAGCTACGGCTCATAGCCCAGATTCTGACGCATCAGAGACTGCAGACCGTGACCGATCGGACAGTGAGGATGACTCCAAGTCCAGGTCAGTACGCGAGAAGGCTTTGGTATCTGACCTTATTACTGCAGTGCGGGATACGCTAAAATTGGAAAATACTGCAGAAGCAGCAGAGACTCCGGTCCCCTTTTTGGGTTTCGTAAACCTGCCCGCACTGCTAGGGTGTTTCCTTGTGTGTCTTCTTTTGATAAGCTCTTATACAAGGATTGGAAGAACCCACTAAGGGTTTTTACAGCCCCAAAGAAGTTTGCGGTACGGTACCCCTTTGAGGAGAGTTTTCTGAAGAAATGGACCTCTCCCCCCTATTGTGGACCCTCCGGTGTCCAGACATAATAGAGCCACCACAATTCCAGTAGAAAGGGGCTCCTGTTTTCAAGGACCCTGTGGATAAGGCTGAAGCACTCGCTCACTACCTATACTCAGTGGTAGGCTCGGCAGTACGCCTGGCATTGGCGGGGGCCCTAGTGTCTCAGACACTTACTGAATGGGCAAAATTTGCTACTCCTGGGGTTAAAGGAGCGAGATGCTCCTCCTGATGAGAGAACTTTGGCCGACCAGTTGGTCCAGGGCGGGCCTTAGGTTTGTCTGCGAGTCAGACATGGATACTATTCCCCTGCTGTCAAAAACTTCAGTTTATGCAGTAGCAATACGCCGCCTGATCTGGCTAAAGGGCTGGTCTGCGGACCAGACTTCCAAGAAGGCCCTGTTGGATCTGCCCTTTAAGGGCGACAGACTTTTTGGGGCCTCTCTGGATGACATCATCAAGGATGCCACAGGAGGTAAAAGCACGTTGCTTCCTCAAACTAACAAGGGTAAGGGGCCATGCCAAGGGCTCTCCTTTAATGCACGCAAGCGGTTTTTTCGTCCCCCTATGGGGACAGGGAAAAGACCCCATGCCGACAAAGCACCTGCCCAAGGACAAAAGCGTCCTTGGTCCCGCAAACCCAACAAGCCTGCGGACAAATCTGCATCCGCATGAAGGTCCGCCCCCACCCAGCTCTCGGGTGGGGTGACGTCTTCGCAAATTCGCGACTCGGTGGACAGCTCTAGTCTCCGACAGGTGGGTTTGCGAAGTAATCTCCTCAGACTACAAGATAGAATTTCTCTCTTGTCCACCGGACAGATTCGTCACCTCCAATCTCCAGCTACTACCGACCTGTCGGGAGGCCCTGTATGGGGCGGTCCAGGGTCTGCTGGAACGCTGGGTAATTATTCCTGTTCCAGAACAGGAACGGGGTCAGGGTTTTTACTCAAATCTGTTCATTGTACCGAAAAAGGATGGGGTTCGTCCAATCTTGGATCTCAGGGCCCTCAATTGCTTTGTGAAGGTACAAAGATTTCAGATGGAGTAGGTTCGATCTGTAGTCACTGCTCTCCATCCGGGGGACTTTCTGGCCTCCTTGGACATCAAGGACGCATACCTGCATGTTCCCATATACTCCAGACACCAGAGGTTTCTGCGATTTGCAATCGGGAAGAACCACTATCAGTTTGTGGCCCTCCCGTTTGGACTTGCTTCAGCACCCAGGACGTTCACCAAGGTGCTCGCTCCGATTCTGGCACTTCTAAGACAGCGGGGTATCGCCATGGTGGGCTACTTGGACGACCTTCTTCTGAAGGCCCCTTCAAGCTAAGAATTAGAGGTAAGCGTGTCCATTACCTGTCAGACTCTTCGAGACTGTGGTTGGATACGAAACACGCAAAAGTCAGTATTGGTGCCGACAACGCCTAGTGTACCTGGGGTTGATTCTTGATTCCTCAGAGGCAAAAGTATTCCTCCCTGTGGAAAAGTTGCAGACCCTTCGGGCTGCAGTGCGGCAGCTGACTTCCAAGAGTTGGTCGTCACTCCGTTTTTGCATGCGAGTGTTAGGCCTCATGGTAGCCTCCTTCGAGGCGGTCCCATATGCTCAATATCACACTCGGGTGTTACAGAAAGAAGTTCTATCCAGATGGAACAGATGCCCATCATCTCTGGATTATCAAATCCGAGTGAGCCACCTAGTCAGGAGATCCCTGGTATGGTGGCTGACAGCACCGGCTCTTCTGGCCGGGAAGTAATTTCTTCCGGTTTACTGGATAGTGATCACGACAGACGCCAGCCTTACAGGTTGGGGGGGGGGGGGGAGTCTGGGGTGTTCAGTCGGCGCAAGGTTGCTGGACCCGAGAGGAATCCCGCCTGCCGATCAATGTCCTGGAAATCCGGGCGATCAGGCTGTGCCGCTTCAGATGGTCTTAGAGGCTGCAAGGGCGGCCAGTCAGGATCCAGTCAGACAATGCCACAGCAGTGGCATATGTCAATCATCAAGGAGGAACAAGAAGTTCAGCTGCAGCATCGGAGGTTGCTTGCATCCTGAAGTGGGCAGAGAGGAGTGTACCGGCACTGTCAGCCGTGTACATTCCGGGTGTGGAAACCTGGCAGGCGGACTACCTGAGTCGCCAAATGCTGGACCAGGGAGAATGGTCCTTACACCCAGAGGTGGCTCCAGCTCCTCTGCCAAAGATGGGGCATACCAGATGTAGATCTTCTGGCTTCCCGACTCAATCGGAAGGTATTGAGGTTCGTGGCCCGGTCAAGAGACCCATGGGCAGAAGCCACGGAATGCGTTGGTGGCATCGTGGGGTCAGTATCGGCTAATCTATGCCTTCCCTCCCTTAAGGCTTCTTCCTCTTCTGCTCCGCAGAGTGGAGGCAGAGGGAATTCCAATGATCCTAATCGCTCCGGATTGGCCTCAGGGTCCTTGGTACGCCTATCTAGTCCGTCTGGTAACAGACGTCCCCTGGCATCTACCACTACGGGAGGACCTGCTATCGCAAGGTCCCATACTCCATCCTGCTTTACGGTCCCTGGCTTTAATGGCATGGCTATTGAGAACCAGGTACTGAGAGACCAGGGCCTGTCAGATTCAGTAATCTGTACTATGAGAAGTGCTCGGAAACCGTCCTCTAGGAAGGTTTATCAATGCACTTGGAAGGCCTAAATCTCCATGTGTGAGGAAATGAAATGGCATCCGCGTACTTATTTGATTTCCAGAATCCTGCTGTTTTTACAGCATGGGGTGGACCAAAGGCTTGCCTTAAGGTAAGATTAAGGGACAGATATCTGCCTTGGCTGTCTTTTTTCAGTGACGCCTGGCGACTCACTCTCTCGTGAGTACATTTGTGCAGGGAGTTCGACATGTGGCTCCTCCGGTCCGTCCCCCGCTACCTCCGTGGGACTTGAACCTGGTCCTCTCGGTGCTTCAGAAGGCACCGTTTGAGAATATTAGAGATATTCCCCTGTTCACACTTTCTCAGAAAGTGGTCTTTTTGATGGCTGTTACGTCAGTTAGACGAGTCTCTGAGCTGGCAGCCTTCTCCTGCAAGGCTCCCTATTTGATTTTCCACAAGGATAAGGTGGTGCTGCAGCCGCAGCCTTCCTTTCTTCTGAAAGTCGTTTCGGCTTTTCATCTCAATGAAGACATTGTACTTCCATCCTTGTGTCGTCATCCGTCGAATCCTAAGGAGTCGGCGTTGCATTCCTTGGACGTTGTCCGAGCTTTGAGAGTATACCTATCTGCTAATTCCCTGTTCCGGAAGTCACTCGCTGTCGGCCACCAATCTCTAGGTGGATCCGACAGATAGTAATCCAGGCTTAAGCCTTAAAGGGTCAAACGCCCCCCTTTCCTGTCACGGCGCATTCGACCAGGGCAATAGGTGCCTCTTGGGCTTTCCGACATCAAGCGTCTGTTTCCCAATTATGTAAAGCTGCGACTTGATCATCCGCTCAAACACTTTAACAAAATTCTACAAAGTTGATGTAGGTGCATCTTCGGATGCCTCTTTCGGCTGCAAAGTTTTGCAGGCAGCTGTTTAGAGTTGCAACTCCTCCGTTGGAGGAGTGCTGTTTTGTGTTCGGGGTGAAGTTTATTTTTTATGCTGTTACCACCCCTCGTTTTTCTGACACTGCTTTGGGACGTCCCACTATGTCAATAGAGAAGCTGTGTCTGTCCATGGACGAAAGAGTAAATAGGATTTTTTTACTCACCGTAAAATCCTTTTCTGAGTTCATGGACCGACACAGCACCCACCCCTCCTTTTTAAGTTTGTACTGATTTTTGACGAACTGATCTGCGAGATGCAGAGTGAGGGGATATACCAGAGGGTCCGCCCCCTGGGCGGTACTGTAGAAGGTGTGATGCAACACTTTTTACAAGTTTTCTGCCTAGTCACTCCTAATTAATGGATAATACCCACTATGTCAATAGAGAAGCTGTGTCGGTCCATGAACTCAGAAAAGGATTTTACGGTGAGTAAAAAATCCTATTTATTTATTTTTTTTACAGAATTTTCAGTCTTTTTTTTTTTTTTTTTCTTTTATAGCGAAAAAAATTAAAAACCCAACGGTGATTAAATACCACCAAAATAAATCTCTATTTGTGTGGAAAAAAGGACAAAAATTTATTTTTGGTACAGTGTTGTATGACTGAGTAATTGTCATTCAAAATGTGAGAGCACCGAAAGCTGAAAATTGGTCTGGTTATTAAGGGGGTTTAAGTGCCCAGTTGTCAAGTGGTTAATACTTACCTGGTCAGGAGTAGACTGAAATGAGAACATGGGAATGTCAGAAGATGCTGATGCCTGTGATCTGTGTGTGCATTTTGTTAAATGGCACACAGAGTACTTGTGTTTTCAGCAATTCAACTTGCAGGAACATTCACCAGGTACATGATGTTGACATCATTTTGTAAGGGTTCTAAGCATCTCTGGTGCTTGCCTGTTCTCTGTAAAATTTAATGTAAAATTAACCTCTTGCCGCCCGCCATATAGCAGAATGACGGCGGCAAAGTGGTTGTGATATCCTGACTGGACGTCATATGATGTGATCAGGATATAACTGCTGGCGCGGCGATCGGGGGTGCTGTGTGTCAGTCTGACACGCAGCAACTCTGATCGTGGTATGAAGCCTCTGGTCACAGCTGATCACGTGGTATGAAGCCTCTGTCAATCACAGCTGATCATCGCGTGAACCAAGAAGTGCCGGTAAACGGCTCTCCTCAGTTCATGCTGACAGGGAGAGCCGATCGGCGTCTCTCCCTGTCAGAGGGGGGGGGGGGGGTCTGTGCTGATAATCAGCACATTGGCACATTTTGATGGGGCTGTGGTGATAATCAATCAGTTGAAAATAAATGCCCATCACATGCCAGCCTGTGCCCCTATATAAAGCCTGTCAGTGCCCATATCCGTGCAGATCAGTGCCCACAACAGTGCCCAAAAAGTGCCAATCAGTAATGCCTGTCAGTGCCCCATCAAAGTGCCACTCAGAAAAGCCTGTCAGTAGCTCCTCACCAGTGCTGCCTATCCAGTGCTGCCTATCCAGTGCTGCCTATCAGTGCCTATCAGTGCCGCCCATCAGTGCCCATCAGTTTTTTTTTCAACATTTTCGCTCTTCTTTCGTTTATAGCACAAAAATTTAAAACCGCAGAGGTGATCAAATACCACCAAATGAAAGCTCTATTTTTTGGAAGAAAATGATAAAAATGTAATTTAGGTACAGTGTAGCATGACTGCGCAATTGTCATTTAAATTGCGACCGCGCTGAAAGATAAAAATTGTCCTGGGTAGGAAGGGGGGAAAGTGCCCGGTATGGAAGTGGTTAAATCCCCTGTTACAGCTCTATCCTTTGTCTTACTGGGCTGTATTGAAGCTGTGTATTGTTTAAGGCCTAATGGTGTTTAACTAAGTTAATCATTTTATAAATGGTCACTGAGATGTCCATGAATTGTGGATTGTGGTGCATTGTGTGAGGCACCCTTGCAGCTGTATATATGGATGTGGCATTTATTCTTGAACAACTTATTTCAGGCCTATCTGCTCCGGTACCCAGGGGTAGGAAAGGAAAGAAGGTGAAAAGCCAGAATTCGCAGCCTGTGTTCAAGCATGCAGACTGGCTCCCCAGCTGCAATCCCGACACCTTGTTTCAGGAGGATAGCTACAAAAAGCACCTTAAGCATCACTGTAACAAGTAAGTAGTGAAAGTGTTTTTCTTCTGATGTGTGGTCACAGTGCACAGACAGATTGTGCTGGTTCACACTTTGACCACAAAGAGGTCAATGTTTACTGTAACAAAGCAAGCTCCTATAATGCTGTCTGCCTTGTGCTTTTGCAGTACGAGTCAGACCAGGAAGTGTTTTTTAAGGAAAACGGACAGTGCTTCATGACTTCTGCGAGTAACTCTTCTTGGCTTTGTCGCAGATTTTGTCTATTGGGTGTTTTTTGTGATGGTGGAGGTTTACAGGGCATGGCACCAATGATGTATAGAAAAATGATAACATATGTCTTAAGTTTTTTTAATTGAGATTCAGAGGACCCTATTTTTCGGGTGTATATGTGCTCAGCTTTAGTGTAAATGTTGGCATATAAAAGGTTTACAAATTAAATTTCTCAGCCTTTTTTTTTTTTAAAGTGCAGCATGGTGGTTTTGCTTTGCTGCTTCTGTTATCTCAGTACAGGTGTATTGATAGAGCTGTAACCGTTGCTGTTAAAGCGGATCTAAACCCTCTAAAACTTTTCCTAAAAAAAAAAACAACATGCAAGAGATGCCGCTATGATACCCGAGTGACTTCCGGGTATCGCTACTCCGCTGTTCTGCCGAGAAAGATCCACCCGGCGGATTTGGACCCCCTTGTACTGCGCAGGCGCAGCGCTTGCACAGTACGAACAACAACGAAGCCGCCGAAAATAGCCGAAGAGGAATAGCTGAGTTAGCTGTACTCGGCGCCTGCGCAATGACCACTAAATTGTGCCGGACGCAGCGGCACACTCCCGATGCTCGTGCAGAGCAAGGGGCGGGTGTATTACTGTAAACTTGTGTAAGGGGCGGATGGCTACAGAAGAGGGCAAATTTTAAATTGATGGGCAGAGGTGATAAGTTGGGGGTGATTTTAGCAATATTAATACACCCGCCCCTTGCAGATGCGCCCCTTGCAGATGCGCCCCTTGCACGAGAACAGTAATGCACCCGCCCCTTGCTCTGCACGAGCATCGGGAGCGCACCGCTGCATTGTGGTCATTGCGCAGTCGCCCTGTAACAGCTGACTCAGTTATTCATCTTTGGCTATTTTCAGAGGCTCCGTTGTGGTTTGTACTGCGCAAGCGCTGCGCCTGCGCCGTACAGGGGGGGTCAAAATCCACCGGGGATCTTTTTCGGCAGGACACCGGCACTGTGACTGGCCGGAGCAGCGATGACGTTACTCCCGCCCATGTGTGGGAGCCGTCAGGGACGGCACGATCCCATTCATTATCGGCACGCTCATTGCGCCTGCGCCGTTGTCTACGGCGTGCATGCGCTGTAGATATCGGTGCAGTCTTTTCTGCAAATATCTCCTTAACCGTGTAGGTTAAGGAGATATTTCTTGCACCTACAGGTAAGCCTTAATCTAGGCTTCCCTGTAGGGCCAAGTGGTCTGTAAGGGTTTACAACCACTTTAACAGAAAACTATTTGTTAATATAGGTGACCTAACTTGTAATTGGCTTTCTCACAGCAGTTGTTCAGGTGATTGTATAGTCTGGCATACAGGTAGTCGGGTTTTATGGAAATCTGACAAAGTAGGCAAATAAAAAAATAAAATAAAAATCTTGTTAAAATTATTTTTAGGCAAACTGAATACAACACGAAAGTAATATTCAGGAAATAACATGGTCGTTTGTTTCCATATTATAGTGGTTGTAAAACGAAAAACTTGGATATATGTTTCATGATTAATGCAAGTCATTTATTTGCTGCTCATGCCAAGATTTTTTCCCCATGACTGACTTTGCATGCCTTGTTCCACACTGTCTGGGGGTGGCCATCTTGGTAGTGGCAGGGCTTTGCTTTCTCGTGTAAGAGTCTTCAGCAATGAGAACAGTGAGCATTACAGTTGTGACATCACCAAATACAACTTCAAATCGAACACTTTAAACATCCCCTATAACATAGCAAACCTTATTTATTTATTTTTGTTCAATTCCACTTTAACCACTTCCCGCCCGCCGTCATATGACGTCCTGGACTTTGAGCGGGGATATCTGAATGATGCCTGTAGCTACAGGCATCATTCAGATATTGTCTTTTAGAGCCGGCGATTCCCTACACCATAAGAATGATCATAGCGGCTGTTCCTCTGCTTGATCCTTCTTACAGGAGGTGAGAGGGGACGTCCCCCCCCCCCTCCCGCCGCACTCCGATGCTTCTACCGACTCACCATTGAGATCAGTGAGTCGGAGACAGGATCCGCCGGCCCTGGATGTTTGTCATAGAGATTTCCGGTGGACCAGATGGTCACTGGAGTCTCTATGATCGTCGGAGGCCGGGCGCGATGTTATGACGTCACGCCCGTAAAAATAAAATAAAGCATCGCCTATGGGGATTTTTAAGTAGCGAAGTTTGGCGCCATTCCACGAGCGTGTGCAATTTTGAAGCGTATCATGTTGGGTATCTATTTACTCGGCGTAACTTCATCTTTCACATTATACAAAAACATTTGGCTAACTTTACTGTTGTTTTTTTTTTTAAAGCACAAAACAGTTTTTTTTTTCCAAAAACACGCGTTCGAAAATTTTCTGCGCAAATACCTTGCGAGATAAAAAGTTGCAACGACCGCCATTGTATTCTCTAGGGTCTTTGCTAAAAAAAACATGTATAATGTTTGGGGGTTCTATGTAATTTTCTAGCAAAAATATAAAGGTATAGATTGGTGGTTCTCATTCTTGGCGAGACCAGGGCTCTGTAAATGCTTCCAAAACCTTCCATGCCCTAAAAGTGAAAAAAAAGTCCCGCAGTTTGCTGGGTATAAATGTGTAATCCATGTGTAACCAATCAGGAAGATGTGATATTGCCATTAGTTTGCTTGATTGGCCGCAGCTTAAAAGTGTCGGATACTGGTTGAGTTTACAGATTACTGTCCAGTGAGGGTTACTGCACCACTTTCTTACCTTAGCTATTACAAAGTAGCAAATATCAACTAATGTAGCCTCTATGGAAGTGGAATGATCATGTGTCAGAAAAGTGTGACTACCTCAGAAATGGCCATAAGTCATTGCGTTTTCTACTCCATTTAGAAATAAAGGAGAAGTATGGGATTTTTTTCTTCCCCTCCCCATATTCATACTTGCCTAGGTGGATGCAGCATTAGACTGATGCTGCATCTGTCCTCCGCTACTTCTGCACTGAGAACAGAGCTATCGAACATCGGCGATGGCTCGGTTCTCTCAGCTCCCTGAGCGGAGTGCTGCTGACTGTCAATCAGCAGCTCTCCTGCTTTGCTCCTCCATTGCTCATTGGAGCGCTGAGCTGTGGAGGTGTGGGGAGCGCCTGTCTCAGCGGCTCGCTGAGACGGCCATCAGTCAGTCCAGGCACCTGGTGGATTCAGACTTCCAGAGTCAGGATGGTGCGGTGCTTGGACTTATTTGTCTGATGTCAACAGAGAGCGGACTTCAGAACACTCTGCTGAAAACTGGTCACAGGAGTGCAAAACTAAGTGCACAGGAGTGCAAAACTAAGTGCACTTCTGTGACCCATAGTAGAAGCCCAGCCAAATGTACTCAGGCTGGACTTCAATTAAATACCGTATCTTGTCTCATAAGTCTGCTGTCAGTGCAGTAGCGCTAATAGTAAGGTTGTGTTTGCTTAGATTCTCCAAAACCAGATTTCCTATACAGTCCCCTGCTCTCCATTCCGCCAGCAGCAACTGTTTTTGTAACCATAATAAGAACTGTCCAAAGCAGTGCCACCTGCCGAGTGATGACGCAGCAATTTGGGATCTAGAAATGAATCATGAGCAGCAGCACCAATTTCCTACTGGGCATGTCTGTCAGTATAGATAAATGAGCCAGTCACAGCCCACACACTTCTGCTCATGCAGAATATCCATAACATCTGGCCAGCCGCAAGTCTCACATATAACACATTTAGATGTTAATCAGGTAATTTGGAGAGTGCCTGGCAACTTAGCCTTGCATTTGCTGTGCATGCTACAATGTAGGCCTAGTGTTTGGACTTTATTTGATTTATTGGTTTCTGTAATCCACACAAGATACTCTAGATTTCGAACATGGCCGTTTCCTATATTGAGCTGAAAATGTGAACTTTTTGTTCTCCATCACAATGGCACTGGGAACGAGTTGTTGTACTTTCCAGAAAAAAAAAACCTGCCTGTAGCATTTATTTGGAGTGGGTCATCCTCTCTGGAGTGGAGAAATTATTTTGGTCTTTGCTGCTCAGGCAGCTCATAAGTTACATATTCTGCGAAACATGACCTATTATTGCACAGTGCCAAATATCTGTACAGTAAAACATTCTGGCAATTTGGCCCCTGGAATATTCAGCCAACGTTCAACTGTTCTTTAGTTTAGCACAGCAAGTAGATGTTGGAATGTTATCCTTTTGGTTTATTTATGACCACTTTAAACGTGAAAGGTAATCTTTCTGGATATAAATATGGCATCACCCTTTGCTGGTTTGTTTGGTAATTATTGTATTTTGCATAACTGACCTGGAACACGTATGTCCCAACACCTGATGTGGACAAACTCATCCCAGGTCAGTTGTTTGCCAACTAATGAAGGTGTGATGGCCCCAGAGCCTGCACCTTTACAAATAAAGCCAGCCGAGATTCAAACCATCTATGGACAGGATGATTGTACCCAAGTTAAATCCATCGATTGCCTTGGGTACAACCAGCATGTCAGATTTTCGGCATGTGATACTTGCCAGTGTTTATAGTCGCTAGCAACAATCGTGTTCTCCTGGCAGGGGCGGTGCCCCACTGCCCGGAGAACACAACTCCGCAGGAGGGACTGTGTTGATGGGGGGAATCAAGTGATTTTCTATGGCCTGCATAAGTTCACAAAGTGAGCAGCCATATTTTTGTTCTGGCCGCTTTGTTTTAAAGTTTGCCTGTAACAAGTCTACTTTGTTGGTTAAACCGACATTTTAAATGCTTCAGGAATAAATGGCATCATTGAGCCTCATGACACTGTAATCTTGGTCAGAAATAAATATATAACTGCCAAATACAATTGTATATTTTCAGCTCTTGAAAATCTGTGAGACTGTGTACACTGAAGTGCCATTGGCACCCTCCATATTGCATGGATACGTGATTGATTCGGTGAGAATAATTGAGCTGCTTGTGTTGCTCCTCCTGATGTGACACAGAAGCTGACGGCTCCAAACATAATCTCCCCTGTCCTTCGCCAACTGCACAATTAATGTGTGGAGCGTTACCTTAAGATTTAGCGTGTAAAAAGGGTGAAATTAATGAAGTTTCCTAAATACATTCAGACAGCGTTGCTTGAGCGGCAGGCTTGAGTTCAGCTATAAGCTGACATTGACATGGATTTCCCTAGTGAAACATATAGTTAAACCTGGCAGCTTCGGCAGACTTCCTGCAAGGAGCAGGACTGCAAGTGGTTATAGCGCTATAAAACTGGCTTCTTTACAGAAAACAAATAGTTATATAATCCGAAAAACCCACCATCCCATTGTGAGGGTTTATTGTTCAGTGGTTTAAAAAAAGACAGGGGGAAAAAAAACAGATTATAGATCTCGTTTATCCTTGCAACTTCTGATGTGCTTCCAAAAATGGTATTAAGGCAGCAGCTGAGGAAATTTTATGAGATAATGAAGCAGAACAGTTACTGAAAGCCATCTGCTCAGTTGTTTACAAACTTGCTCCAGTACTTCAGAGGCAGCGGTGCAGTACGTGTCTGAACTTCACAAGCTGAACTAGGTAGGACTAAATGTAATGCGCCTGGGCTGGGCTCAGCCTGCTCCCTCCCTGTGCAGCGTGAGCCGTTGCCAGGCAGGCCCGTTGGAAGCCAGCAGAAAGCACCACACAGAGGTGATTATATGCCACCATCTGTCACGCTTCAAGCCTACCATACAGCATGGCTAATCAGCCTTGGCAGGATGATGGATGAACAGCAGCAGCTGCCAAAAGCCACTGTTGGCAAACAATTCTGAAGTTAAGAACTTCTCCCCTCACCCCCTCTCTCCTCTTCCTCTCCAGGGTCCTGCTGCGTGTCCGCATGCTCTACTATCTCAGGCAAGAAGTGATAGGGGACCAAGCTGACAAAATCTTGGAGGGTGCTGACTCAAGGTTAGTGGATGTGCTGCTTGTCCTTGTCATAGAAAGCAAGGTCTCTACCTGCTGTTACTAATTATGCTCTACAGCTTCACATTCTTGGTCCCTTTTTTTTTTCTCTCCTCTTTTCTGGTTTTAACTCCTTCCTGCTTATGAGGCCACTCTTTGTTTTTGTGTGTTTTTTTTTTTTTTTTGTTTCTTTTTTTACAAAATTTTTTATTTTTCTTTTGGTCCAGTTATAGTCCATATTAATTTTAGTTTATTTTTTGGGGGTTTTATTTTATGAAAAAATGCATTGGTAAAGAATGAAATGCATATCTGTGTGCACACACTGTATTTAGATGTAAAATAAATTTTTATGAATTTTAGTAAAAAACAAAATGTTCTTTTACATTTTTTATCATCTATACACACAGAATTTTCACCTATAGTAAATGTGTGACTTGGAGTTTACACTGTAGCACCTAAACATTATTAGGTCAAAGGTCAAATCAGATGTATATTTCACATTTTTGGCAGCATTGACACACTGGTCAGCACCTTAACCTACATGTTGGCCTGGTTGAGACATAAACAATCGGTATTTACCCCCAAAACCCCTAATTGGAGCTAGAAAGTGAGTGCTAGGGAGAGGGGAGGGTTGTAGTGCAACAGATTTCACTTCTGTACAGCCTTCCAGTGACGGGCTAAAAGAGGAGCAAGCAGTTAGTTGGCCAAAGCCAATTGTCTGTTTTTTTACTTCTTTAGTCATGTGCACATGAGCTGGGAAGTTTGAATTTGTGAATTTTGTAATTATCAAGTATTGGTGTGGTTTGGTGTATATGCTGATTGTGAGTTTGCATACAGCAACAGTAGGCTCAGAAGTATAGAATCTCGCCTTGTACCAGAGATGCTTACACACTCAAAGCATTATGGGTCTGT
Organism: Rana muscosa; assembly: GCA_029206835.1. Taxonomy (NCBI): domain Eukaryota; kingdom Metazoa; phylum Chordata; class Amphibia; order Anura; family Ranidae; genus Rana; species Rana muscosa. Next base: position 33,799,010 of record JARGYO010005626.1, read on the forward strand.
GACGGCCATTTTAATGCTCTGTTGTCAATCAGTGAATGAACAGTAATTACAGTTGCAGTAATAGGCACGCTTAAATCAAAGTTGGGGATATGAGATATTTAAATATTTTGGTTATTGCTGAAAACTATAGAATAACTTAATACATGAAAGTGTCAATGTACTAAAGTTTTTATCCTGGGCTTGTAGTTGCAAGTAGTATTTAGGTGCCTGAATAAGCAAAGAATGTCTGTTTGCTGTTAGTAAAGACCGTTATGCAGGTTGCATTGCAAATTATAGTAATATGTAGCGTTTGTAAAAATAGATTTTGTCAATAATATTAAACAGTTGGATAGTATGATTCTAGTGGCACTGATTAGCTATACTGGTCGCTACTGCCATGCGTTTTATCTTGGGTATCTTTATTTAAGTATTTGTTTTTTAAATTTCAGTTCCATTTTTAAATTTTTTGCCACATAAAGTACTTGAATGCCCTAATTACAAATTTGTATTACTCTGGCAGTATTCATTCCTAACCTATGAACTAAAGTCTCACATTTTTTTACAGAGACAGTTATATTTGAGTGTTTAATATTTGGTTAAACTTCTATTCAATCGGACACAAAGGTGGAGCTTTTAATGAAAAATAAGCCAACCCGTGTTGCCTATGAGGACATATTGGTGTTTAGACTGACTCTTCTCTTTAATTTTTTTTCCTTTTTTATAGTGAGTTGGATGTTTGGATACCAGAGCCCTTTCATGCAGAAGTTCCTACAGATTGGTGGGATAATGAAGCTGATAAATCCCTTTTAATTGGCGTCTTTAAACATGGTAAGCTGTCAGTCTGCTTCATCAGAATGCAGGGCGTCATAGACACTTAGCGCTGGAAGTGATGAGCAGAGGTGTCTGATATCCATAACTTGCTTTTACAAGGTTCCTTGGCCTTTTATTCAGGCGCTAATAAATGTAAATGGCGGTTTTAATTGGTTAAGTGTTTAATAACATTTACAGGTAAACGAGTCAAAAATTTTAAGAGCATTGAGAAGTGCATAAAGTTGAAGTACAGTTAGTGTTGTGGGGAGCATTATTTTTCTGCACACAACTGACTTCCTGTAATTACACCTACTGCCTGTTTAGATACAGGTGCTCAATACTTCACATGGACATTTGTGAATGTTATTGGTTACTCTCTCATATCAAGTTGCTGTTCTGTATTAGATTTTCTGCCCTCCAAGTGAAACATGCAATGTGTTCCTTATAGAATACTTCCTGTGTTCATATAAAATATTTAAGGGCATAAAATGAAGTGATTGACTTTTGCTCTACATTTTGACACATTTTAGCTCCCCCTTGAAGCTTTTTCCAGCCCATTGCTCTTCCAGTGATGGTTGGGATTTCTAATCCACTGCAGGATTTTTGTAAAATATCTAGGAGAGAAAATATTTAACACTGATCTATAAATAAAGCCAAACCATATTTGTAGTAATAATGGCCACACCGTGTTATAGATCTCCATAAACTTAGCTTCCAGCTCTGCTTCCCTTGCTAACTCTCTGCCAGCCAGTGTCAAAGTGGATGGTGGGCTTAACCTCTGCTATTAATCTGTACAAGTGCCTCCTGGGCTTTGTTCCAAGCAATATTTCACAAATGTCAGCGCCGAGAACTCCCAGCTCCCTTGAGTGGGATGCAGCCTTGTTAACTTTGAAAGGCTCGGGGATGCAGAGCTGGCATGATATATACAGTGAGCGATTCCTGATTATAATCCCAATTCTCTGGAGGTCGTAGGCATATTCTCAGCAGCATGGCCTGACTAAAGGGGAGAATGATGGCTTATAAAACCTTTCATGATTACAGTTTGGCTCCAGGCTCTACAGCAGTTAGGAGAAGTGTGTTGTACTACAAATCCTAATTGAATTGTGCTGTTCTGCCTATGTACAAGAGCCTCCTGCCTTTCTTCTAAATGGGAGCCTCAGCTGAGTCCGGGATGATCTAAAAATCTTTCTCCTGCAGTGCACTGTTGGGATCTGCCATTTTCTATCTAGTCAGTTCAGCCAGATAAAAAAGCAAAACAAGTGTGTTAAAACCATAGAGGGAGCAGTGTCATCCTTCTGACATACATCACATGAAACCTAATGAGACAGGTTCGATGGCCTTTCATGTAACCCATGTATACAGAGTGAGTGGAAAAGGGTGAGCAGTGGGAGGAAATTTTAGGCTATTCCTGGGCTCAGCGGATGCATATTGGTTGCCAGGGAGAGGATGGGACCTCACCGTGCACAACTTTTTCTAGAATTCAGTTAAGAAATGCTGACTTTAAAGAAAGCAAAGGCTAAACAGTGTCCAGGGAGAAGTCTGGTTTGCTGTGATGAATGTTAGAAAAAAATAAAAATCTTTGATTTGGTTGAATTACATTTCACTCTGTTGTATTTAAATACAATTATTTTAGCGTAATTTAAGTTAGTATAAATTAAATTGCCACACCAGACTTAGGGGGTTATTTACGAAAGGCAAATCCACTTTGCACCACAAGTGCAAACTACACTTGAAAGTGCACTTGGAAGTTCAGTCGCTGTAGATCTGAGGGGGACATGCAAGGAAAATAAACAGCAATTTTAGCTTGCACATGATTGGATCATAAAATCAGCAGAGCTTCCCCTCATTTCAGATGCACTTGTAGTTTGCACTTGTAATGCAAAGTGGATTTGCCTTTAGTAAATAACCCCCGTAGTATGATTATGTAATATAATGAATTACCTGTTCTTGTAGCTGAGAAAAAAAATCAGATTGCATTGTGTAATAAATTAATAACATAACTTGTTACACTAATGTGTTAAATCCTGAAATAAACACAGGGACAAATTTGTTGAAAAATATTAAATTAAAAGCAATTGTCTAATGTATACCTCAATGCCTTTTTGTATGCTAAGACCCAGTTTACACAGGGGCGACTCATCAGGCGACTTAGCTGCCTGACAAGTCACGCTCTGTTCTGTACAATGGAACCGTTCTAATAGGAGCGACTCAAGTTGCTCCGACTTAGAAAAAGGTTCCTGTACGACTTTGGGACGACTTTAGGGCGACTTCCATTGACTTCAATACAGAAGTCATTTTGCAAGTCGCCTCTGAAGTCGTGTGCAGATCGCCTTGCCGAGTCGCGCGGCAAGTCGTGCCGCCCCTGTGTGAACCGGCACGAAGGGATAAGGCAAAAGAAGAGAGAAAAAAATATATAAAATATTGCTTATTATACATTTTTTTAAATTGCCTAGACAGGTTTGTTTGTATACCCAGAAAAGATTAGCAATCCTAGTAATAGTTCAAACCAATTGTTTTCTGTAATTTAAATCCCATCTTCAGTGTTTTAAAGTGGCTGTAAAGCCTCAAGGTTTTTCACCTTATTGCTTCCCCCTAGAACCCTCTCTTTTTCTTACCTTAGCCCGATCTGATCCAGCGATGTGTGCGCAGCAGCTCCCAGCCACTGTCTCTCTCCTCATTGGACAGATTGATAGGAGCAGGAGCCACTGGCTCCCCCTGCTGTCATTTAAATCCAGTGACGCGGGGGCGGGGCCGAGTCCTGCTATCTGTGTCAATTGAGGCAGCAGTGGGACTCGGGAGCAAGCCTGCACAGGTGCCACCAGGGAAAAGTGGCTTTCCCTGGAAGCACCAGAAGGAGAGGAAAGGGCCTGTAGCGCCGGTGGGGCCCCCCACAAGAAGAGGATCAGGGCTGCTCTGGCAAAACGATTGTACAGAGCAGGTAAGTATAGGCATGTTTGTTATGTTTATTAAAAAAATAGGTTTTACAACCCCTTTAATTGGTCAGTCAGCCGATTTTAAATAGATGTTTGGTATCATTATGTGAGCCATGCTGGACATGGAGCAGAAAAAGCCAGGAGAAAATTCTGAGGAGATCAGAAAGAAAATTTATAGAACGGCATGTGAAAGGTAAAGGCTAGAAGACAATCTTCAAACTGCTTGATGCTCATGTGACTAAAATTTCAAATTTTAAGAAGTTTATGGTCCATGGGCAAATGTCCTCCCTGGACTTGGTTGCAAGATAAATCGACCCCAGATTTAACAGGATAGTGCCAATGGTTGACAAAAGCATACATTACTTAAATTCATATTGACAAGCCATAATGCTTCTAGGAGATTTTTGGCAGGTCACATCAGCTATGTATGTTCAGAAAAAAAAAAAGGAAAAAAAATAACACCATGCCTACTGTGGAGGAATCACAATTATGTTTAGGGGCTGCTTTGTTGCATCTGGTATGGGGTGTCTTGAATCCGTGCAGGGCTCATTCAAATCTCAAGACCATTAAAATTGACACTGGGCAGTGCCTTTTACTCCAGAATTAAAAGTTCAGTCACAATTCATGGGTCCCCTAACAAGATAATGACCCACAGCACCAAACATCTATAGAAAGAACTAAAGCATGCAGTTTGGAGAAGGCAACATTCAAACCTGAGATGGCTAAAATTTGCTCAAGACGAGTGGGCCAAAATACCTATTGGTAGTTGAAAGTTACAGAAATCGCTTGTGATTGCTCTAGAGCAGTGTTTCTCAATTCCAGTCCTCAAGGTGCACCAACAGGTCATGTTTTCAGGCTTACCATTATTTTGCACAGGTGATTTGATCAGTTTCACTGCCTTAGTAATTACCACTGCCGTTTTCATCTGAGGGAAATCCTGAAAATATGACCTGTTGGTGGACCTTGAGGACTGGCATTGAGAAACACTGCTCTAAAAGTCGTGCAACAAAATATTATGTTATGGGTGCCATTGTTTTTGTCCTTTCCAAATTCATTTGTTTGATAAGCCCCCCACCTGCTGACCCCAACAACCACCGGCTAGGGTTGTCTGGAAGAGGCCCTTAGTAGTAAAGTTGGTAAAAAATAAGTAATTCCCCCGCCAAGGCAATGTTATAATGTGCTAGTTTGCGCCGTATACTAGCACATTATGAGAAACTTAACTTAAAACAAAGTCCTCCAGCAATGTGCTGACAGGGCTTCCATCTTCACCCGGTCTTCTTTCCAGGCTTGTGGGCTCCAGGCGGCTGACTGGCCGGGCCACGATGACATCACTTCCACGCAGGCGTGAGTTGCAACCGTGGCACAGAGCTCTGAAGGAATGGCAGGAGTATGCCATTCCTTCAGAGCACATGCACCAGTGACATCACCTGCTGCTGTTCACTGGAATATCTCCTAAATGGTGCACAATTAGGATATATTTTACCTAAAGGTAAGCTTTATTATAAGCTTACCTGTAGGTAAAAATGCCAGAAACAAGTTTTACTACCACTTTAGATCAAAAGCAAAGTCTGTATATTAAATTTGCAAGGAACCATAATGGACGCCAATTACTTTTGACAGTTTCAAGGTATTGCAGAAATAAAAATAAAAAAATATATAAAAATTGGTCCATGGCTGTATATGGTATTCCTAATATTTTTTTCTTCTTCAGTTTGATCTGGATCAAATGGTTAGTTTTGTGATATCCATGATAGATGGGCTTATTTAATAAGGGAGTGTAAAATGTAGTGATTATGTGTAAAGGGCAGTAACTCTGCAGCCATTTGTAAACTTGTATTGATCTTGAGTCAGTAACCTGTAATCTGGTTGTTATGGGTTGCGGCACTTTAGCTGTAGTCATTGCATTTTCTACAGCCTTATTAAATAATGTTGATGGTCTTTCTGGCAAACGATGTATACCTTTTTAATATATGCTGATAATAACGGTTATTGGAGTAGCATGCCATTATACTCTGCTTCACATCTAAGCAACAGACTGTCACAAGCCTCAATGTTTTTCTGCAGGTTATGAGAAGTATAATTCCATGCGGGCTGATTCAGCACTGTGTTTCCTGGAGAGAGTCGGCATGCCTGATGCAAAAGCAATTGCTGCAGAGCAGAGAGGGACAGATATGCTGGCAGATGGTGGTGATGGGTATGTTACAGTTTAAGCAGTATTATGCACTCAAAGTGAGACTTCATTTGGCTAAACTTATTTCACTTGTGCTTTTCCAGGGGAGACTTTGATCGCGAGGATGAAGATCCAGAATACAAACCAGCAAGGCTTCCATTTAAAGATGATATGGATGTAAGCAGACACTCACTTCATAATAGTGTTTAGATCAAACATCTGTATTAAAATACTTTGACAAATTGTAAAGGGAACAAGAACTCTGACTGAGGAGCCTTCTAGAAAATTGAGTAATGCTTTAGTTGCAAAATAGATTGCTTAAAATATGTCTCTTCTCCAGGAATATGCAAACTCCCCTCTCGAGGACAAAGAGGAATGCATGGAAATGGACGCGCAAGGTGAGGAGTGTAGAATGGCACTCACTAAACTGTAATTGGTTTTCCCAGGCCTGGTATGTTGAGTACCCATACTAGTGCGGACAAATCGGGGAAATTTATTCCTTCTTGATTCATGTTTAGTATTTTCTGAGCCTAAAACCCCACAGGCCACTAGAAAACAGGTTGTTGATGGAAATTATTTTTTTGTATGGTTACTGGATAAAAGTTTTTAACTGCAAAAAAGCAGCAAGAAGTTGTTTTTTTTTTTAAATTTTATTTTAGTTTTTTTTACAGCTTGTACAGATGTTGTGTTTTTTTTTTTTATTTGGGCATGAATATCAGTTTATTTTATTTTAGTACAGATATTTATATAGCGCCAAAGATTTTATGCAGATATATATATATATATATATATATATATATATAATATTCACATCAGTCCCTACCTTTAAGGAGCTTGAATAAAATAAGGTCCCTAACTCAAATTCATACATACATATGCTAGGGTCCATTTAGACAGAAGTCAATTAACCTACCAGCATGTCTTAGGAGTGTGGAAGGAAACCGGAGTACCCGGCAGAAACCCCATGCAGGCACAGGGAGCACATGAATACTTCAGGCAGGTAGTGCCATGGTTGGGATTGGAACCAATGACCCTAATGCTGCCTGGCAGAACTGCAAACCACTTTTTGCTGTTTTCTGGAGCATTTGCGTTTGGTGTAAAAAAAAAAAAAAAAAAAAAGTTAATTAAAATTTGCATTCTTAATTGCCAATTGATGAACATACAATGCATTACCCTACTAGTCAAATGCTACAGCTTTGTCCTAACTTTAAGCCCAATACTTCTGTCTATTCTTGAGCATTACCATTTGCCAGGGATCATCTAAGCCCAACCAGGTTCTCTAACTCTCTTCCAATATGGGTGGAAATGTCTTTAAGAAGGAATTAATCCAAAACAAGCAAATAATCTGAATCTGAAATCTACTTGGAGTTCTTTAGATCACCTTGATTCTGTAAACCAGGATATGTTGCTGTGTTCAGACGGGTTTATAGGAGCTCAAAAGTTGTTACATGACGGTATGAAAAGAATTCACAATAAATGTATTCTAATTTAAGCTGCAGAGAAGATGGGTGAAGGCAGCACAGAGATGGGAAAACTGTACTGGCCTCATACTTCAGCCCTTACTACCCGCCTGCGGCGTCTAATCACTGCCTACCAACGCAGTTATAAACGCCAGCAAATGAGGCAAGAGGCCCAGCTGAAAACGGACCGAAGAAGACGGCGTCCTCGGGAAGAAGTAAGGGCTTTGGAAGCAGAAAGGGAAGCAATTATAACAGAAAGACGGCAAAAGTAAGTCCTGTATAATTTTTTAATTTTGTTTTCCTTTGTCCCTCCTACAAGCCTCTGTCTTCAATGTTAACCCATTTTATAAACTTTATAGATGGACAAGAAGGGAGGAGGCGGACTTCTATCGTGTAGTGTCCACATTTGGCATAGTTTTTGACTCTACGAAACAGAATTTTGACTGGAACCAGTTTAGAGCTTTTGCCCGTCTGGATAAAAAATCTGATGATAGTCTGGAGAAGTATTTCAACTGCTTTGTGGCTATGTGCCGAAGAGTTTGTAGAATGACCAGCAAGCCTGATGATGGTGAGTGAGCAAAGTGACAAATCTGCAACTATCCATTTTACAGTTGTATTTCTCCTTCCTTTTCTGAATTTTTTTTTTTTTTGACAGATCTTTGCGATCTCGCTACAGTAATTGAGCCCATAACAGAGGAACGTGCTTCTAGAACTCTTTATCGCATTGAACTTTTGCGAAAAATTCGGGAGCAAGTACTTACTCACCCCCAACTGAATGAGAGGCTTAAATTGTGCCAGCCAAGCCTTGACCTTCCAGAATGGTGGGAGTGTGGAAAACATGATAGAGACTTGTTGGTTGGTGCAGCGAAACATGGAGTTAGTAGGACAGATTATCATATTCTTAATGATCCCGATTTGTCTTTTCTGGAAGCTCATAGGAATTTTGCTCAAAACCGAGGGAGCACGCATCCTAATATGCCCATCCTTCTACCACCTGGATCCAGTTATAGTGACACACCCCCTATAATGCCCTCTTCTCCTGTGCGGGATGAAAAAACTGGAGAGCAGGAGGAAATTAAATCTGAAAAAGTTGAAGAGATGGACATAAAGGAAGAAGCAACGGTTACAAATGAACCTGTAGAGCCGGTGGAGAAACCTGTAAAACAGGAAAATGACTCTGAAACGGTTTCTGTTAAGGAGGAAATTAAAACCTCAGAGCTTACTCCAGATGTGGATCCAAAATCCATTTCTGAGAAGGGATCGGAAGAAGATGAAGAAAAATTAGATGAGGATGATGATAAATCTGAAGAATCTTCCCAGGCAGAAGGTACGTTTTTTAATCTATAGCACAATAGTACCCATCTTTCTTTCCATTTATATAAATGTCCGGTCTGGAATACAAGGGCTTGGCCCAGCATGTTATCACAGCTGAATCTACCAGTGTAGGAGAAATAATTATCTTTAGTCAACATTTAGGCCTTCTATACATCTGCCCATTCCTTTGCAGTATATTGCATTAAAGAGGAACTATGCCGCATCGGAGTTCCACAAAACCAAAAACCCTATTTAAATCATGTTTAATATTCAAAGCAAACACCCCCCCCCCCTCCCATTTCTCCATGTTTCCATTTTGATGAGAAATCATTTGCAAAAAACAACCCCTAGCATTTCTGGATGCAGTAAGGGCAGATGATTCATGTAGCATTTACTTCCTGGAATCCATCTGCCCTAGGTTCAGGCATACAGACAGGGGGATGTGCTTAGCCGAGAGAGCCCCTCCTCCCTTCCTGAAGACTTCTGGGGTGTATGACATAATTTACATGGAAACCAGAAAGTAACTGAAGAAATGTAAAAAAAGTTTAAAAAGTAAATATGATCTACTTTACGATCTATTTACTAATGCTAGCAGCATGGGGGTTACAAATCGCAGGAGTTGATTGAGAGAGTGTAGTTCTACTTTAAGGCATTTCATTAATTAAAGAGGAAAACCAGGGCTGAATCTCGTTATTAGAGACCTAAACAACAAAAAACCTGATGTAGGTTATTACCCGTTTCAGAGTTCTACAAAGTAAGGAAAAGCTGGCATCAAACATATTTGAAGATAGTTGACTTTGTAGTCATATTTACTGTATCCTGACATTACTGTGTTCAAAACTGATATCTATCGTCGCTTATTGATAGTTTCCTGAGTAAATACATTTTGGACCCTGCTTGTAAGCGTTTGAACCGGTTCACACAGGGGCAACATGACTTCCAGCGTGACTTTGGGAGGCAACTTGGACACGACTTGAGCAATGAATCACAGCGCGACTCCAGGCAACTTACAAGGCAACTTCAAGTTGCCTCCAGGACAGGCGACTTTTCAGTGGCCAATCAAACAATAATCAGCGCTGAGGGAGGGGTTTGCCTGGAAAACTATTTTTACTTCCTGGAAAGTTGGTCCAGTTGGGACAGGGGATCCAACTTGGAGGCAACTTCCATTGAAATCAATCAATTGGGTACAAGTCGGATTGAAGTCGTACAGGAATCTTTTCTGAATTCGGAGCGACTGCAGTAGTGTACATTAAGACGGCTCCATTCACTTCCATTACTTTTCTAAACCGCGCGACTTGGGGCGACCTGAAGTTGGATCCCAGGATGCCCCTGTGTGAACTGGCTTTTAAGCTTTTGGTAAAGTGTTTGTATTGACACCATTGTTCCCCATGAACATCAATTATATCTGGAGGGAAGTATGAGCCTTCTGTTGACAAGATGCTAAAAATGTTGGTCTTACCTGCAGCCCCTTTTCATTGCTTGTTCGGTAATATGCATGCAATGAAACATGACTTTTAAAGTGGGATTCCAGTTAAGAATAAAAAACACCCTTTTATTTGTATAATATAATTTTTTTTTATATTAACATGGTTGTAAAGGCTAGACCTTTTTTACCTAAATGCATTCCCTGCATTAATGTAAAAATATTTCTGGAATTATATGTACTTGCTCTCCATTTTGCTTCACACATTGCTGTATTATTTCACTACAGCTGGGATAGCTTCTCAGGACAAAAACTTTGACGAGGAAAGCAATGCCTCGTTGAGTACTGCACGGGATGAAACACGAGATGGCTTTTTCCTAGAGGACTGTGAGCCGTCCGGGCTTCATATGCTGCGAGAGAGGACCTTCTCATTCTCCTTCTGGCCTAAGGTTGGTTATGGTTTTCCCTTTTGCTGTTATATTCCATATTGGCAACTGTGATGGGTGCTATGTATGTTTTAGATTATAGTAAAGAAAAAAGATTCCTAATCACCATGACATGGCCATCTGGTTATAAAAACAAGACACTAATAGGCTTATTCCTGTGGAAAGGAGGCGGTTTGCAGCAGCTGTTGTGTTCTGGTTGTGGTCTTTGAGCAGTGTCTGCGTTTTTTTTTTTTTTTTTCTTTTCTTTTCTCTTGTAGCTTTTTCTCAAACAAAAACAATACAGTGACCATGTAGACTTGGCATTAATAGACTTGCACAGTAAGGCCTAGTTATGTTTATTTTTAATGCATAGCTTGCCATCCAGATTTCCTCTTGAAGAGGAGCACATGAAGCACACCTTAATACAATTAAGACTTCTTTTTATTTTAGTGGTATTTTTTTAAGTCAAGCCCATTGCTTCGTTGTAAGCGATGTGGAATGAATATTGACATTCTTTAGATGTGGGGGAAGTTTTTATAATGTTGAACTTTATTAACTGTGACGCTAATGAGGGACCATTTAGAAGGCTGGGCCTGTCTGCATCGGAGAGCAGTGGCGATGGCTAGATACTGGAAGCAGATGTTTCTTTCTTTGCCCACCAGCTGATGATGAGAGAAAACTATACACTACAGCCTCAAACAGTAGGAGTTCAGCATATATGCAGACACTGTTGACTATTTTACCCCCTGCAGTAACTCTTCTTTTGTCTGCTTGGTGCTCCAATCTGAAGGGTGGGGGAGTTGTTACACTTATACAGGTTAAATGGAAAGCAAAAAGACTTTGTTCACTCTTTATCTGAAAGCCAAGCAAACGTTTGAGTTTATCAATGCTAAGACATTAAGCTATTCTGAGTGCAGCTATTTTCTTAATTATGTCAAATGGGTTTTCTTTCTCCTTGAATGATGCAGGATCGTCTGATTATCAACCGATTAGACCACATCTGTGAGACCGTGCTGAAAGGAAAGTGGCCAGTAAACAGACGCCAGATGTTTGAGTTCCCCGGGCTCATCCCTGGATGCACACCAACTGCCATGGACAGCCCGATGCAGAAGAGAAGCTTTGCTGAGCTCTCCATGGTGGCCCAGGGCAACTTCAGTGGAAGTGAAGAGATCACTGCTTCCCCACAACTGTCTCAGGCAAGATGCATTAACTAGTCGTATACTGGTTTTCGACTGCTATATTCTGTCTTTTACAGAAGACTACCAAACGGTTATTAAAAAGAAAAAAGTTCTCTAATGGAAAGCATAGTCATTGTTGAGCCTGAGTATTCATTTGAAATATATGTTCATGTTAGGTTGCTGATTGACAGCTAAAAATTAAAACTAGACTTGCAGTGGAGGTGCTTTCCCAGTGGTTAAATAGGAAGGGCGGATACTAAATCCTTTGTTTTTTGTTTTTTTTGATTTGTCAGTGAATGATAAAAAAAATGACCTGATGCCATCTACACACTTGATGTAGATGGGGGATTCCCTTTCGCTGTACTGTTCTGACAGAGGGGAGACTTCCCCACTATCAGACTACACTCATCAGAGCTGTCTGCTATAGCCGACGGCACTGATCGTTCGGGGGAAAAAGACCAACAGGGTAGTTGTACAGAAGTCGATCGGTAGAATAACGTCTGTATAACCAGCCTTCCCATACAAGGACCGAAACTTTGCTGGTCCCTGCAGAACTGCAATCTCTGAAATGTGTGGCTTTCCTGGTGTCTGCTAGGCAGACATTTTAAGACCTTTTGAGGTGAGAGGAACACAAGTATAAATATTATTTGCGATTTATACCAGCCCTTATCTTAACTGTTTTTTCTGCCTCTGTCATATTCATACATTTTCAACCTAGGAAAAGAAGTTGGTATCTAGTTAAAGCATCACGTTTCCCATGACCAGCATTTTAACAGATAAGTCCCATTGTTTTTTTTTGTTTTTTTAAGGAAATTCATAATGAATAACATTTAGGCAGCTTATTGCTGACCTCTTGTTCAAAAATTCTAGTTCCCTGGTTGTCATGATACATTGGTTTTAATAATTTAAATAAGGAAGTGGGCCATTTCTCAAAATTTGCTGCATGCTTGTTCCAGGTCTGTTTCACGCACTAAAGCTAGATAATCGGGCAATGTTTTTTTTTTTTTTGTTTGTTTTTTTTGTTTTTTTTAGGGGACCAGCAATGACGGCCTACATGACAGGCGTACTTTTAAATTTACATTCCCTTTTTATTTAGTAAATGATGGGCACATAGTGTTCACAAGCAGATAACTTGCGGTTGCCAAGCATGAATGAGTAATGCCTAAATTATTGTTTTGAAGGAAATACTCTGCATTAGACTTTCAGGTGACATGCTGTTAGTGTTGAACTTTGTGGTGCTGGACAGATGAGCAGAGCTCAAGCATCAAATTTATATTTAAATAGATTTTATTGCAAGCTAAAGGATAGTTTTTAAGCTTATAGTGAACATTTACTGGTTTATCAAAGGTGAAAGCTTGACTTTGGGAGGCATATTGTTTTCACCAGTATCTAATATTTCCTCATATGACTAGAGATCAGATGGGGATATTGCATACATTAGGTATAGTATGTAATAAAGGGAAGTGGGCATGGTATTCAATCCAGTTTTACATTTTGTTAAAAAATGGCTGCTATGAATTGCTGCTTGTTTTTGTATATTAAAGTGGATGTAAACCCTCCATATACCCAGTGAAGAAGTGAACAGCCTCAGATGATACACGGAGATGAAATCCTCCTACATAAGTTTTGCATCTATATCTGCTGTCTTCAGCTGTTTAGAAAGTGCACATCCTGTTAGAATTTTTACTTCCTCATTTAGCAATGGGTGTGGATACTTGCTATACACTGTGAGAGACTGAGACAGCTGATTGGAGGAAAGGCACATGCAGAGCGTGCCTCTTTATAGTTCAGCATGCTGCTAATCTATTTATAGCTCCCTACCTGACACAAACTTAAGTCCCTCTTCTCAGAGAGCTTGTCAGGAGTTATCAGGCTGATAACAGAAGAATGGGACAGGAGACAGCTACGGGACACAGTGCTTTGAAGAGCGATAATAAAACTGCAGATGCATGTGCTCAGCTCAAATTTCATGAATTGGGTTTACATCCACTTTAAGCTTTGCCTGTGCTTTAATGTACATTATATGAGCTAGACCTAGGCCTTTTCAGTCTTTTTTTGAACTTTAAAATAGCTATTGTCCAGAAGTTCTTTAAATCAGCCATTCAGTTCTTGTTAGACACTAGGATATGCTCAGATTAGTTCTTGGGATCCTTCAGAAATACCCAAGACCATTTTATTTTTCCCTTTTAAACTCTAACTTGATGTGTGCATTTTGGTTTCAGGAAACCGCTATGAGTTTGACAGTACCTCGTCAGCGAAGGCGAAGGAGGAGGAAGATAGAGGTTGAAGCAGAACGAGCTGCAAAAAGGAGGAATCTAATGGAAATGGTGGCTCAGTTACGTGGATCTCAGATGGGAGCAGAAAATGGACAAGAGAAAGTTGTGGATTTATCAAATGCCTCCAGGGAGGCTACAAGTTCTACCTCAAATTTTTCATCTCTTAATCCTAAATTTATCTTGCCTAATTCATCCACCCCTGTCTCTGATGCCTTTAAAACCCAAATGGAGCGACTGCAGGCAGGTCTGTCTTGCACGCCGACTGGGCATCTCCTCAATGGTTCTCTAATAGATGGAGAGCCTCCAATGAAGAGGAGAAGAGGAAGAAGGAAAAACGTAGAAGGTCTTGATCTATTGTTCATGAGCAACAGACGGACTTCCTTATCTACGGTAAGAAAATTACATGCTTCGGATTTGAATAAAATAACCCTACATACATCATGTAGAGCTTCTCCAGATAGTTTAGATTTTGGGTATATTGAAGATTTGAATCTGTTTCCATATTTTGCATTGCTCCATGAATCCTGTTGCTGCTTGTGTCCTATTTGCTTTTTAATATTCTTTGGTTTTGAATTATGTTCTTTCGGTCTGTACCACCAACATAACAAAAAAAGTAATCAATTTTAACAAAAAGCAGATATAGTTATAAAAAAGGGCTACACTGAAAAATTTATGTAATTTTGGGTTAGTATGTCAAGAGATGCCCTTTCTTATGTTGTTGTGCTTTGGAATAAAAAAACATCCATTTTAGGTTTATTTATCATTTTACATATACACCTTGCAAAGTTTTTCTTTCTTTTTTGCCTGTCCTAACCTGCTTCTATTCTGATGGCATTGACAAGTCAATTCCAGTGTACTTTCTAAAACATTCAAACATGAGGGCTAGTTTGGACTGTGTACTTTTACATTAACAAAATTACTCCACACACTGTAATAATAAAACTTACACTAGAGTATTTAATTATACAAGCACTTTAAAGGATTATATCCTGGTATGGTGCTGGATATGTGCAAAAAAACCTATTGCTTGTGTAGCTGCACTGGCCCTTTAAATGCATAAATCAAACGGTGTACTAACGTGCTAATGATTTGCCATCAAAAAACCTATTGTACAGATGTGGAAAATCCCATAACACAAACAAACATATGTTGAAATATGAACCAAACAACAAAGTCCAGATAAGTTGATCCAACGTGCTGAATAAATGGTGTCTTCCAAAACAATCATGTTGTGATTGACCACCACCATCCAATCTGTGCTTACCAAAAAGCAGTTATAAAACAAGCCTGTGTATTGCCTTTCTTTAATCCTCCATATA
Organism: Rana muscosa; assembly: GCA_029206835.1. Lineage (NCBI taxonomy): Eukaryota > Metazoa > Chordata > Amphibia > Anura > Ranidae > Rana > Rana muscosa. The sequence continues at coordinate 33,814,297 of JARGYO010005626.1, forward strand.
GGTCAGTAAATATGTTTCCACCAAATCCCAGATTATTTTCTTATGATCCTCCAGTTAATATAGTTCTCAAAAGACAAACGGCCATCATTGCGCAAAATTCCATACTTTAATAGTTAAGGTCATATAAAAGATTTGCACTCGCATGTATGTGTGCCTTAAACCGTCACGGAGTCTCTCCAGCCTTTTCTGACGTAATTTCCTGCCGAATGTACCGCACTGAAAACAAGGCTTGAACCGCACGCCGGCTCCTAGTAGTATACAGCCACTATAGGCAAACACTGGAAGGCTGGAGAGACTCGGTGCCGGTCTAAGGCACACATACATGTGAGTGCAAATCTTTTATGACCCTTTTAACTATTAAAGCATTGAAGTTTGCTCAATGATGCCCGTTTTTGTCTTTTGAGAACTATATTATCTGGCGGATCATAAGAAAATCTGGGATTTGGAGACATATTTACTCATCTATATGGAGAATTAAAGAAAGGCAATACACAGGCTTGTTTATAACTGCTTTTTGGTAGGCACATAGATTGGATGGTGGTGGTCAATCACAAAACGATTGTTTTTGAAGTCACCATTTGTTTAGCACGGTGGATCAACTTATCTGGACTTGGTTCATATTTCAACATATGTTTGTGTTATGGGATTTTCCACATTTGTATAATAGGTTTTTTGATGGCAAATCATTGGCACATTTGTAAACCGTTTTTTGATTTATGCATTTAAAGGGCCAGCGCCGCTACACAAACAATATTTTTATTTTATTTTTTTATTTCTCAATTCTTGACGTGTGGGTTATGTTCCTGGTCATAGGAGAGGACTAGGCAGAACATGTTAGATAATTAAAAACACGTTACAATAATCAGAGATGAACATCCCCACCCAGGGGGCGGTCCCTCCAGACATAACCCTCCGCCCTGCAGTCAGAAGCTCCGTTTTTTTCCTGCCTAGCAGAGAAGGACGTGGCTCCCTTTTGGGCCCAGAGTCCAGAAGAATTTTTTATTTTATTTTTGTGATCCATCAACTGCCGGCTGGGCGACAGGCTGGATATATAGATCCTTGTAGTCTTCCCAGTTCCAGCCATCGAGCGTGCCAGTCCCTTGCTTCGCGCTTGGTTCTGACCAGGACATACCCCATGGATCCAGGGGTGGCCGGTGAGCACATGCTTCGGGGTCCACATATGACTGGGCTGCTTGTTGTCTCTCACAGTGGACCGGGCCAACAGCTACTCCCTCACAGTTGTAGGTCTGTTCAGGACGCACCAGCGGGTCCTCGCATGGACGGGTAAGTACTTTTCCTCCTGCCTTGGCAGGTGGAAACAGCTGGGCGTCCGATTGATTGCGGGGTTCTCCTGTCCTCCCTTTCCCTGCTCTCTATCCCCTTCTGCCCTAGGGCTTGCTGCGACCGGGGCGTACCTGTGGGGGGACTCTGGTTCTCAGTGGGGGACTGTGGGGTGTCGGGACCAGTTTTTTCTGTGGGGGGTGCAGACGGTAGGCGGGCAGCGGCACTGAGCGGTCTCCTGCTGGTTGGTGAGTCCCCTGGGTAACCCCCCCCCCGGTCAGTGCAGCAAGGAGGGTGGACCCTTTCGGTTTATTTTTTCTGACTGAGTCCCTGAGAGCTGTCAGCGGTGTCTTGGAGTCAGTGTCTGGCCCTTCTTCCCCAAACTTACCAGAGGCAGCAGCCCATGCCCCTGCAGTTACCATGGAGGCTTTGTCGGCTGTCCTAGAATCATTTGTTGCCAGGGTGGAAGCGGCGTGTGAGCACAAGGGGGATAAAAAGTGCCCCCTTCCCACGCCATCGCCAGGGGAAGGTTCTGACTCAGACCCGGGCCTGGCTGCGGCACAGGACCCCGGTTCTGGGTTGTCAGAAGACGTGGACCAGGTCCTTCCTTGTGAGGGAGACCCCTCGTCCAGGTCAACGCAAGACAGGGCACTTGTGAGTGACCTTATCAATGCTGTAAAGGACTCCCTTAAAATGGACGCAGATGAGGCTTCCATGGAGGGATCAGTCTCTTTTGGGACGCACAAATCGACCCGTTCTGTAAAAGTTTTTCCTTATGTGCCTGTCTTTGACAAATTCATAGATAAGGAATGGGAAAAGCCGCAGAGGACTTTTGTGGTCCCTCAGCGCCTGGGGGTCAGGTATCCTTTTGAGGAGAGCCTTTTGAAAAAGTGGGCCTCTCCTCCAGTTGTTGACCCCCCCCCCCCTGGTCGCTCGGTTGAATAAAGTAACCACTCTCCCTGTTGAGGGGACCCCTGCGTTTAAGGACCATACTGATAGGAGGTCCGAGGCACTGAGCAGATCCATGTTCACCTTGCTGGGGGTCTGCATTGCGGCCTATTTTGGCTGCAACCTTGGTGTCTCAGACACTCACTGACTGGGCAAAGATTTTGCGCCAGACTGTGGAGGAACATCAGCACCCTCAGGATTGTGTAACACTGGCCGACCAGTTGGTGCAGGGCCTTGTGTATGTCTGTGATGCTACTCTGGATGCGGCCCCCTTAATATCCAGGGCCTCTGTATCTGCGGTGGTAACGCGCTGCCTAATTTGGCTAAAATGCTGGTCCGCTGACCAGGCTTCCAAGAAGGCCTTGGCGATTTACCCTTAAAAGGTGGGAGGCTTTTTGGTGCCTCACTCAATGACATTATTAAGGATGTCACTGGAGGTAAGAGCACATTTCTACCTCAGGCCACTAAAGGGAAGGAGCCACGTCGTAAGCCGGGGCCCTCCTTTCCCACACAAAAGCGGTATTTTCGCCAGTCAGGAACTGCCGTAAGACCCTCCCAAGCGGACAAAGTTCCAGCTGGGGGACAGAGGTGTCCGAGTGCGCAAGCCCAACAAGCCAGCGAACAAACCTGCTACCACATAAAGTTTTGCCCCCGCCCGACTCCAGGGTGGGGGGGTGGCTTCTCGGGTTTGCAGCACGGTGGAAGTCCCTGCTCTCCGACCAGTGGGTCTGCGAGGTGGTCACCTCGGGGTACAAGTTCCTTTCTTGTCCACCAAACAAATTCTTTCCCTCAAATCTCCATCTCCTTCCGGCTCGTCGGTCTGCCCTAATGGGAGCAGTGCAGGACTTGCTAAGGTGCGGACTGATTCTACCTGTACCACTGGGAGAGAGGTTTCAGGGTTTATTCAAATCTGTTTTTAGTTCCGAAGAAGGACGGAGTCCGTCCCAATCTTGGACCTAAAAGCCTTGAATGTCTTTGTAAAGGTTCGGAAGTTCCGCATGGAATCCATTCGTTCGGTGGTTTCTGTGCTCCATCCGGGGGACTTTCTGGCATCCTTGGACATCAAGGACGCATACTTGCATGTCCCCATCTGCGCAGGACACCATCGATTTCTGGGGAGTCCAGTTGGCCCAGTGTCTCTGGACTCGGGATGAATCCCGTCTGCCGATCAATGTCCTGGAACTCTGGGCGATCAGGCTGCGTCTCTCCAAGTGGTCTCTGAGACTACAAGGGCGTCCAGTCAGGATCCAGTCAGACAACGCCACGGCAGTGGCTTATGTCAACCATCAGGGGGGAACAAGGAGCTTGGCTACAGCGTCCGAGGTCACTCGCATCCTACGGTGGGCGGAAAGAAGCGTGCCGGCTCTGTCAGCCTGTCTACATTCCGGGCGTATAAAACTGGCAGGCAGACTATCTGAGTCGCCAGATGCTAGACCAGGGGGAATGGTCACTACATCCGGAGGTGTTCCAGCTCATTTGCCGGAGATGGGGCACGCCAGACTTGGATCTCCTGGCTTCTCGACTCAATCGCAAGGTGTCGAGGTTCATGGCCAGGTCCAGAGATCCCTGGGCAGACGCGTTGGTGGCCCCCGTGGGGTCAGTATCAGCTAATTTATGCCTATCCCCCACTAAAGTTGCTTCCTCGTCTACTCTGCAGAGTGGAGACCGAGGGGATCCCGGTGATTCTAATTGCTCCAGATTGGCCCCGGCGTCCTTGGTATGCTGACCTCGTACACCTGGTGGCGGATGCACCCTGGCGGCTAACGATGCAGGAGGACCTTCTGTCTTAAGGTCCCATACTTCATCGTGCTTTACAGTCACTGGCTTTAACAGCATGGCTATTGAAAGCCAGGTACTAAGGGACCAAGGTCTTTCGGATTCGGTGATTTCAACCATGCTGAGGGCAAGGAAATCTTCCAGGAAGTTCTACCATCGTACTTGGAAGGCATACATCTCCATGTGTAAAGAGATGGAGTGGCGTCCACGGACGTACTTGGTTTCCAGGGTCCTGCTGTTTTTACAGCGTGGTGTGGATCAGAAACTTGCCTTAAGCACCATTAAGGGTCAGATTTCAGCCTTGGCTGTTGTCTTTTAACGGCCTTTGGCATCCCATTCCCTGGTGGGTACTGTTGTGCAAGGGGTTCGACATGTGGCTCCGCCTATTAGACCACCTCTTCCTCCATGGGATTTAAATCTGGTGCTCTCGGTTCTTCAGGAACCTCCTTTTGAGAACATCAGAGATTCCTCTCTTGACGCTATCTCAGAAGGTGGCCTTTCTAGTAGCCATTACATCAGTCAGAAGGGTTTCTGAATTGGCGGCCTTGTCTTGCAAGTCACCATACTTGGTCCTCCATAAGAAGGTGGTTTCGGCTTTTCACCTGAATGAGGACATTGTGCTGCCGTCCTTGTGTCCTCGACCGTCGTATCCCATGGAGACTGCACTCCATAAATTAGACGTGGTACGGGCCTTGCGGGTGTACCTGTCTGCTAGGGCTCCGTTTCGGAGGTCTGACTCATTGTTTGTGTCAGTGTCTGGTCCACAAAAGGGCCTGGCGGTCTCGTCGGCCACCATTTCTAGGTGGATCAGGCAGACCGTCATCCAGGCCTATGCCCTTAAGGGGCGGGTGCTTCCCTTTCCGGTCACGGCACATTCAACCAGGGCAATGGGTTCTTCCTGGGCTTTCCTACATCAAGCGTCTCTCACAGGTGTGCAAGGCGGCGACTTAGTCGTTCGTGCACACGTTTTCAAAATTTTACAAGGTTGATGTGAGTGCATCTTCTGATGCTTCCTTCGGCTGCAAGGTTTTGCAGGGAGCTGTTTGAGGTTGCAACTCCTCCGTTGAGCTCTGTTGGTTTGGGGTGAAATTGTGTTTTTTTTTTTGTTTTGTTTTTATGCTGTTCCCACCCCTCGTTTTTTGACACTGCATGGGGACGTTCCACACGTCAAGAATTGAGAAGGCTGTGTCTGTCCATGGACGAAAAGAGAAAATAGGATTTTTTGTACTCACCGTAAAATCCCTTTTCTCGTTCGTCCATGGACGGACACAGCACCCACCCCTCCATTTTTAGGTTTGTACTGCTTGCTACGAACTGAGCTGCTGACTGCAGGGCGGAGGGTTATGTCTGGAGGGACCGCCCCCCTGGGTGGGGCTGTTCATCTCTGATTATTGTAACATGTGTTTTTAATTATCTAACATGTTCTGCCTAGTCCTCTCCTATGAACAGGAACATAACCCACACGTCAAGAATTGAGAAGGCTGTGTCCGTCCATGCACGAACGAGAAAAGGATTTAACGGTGAGTACACAAAATCCTATTTCACACATTTTGTTCACTGATTTAGCGGTGAATATTAGCTGCAGCACAGTCCACAGTATAGAATAATTAAAATGTGTTTTGCACTGGTGGCAAACACATAAATTGATGGTGCCGGAAATGACATGTACATGTTTAATATGGTCATGATTGCATGTAGGAGAAGTAAGCAAACGTCATGGCTAGGTTGTTGATCAACACAGGCAATCTTGTTCACATAATTATTATTTTTTTTTCCCTAGCTGTGGGGAGATTTTTCACTTCCTGTCCTGTACACACAACAGGAAGTGGTGGAAATCCCTCATGGTTGGTTGGGTGTGATCATAAGAAGTGTCCAGCTATGTAATGAATTCCCCCCACTATTCCTGTTCTCATGACTTTTCAATATTTTAGGATTTTTCCCTACTTTCAGTCCTAGTGACTCACCAGGACAATTAAAGGGTGAATCTCCCTAGTGAGGACACAAGCAGAAGGAAGAAAACTGACATGCATTCTAATCCCTGACCATGCTATCCAAAGCTAAAAAGGTTTTGGTTTAGGTGCTGTTTAAAATTGGGGTCCAGAATTCTCAGTCGACCAAAAAGATGGCTTGTAAAGATTTTATATATAATCTATTTGTAATGTAATTATTTTTGCTTGTAAGGATTGGCATCATCGATCTGCTTTCTTCTCTATAGGAAGATACTGATTTGACCAAAGCATACGAGGATGATATTGAAACGCCACCAGCAAGAAACATTCCATCTCCCGGGCAGCTGGAGCCAGAGACCCGGATCCCCGTCATTAACCTGGAGGATGGGACCAGACTAGTTGGGGAGGATGCTCCCAAAAATAAGGACTTGGTTGAATGGTTGAAACTGCATCCTACTTACACTGTCGATATGCCAAGTTATGTACCAGTAAGTACAATGAACAGGACAACATTTTTCCTATTGTGTGTGTGTGTGTGTGTATGTAATAAATACATAAGCCGGTTTTGACCAAAAACATTCTTCATCTAACAGAAGAGCGCGGATATGTTGTTCTCCCCATTTCAAAAACCTAAACAGAAGCGTCACAGATGCCGGAATCCTAACAAGCTGGATATTAACACATTAACGGGAGATGAAAGAGTGCCTGTAGTGAATAAGCGCAATGGCAAAAAGGTAACATTTTCAGAGTCCCGAAGCAAAAGGTTTTTTTTTTCTAACAAGAATTAGGCTAGTGTTATCGTATTTTTAAATATTTTAAGCACGGCAAAAATAATTGGTGAGCATCTAAGGAATTTTGAACTGGGACATGGAAAATGCATTTTACCAGGTTTCTGTTTTTTGTTTTTTTTTCCATATATGCAAGTTTATGTTTGCAGTGATTAGATAATTTTAGCTGGTGTTCCAGTCGGCAATGTAAAATAAAGGCAGACAGTTTGCACTTCCCACCAGTATTTAAAGCACAATATTCCTTTTGCTGTAATAACGTCACTAGTTACACAAGGAATTATACATACCTCCACTGTATAGAAGTAATAGTGTGTGTGTGTGTGTGTGTGTGTATATATATATGTATGTGCACACATGCATGCACACTCAGTCTAAGTTAAATGAAACCAAAACTCCTTAGCTGTTGGCGGGCTTTTTGGCATTGCTAGTTTAAAAATATTATGCATTTATGCTTGGTGGTTATAAAGCCTAAACATTTTTTTTTACCTTAATGCATTTCTTGCATAAAGATAAATGTTTAGGTAGTAGTATCCTCCTCACCCCCCACTTATCCGGGCCCTGATTTCATCCTGTGCTGTGCTTGTCTGCAGCGGCTCTCTCCCTGCACTACCTGCTCTCACAGGCTATGCTGTGGCAGCTGCCGTCAATCAAAGCCAGTGATGAGGGAGCTGGGGGGAGGGGGAGGGGGCGGGGGCTAATGCCCGCTGTCTGTGTCACAGCGAGTCCCGGGAGCAAGCCTGTGCGAGTGCCCCCAGAGGAAGCCGCCTCCTATGAGCGCACTTGCCAAAAAGGAGAAGCGGGGGACCCGAGAAGAGGAGGTTTGTGGTATATACCGGTTTATTTTTATTTATTTTTAAAAGGCATTTACAATCACTTTAAATATTAACAGTACTTTGTTGTTGTTTTTTAGATGGGTGGAGCGATGGCTCCTCCAATGAGGGATCTTCCTCGTTGGCTAGAAGAAAACCCTGAATTTGCTGTTGCTCCAGACTGGACGGACATAGTTAAGCAGTCTGTAAGTATTATCCAGTGTCACAGAATGCTCAGCGCATCAAACTGTCTTAGGAGAGAAATTTTGTAAAGGCGCAGCTTTCTCCCTAGTCTTTGTTCACATCAAAGAAAGCTATTTTCTAAATATATACAATCTCTAGAACTTCATTAGGTATTTAAAGATCTGCTACAGTAAGAGTGATAACTAGTAAATCTGTCTTTCTGGTCAATTGACATTTCCAGAGTTGAATACTGTGCATATTTTTTGCATACAGATAATGATGGGAGATCTTAAACCAACTACTGTATTTATCGGCGTATAACACGCACACCAATTTTAGGAGGGAAGTTTAAGGAAAAAAAACTTTGAAGTAAAATTAGGGTCACAGCTCATCAATGCACCCTGCTCAGTGCCCATCTGCAGCCTATAAATTGACCAACAAAGCAGCCTGTTCACCTTTCCCATCATTGCAGCCTCGCCAGTGTTGAATTATCTCGCTGTCTCCGAGGGAAGAGGAGGAGTGAGCGCCGCTGAATTACACGGAGCAGCGATCTCCTGTGTACCCGGCGCTCCGTCACTCATAGCCACGCCTTTTGGCCCTGCTCATATGCTAGATAGAACAGTGGCCCAATGCGGGGACAGGAGGTGTGGCCATGCATGAAGGAGCGCCGGGTACACAGGAGATCGCAGGTCGATGTAATTCAGCGGCGCTCGCTCCATTTCCCTTTAGAGGCAGCAAGGAACGGCATATAACACGCTCTCACGATTTTCCCCTGATTTTAAGGGAAAAAAGTGCGTGTTATACGTCGATAAATACGGTATGTCCTATTTAACCAGTAAGGTGCCTGTATATAAAGAGGTGAACGATCACATTCTGATCATTTAATGTTGTCATGCCACAGTTTTTTTTTTTTTACTTCTGAGACGCTTTTTAAAAAATTGTTCTGCTCACTGCTAATCGAATTCTATTTTAAGTGTTCAAATACTTGAACCTGGTGAACCCTAATGTTTGACATCAGAGATTTTGCTACCTGCCTCTCCACATTTGATATCGGCCATTTTAGGCTAATGGTAAATTATTAAAGCAACGTTGCAATGTTTATCTGTGCACTCACTAACCAGAAGTTGACCATGCTGAAAAATATTTCCCTATTTTTCATGGGCTGTGCATCACTGCTTTCTTCAGTTTTCTAAACTTAAGATTTTACTCCTTTCTGTCTCAAGTGAGATTTGCCCTCACTTCCTGTCTTGTCTAACTTATGTTAATTAGGAGGTCTGTTGAATTCTCCCAAATGGGGACCCAGGCAGCGGTAAAAAGTTCTAATCCTTTCAGTCTGTCCATAACGTAAGATTTAGTTGGAGCTGGGTTTTAACCTTGTCCAGGAGTGCCCATTATATCTTTTGTATATAGACCAAATTGTTATGTATTTGAAAGCCCATTTAAGTAATTTGCATTTGTGTGATTTTGTACACAATGACAGTATCCTTTTTGTTTGTTAGGGTTTTGTACCGGAGTCCATGTTTGATCGTCTTCTCACTGGACCTGTTATAAGGGAGGAGGGAGCCAGCCGAAGAGGGAGAAGGCCAAAAAGTGAAATTGCCAAAGCAGCTGCTGCTGCCGCTGCTGCAGCCTCGACGTCTGGAATCAATCCACTGCTGATGAATAGCCTCTTTGCTGGAATGGATCTTGCTAGTCTTCAGAATCTTCAGAACCTGCAGTCTCTCCAGCTTGCCGGTCTTATGGGGTTCCCTTCAGGCCTTGCAACAGCTGCCACTGGAGGGGATGGTAAAAATCCTACTGCCATGCTGCCTCTGATGCTGCCAGGTCTACCTAACATGTTTGGGCTTAGCGGGCTCTTAAATCACCAATTGGCAGCTGGCAATGGTGGTAATACTACATCTTCAGGTCAAGGAGAAACTGAAGATGGAACTTCAAAGTCTGATGAGAAAAAGATGGAAACTGACGAGGATGGCAAAGACTCTGACAAAACTACAGACACTGTTTCTGCTACTGACTCTGTTGCTGCTACTACTGCAGCTGGATTGGCTGCAAATTCTCTGGCCTTCAGCCCTTTTCTACTGTCCACCATGGCTCCAGGCCTTTTCTACCCCTCCATGTTTCTACCTCCAGGGCTAGGAGGACTGACGCTGCCTGGTTTTCCATCACTAGCTGGACTTCAGAGTACTGTAAGCTCTAGTGAGGAAAAGGCCACTGACAAAGGGGAAGCAGAGAACCAGGAAGCCAGCGATGCAGATGAGACCCTGGACAAAACAGCAGACTCATCCGTTTTGGAAGATGACATAGCACACGAAGAAGAATTGGACTCACCCGAGGACGGGGAGGAGAACGAAAAGGACAAATAAACGGTCTCAGTTACAGTGTTCTAAACTTTTTCAAGTGGTAGTCCTACTGTTTACACTCACAGTAAATGTCCATAGTTTTTATAAGCTGTTCTGTAAAATAGTGTAGCAAAAAAGAAAAAAGGAAAAAGTTCAAGTCATGTCACACGGATGTGTCAAAAAAGGTATTTTGGTCATTAAGTATTGTGCAGTGCATTATTTATAATTTCTAGGAAAAAGTTTTGGAGAATTAATTTTTTTTTTCTAAAGGAAATTGACATAATGCTCTGCAGCTCTTTATTTTTATTATTATTATTTTTTTACCGTTGGTATTACGAAAGCAGCAATTTTGTTTGAAATCATGGTGCAAAACGAAGGACAGGCTGCTTTAAGGAATTATGAAGTTATTTATCTTTTTTTTTTCTTAATTTTTGCTGTGAAGGTCAAGATAATTTTATTTTTTTCCTACATATCAATTTTTTTTGACTGTATATGAGGGTTCCACACACACAACCATTTCAGACAATCTCCACAACCTAGAACGTCTCAATCTGGAGGCACAGCAATACAAGGCAGCTGTTGAATGTGAAACGCTATCCTGTATTTTTTATTTTTTTCCTATTTTGAACACACTCACTGCGGAAGTCATTACAGGACAAAACTACAGTTAAGTCGTCTCATGATTTTATAATGCACTGGTCGAAACATAAAATTAAAAATCAGGTACCTTTTTTTTTTTTTTTTTTTTTTAATTTAAAGGATGGACTTTGTTACGTTAGCCACAAAGCTAAACAGCATTACCTCAACTCTAAACTAGCCTTGAAGTTTACAGACATGACTTTGTAAATGTTTGTGTTTTTTTTTTTTTTCCTTTTCTCTTTTTTTGTGTTTTTTTTTTTCTTTTTTTTTTTTGGAAAACTGCTATCATGTAAGATAAACTGTAAATTGCTGCCAACAGTAGTAATGATGCTTTTAATAAAAGTGATCCATGAGATGCAGTGATGTAATTAGAGATGACGTAGAAGTGTCTAGGGAAACCAAATCAGAACTGGTGTACACCACTTTATATTTTGTATTCACAATAGAAGCAAATACAGTATTATGGCTTTTGTACATCCTTCTTTGATATTTTTCAAGACGGTTGATGGGGGAGGAAAGAAAGGAAAAAAGCTTTCGAGAAAACCACTGTACAGCAGTATGGGGGGAAGGGACACAAATGGAGTTGCTTTGAAAATTCCAGCTTTGCTACCTTGATAAACAATGACACCTCTCTCTCTCTCTCTCTCTCTCTCTCTCTCTCTCTCTCTCTCTCTCTCTCTCTCTCTCTCTCTCTTCCCAACCTTGCTAACCTGAGAGCTCTTTAGAAAACAAAGGGTCTGCAGAGGGAGAATGAGAAGTCGAAGCAACAAAAGGGGCAAAAGAAAAATGAGGCTTTTATAGGCACAATATGTAGGTCATTTATCTGTGGTAATGGGTAGAAAAACAATGTAATGGTGTCAGTGAGAGACGACTCTGTGGTACTCTGTAGACTACAGCTCGCCTTGCCAGCAAGGGCTGTGCCAAATAAACACGGAATGAGAACTAACCTAGTTTTGGGACATCGGAAGCTTTCCAGAAGATGATTGCATTTTCAGCCTGGTTTGACCTTTGGCATTCTATCTGTAATATTGTTCTAGAACCATTCAGATCCTTACTGCCATCTAAAAGTGCAGAGCCTGCATTATTGCCATGTATGAACAGTCTTATGATTTAATACTGGTGTTTCCACTATTTAAGTGACAGATACAGTTAGACTGGGCACTGCCGCTGCTCTTAAAATATAACAACCAATCTGTTTCATTGTATAAAGGTAAAAAATCCGTACTGCCCACTGCTAAATGAAAAAAAATGTATTACATAAATGTGAAGTGAACACACTATAGATAGTGAAAATATAATGTGTGATAAAATGTGTGGTAAAGAGTTAAATCTTCACTATTAGAATGTGTAGGGTGCTGCAAATTAGCCTGAATAGAGCTCATAAGTATTGGAAAAAGATAAATTGCGCAACATAAAAAGTGTATCAGATAAAAATTATATCCAAACAAAAGGGTGATATGATGCTGTAGCACTAACAAAATAAAGTGATAAATGCATTGCAAATCATTATGACCAAAATACCATTGTGATGATTAACACATTAAGTAGTCCATTAAAAACTGTAAAAGGCTGTGAATTATTCTAGTCCATATGGTATAAAAACACAGAAATTCAGCGCAGAACATCCCATGTACCATGAAACCGTGAAAATTGAGTTGGTTAACTTCATACAATCACATCCGATATGCTGATAAAAAATGGCCGCTTACCAGACAGATAATATTGGGCTCGATATTGGGCCGATCTGCCCTTAGATTTTCCTCCCCAGGCACCTTGTGGAAAGATAGACCGTTGGTTCCAAAGTTTGGCACCGCTGATATGACTCCCAATCCTGCTTGCGGCTTGGTGCTCCTCCGGATAAGTTGTGTGAAAATCGTAACCTGGAGAGTACACCTACCCATCAAAAGGTTTTGCTTTATCTGGAGGAGCACCGAGCCGCAAGCAGGATTGGGAATCATATCAGCGGTGCTGAACTCTGGAACCAACGGGCTATCTTTCCACGAGGTGCCTGGGGAGGAACATCTAAGGGCAGATCGGCCCAATATCGAGCCCGATATCATCATCTGTCTGGTAAGCAGCCATTTTTTAGCAGCATATCGGATGTGATTGTATGAAGTTAACCAACTCAATTTTCACGGTTTCATGCTACATGGCATCTTCTGCACTGCATTTCTGTGTTTTTATACCATATGTACTAGAATAATTCACAGCCTTTCACAGTTTTTAATGGACTCATTAATGTGTTAATCATCACAATGGTATTTTGGTCATAATGATTTGCAATGCATTTATCACTTTATTTTGTTAGTGCTACAGCATCATATCACCTTTTTGTTTGGATATCATTTTTATCTGATACACTTTTTAGGTTGCGCAATTGATCTTTCTTTTCCAATCTGTTTCATTGTTCTTGAAGGAAACCTATATGGAGAAAACAAGCTGCCATTGCTGCATTTCTTTGTAAAATGTTAGTTGTAGGGCTGTTATGGCTTCCATAATTTAAATGTGTGACCCTATACTAGTATGCAGATCAGGAGTTCTGCGAGTGCTTTGACTTTAATGGTTGTTTGCTGCTACTGGGTCAGTGACTCAATAAGTAATGAGGCCATAGTTGGCCAGGTAACTAGCATGTTCAGAAGGAGGTTCGCAATGACCGATTTTCATATTTCTCTCAGTGCTGGTTTTCTTTAAATAAAAGGTCTGGTCACTTCTGTGTTCTCTGCTGGGCTTTCCTTTTTCTCAACCAGTGATCACAAGCCTTCTCCACCTGCAGATGGTCTCCAGGATGCATATTTAAAGAAACCTGGGCCAAAAGCTGACTGCTATCACTGAACTTTTTTTTTTTTCCCCTGGCCTTTTTTGCTTGTGAAAATGTTAACGGAGCCTTTCCTGTCGTGCTGATCTAGTAGCTTCAATATTTTCCGAGGTTACTGAGATCAAGTATGGAAATTGGTTGTTCTGACTTGATGTTTTGTACAGCTAGACTGAGCATTTTCTGGAGCAGAATTTCATTCTGTATATTTCTGTTAATACAAGGTTGCCTAGCTATTGTGTTCTGACAGGGGAAACAAATTGACAAAGCTGCTCACAGAGGAGGGGTAGCAGGTATGGCTATACCTGACATTCCACTGTCTGCAGCTGATCTGATAGGTCTCCGATTGCATCAGAGAGCCCTGGAACGGCGGCCAGAGTAGGGGGCCCCTTTCCGTACTCTGTAGAAGTAATCTGGCAGCTGTAGAGTCGCTCGGATCACTTCTACATGAAAGCCCAAATGCTGGCAGATTTTGATACCGTGATCAATAATACTACAGCCATAATGTCAGTATCACTGCTTCCTGACATAGATAGATAGATATCTATCTATATCTCCTCTGCTGAGTTTATATACATTTGCCCACTGACACAGAAATTATCAGTTTATGATTTTAATGGTAGGTTTATTTTACCAGTGAGAGACAGAATAACAAAAATATCCAGAAACACGCATTTCAAAAAAGTAAAAAATTTGGTTTGCATTTCTTCTTTTTTTTTTTTGCAAAATCTTTTTTATTGAATTTTCCATTAGCATACAAAATTAGCCCATGAATTGGTTTGCATTTTAATGAGTGAAATAAGTATTTGATCCCCCATCAATCGGCAAGATTTCTGGCTCCAAGGTGTCTTCTATGCAGGTAACGAGCTGAGATTAGGAGCACTCTCTTAAAGGGAGTGCTCCTAATCTCAGCTTGTTACTTGTATAAAATGTATCTTTCCACAGAATCAGATTCCAATCTCTCCACCATTTCGACGAAGACTAAAGTGCTGTCCAAGAATGTCAGGGACAATATTGTAGACCTACACAACGCTGGAATGGGCTACAAGACCATCGCCAAGCAGCTTGGTGACAACAGTTGGTGCGATTATTTGCAAATGGAAGAAACACAAAATAACTGTCAATCTCCCTCGGTCTGGGTCTCTTGAGAATGGTGAGCAATCAGTCCAGAACTACACGGGAGAATCTTGTTAATGATCGCAAGGCAGCTGGGACCACAGTCGGCAAGAAAACAATTTGGTAATTGGTAACAGGACTGAAATCCTGCAGCACCGGCAAGGTGCCCCTGCTCAAGAAAGCACAAGTACAGGCACGTCTGAAGTTTTCTAATGAACATCTGAATGAATCTGAGGAGAACTGGGTAAAAGTGCTGTAATCAGATGAGATTAAAATCGTGCTCTTTGGCATTAACTCAACTTGCCTTGTTTGGAGGAGGAGAAATGCTGCCTATGAACCCAAGAACACCTAAGGGTGCTGCTAAGGGGACAGGACAACTTCACTGCATCAAAGTGACGATGGACGGTGCCATGTACTGTCAAATCTTGGGTGAGAGCCTCATTCCCTCAGCCAGGGCAATGAAAATGGGTCATGGATGGGTATTCCAGCATGGCAATGACCACACTCAACCAAGGCACCAAAGGTGTGGCTCAATAAGCACATTTTAAGGTCTTGGAGTGGCCTAGCCAGACTCCAGACCTTAATCCCATAGAAAATATGTGGAGGGAGTTGAAGGTTCGAGTTACCAAACGTCAGCCTCAACCTTAATGACTTGGAGAGGATCTGCAAAGAGTAGTGGAAACCTGGTGGTCGACTAGAAGAAACATCTGACCTCTGTGATTGCCAACAAGGGTTTTGCCACCAAGTACTAAGTCATGTTTTGTGAAGGGGTCAAATACTACTTTTACTCATTAAAATGCAAATCAATTCATAACTTTTTTGAAATGCGTTTTTTATGGATAATTTTGTTGTTTTGTCTCTCACTGTTAAAATTTTAGACTGATAATTTGTTTGTCAGTGGGCTAACGTACAAAATCAGGAGGAGATCAATTACTTTTTCTCTTATCGTCCATGGACTGACACAGCTGGAATACTGTAAACGTGTGGGTATATGTCCCTGCTTGCAGGAGAAGATCTAGGCAGAATGTTAGATGTTAGAAACATACATTCTAGAACAAACCAGAGCTGAACAGCCCCGCCCAGGGGGCGGTCCCTCCGGACATTACCTTCCCACCTGCAGCCAGCAGCCTCAGTTTTTTTTTCTGCCTAGCAGAAGAAGACGTGGCTCTCTCAGGAGCCAGTCTCCTGGAAGATTTTACTTTTAAATTTTATTCCTTTGGGAATTTGAATTATTTGTATCTCTCGCGGTGGATCGGGCCGACAGCTACGCAGTACTGCTCTGTGATAGGTCTGTCTGAAACAAGCCAGTGGGTCCCTGAAAGGGACGGGTTAGTAGTCTCTCCTACTGCAGGTGAGTACATGCTGGCTGTGTTTCTTTATATGGGGGTTTCTCCCTGTCTCCCCCCTGTTATGCTGCTCTCTGCACCCTGTACTGGTGCTGTGCTGTGGGGGTCACTCTGGCCTGGCTGGGCGCTCATGTCTGTAGTGGGCTCTGGGGAGAGGGGCAGTTTTCCTGGTGTGTGAGGTGGTTATTGCGTGCGCCATTAGCGCTATTTGCCTTTTGAATTTCGCGCTCCGCGGCCATCTTACCGTGGTTCAATGGCGCAGTTATAGCTGCGGCCGGCGGCCATTTTCTTGTAGCGCATTTACTTTCGTTTTCGGCCTCTAGCCTCAGCGCAAATCTCCTCACAGATTCTTCACTCTCCTCAGGCTCACAGCACGGTTTCTTCAGCAGAACGGAGCGGTCCTTAAGGGTTGGTGAGTCCTCCGGGTATCCCCTCCTCAGCCTCAGCGTAGCCAGTGGGTGGACTGTATATTCACTGTTGTAGTGTATAAGGTCTCAGAGGGTGGCGGTATGGAGTCTGGTACACCTGCTTCTCCACACTTGCCTGAGGCAACTGGCAGTGCTCCTGCACCTGCGGTCCCTATGGACCAGTTGTCGGCAGTCCTGGAATCATTCCTTGTCAGAATAAGCGGTGTGCGAGCGCAGGGGAGCTGTAAAGCGCCCCCTCCCCACACATTCTCCTGTAGGGGAGTGCTCTGTCTCAGATATGCGCCTAGCTACTGCTGCTCAGGACCCTAGCTCTGAGGATTTTGATGTGTTTGGACAGGACATTCCTTGTGAGGAAGACCCAAGTCCTGAACCAGTAACTGACAGGGTGCTTGTAAGTGAACTCATTGATGCTGTGAGGGACACTCTCAAGCTGAATGTTGGGTCTGAGGAACCCCAGGTGGAAACTGTCTCATTTGGTTCCTTTAAAACCGTCTCTTCAAAAAAGGTCTTTCCATATGTGCCTTTTTTTAATACATTCATTGACCAAATCTGGGATAAGCTGCAGAAGACTTTGACGGTCCCGCGGCGCTTAGCCATAAGGTACCCCTTTGAAGAGGACCTGGTTAAGAAGTGGTCGACCCCCCGGTCGCCCGTTTGAATAAGGCTACCACGCTCCCAATGGAAGGGACTCCTGCATTTAAGGATCCCTTTGACAGGAGGTCTGAGGTGGTGAGTAGAACTGTTTGCCTTATTGGGGTCTGCCTTACGCCCTATTGTGGCAGCGACACTTGTGTCTCAGACACTCACGGGATGGGCAAAGATTTTTCACCAGACGGTACAGGAGCATAATCTCCCTCCTGAGACCATTGCCCTGGCTCATCAACTTGTGCAGGGCCTGGTCTAAGTGTGCGATGCCACTTTGGATATGGCCCCCTTAATATCTGGGGCCTCTATCTTTGCTGTGGTGCTGTGTCGCCTTATCTGGCTAAAATGCTGGTTGGCCGACCTAGCTTCCAAAAAAGCTCCTGGCTGACTTGCCCTTTAAGGGCGGTAGACTGTTTGGGGCCACCCTGGATGACATTATTAAGGATGTCACAGGGGGTAAGAGCACCTTCCTCCCTCAGTCTGTTAAGGGAAAGGAGCCCCTCCACAGGTCGAGCCCTTCCTTTCCGGCGAAGACGTTTTTTCGTCCGTCAGAATCCACGGGTAAGCCCGCCCAGACTGAAAAAAGTGCGGCGGGGGGACACAGGTGTCCCTGGGTGCATAAGCTCCCAAGCCCGCCACTGCATGAAGTCTTGCCCCTGCCCGACTCTGGGGTGGGGGGGACGTGCTTTGCAGGTTCATGGTTCGGTGGACCTCCCGGATCTCCGACCGGTGGGTGTGCCAGGTGGTCACCTCCGGATACAGGATAGAGTTCCGCTCATGGCCCTCAAACAGGTTCTTCCCCCTCAAACCTCCCTCTCCTTCCTGCCCACCGGGCGGCCCTCTTGGGGGCCGTACAGGATTTGCTCGGGTGTGGCGTGATTGTGCCAGTTCCGTCACAGGAGAGGTTTCAGGGGTTTTACTCGAATCTGTTTGTTGTCCCGAAAAAGGACGGGGTACGGCCAATCCTGGACCTCAAGGCTTTGAATGCCTACGTGAAGGTACAAAAATTCCGGATGGAATCCATTCGCGCATGGTCATTGCGACCCTCCACCAAGGGGATTTCCTGGCGTCCTTGGATATCAAGGACGCTTACTTGCACGTCCCAATCTGCCATAGGCGAAGTCCACTATCAGTTCGTGGCTCTTCCCTTCGGCCTAGCATCGGCACCACGGGTTTTCACCAAAGTGCTTTCCCCGGTTCTAGCTTTGCTGAGACAGCGAGGAATTGTTTTCGTGGGCTATCTGGACGACCTCCTTTTAAGAGCAGACACTGGCTCAGAATTGGAGGAAAATATGACAATAGTCAGTCAGATCCTCCGGGACTTCGAGTGGCTTCTGAACATGCAGAAGTCGGTTCTGGTCCCGACTCAACGTTTGGAGTATCTGGGCCTGATCCTGGACACTTCAGCAGCGAAGGTGTTTCTACCCGCAGAGAAGTTACTGACCCTTCAGTCGGCGGTTCGTGTCCTGACGGGCCCGAAAATGGTCGTCTATCCATTTCTGCATGAGGGTCCTGGGACTAATGGTGGCCTCCTTCGAGGCGGTCCCGTATGCCCAATCACACACTCGGGCATTGCAGAAGGGAATTCTGTCTGTTTGGGACAAGTCCCCATTGTCATTCGATCTTCAGATTCGAGTGAGTCACTCAGTCAAGGCATTCCTGACGTGGTGGCTGAGATCCCCAGCTCTTCGGGCCGGAAAGTCGTTTCTCCCCATTCAGTGGACGGTGGTCACGACGGACGCCAGCCTGACGGGCTGGGGAGGAGTTTGGGGAGTCCCGTCAGCGCAAGGCCTCTGGACGAATCTCGTCTCCCAATCAACGTTCTGGAATTGCGAGCGATCAGACTGTGTCTCTCCGCGTGGTCAAAGAGACTACAGGGCTGCTCGATCGATCAGAATTCAGTCGGACAACGCCACGGCCGTGGCGTATGTCAACCATCAGGGGGGCACTCGGAGCTCGGCTGTGGCATCCGAGGTTGCCCACATCCTAAGGTGGGCGGAAAGAAGCGTGCTGTCGGCTGTCCATATTCCGGGCGTAGAAAATTGGTAGGCGGACTATCTGAGTCGCCAGTCCTTGGACCAGGGGGAGTGGTCCTTGCATCCGGTGGTGTTCCAACTCCTTTGTAGGCAGTGGGGCACACCGGATGTGGATCTGATGGCATCTCGCCTCAATCGCAAGGTGTCGGTTTGTGGCCAGGTCCAGGGACCCCTGGGCGGATGCCTCGGACGCGTTGGTGGCTCTGTGGGGTCAGTATCGCTTGATATACGCTTACCCTCCTCTGCTGTTGATTCCTCTTTTCTGCTGCGCAGGGTAGCGGCCGAGGGCATTCCGGTGATCCGGATTGGCCTCGGCGTCATTGGTACGCCGATCTGGGACGTCTCATCGCGGACGTCCCTTGGCGACTGCCCATGAGGGAGGACCTTCTGTGTCAAGGTCCTATCTTTCATCCTGCTTTACAGTCTCTGGTTTTAACGGCATGGCTATTGAGAGCCAGGTGCTGAAGGACCGAGGCCTGACGGATTCGGTGATTTCAACCATGCTTAGGGCACGGAAGTCGTCTTCTAGAAAGATCTATCACCGTACCTGGAGAGCTTACATCGCTATGTGCAAGGAGCTAGACTGGCGTCCACGGACGTACTCTGTCCCCAGAATCCTGCGGTTCTTGCAGCGTGATGTAGCCCAAAGGCTGGCTTTGAGCACTATTAAGGGTCAGATTTCGGCCTACGCCGGTTTCTTTCAACGACCCCTAGCAGGTCATTCTTTAGTTAGCACTTTTGTGCAGGGGGTTCACCATGTGATTCTCCCTGCCAAGCCCCCGCTTCCCTCCTTGGGATCTGAACTTGGTGCTCTCGGTTCTACAGGAACCGACTTTTGAAAATATCAGATATTCCTCTTTTAACCTTGTCTCAGAAGGTGGCTTTCTTAGTTGGCATCACTTCTGTTAGACGGGTGTCTGAGTTGGCAGCTCTGTCATGCAAAGTCTCCTTACCTGGTCCTCCATAAGGATAAGGCGGTGTTGCGCCCGCGACCATCTTTCCTTCCAAAGGTGGTTTCGGCTTTTCACCTTAATGAGGACATTGTCCTTCCGTCCTTGTGCCCTCATCCATCGCATCCTAGAAAGGTTGTGCTTCACAATTTGGATGTGGTACAAGCCTTACGGGTGTACCTGTCTGCTACTTCTTCCATTCGGAAGTCTTACTGTTTGTGTCCGTCTCGGGTCCAAAACAGGGTCAAGCGGTTTTGTCTGCCACCATTTCTAGGTGGATCAAACAGACCGTTATACAGGCCTATGCCATTAAGGGGCGGGCGACTACCTTTCCGGTTACGGCGCATTCCACTAGGGCAATTAGTGGTTCCTGGGCTTTCCGACATCAAGCGTCGGTTGCACAAGTGTGCAAGGTGGCGACCTGGTCGGCCGTTCATACCTTGTCTAAGTTCTATAAGGTTGATGTGGCTGCATCTTCGGATGCTTCCTTCAGCCGCAAAGTGTTGCAGGCCGCTGTTTAATGTTGCAACTCCTCCGTTGAGGAGCTCTGCTTGTTTGGAGTGAAGTTTTGGTTTTCCTTTTACTACTGCTCCCACCCTTCTGATACTGCTTTGGGACGTCCCACACGTTTACAGTATCCAGCTGTGTCAGTCCATGGACGATAAGAGAAAATAGGATTTTTGTACTCACCGTTAAATCCGTTTCTCTGACGTCCATGGACTGACACAGCACCCACCCTTCCTTTAAGGTCTGTACTGCTTTGTTACAAACTGAGGCTGCAGGTGGGAGGGTAATGTCCGGAGGGACTGCCCCCTGGGTGGGGCCCTTCAGCTCTGGTTTGTTCTAGAATGTATGTTTCTAACATCCTGCCCAGATCTTCTCCTGCAAGCAGGGACATATACCCACACGTTTACAGTATCCAGCTGTGTCAGTCCATGGACATCAGAGGAACTGATTTTTACGGTGAGTACAAAAATCCTATTTTCCCTCACTACACACTGTAGTCATAAAAGGATGGACATGGTCAGCAGCAATACTCAGGTAAACGATGCTCAGTTGGTATTAAGAGGCCCAAAGTGTGCCAAGAAAATATCCCCCACACCTTTATACCACCACCAGCCTGAACCATTGATACAGGGCAGGATGCATCTATGCTTAAAAGGTATTTTTGCCCAATTCTGACCCTACTAGCTGAATGTGAGACTCAGACCAGGCAATGTTTTTCCAATCTTCTATTTTCCAATTTTGGTGAGCTTGTGCGTATTGTTTCCTGTTCTTAGCTGACAGGAGTGGCACCCGGTGTGGTCTTCTGCTGCTGTAGCCCATCTGCTTCAAGTTTCGATGCTTCATAGCATCTAGCGATATCCTTTTCCCTCAGTCAAAATGGTGGTGCTTCGGCATCCCGCGGTTCACATCAGCTTGGCTGATTGAGATGGTTATATTAGAGCGGTACGTCAGAACGCCGCCCGTATCCCGTGAACACGTCTTTGATGATGAAACGCGTAGGGAGGAGCTACGTTCTGACATCATCGCGCCCACGCTACCCGGAGGCATACGGGCTGTTTTATGTCTAAGAGCCGGCCGGCTTATTTTCGCTCTTTTTTTATCTGCATTCATGTAAGTGTGCATTCGTCTTTTTTTATTAAACGTGTTAAAAGGTTTTACACTATAGTATATCCTTCTCTTTATTTACAGGGACTGTGTTTTCTATCACAGAGTTGCGGATCTCCTGGTCGATGAGACGCTGCCTGCCCCATACCCTTGGCTGGGGAATAGCCACAGGCGTTCTTTGATCCCCTGTGACAAGGGATCCATCATTTTTGGTAAGAGGCAGTAAATCTATTGGTGGAGGCTGTCCTATCTTACACTTGCTCGTGGTGTAATACATTGGATCACAACCAGCACGGTGGAGGAGCCTTTTTTTTTTTTTGTGCATATGAACTTTATTGTTTGGACTATATGCGACAACTTCTGTGGTTTTTGGTCTATGTGATTTTTTAGCACATGTTCGCATCACTCACTTTCATTATTTGTGTCACATATTTACTGTGTGAGCCTGTTGGCTCAATTTAACACTGTCACCAGTTGCTGTACTGGTGATATTTTCAATAGCGCAACTTTTTTTTCCTTTATTATCAAGTTTCGATGTGCTGTGCGTTCAGAGATGGTATTCTGCATACCTTGGTTGTGTACGAGTGGTTATTTGAGTTACTCTTTCCTTTCTATCATCTCGAACCAGTCTGCCCATTCTCATCTGACCTCAACAAAGCATTTTTGTCCACACAGCTGCTGCTCACGGGATATTTTTTTTTTTTTTTTTCGGACCATTCTCTGTAAACCCTAGAGATGATGGTTGTGCATGAAAATCCCAGTAGGTTTTGAAATACTCAGACCAACCTGTCAGGCACCAACAACCATACCACATTCAAAGTCACTTATAGCTTTTTTTTCTTCACCATTCTGATGGTTGGTTTGAACTTCAGCAAGTTGTCTTAACCATGTCTAGATGCCTAAATGCAGTGAGTTTCTGCCATGTGATTTGGCTGATTAGTACTTTGTGTTGCCAAGCAATTGAACGAGTGTATCTAATAAAGTGGCGTGTGTTCTATATAGACTTCAGCGCCGGAAGATTTACCCCCTTCCTGAACAGGCCATTTTTTGCAGTCCGACACTGCGTTGCTTTAACTGACAATTGCGCAGTTGTGCAATGCTGAGCCCAAATACAATTGCCCCCCCCCAAATAGAGCTTTCTTTTGGTGGTATTTGATCACCTCTGTTTTTAATTTTTTGCTCTATAAACAAAAAAAAAAAGGCAATATTAAACAAAAAACATTTTTTTACTTTCTGCTATAAAACATACCCAATAAATATAATTTTTTTTTTAAATCAATTGATTTCTTCATCAATTTAGGCCAATCTATGTTCTGCTACAGAGTTTTGGTGGAAAAAAACAATCCCAATATGCATGTATTGATTGGGACATAGTTATAGAATTATTTATTTATTTTTTTTACTAGTAATGGTGGTGATCAGTGACTTGTAGCGATATTGCGATGGACACTTTTTTGGGAAACAGTGCTAAAAATATGCACAGTCACTGTACTGACTGGGAAGAGGTTAACATCAGGGGCAATCAAATGGTTAACTGTGTGCCTAGCGGTTTGTGGTTTTTTTTTTTTGTTAATGTTTACTGTTGTGTTTGAGGTGCTTTTACTAGAAAAAGGCATAGATCTGTGTCCTTGCTTTGCAGGAACACAGGATTCCGTGCGGTCTTTACTGAGAGAATAGCGATCTGCCTGGTTTACATAGGAAGATTGTGTGTTCTGCCTGTGTACCGAATGATCAGCGGTGCTGGCAGACATCGAGTATTCGGGACCTGCTGGTGGTGATACCCGAAAGTGCAGGATCATGTATATACAGTATCTCACAAAAGTGAGTACAGCCCTCACATTTTTGAAAATATTTTATTATATCTTTTCATGTGATAACACTGAAGAAATTTAGACTTTTACATTGTAGCATAGTAGTGAGTGTACAGCTGGTATAACAGTGTAAATTTGCTGTCTTCTAAAAGTAACTCAACACAGCCGAAAAATGTCAAAACTGCTGGCAACGAGTGAGTACACCCCTAAATAAAAATGTCCAAATTAGGCCCAATTAGCCATTTTCCCTTCCCGGTGTCATGTGACTTGTTAGTGTTACAAGGTCTTAAGGCCTGTACACACGGTTAGAAAATCTGAAGATAAATGTCGTCTGATGAACGATCTGCCGAATTTCTGATCTCTTGACAGCCGATTGCACATCAAATTTTTGTCTGCCGAAAATTTGTAGGCTTGAAATTTTTTGTCTGATGTGACCACAACATCTGATTTTCTGACCATTAGTATGAATAGCAAGACTAGGCATGCTCAAAAATGAAAGAACACATACAAAATTCAACACATTACATCACTTCTGACGTGTTGAATTCTGTCGTCCAAAATTTTTCTGATGGTTAGTACCCTCTTCACTTTTGATTTAAGACTAGCATCAAACAAAAAACAGACAGAAATGTAGGTGTGAATGGGGAGCAGGTGTGTTAAATTTAGTGTTACCGCTCTCATACTGGTCTCTGGAAGATCAACATGGCACCTCATGGCAAAGAACTCACTGAGGATCTGGAAAAAAAAAAATTGTTGCTCTAAATAAAGATG
Organism: Rana muscosa; assembly: GCA_029206835.1. Lineage (NCBI taxonomy): Eukaryota > Metazoa > Chordata > Amphibia > Anura > Ranidae > Rana > Rana muscosa. The sequence continues at coordinate 33,838,535 of JARGYO010005626.1, forward strand.
GCCTAAGCTATAAGAAGATTGCCGAGGCCCTGAAACTAAGCTGCAGCACGGTGGCCAAGAACATAGTGGTTTAACAGGACAGCTTCCACTTGGAACAGGCTTCGCCGTGGTCAACCAAAGAAGTTGGGTGCACGTGCTCAGCATCATATCCAGAGGTTGTCTTTGGGAAATAGACCTAGGATTGCTGCAGGGGTTGAAGGGGTGGGGGTCAGCCTGTCAGTGCTTAGACCATACACTGCACACTGCATCAAATTGGTCCCAGAAGGAAGCCTCTTCTAAAGCCCAATAAAACTGTTTGCACAATAAAGCCTGCAAACAGTTTGCGGAAGACAAGTAGACTAAGGACATGGATTACTGAAACCATGTCCTGTGGTTTGATGAGACCAAGATAAACGTATTTGGTTCAGATGGTGTCAAGTGTGTGTGGCAGCAACCAGGTGATGAGTACAAAGACAAGTGTGTCTTGCCTACAGTCAAGCATGGTGGTGGGAGTGTCATGGTCTGGGGCTGCATGAGTGCTTCCGACAGTGGGGAGCTACAGTTCATTGAAGGAACCATGAATGCCAACATGTACTGTGACATACTGAAGCAGAGCATGATCCCCTCCCTTCAGAGACTGGGCTGCAGGGCAGTATTCCAACATAACGACCCCAAACACACCTCCAAGAAGACCACTGCCTTGCTAAAGAAGCTGAGGATAAAGGTGATTGACTGGCCAAGCATGTCTCCAGACCTAAACACTATTGAGCATCTGTGGGGCATCCTCAAATGGAAGGTGGAGAAGTGCAAGGTCTCTAACATCCACCAGCTCTGTGATATCGTCATGGAGGAGTGGAAGAGGACCCCAGTGGCAACCTGTGAAGCTCTGGTGAACTCCATCCCCAAGAGGGTTAAATTGGATGTAAACCTTCACATATACCCAGTAAAGTGAACAGCCTCAGATGATACACAGGCATGAGATAAATCTCTCTACATAAGTTTTACATGTATATCTGCTGTCTTCTACTTTAAATATTGTTTAGAAAGTGCACATCCTGTTAGAATTTTCTCTTCCTGTTCCAGCAGGGGGAGGGGAGTCTTGCCATACATTGTGAGACAGCTGCTTGGAGGAAAGGCACACGCTCCCTCTCCTCATAGGCAGAGACTTGCAGAGCTGTGCTGGGAATTGAACAGCTGTCTGCTATTCTATTTTATAACACCCGCCCTGACACAAATTTCAGGCTGGTTTTATCACGTGATGGAAAACTCAGAAGTTATCATGCTGATAACAGAAGAATGGAGCAGGAGAAAGCCACGGGACTCAGGGCTTTGGAGAGAGATAAGAAAACTGCAGATATATGAGCCCAGCTCAAATTTCATGAATTGGGTTTACATCCATTTTAAGGCAGTGCTGGAAAATAATGGTGGCCACACAAAATATTGACACTTTGGGCCCAATTTGGACATTTTACTTAGAGGTGTGCTCACTTTTGTTGCCAGTGGTTTAGACATTAATGGCTGTGTGTTGAGATATTTTGAGGGGGACAGCAAATTTACACTGTTATACAAGCTGTGCACGCAATACTTTACATTATAGCACATTGTAATTTCTTCAGTGTTGTCACATAAAAAGATCTAATAAAATATTTACAAAAAAGTGAGGGGTGTACTAACTTTGTGAGATACTGTATACATGATCCTGCGTAACACGGCCACCCTGTAGCAGTAAAACTGCTACTGGGCAGTCGGGAAGTGGTTAAATAGTATTACACAGCGGACCCTGCAAGTACAGAAAAATACCTGTTGTTGTTCTGCCAGAAATGATCTCTGTCTTGGGTCCTATTGTGGGCTGACAACCCGCAACATTTTTGTGGACAGGGTTTTTATCCTTTGCCAAACTCTCTTCACTACTTCTACCCTCAGATCTTCACAACATAAAGTCTAAACTTCCTGTAGTCCAAGCTAAGAGCTAGGAGGAAGTTTTGAGATACCACAGGAAATGTGGAGAGTACACAGGACAGCTGTACATTTCTGACAAAATCAACTGGTTTATTTTTCTTTACTTTTCAAACAAATATAACAGAAGAATTTTGCCTTGTCTTGTATTGGGACTGTGCTGGAATAGCTACCCAAAGCAGTTTCAACTCGCGTGATGTGAACGGACCCCCATAAGCTTGCTGAAAGCTGCTTACAGCGTGATTAAAACATGAGTCAGTGGTCCCTGTAAGATCTGTGTTTGTTCAACACATTGGAACTGATGGGCAATGTACCGTATATTCTCGAGTATAAGCTGACCCGAGTATAAGCCGAGGTACCTCATGTTACCACAAAAAACTGGGAAAACTTACTGACTTGAGTATAAGCCGAGGGTCAACAATGCCCATTTGCACGCCTCACTGTGCCCATTGCAACTTCACTAAGCCCATTGCCACTGTCCATTGTCACCTTACTGTGCCAATCCTTACTGTGCCAATCCTTACTGTTCCCATCCTCACTGTTCCTCACCTCACTGTTCCTCTCCTCACTGTTCCTCTCCTCACTGTTCCCATCCTCACTGTTCCCATTCTCACTGTTCCTCACCTCACTGTTCCCATTCTCACTGTTCCCATTCTCACTGTTCCTCACCTCGCTGTTCCTCTCCTCACTGTTCCCATCCTCACTGTTCCCATTCTCACTGTTCCTCACCTCACTGTTCCTCTCCTCACTGTTCCTCTCCTCACTGTTCCCATCCTCACTGTTCCCATTCTCACTGTTCCTCACCTCACTGTTCCTCTCCTCACTGTTCCCATTCTCACTGTTCCCATCCTCACTGTTCCTCACCTCACTGTTCCTCACCGTCCCCATTCTCACTGTTCCCATCCTCACTGTTCCTCACCTCACTGTTCCCATCCTCACTGTTCCTCTCCTCACTGTTCCTCTCCTCACTGGTTCCCATCCTCACTGGTTCCCATCCTCACTGGTTCCCATCCTCACTGGTTCCCATCCTCACTGGTTCCCATCCTCACTGTTTCCCATCCTCACTGTTTAAATTGAACATTGTAAATTGTACCTGAAAAAAAATTGAGAGGCTGCGGCGTCCATCGTTTAAAACTCACGGTCTCTTCCTGGTCCCTTCCGTGATAGGCGAAACTGTGTGCTTAGAAAACACCTATCACGAACGTTCTCTCATCCTCCGTTTCCCAGCAGACGTCTGTGATTGGCGGAACACTGAACACAGTGTCTGCTGGGATGGGTGAGGATGAGAGAACGTTCGTGATAGGCGGTTCTCAGCAGACAATCTCCGCCTATCACGGAAGGGACCAGGAAGAGACCGCGAGATTTAAACGATGGACGCCACAGCCTCTCAACTTTTTTTCAGGTACAATTTACAATGTTGCATTTCGCTGACTCGAGTATAAGCCGAGGGGGGGAGGACTTTCAGCCCCAAAAAAAGGGCTGAAAATCTCGGCTTATACTCGAGTATATACGGTATTTGTTTTCTGCTGCAGGTTTATTGTAAAATGAAATCAGTACCTGTGTATATACACCCATTGGCCACTTTATTGGATACACCTTTTCAAATGCTTGGCAACACAAATTGCTAATCGGCCAATCACATGACAGCAACTCAATGCATTTAGGCATCTAGACGTGGCGAAGACGACTTGCTGAATTTCAAACCGAGCATCGGAGTGGGGAAGAAAGGGTATTTAAGTGACTTTGAACGTGGCATGGTCTTTGGTGCCAGACTGGCTGGTCTGAGTATTTCAAAAACTGCTGATCTACTGGGTTCTTCACACACAACCATCTCTAGGGCTTACAGAGAATGGTCCGAAAAAGAGAAAATATCCAGTTAGCGACAGTTGTGTGGACGAAAATTCCTGGTTGAAATGATTGAGGCAACAGTAGCACAAAACATCGAACCTTAAAGCAGGTGAGCTATGGTCAAAATTTGGCATAAACAACGTGAAAGCATGGATCCATCCTGTCTTGTATCAACAGTTGAGGCTGGTGGTGGTGTAATGATGTGGGAAAAAATTTCTTGGCACGCTTTGGGCCCCTTAGAATGAATTGAGCATTGTTTAAATGCCATGGCATACCTGAGTATCGTTGCTGACCGTGTCCATCCCTTTATGACTACAGTGTACCCATCTTCTGATGGCTCCTTCCAGCAGGATAATGCACCGTGTCACAAAACTCAAATCATCTCACCACTGGTTTCTTCATGACAATGAGTTCACTGTACTCCAATGGCCTCCGGTCACTCCCATAGAGCACCCTTTGGGATGTGGCGGAACGGGAGATTCGCACCATGGATGTGCAGCCAACAAATCTGCAGCAACTGCGTGATGCCATCATGTCAGTATGGACCAAAATCTCTGAGGAATGTTTCCAACACTTTGCTGAATCTATGCCATGAAGGTAGTTCTGTGGGTCCAACTAAGCAACAGGAAGGTATACCTAATAAAGTGTCCGGTGAGTGTAAATAGAAACAACTTAAAACTTGACTTTCTCCTCTAACTCTGCCCAATTCCTAAAACTGCTCTTGACAGTTACACCAGCTCTACATATTTTAGATCAAAATCTCATTAGAAAAGGTTATAAGCGGAGTTTCCATTCACCGCTTTTTTGTGATTTGAATTTGAATTGTTTCTAATCAATCAAAATCATTTGATTTCAATGTGTGTAGCTGTCATTAAACTCCACACCCCCCCCCCCCTCAATAAAAAAAAGGAACACTTTTTAAGGTAAGTACAGTATGCAAGCTCAACTTAGTGTAAATAAATGTGTTTAATATTTGAGAACTTGTTTCTATATACTGTATGAATTCTAATTATATATGTACATGGGGCAATGTTTTCGGCTCTTCCTGTTAGGTTTTAATTTGTAAAGTTAGGCGGTACTACGGCTCGTGCAAAATGAATAAAATATTGTGCAAATTTCTTTACATGTGCCATGTCCTTATGCAGTCAATATTAGCCTTAGCATGTGATATCTAGCCTATTGCAAACAAAAAATTTCTTAAGATATCAATAAGTTGTGTTCTTGAAAAACAAAAATATATAAAATCAAAAAAGTGCACAAGAACTTAAAGGGGTTGTAAAGGTTCGTTTTTTATTTTCTAAATAGGTTTCTTTATGCTAGTGCATTGTTGGTTCACTTACCTTTTCCTTCGATTTCCCTTCTAAATGTTTTTTTTCTTTGTTTTCTTTGTCTGAATTTCACACTTCCTGTTCCTCCTCAGTAAGCTGTTCAGTAAGCTGTTCTGGATGACTCCACACCACTCGGATGATGGTGTGAAGTTTAGTGAGGAGAAACAGGAAGTGAGAAATTCAGACAAAGAAAAAAAACATTTAGAAGGGAAGTTGAAGGAAAAGGTAAGTGAACCAACAATGCACTAGCTTAAAGGAACCTATTTAGAAAATAAAAAACAAACCATTACAACCCCTTTAAGTGTCCACCATTCATAAAAAACGAAAAATCTTCTGTGCAACACTTGTAATACAAATATGCAAATTAGTCCCATCCACCATGTCTTTGTGTTTAACAGTGACAACTTCCACACCCTTAAAGCAAGGTGCTCCACCACGTGAGGTTAAGGGAACCTCTCACCAGATTCACATGGCCACAAAGACGTATTCAGCCTTTGATCTTTAACCCATGGGGAAGGTGAGACGCACGACGACTCCCCTGGGAGAAAGACGGAGCTGAACGCTGTGAACACAGGCTGATTGAGATGGTGCAGTTCTGGGCACAGATATATGCAAGTGAATTAGACTGGCTTGTTTTTAACTGTCAGATTTTAATAAACGTGCCGCAGTATCAATTTATTATTGTCTTTCTGGGGATTTGTGTTTCCAAATTGGATGTGAGAGAGGAGAACATACTGTACGCTAAGATTTCCTCCCCTTCCCTGCCAGTTTAAGTTCAAAGGCTGAATAGATCTTTATGGCCATGTGAATCAGATGAGTAGTTTCCTGTACCCCACATGGGGGAGCACCTTTGTTTTAAGAGTGGAGAAGTTGTCACTGTTAAACACAAGACACGGTGGATGGGATTGATTTGCATATTTTTATTACGTGTTGCAATGAAGATTTTTTTCTTTTAATGGTGGAAACTGAAGTTTGTGTGGACTTTATAATTTTATATACTGTATACAGGTGAAACTTGAAAACTCGTGCAAAAGTTCATTTATTTCACTAATGCAACTTAAAAGGTGAAACTAATATATGAGATAGACTCATTACATGCAAAGCAAGATAGTTCAAGCCGTGATTTGTCATAATTGTGATGATTATGGTTTACAGCTCATGAAAACCCCAAATCTACAATCTCAGAAAATTAGAATATTGTGAAAAGGTGCAATATTCTAGGCTCAGTGTCCCACTCTAATCAGCTACTTTATCCATAACACCTGCAAAGGGTTCCTGAGCCTTTAAATGGTCTCTCCGTCTGGTTCAGTAGGAATCACAATCATGGGAAAGACTGCTGATCTGACAGTTGTGCAGAAAACCATCATTGACGCCCTCCATAAGGAGGGAAAGCCTCAAAAGGTAATTGCAAAAGAAGTTGGATGTTCCCAAAGTGCTGTATCAAAACACATTAATAGAAAGTCATGTGGAAGGGAAAAGTGTGGAAGAAAAAGGTGCACAAGCAGCAGGGATGACCGCAGCCTGGAGAGGATTGTCAGGAAAAGGCCATTCAAAAGTGTTGGACTTTCACAAAGAGTGGACTGAGGCTGGAGTCAGTGCATCAAGAGCCACCACACACACACACACAGACGGATCATGGACATGGGCTTCAAATGTCGTATTCCTCTTGTCAAGACCTGTCCTGAACAACAAACAACGTCAGAAGCGTCTTACCCGGGCTAAAGAAAAACAGACCTGGTCTGGTGCTCAGTGGTCCAAAGTCCTCTTTTCTGATGAGAGCAAATTTTGCATTTCATTTGGAAACCAAGGACCCAGAGTATGGAGGAAGAATGGAGAGGCACACACTGCAAGATGCTTGAAGTCCAGTGTGAAGTTTCTACAGTCTGTGTTGATTTGGGGAGCCATGTCATCTGCTGGTCCACTGTACTTCATTAAGTCCAGGGTCAACGCAGCCATTTACCAGGAGATTTTTGAGCATTTCATGCTTCCTTCCACAGAGGAGCTCTATGGGGATGCTGAATTCATTTTCCAGCAGGACATGGCACCTGCCCACACTGCCAAAAGCACCAAAACCTGGTTCAATGACCGTGGGATTACTGTGCTTGATTGGCCAGCAAACTCGCCTGACCTGAACCCCATAGAGAATCTATGGGGCATTGCCAAGAGAAAGATGAGAGACATGAGACTGAACAATGCAGAAGAGCTGAAGGCCGCTATTGAAGCATCCTGGTCTTCCATTACACCTCAGCAGTGCCACAGGCTGATAGCTTCCATGCCACGCTGTATTGAGGCAGTAATTGCTGCAAAAGGGGCCCAAACCAAGTACTCAGTACATATGCATGATTATACTTTTCAGAGGTCCGATATTGTTCTATGTACAATCCTTGTTTTATTGATTGCATGTAATATTCTAATTTTCTGAGATTGTGGATTTGGGGTTTTCATGAGCTGTAAGCCATAATCATCACAATTATGAAAAATCTGTCTATCTCATATATTGGTTTCACCTTTTAAGTTGCATTAGTGAAATAAATGAACTTTTGTACAATAATTCATATTTTTCGAGTTTCACCTGTATATTTTTTTTCGAGAACACTTAATTTTTAGAATTCCTATGTCATTTTTTGTTTGCACTATATGTATTAGGCTTGATATCATATGCTAAGGTAATATTTTGTGCATAGGGACATAGCACTTGTAAAGAAATCTGCACAATATTGTATTTAATTTGCATGAGCTGAACTAGCGCCTAACTTTACATATTTAAACTTTTTTGAGTGGGCTATTCACTTAAAGGGGTGGCTGCTATATAATTGGCAAAAGGTTTAGGGTTGGCTCCATTTATAGTTCAATATGCTAGGATTTGCCTTTGATTTCTCATCGCTATGATTGAAAAATGGAAAATTGTATCCATACTTAATGCAATTTTCTTTCCTGATACCTATCCATGCCAGCATACATGTGACATAGCTCTGCCTATGACTTCTCCCTCAGGTCTGGTTAAAAACCTTTTAAAGAAAAGATAAGGCTGCCCCCTGCATTCTTTTTAAATATAAAATAATGATGGCAGGTGCGTGTGCTGCTGTGGATAGACACCAGGAATGGAAAATTATGGTAATTATTAGTACAATTCTCAATTTTTCCTGGGCCTCCATGGCAGCATACCTTTGACAAACAACTAGGCGTGTTGATGTTTAATAGGAAGGTAGGGTACTGGAGGAGGCTTCTGAAAATGAGCAAAAAAACTGATGTTCTAAAGAGTGTTGTGGCCGTCAAGTAGGCCCTGAGCACTCTAGATATATCCAACACATGTAGAGAGCCAGTTTTTAGATCTAAAAAGGTTGGGGAGAACCATGTGCTGGCCAGGTGGAAAAAATATGTTAGCTTGGAAAAAAAAAGCCCTCCATGGAGCACAGAATTGTATTTTTCACCTGAACGAAGGGCCTGCAGCTTCAGCATCTCTCTGCCTAATGAGATGACTTTGAGAGAGGTTGTTTTGCGCAATATATCCCATACTGAGTATTATTCTACTATTGTTACCACTGTCAGATGCCCTTTCCCGCATTGGGACCTATGAGAGGGATCCAATGCAGATTAGGCACCCAAGGAGCTGTACAAACAGCTGGTTATCTGCCCATTTCATATGTTACCGCTGAGATGTAAGATATTTGAACTTTGAGAGCTCTCTGTGAGGAAATGCGGAAAAGGACGAATGGATAAGAGCTGAAGTACAGCACTAATGGGAACCAAGGCCCCCACGGCCATTAGGGAAGAATGACTAAGACCACTATTGGCTCCATCAACAACCTTGTGTGGAACTTCATGATAAGAGAAGGGGGGGGGAAGAAAGGCATAAGCCTGACTGCAATTCCATGGACGTGAAAAGGCATCCATACCCTCTGCCAGGAAGTAAGGAAGACGAGCGATAAACCTCAGCAGTTTGTTGTTGCTTGCTGATGCAAATGGGTCTATTTGTGGTTCTACTTCCTTCAAGAGGTAAATGTTGTGCACCCTCCCACCGCTCAGTGTACCAAACTGTATCTCTGTTGTCCATATGGAATAGAACTGGTTGGTAGGGATGAGCTTCGTGTTCGAGTCGAACATACGTTCGACTCGAACATCGGCTGTTCGATCGTTCGACGAAGATCGAACGATTTGGGCCGTTCGCGCCAAATTCGAGTGACGCGAACGGCCCACAATGCACTACGCCATCGCAGTGTCATCCAGGCGCTGTGATTGGCCAAGCATGCACTGTGACCCCGCATGCTTGGCCAATCACAGCGCCGGCAGCGAGGAGAGCAATGATTGGCCACAGGCAGGATGCCTGTGGCCAATTATTGCTGAGGGTGTTTAGTACACGCCCCACACTATAAAAGGCCGCCAGCACGGCGGCCTAGTGTAGTGTGTTCCGGAGCAGGGAAAGAGCAGCATAGGCAGGGACAGTGACTTTTATTTCTTTCTTGCTTAACCTGGATTCCTTTAGTTTAGGGAAAGAGAAGGATAGGTAGGGAGAGTGTCAGTGTGTTTTGTGCTTGTGCTATAGTGTGCTTAAAAAAAACATTTTTTCTAGGGACAGAAAACTGTAGGTAGGGAGAGTGTCAGTTTCTTTCACTGTGCAAGTCCTTGTTTCTAGGGACTGGGAAGGACAGTGAGTGAATTCTCCTTGTGCTATAGTGTTCTTAAAAAAAACATTTTTTCTAGGGACAGAAAACTGTAGGTAGGGAGAGTGTCAGTTTCTTTCACTGTGCAAGTCCTTGTTTCTAGGGACTGGGAAGGACAGTGAGTGAATTCTCCTTGTGCTATAGTGTGCTTAAAAAAAACATTTTTTCTAGGGACAGAAAACTGTAGGTAGGGAGAGTGTCAGTTTCTTTCACTGTGCAAGTCCTTGTTTCTAGGGACTGGGAAGGACAGTGAGTGAATTCTCCTTGTGCTATAGTGTGCTTAAAAAAAAGCATTCCTCATCAACCATCTTTGAAATCCTTGTTTTTTGGACAGTCAGGGAAATTGTCGTTGTGCTATTCTGTGCAAAAGCAATCATCCTGAACCATATTTAGAAATCCTTAAGTAAAGGGACAGAGAAGGACACCTGAAGGTAGCCCTTATTGCTTTTTTCCCATCTCCCTGCAGGCCATCTATTAGAATGTCTGGAAGGCAAACAAGGAGAGGCAGACAGTCAGGAGGCAATAAAAGAGGGCAAGCAGGCTCTGTGTCTGGGGGCAACAGTACTGGTCGTGGACGCGGTGCATTGTCATCAGCACATGGCCATGGGACACGCTTGTCCTTCTTTTCGGCAGCTGGACATGTTGAGCCACATCATGCCAAAGACTTGGTAGAGTGGATGACCAAGCCCTCCTCCTCCTCCTCATCCTCTCTCACCCAGGCTCAGGGTACTGGCAAAGCAGCTGCCAAAGCGTCCTCTTCCCTGGTATCAATGTCAGACTCATCATCAGTCACTCCTTCCCTAGACCCACCATGTCCTCCTCCTGAGGAGTCCCCCGAACTGTTTGAGCACAGTGTTGGGTACATGCTCCAGGAGGATGCCCAGCGTTTCGAAGGGTCTGATGATGAAACCCAGCTACAGGAAGGCAGTAGGGTGAGAGCAGACAGAGGGGATGCTCAAGAAGGACACCAATCTGGCAGTCATGTTCCAGCAGCTGCAGCATACTGCCAGATTGGCTCCAGTGATGAGGAGGGAGGGGATGATGAGGTCACTGACTCCACATGGGTGCCTAATAGGAGAGAGGAGGAGGAGGAGGATGAGGAGGAGGCACATCTCCAACGAGGCAGGATGCCCTTTGGTGGCCAGCGTAAGGGCAGTACACCGACGGAATCACACCGCAGAGCTCCGCCTGTGCAGGGCGCTGCCTCTGCCCGTCATTCAAAAAGTTCCTTGGTGTGGGCCTTTTTTGAGGCTAGTGCATCAGATCGCACAGCTGCTGTTTGCAACATATGTCTCAAGCGTATATCGCGTGGCCAAAACATCAGCCGCTTGGGTACCACATGCCTGACCAGACATATGTTGACCTGCCATGCAGCTCGTTGGCAAGCCTACCTCAAAGACCCACACCAAAGAACAAAGCGGACCTCTCCTTGCACCGCATCAGCTGGGATCTCCAACCCCACTATAACTTCAGTCCTCTCTGAAACATGCACTGAGAGGAATGAAGGTGTAGAATTAGGTGTGTCACAGCCAAGTACTTGCGGCCACTCTGCTAGCAGTACACCGACGTCCGATTCTAGCAGGCAAATTTCCCTGCCCCAGCTGCTGGACCGTCGAAAGAAGTTCACTCCCAGCCATCCACATGCCCAGCGGTTGAATGCTAGCTTGGCTAAATTGCTAGCGCTTCAACTGCTGCCTTTTCAGTTGGTAGACTCGGCCCCCTTCCGTGAGTTTGTGCAATGTGCGGTTCCTCAGTGGCAGGTTCCCAAACGCCACTTTTTCTCACGGAAGGCTATTCCGGCTCTCTACCGGCATGTGGAAGGCAATGTCTTGGCCTCGCTGGACAGGGCGGTCAGCGGTAAGGTGCATATTACCGCTGACTCATGGTCCAGCAGGCATGGACAGGGACGTTACCTTTCTTTCACGGCCCATTGGGTCACTCTTTTGGCAGCTGGGAAGGATGCAGGACAAGGTGCAGTAGTGTTGGAGGTTGTCCCACCGCCACGCCTCCAAAATGCTACTACTGGTTGTGACACACCTCTCTCCTCCACCCCCTCCTCTTCTTCTTCCTCCATGGCCTCTTCCTGTGGTTTGTCCTATGAACCAGCGGTGCTCCGTAGCCGTTCACGGGGCTACGCAAGTACGCAGGCAAAAAGATGCCATGCCGTGCTTGCGCTGGTGTGTTTGGGGGACAGAAGCCACACTGGGGCAGAGGTCCTGTCTGCTCTGCAGGGCCAGGCCGAGAGGTGGTTGACGCCACGCCAGCTTAAGCCAGGAATGGTGGTTTGCGACAATGGCACCAACCTCCTCTCCGCCCTTCGACAGGGACAACTGACCCATGTGCCCTGTGTGGCTCACGTCCTTAACCTGGTGGTGCAGCGTTTCTTGGGCAGGTACCCGGGCTTACAGGATGTCCTGAGGCAGGCCAGGAAAGTCTGTGTGCATTTCCGCAGATCTTATAATGCCAGTGCTCGCCTGGCTGAGCTGCAAAAGGAGTTGAACCTGCCCAAGAACCGCCTTATATGTGACATGCCCACCAGGTGGAACTCAACGTTGGCCATGCTGCAGCGGCTGCACACGCAGCAGAGGGCCATCAATGAGTACCTGTGCGACTACGGCACCAGGACAGGGTCAGGGGAGCTTGGTTTTTTTTCTCCACGCCAGTGGGGCATGATCAGGGATGCATGCACTGTCCTGGCACCATTTGAGGAGGCCACGAGGATGGTGAGCAGTGACAGTGCATGCATCAGTGACACTGTACCTCTTGTCCACCTGTTGGAGCACACGCTGCGTGGAATAATGGACAGGGCACTTGAGGCAGAACAGAGGCAGGAAGAGGAGGACTTCCTTGCCTCTTAAGGCCCCCTTTACCCAGACAGTGTTCCTTCTGTCCCACCCATCGCACAGGAGGAGGAGGAGGATTGTGTCAGCATGGAGGTGGAGGCTGGCACTCAGCATCATCAGCAGCAGTCTTTTAGGGATGATTTACAGTCCCAAGAAACCAGTGGACTTGTACGTGGCTGGGAGGAGGTGACTGCGGATCATGTCGTCCTTAGTGACCCAGAGGACTCCGGAGCGAATGCCTCAGCAAACCTACGCTGCATGGCCTCCCTGATCCTGCAAAGTCTGCGGAAGGATCCTCGTATTCTTCGGATCAAGGAGAGGGACCATTACTGGCTGGCCACTCTCCTTGATCCACGGTACAAGGGTAAGGTTGCGGACCTTATGTTACCGTCGCAGAGGGAGCAGAGGATGAGACAACTCCGGGAGGCCTTGCAGAAAGGTCTGTGCAACGTGTTCCCAGAGACTGGGAGGTTACAAACTCCTGGTCCTGGACAACGAGTTGCTGAGGCTTCGGCCAGTCAAAGAAGGAGCGGTGGGGAAGGTGGCCGTCTGACCGATGCGTTCAGACAATTCTTTAGTCCGCAGCCCCAAAGTATGATCGGTTCCAGCAACCATCGCCAGCGTCTGATAAACATGGTGCAGGAATATCTAGGGGCAAGGTCAGACTTGGACACCTTCCCCACCGAAAATCCTCTGGCTTACTGGGTCTTGAGGATGGATCACTGGCCAGAGCTTGCACAGTATGCAATTGAGCTACTGGCCTGTCCTGCATCCAGCGTTCTTTCGGAACGCACATTCAGTGCTGCTGGAGGATTTGTCACGGATCACAGGGTGCGCCTGTCCACCGACTCGGTTGATCGACTGACTTTCATCAAGATGAACCAGTCTTGGATAACCACCAGCTACCACACACCTGATGCTGATATAACAGACTAATTGATTTTAACATGTCACATCCCTTCAAGACTGATGCTGATGCTGAGTGCCTGTGCTGTTATGTTGACTGGCTATCCTCCTCCTCCGAGTCCTCAATGATACGATTGATGATGATAGCTTGGAAGATCATTTTTGTTTATGGGTGCCGCCACCAGTGGCTAAGGCCCAATTTTTCAGCCCCTGTTTAACAGGGGCGTGTAATTACAATTTTTGAAGCAATACTTTGCAACAGGGCTCATTGCTGTGCTCCAAGTACAGTATGTGTGAGGGGTTGGAGTGTTGTGCCACCAGTGCCTAAGGCCCAATTTTTCAGCCCCTGTTTAACAGGGGCGTGTCATTACAATTTTTGAAGCAATACTTTGCAACAGGGCTCATTGCTGTGCTCCAAGTACAGTATCTGTGAGGGGTTGCAGTGTTGTGCCACCAGTGCCTAAGGCCCAATTTTTCAGCCCCTGTTCAACAGGGGCATGTAATTACAATTATTGATCTAATAATTCACAGCAGGGCCCATTCCTGCACCCACCAAGCAAGAGTAACTCTGAGGGCTTACAGTGTTGTGGCAACACCACCACCACCACCACGAAAGGCCCAATTTTTCAGCCCCTGTTCAACAGGGGCATGCAATTACAATTCTTGATCTAATAATTCACAGCAGGGCCCATTGCTGCACCCACCAAGAGTAACTGTCAGGGCTTACAGTGTTGTGGCACCAGCACCACCATCAAAGGCCCAATTTTTACTACCACTGTTCAACAATTATATGTAATTACAATTCCTGATATAATAGTTGACAGCAGGGCGTTCCAGCACCAACCAAGAGTAACTGTGAGTGCTTACAGTGTTGTGCCAACACCAACTAAGGGGCCTATTTCTGCAGATTATATACGGCAGGTCCCTACTTTCAAACATCCAACTTACAAACGACTCCTACTTGCAAACGCAAGAAGACAACAGGAAGTGAGAGGAAATCTACCCCTAGGAAGGAAAATTCTCTCCTGTAAGAATTAATATGGGAGAAAGGTGTCTCCTCTGTACTGATGCTTTATCAGCAATCCTTGTTTCAAGAAAAACACCACATTTCAAAAACAGTTGTCATTGGGACGGAAAGTGAGGTGAAATGTTCTGAACAGGGGCACAGACAGCAAAACAAATGTTACAGGGGTGATAACCCTTACCTATGTTTTCCAAAAAGTTTAAAAATAGATTTTTGGGCTGGAGCTACACTTAAACAATGTACCTGTTCAAAATTACAAACACATTCTACATAAGAACAAACATACAGTCCCTGTCTTGTATGCACCGCCTGTATACGGCTGTTCAGAGTATATAGGGCCTTTTTTATTTTATGTGCGGGGTTCCCCTTAATATCCATACAAGACCCAAAGGGGCTGGTAATGGGCTGGGGTGGGGGGGGGGGGGGGGTCATGGGGTAGCTATGCCATTTTTCTTAAAGATTTTCATCCATATTACCGGGACCAGACATTACATTAAAGCCGCAAGCAGTTTAAAATGGCTTTTTTTTCCTTTAGAAGTGTCATTTTGTGCAGGGACAGTTCTAAACACGGGAAACACGTGGCACTTCACAGGCATACTTTAGACACCCCCCAGGTACGATATTTAAAGGAATATTTGACTTTTTTTTTTTCACTTTATGCATCATTAAAATGACTGCTCCCGAAAAACGACCGTTTTTAAAACTTCTTTTTGCATTGATACATGTCCCCTGGTGCAGAACCCGGGTTCCCAAACCCTTTTTAGGACAATAACATGCATAATAGTTGTTATAATTAGCACTTTAGAATTCGAACGTTCGCATCCATTGTATTTAATAGGGTTCTAATGTTCGTACGAACTTTCGGTCCGTTCGCGGGTTCTGGTGCGAACCGAACCCGGGGGTGTTCGGCTCATCACTACTGGTTGGCTCTTGATCTGACAAGAGTGGTGTTCATGCCAGGAATTGGATACAATTCCCTTAGTAGAGAACTTTCATTGTCCCTGTATCCTGGACTCTTTGCTGTGTGCTCCAAAGCCTATCAAGCTGGTGTCTTTAATAAGTATGGTCCATTAGGTAAGACCTAGTGGGTGAGACTTTAATTGTGTCTCTACCCTTGACCACCAGACGAGGCTCTTCTGCATGTCAATATTTTGATGGCGTGAATGAGGTCAAGTTTCTTCCAATGTGACAGGGACCTCACTTGAAAATGCCTTAAATGCCAGTTGGGCCCATGGCACTAGAGGTATGCATGCACACATTGTTCCAATTAGGCTCAGACATTTAGAGGCTGACAAGTGCTTCAGTAGTTTCTTCAAAATCATCTTGGAGGGAAGGGATACCGAACTTTGAAAGGTGTTAAACATCACACTCGTGATAAACTCAATAAAAGTGCATTGGACACGGATAGGCATGGACCAAGGCTGTGGTGGACATTTTCCAAAATACAGACCTTAGTGAAGAAAACCAAGGTAAATTTCAAATTAAAACCATCAAAAAACATTGTCTACCCTCTGGCCTAGTTCAACAAGTACGAATAAGTTTAAAATAACATTTATGTAATATAAAGACTGCTTGTGGTATAATGTTATAAAATGTTTAAAAGCATTTAAAAATTCTTACCTTTTTATATTTTTCGGTTGTATTGAGACGCAGCATCAAAATCCTTTGAAGATGTGGATGAAGTAGCAATACGCAAACATGCATCAACAGGACAGTTCTCAAGACGATTTCTTGTAGAGGTTTTGATAGCATTCATATGGCTGAAGCCTTGCTCACAGCAGCATGTGTCTTTAGAGAAGGGTCCATAACGATTCCCCTTTAGAGCAGGGTCACCAAAGATCCCCCTTCAGAGCAAACCAGGGTCCCCATAGATCCATTTTAGAGCAGGCCAGGGTCCCCAAAGATCCCCCTTTAGAGCAGGGTCCCCATAGATCCCATCAGAAAAAAAGTGATAAATCAGCAGAAAGTGATAATAGCAAAAGCTGATATCCAGAGTGACATAATTGCATGGAAAATCTGTAAAATGTAGCAATCTATAAGAGCCACAGTTCCCTCACTAATCATGAGGCAATCACAGTGATGTCATCCAGACTTAATATTCAGGATTATATATTTTTGCTGGAATGTGTGTGCAGCACTCTGTAGTGATTAAGACGGGATTGATTATAAGCATAGCGTCAAGCATCATGAAGGGAGATTAAATGTGAGCATGAAGACCATAGACACAAAGCAATAACAGGACAGATTCTATAATTGGCAGACCCACATGAAAAGTTACCTGGGGGAAAGATACATAAATTGTGAGATATCAAAGTAATCAAGCCACTACCTGTAACATAAAGTTACACTTAGTATATGTGTGTACAGACACAGCAACACACCAGCATCTGCAGGGGGGGAGGAGCCGGGACATTAATGCAGAAAAGGGGTAGAAGGGAGCCCTGTCATTGCATGCTGATGATTGGAGGGTCGTGACAAAGGTGCTCTTCCTGCCAATCACCTCTGATCCCTCCCCAGCACTCCACTCCCCCATCTGCTGCCTGCATGAGCTCCGTGGCATGTAAGCAATCTCTGTCTCATCCCATCTTCTCCTCCTGCCACTCCCCCGACATCCGATCTCCTCAATGTCTGCAGCTCTACGCTCCTCTAGCCAACTCCCTCAGGCCCATTACAAAACGGGCGGCCGCGGACCCTGCAAGGACCGCTCACGGACACTTTGCCGATCCCTGATTGGACATAAATTCAACTTGTATCATGATAAATATATAGATAAAACATAAAGTCTATTATAATTAATGTGCAAAAATTGCTGTGCAAAACATAAAAAAAAGTGCCCATATCCAAAACACCCACATATCTTCTCTCTTGTGGTGAAAAGTGATCATGTACACCACCCTAAAGAGTGCTCCCGAAAGGATGTCACCACAAAGGAAAAAGCTCCCTGAACTCCTAAGCTGAAATAGACTCCAAAGAAAGGATTAAAACACAGAGGCGGTCCATATAGCGTAATATTTCACCAAATGGTTTTCATAAAACAATAAAAATAGGATTTTTTGTACTCACCGTAAAATCCTTTTCTCTGACATCCATGGACTGACACGGTGTCTCTTTACACTTTACACGTGGGTTATGTCCCTGCTTGCAGGAGAAGACCTAGGCAGAATGTGAGATGTTATACATACATTCTAAAAGCCAGAGCTGAACAGCCCCACCCAGGGGGCGGTCCCTCCGGGCATAACCCTCCCACTACAGTCAGCAGACTTCAGTTCGTAACAAAGCAGTACAAACTTAAAAAGGAAGGGTGGGTGCCGTGTCAGTCCATGGATGTCAGAGAAAAGGATTTTACGGTGAGTACAAAAAATCCTATTTTCTCTTATCATCCATGGACTGACACGGTGTCTCTTTACACTTTACACGTGGGATGTCCCAAAGCAGTGTCAAGAGGGATGGGAGCAGTATAAATGGAAAAACCAAACTTTCACTCCAAGAAGGCAGATCTCCTCAACGGAGGAGTCGCAACTTTAAACAGCGGCCTGCAGCACCCTGCGGCCGAAGGAAGCATCCGAAGATGCAGCCACATCAACCTTATAAAAAACTTAAAAGGTATGAACAGACGACCAGGTCGCCGCCTTGCACACTTGTGCAACCGACGCTTGATGTCGGAAAACCCAGGAAGCACCAATTGCCCTGGTGGAATGCGCCGTAACCGGAAAGGGAGGCGCCCGCCCTTTGAGAGCATAGGCTTGAATGACGGTTTGTCTGATTCCCCTAAAAATGATGGCAGACGAAACCGCTTGGCCCTGTTATGGACCAGGGGCAGTCACAAACAGTGAGTCGGACTTCCGAATAGAAGCAGTAGCAGACAGGTACACCCGTAAGGCTCGTACCACATCCAATATGTGCAGCGCAAATTCTCTGGGATGCGATGGGTGAGGACACAAGGACGGGAGGACAATGTCCTCATGTAGGTGAAAGGTAGACACCACCTTTGGCAAAAGGGAAGGTCGCGGATGCAACACCGCCTTATCCTTATGGATGACTAAATATGGCGACTTGCAGGACAAAGCCGCCAACTCAGACACTCGTCAAACAGAAGTGATTGCCACTAAAAGGCCACCTTCTGAGACAAGACAAGAGAGGAATATCCCGGATATTCCCAAAAAGGAGGTTCCTGGAGGACCTAGAGCACCAAATTCAGATCCCACGGTGGGAGAGAAGGCTTGACAGGAGGGAGCACATGGCGAACCCCCAACACAAGGTGCTAACCAAGAAATGACCCGCTAGAGGTCGCTGAAAGAAGACGGCCAAGGCCGAAATCTGATCCTTGATGGTACTCAAAGCAAGCTTTTGGGTCACTCCACACTGTAGAGGACGCAGGATTCTGGGGACGGAATACGTCCGAGGACGCCAGTCCAGCGCTTTGCATATGGCGATATAAGCTTTCCAGGCACGGTGATAGATCTGCCTGGAGGAAGACTTCCGTGTCCTTAACATGGTCAAAATGACAGAGTCCGAGAGACCTCGGTCCCTCAACACCTGGCTTTTAACAGCTCTGCCGTTAAAGCCAGAGACTGTAAGCCGGATGAAACATAGGACCTTGAGACTGAAGGTCCTCCCTCATCGGCAACCGCCAGGGAACGTCCGCAACGAGACGTACCAGATCAGCGTACCAGTGACGCTGAGGCCAATCCGGAACAATTAGGATCACCGGAGTTTATATCAGGCGATAAGGACCCTATGGGGCCACCAACGCATCCGAGTCATCGCCCAAGGATCCCTGGATCTGGCCACAACCTCGACCCTTGCGACTGAGTCGAGAGGCCATCAGGTCCACATCCGACGTGCCCCACCGTCGGCAAAGGAGTTGAAATATGCAAGGACCACTCTTCCTGGTCCGGCGTCTGGCGATTGGCGACTCAGATAGTCCGCCCCTACAGAGCCGGCACGTTTCTTCCGGCCCACTTCAGGATACGGATTACCTCGGAAGCCGCAGCTGAGCTCCGAGTCCCCCCGTGATGGTTTACATACGCCACCGCCGTGGCGTTGTCCGACTGGCTCCTGATGGAGCGACCCCGTACTCTCTCCGACCTGAGGAGAGACACAGTCTGATGGCCCGCATTTCCAGAACAGTGATTGGTAAACGGGCTCGTCCGGAGTCCAAGGCCTTGAGCCGACAGGACTCCCCAAACTCCACCCCAGCCCGTCAGGCTGGCGTCCATCGTGAGTACCGTCCATTGGATGGGAGGGGAACGACTTTCCGGACCGAAGAGCCGAGGGTCCCAACCACCCTGTCAGGGACGCCCTGACCAGGTGAATCACCTGGATCCGAAGATCCAAGGACAACGGGGATTTGTCCCAGGTGGACAAGATCTCCTTCTGCAATGCCCTGGTGTGTGATTGGGCATACGGAATGGCCGCGAAGGAGGCCACCAGGAGTCCCGGGACTCTCATGCAAACAACGGATTGACAACCATGTTCGGGATGTCAGCACCCGCACCGCAGACTGAAGTGTCAGCAACTTCTCCAGAGGTAGGATACCTTTGCCTCCAAGGAGTCCAGAACCAGAACTAGAGACTCCAGACACTGAGTAGGGACCAGGACTGACTCCTGAATGTTCAGGAACCACCCGAAGTCCCTGAGGGTCTAATTGACGATAGTCACCTTTCCTCTAAGTCTGAGCCACTTTCTGCTCATAGCAGAAGACCGTCCAGATAGCCCACGACAGCAATACCTCGCTGTAACAGAAGGCTAGAACCGGAGCAAGCACCTTGGTGAACACCCTTGGTGCCGAGGCAAGGCCGAAAGGAAGAGCCACAATCGAGAGTGGACTTCGCTGATCGCAAGGCGCAGAAACTTCTGGTGACTTGCGCAGATCGGAACATGCAAGTAGGCGTCCTTGAAGTCCAAGGACGCCAGAAGAAAATCCCTTTGGTGGAGTGTAGCGATCACCATGCGAATGGATCCCATGCGGAATTTCTGCACCTTCTCGAAGGCATTCAGGGCCTTGAGGTCCAGGATAGGTCGAACCACGTCCTATTTTTGGGACGACAAACAGATTCAAGCAGAATCCCTGAAAACTCTCCTGTGACGGAACCGGCACAATCACTCCGGACCTGATCAAATCCTGTACAGCCCCCAAGAGGGCTGCCCGACAGGTAGGAAGGAGAGGAAGATTCAAGGGAAAGAATCTGTGTGGGGGCCAGGATCGGAATACTATCCTATAACCTGAGGTGACCACCTCGCACACCCACCAGTCGGAGATTCGGGAGGTCCACCGATCCGTGAACCTGCGAAGTCGTCCCCCCACCCCAGAGTCGGGCGGAGGCAAGACTTCACGCGGAGGCGGGCTTGGGAGCCGCTTGTTTGGCTTATGCACCCAGGGGCACTTGTGCCCACCAGCCGCACTGCCGTCAGTCTGAGAGGGCCTACCTGTGGACTCTGACTGATGAAAAAAAAACCGTTTTGCTGGAAAGGAAGGCCCCTGTTTGCGGCGGGCCTCCTCACCCTTGCTAGTCTAAGGAAGAAGAGTGCGTTTACCTCCCGTGACATCCATGACGATGTCATCCAGAGCAGCACCGAAAGGTCTACCGCCTTTAAAATAGTAGATCCGTCAGGAGCTTCCTAAGGCTAGGTCAGCAGACCAGCATTTCAACCAGATAAGACGACGCAATACCACCGCCGAGACAGAGGCCCTGGATATTAAAGGGGCCGCGTTCAGCGTGGCGTCGCACACAGAAACCAGGCCCTGAACCAGTTGGTGGGCCAGAGCAACTGTGTCTGGAGGAAGAATATGCTCCTGTACAGCTAGGTGCAACATTTTTGCCCAACCTGTAAGTGTTTTAGACACAAGGGTCGCCGCTACCACAAGTCGTAGGGTGGATCCCAACAAGGCAAACATGGTTCTGCTCACCACTTCTGACCTCCTGTCAGTGGGGTCCTCAAATGCAGGAGTCCCCTCCATCGGGAGAGTGATGGCCTTGTTCAACCGGGCGACTGGAGGGTCGACCACTGGGGGAGAAGCCCACTTTTTAAGTAGGGCATCTTCAAGGGGTACCTGATAGACAAACGCCGGGGGGCCATAAAAAAATTCTTCTGCGGCTTTTCCCAGACCTTATCAATGAGCTGGTCAAAGAAAGTACAATGGAAAAAACCCCTTTAGAAGGCCTGGCCTTAAAAGAACCAAAGGAGACAGTATCCGCCTGAGGTTCTGCATCCGCAGCATTTGAGCTTGAGAGTGTCCCTCACCGCAGTCATGAGCACACTAACAAGCGCCCTGTCATTTACTGACTCAGAACTGGAGTTTCCCTCATAAGGAATGTCCTGTTCAAAACCATCCATACATTCAGAACTAGGGTCCTGAGCGATAGTGGCTAGGCCCATATCTGAATCAGCGCACTGCCCTCGAGTAGATAAAGTGGGGAGAGGGCGCCTTTTTGCACCTTGCGCTTGCACACAGCTCCCATCCTGGTCAGAAATTGATTCCAGGGCTGCCCACAACAGGTCCATAGGGACCGCAGTGCTGAAGCACTGCCTGTTGCCACTGACATTTTTAGGGGAAGCTGGTGACACAGACTCCATATTGTCCCTCTCTGAGACTCTCTCAGATAAAAAGTCCACCCACAGGCTGTGCTGACTGAGGAGGGGGCGCCCAGGGGACTCACCAAACCGGACCAGGGACCGCTTAGTTCCGCTGTCTGTACCGCGCTGTGTCAGCGCTGGTAAGCTGTGAGGAGACTGTGAGGAGATTTGCGCTGCTACCGCAGCGCTAGAGGCCAAACTAGTGCTGAAAAGCGCGCGGGCTACAAGAAAATGGCCGCCGCACTTCACTGAGGCGATCCGCGGCAAGATGGCCGCCATGACGCAGTTAAAATGAAACAGCACACACGCACAGCGCCACTCGGCGCTCAGGCCCCAAAAAAAAAAAAAATACACAAAAAAGCCCCAAGGCATACATTGCAGACCAGCATGAGCCCCCCAAGAACAGTGTGACCCCCAAGCACCCCACACAGCCAGCGCCAGTAATGGTGACAGAGAGCGACAATAAAATACAGGGGGAGACAGGGAAAATCCCCCACAGAGAAACACACAGCCCTTTGTACTCACCTGCAGGCAGGAGAGACTACTTACCCGTCCCCTGAGGGACACACTGGTGTTTCTGACAGGACTATCACAGTGCAGTACTGAGTAGCTGTCGGCCCGGTCCACCGCAAAAGATACAGTCAGTCAGGAGCTGTTCAGTCTTGAGAGGACCGTGGGAGCATGAAAGCAAACCCGGCCACCCCTGGAGTCATGGGGCCTGTCGTGAACTGAGTCTCACGCACAGAAGGCGAGGATCAGCACGCTCGATGGTCGGACAGGGAAGACTACGAGGATAATCTTGTACCCAACCTGTTGCCCAGCCGACAGTTGATAGAAGATTCTCAAAAATAAAATAAAAAAGAATTCCAAAAAGGAATAAAATAGGTCAGGAGACTGGCTCCTGAGGGAGCCACGTCTTCTCCTTCTGCTAGGCAGAAAAAAACTGAAGTCTGCTGACTGTAGTGGGAGGGTTATGCCCGGAGGGACCGCCCCCTGGTTGGGGCTGTTCAGCTCTGGCTTTTAGAATGTATGTATAACATCTCACATTCTGCCTAGGTCTTCTCCTGCAAGCAGGGACATAACCCACGTGTAAAGTGTAAAGAGACACCGTGTCAGTCCATGGATGATAAGAGAAAATACACTTACAATCAGCATGAAATTACACAGCTTGTAGTACAAATGGTCAGCAGGTCCAAGCATTCAGCCCGTCTTGCAGAATGATGTCACATGTGAGGTCCTTCAGGTAATAGGGTACCTAGACGACCTTCTTCTAAAAGACTTGTCTCCCCTTCAACTATGTGCAAACGTGAAAGGAGTATTAAGATGCTTCATTTGAGTAATCGACTCTCAAAAGTCTGCTCTCCAACCTTCCTTTCGCCTAGCGTACTTCGGCCTCATTGGACACAGCCCAGGTAAAAGTCTTTCTTCCAGGAAATAAAATTCTCTCTAAGATCTCGTACTCCGTTCTTAAGATCAAAGAGACATACCTCGGTGAGATTCACTTTACCATGAGGCCCAGAACTCATTTAATGCACCTCAAATGCACCATCTTGTTGGCCTGGAACAAGCACACTCCTTCTTTTAACCTCCCTATGCACCTCCCCAGCCTAGTTTGGTGGGTTTTGCATGATGTTAATCACCATCTTGTGCATGTGCTTTACTATATTGCAAGCTGACCCAGGACATTTTCAAAATGACAGTATGGGAGCAGGGGCACAGAACAGAGGCACCATAAAAATGACTAGAGTAGGAGAGGCAGCATGAAGGTATGTAAGCGTACTTCATTTAGGTATGCTGTTTTTGTATATCCATGTCTTTCTATAAAAAGGGGGGGGGTCCTCTTTAAGCACTCTTAAGGGATAACCTCTGCCTTAATTTTCCCTTGTAAAAAACATTCTTCAAGGTGTTTCTCAGATTAGACCTTACAGCATCCTGTGCGTGCTTAGGATCTTAATTTGGTTCCCTCTGGCCTGTAGAATCCACCCATGAACTCATCAGGGAACTGTCAGGTGATTTTTTCTGCAAAGTGGCCTTCTTAGTGGCTATCATGTCTGTCTGAAGAACGAGAGAGATGCTAGTTCAGTTCATCTAAGGCGCCACAGGCGTTGCTAGGGGGGTGCGGTCCGCACCCGGGTGACACCCGCTAGAGGGGTGACACCTTTCCGACTCTCCCGAGGGTAAGGAAAGCCCTGGTATTTTTTTTTTTTTTTTTACAGCTGACCCCTGGTCACCCCGCTGGAACAAGGCCTCCAGCACCGCGGCCGTGCCTGGTGTGCATGCTTCTCCTACTTCCTCCTCCAGCCTGTCACAACATCTCACACCGCCGGGGCGGTGCGGCGCGGCTGCATGCTGTGACGCTGTCCTCGTCTCCTCTCCAGACTCCCGGCCGAAAGAGGTGTGAGTACAGTACAGGCGGGAGGGTGACACTCAGCTTGCGAGGGGGTGTTGTGTCCTGGTGTCCATCGCCGGCCCGAGCCCAAGGTAAGGTGCGTGATAGTTGGGGGGGTTTCCATGGTACCGGCAGGCAACCTGAGAGCTGGTGTGGGAGGACTCTCAGACAGTGTCTGGCGCCCTGTGCTAGTCTGATAACGAGTGGGGGTGCAAGGTGGTCTGCCAGACACAGCTATATATATTATAGCTGTGTCCAGCCACCCCCCTCCCCCACCAGACCAGCTCACTCAGCTACTGTGCCTATTATATCTAATATACCACCCCAGCCTGCTGTATACAACCCCAGCCTGCCCACTCCAGCCTGCCCCATACCCCCCCAGCCTGCTGTATACCACCCCAGCCTGCCCCGTGCCACCCGAGCCTGCCCCGTGCCACGCCAGCCTGCCCTGTGCCACCCTGCCCTATACCACCCCAGCCTGCCCACTCCAGCCTGCCCCATACCCCCCAGCCTGCCCTATACCACCCCAGCCTGCCTATACCACCCGAGCCTGCTGTATACCACCCGAGCCTGCCCTGTGCCACACCAGCCTGCCCTGTGCCTCCCCAGCCTGCCCTGTACCACCCTGCCCTATACCACCCCAGCCTGCCCCATACCCCCCCAGCCTGCCCTGTGCCACCCCAGCCTGCCCCATACCACCCCAGCCTGCTGTATACCACCCGAGCCTGCCCTGTGCCACGCCACCCTGCCCTGTGCCACCCTGCCCTATACCACCCCAGCCTGCCCACTCCAGCCTGCCGTATGCCACCCCAGCCTGCCCCGTACCACCCCAGCCTGCTGTATACCACCCGAGCCTGCCCTGTACCACCCCAGCCTGCCCTGTGCTGCCCCATACCAGCCCAGCCTGCCCTGTGCCATGCCAGCCTGCCCTGTACCACCCCAGCCTGCCCTGTGCTGCCCCATACCACCCCAGCCTGCCCTGTGCCACCCCAGCCTGCCGTATACCACCCCATCTTGCCCCCTGCCACCCCAACCTGCTCTATACCACCCCAACCTGCCCTTTCCCACCCTAATTTTCCTGTACCACCCTAACTTTCCCTATACCACCACAACCTGCCCTATGCCACCCTAACTTGCCCTGTACCACCCCAACCTGCCCTATGCCACCCTTACTTGCCCTATACCACCCCAACCTGTCCTGTGCCACGCTAACTTGCACTATAACACCCCAACCTGCCCCATACCGCCTTAACCTGCCATATACCACCCCAACCTGCCACTATAACACCCTATACTACCCTAACCTGCCACTATACCGCTCTATACTATCATTTACAGGGGCTGGTTTGGGGTGCGCCCCGTGACTGTGCGCTGCCTGCATGGTGCTGGCAGCCTAGATGGGGGGTGACACCATGTTTTACCGCACCGGGTGACACCAACCCTAGTGACGCCACTGAAAGGCGCCATTCTTGATCCTTCACAAAGACTAAATGGTCTTATGTCTAAGACATACCCTTCTACTTAATGTGGTATCAAACTTCCACCCTAATGAAGACATAGCCCTCCTTGTTCCTTGCTCCTAAGCATCCCAAACAGATTACTCTTCATTGTATGGACATTGTGAGAGCTATTACAGTTTATCCACGAGCCACAGCTTCTATAACAGACATTAGGGACTTGCAAAGGGCATCCTGCTTAAGAATCCACTATTGCCAGCTGGATAAGACATCTCATCTCAAGTGCATACACTCTAAAGTATAAGAACTCTTATGCACACACTCCACCACATCAGTGCTGGTTTCTAACATCAAGAATTTGTTGTTCAGCTTTACAAAGCTGCCAACTGTTATTCAGTTCATACCTTCTCCAAGTTCTACCAGGTGTCTGTCCTGTGTTTCTGTGGATACAGCTTTTGACCACAAGGTTCTTGCAGCAACACTGTGAGTTGGGTCCATTTATCCTTGTTATTGTTGGACCTGTTGGCACAGTTCTATTTGCCTTAAAGTTGCCCACCCTTCTTATTCATTGTTTGGGGACCTTCCATGGTCTATGAATCAGGGCCGGCCCTACCATGGGACCCGATGGTACCCCGGTCCCAGGCGGCACTTTAAGGGGGGCGGCAAATTGCCGCCCGTCAGCCAGCGACATTCCGTGTCTCCTACTAATTTTCCTTTCCTGTGTCCCCACCATGTTTAGTGTCCGGCGCCCTGTGATTGGACGAATGGGGGTCATGTGCGGCGTGGGGCTGGCCTGTCAGCGATCGCTCTAGAAGTCCCGCCTCCGCACATGACCGCCATACGCCCAATCACAGTGCGCCGGGAAACACGAACATGGTGGCGGCAGATAAGCACTGGAAGTGTGAGCTGTCTTCCCCTCCGCCTGTTCCTCTGCTTTGTTACGGCGCGGTGGAGATGGGATCATGGAGGTGCAGGCGTGCAGCGTCTGACACCATGGAGCGGGCTGCGGGTGGATGGCGCTGGCGGGAAGATGGGACGCCGAAGCAGTTCTGCACATCCAGTGCTGAGGTCCTGAGGAGAGTCCTGGTGAAGAGCAGACAAAGGTAAGGAGGACTCAAAGGATGGATTCGCACCGAGCTGTGGGTCGGGGGTCGGGTGTGAGTAGTGCAGGAAGTAGGACTCCTACTGTAGGAGTCAGGTGGGTCTGTGTAGTAGGTCAGTGTAGGTGTAAGGTCGGTGGGTCAGTGTATGTGTCAGTCAGTGTAATAGTCAGTGTTGCTGTCAGGTCAGTGTAATGTGAGTAGTGCAGGAAGTAGGAGTGAGGTAGGTGTCAGGTAGGTCAGTGTAGGTGTCAGGTAGGTCAGTGTAAGGGTCAGTGTAGGGGTCAGTGTAGGGGTCAGGGTAATGGTCATGTAGGCCAGTGTAATGTGAGTAGTGCAGGAAGTAGGAGTGAGGTAGGGGTCAGTGTAGGGGTCAGGGTAATGGTCATGTAGGTCAGGTAGGTCAGTGTTATGTGAGTAGTGCAGGAAGTAGGAGTCAGGTGGATCAGTGCATGTGTCACGTAGGTGTGTCAGGGGGTCAGTGTAGGGGTCAGATAGGTCACATGTGTTCAAAAAATGTGCAGCGCTATGTGGTTAAAACCATGTGTGAAATAAATGTTAAACCTTGAAATGTGAAAAATTAATACATGAAAAATTAATTAAAAAGAAAACTAATGCAGAGTCCAAAAAGAACACAACATAGTCCGTGAAGAGTTAATTCCAAAAGCAAATCCGTGAAGGGTTAAGGGCTGTAGCCAATAAAGAGACTAGGGTCTAGTGGAGAATAATAAAATAAAAATAAACATTTCTTGATCAGTTTAGGTCGATATGTATTCTTCTACATATGTTTGGTAAAAAAAATGCAATGTGTATATTGATTAGTTTGCGTAAAAGTTATACCGTCTACAAAATAGAGGATAGATTTATGGCATTTTTATTATTATTATTATTTTTTTACTAGTGTAGCGGGGTCTGGTGATCTGCGATTTTTAGCTAGACTGTGACATTGCGGTGGAGAGATCAGACACTTTTGACACTTTTTTGGGATCAGTGACATTTATACAGCGATCTGTGCTATAAAAATGCACTGATTACTGTGTAAATGTCACTGGCAGGAAAGGGGTTAAATGTGTTCCCTGGGAGGTATTTCTAACTGGGGGGGGGGGGTGGGACTGACTGTAGGAGGAGAGAGATCTCTGTTCCTAATCACTAGGAAGAGAAGATCTGTCTCTCCTCCCCTGTCAGAATAGGGATCTGTCTGTTTACATTAACAGATCCCCGTTCTGGCTCTCTGGAGCGATCGCGGCCACCAGCCACGCACAGGTCCTTTTATACTCCTTTACATGTATAGAGCCATGACAGGTCCACTTTAGTTATCATGATATAAAATAATGAATGTGGGGTATTTGGTGGGCGTGATTTTTTTTGGGGGGGTGGGGGGGCAGCATTTAATTCTTGGTACCAGGCAGCACAATGTCTTGGGCCGGCACTGCTATGAATATGCAGCTTGTGTACTGTAGTCTACAATTAGAATGATAAGAAGTTTGACTTTCTTGTTATTTCCTTCTGTTCCTGTGTTACTCTACTCTTCATTGCTTGCTAAAAAACTGAGATCTTACGGAGTGGGGTAGGTGTTACAGGGGTATTTTAATCACAAACCATGATATCTTCCTTACAAGCTATATTTTAGAAACTACAAATTACCATGTCCCCTATGTAATGGAGAGGAAAACTTGTTTGTAGTCCAGATCAGGAGAGCAGCTTGGATGACAACAATGGTTCCCTCCATAGATACAGTGGGAAGAGTGTAGTCATCTAGGGAAAGAAAGTATGTTATTCACAGAAATATCTAGTAAAAAAAAATAAAGGAGCAAAAGCGTCAAAACAAATGTAGCCAGTAGCCACATCATCTAAGGCAGGGGTGTCAAAACTTTTTCAAAGAGGGCCAGATTTGATGAAGTGAACATACGTGAGGGCCGACCATTTTGCATAAATTCTTAGACTGAATTTTATTGATTCAAAGTGTGTTCGTCTGAGCACTAATACACTGCACAACAATAATTCTCTTGCCTTTGTGGCTGTGTGTGGTGAAGAGATGAGCTTGGGCGTGTTATTTGTGTATATATATGTATGTATGTATGTGTGTATATATATATATATATATATATACATATATATATATATATATATATATAATCTCTTGTATTGCCCCCAACGAATCCCCGAGCGCCACTCAGGACTAAGGATGAGCTCTGGTGTGTTTTTTGGATATACCGTATTTATCGGCATATAACACACACAGGTGTATAACACGCACCTTCGCTTTAAGAGAGACGTTTCAGGAAAAAACTTACATTTTAAATAAAAAACTGTGAAGCAAAATAAGGGTCAGTGCCTATCAATGCAGCCTAATCAGTGCCCATCTACAGCCTCACCATTGCCATGAATGCAACCTCACCATTGCCATGAATACAGACTCTGAATGCAGCCTCACCATTGCCATGAATGCAGCCTCTCCATTGCCATAAATGCAGCCTCTCCGTTGCCATGAATGCAGCCTCTCCATTGCCATGAATGCAGCCTCACCATTGCAATCAATGCAGCCTTGCCATTGCCATCAGTGCAGACTGATCGATGCCCATCTGCAGCCTCAGAGGGGACAACGAGAGCCGACAGATTACATACAGCAGAATTCCCCATTTACCAAGGAGGCAGGACTTTGTGATAAAGAGGCCGCCGAGAAAACAGGAGATTCTCCTGTATGAAATAATCTGATGGCGCTCGTCCCACCCCCTCCCTGTCACCCTGGGGGCCACAAAAGATGTATATATCCAAATTACCAGGGGGGCCGTATTAAGCCGAAACGCAGACCGCAGTTGGCCCGCGGGCCAAACTTTGGACATGCCTGATCTAAGGACATTCTGCTATGGCTGTTTCCATACTTCACTCAATACAGGTTTCTATTAGTGCTATTCTGGAATTGTTGCCACTCTACTAAAATCTACTCAATTTAATATTTTGTATTGTCCCTGATCTTGTCACAATTCTGTGCTATGCAACCTCCCTCTCATGGTATTGTATGCTTTGAAGTAGTGCAGTGCTGGAGGAGTTAAACAAGTTTTTGGTATCAGAGACATTCTGAAGAGAAAGATTTCACGCCAGATGCAAAAGCTGAATTCAAGAATGAAGATTACAGCCAATTCGCATTTGTGCTGTGACCCTCGCTAAAACAGTTTAAATGTAAAACCTTTGCATGGGACTTTAGGGTATATTTATGAAGATGGCTAATATGTGAATTAAAGAACACAACTAACTTATTTGTTATATTTCTTATCATTAACCAAGACAATATGGAACTTATTTTGCGATGTTACAATTATTTATTTGAAGTGTGGGTTACTTTGAGCTATTCACAATGGTAAGTGTCTGTCTTGTAAAACTGACCATACACTTCGGGATCTATTTATAAAAAGTTTCCATAACCATTCATCCAGCAAATCTGCATGTACATTTGTTCTATACAAATTGGGAAAAACAAAATGTTCTATTTTCCCTCCTGATTGAATGATCTTTTATTATGGGAAGTGGCAAAATACAGCATTATGCCCACTAGATGGACCTGAGGAGTGTAGAAAATACAAATGTCTTGGTAATGAGATCAAATGTAAAAATTCTAGAGAACACTAAAGGGAATTGGCAAAAAAACAAAAACAATTTGCCAATCTAATTGGAAGTGATTGCTGCTCAGCTGACAATTTTCCATCCTTCTTTCACCCTACTTTGACAAAAAGCTATTGGGCAGTCACCTTTTGTCGAGCTAGGTAGTGCCAATGGGAGCGCCCACAGCTCAAATTTAGAGCCGTGGGTTAGTAACACACGACCGTTTTTAATGACGAGAAAAATGAAATTTTTTAAAATGGTCATTAAAAATGATCGTGTGTGGGCTTTCCAGCAGTTTTCCCGATGAGAAAATTGCAGAGAATCACGACGAGAAAAATTGGAACATGCTCTAATTTTTCACGTCGTTTTTTACATCGTCGTTTTTCTCATCATGAACAACGGCCGTGCGTGGGCTTTAATGACGTGAAAAAAAATGCGCATGCTCAGAATCAAGTATGAGATGGGAGCGCTCGTGCTGGTAAAACTAGCGTTCGTAATGGAGATAGCACATTCGTCACGCTGTAACGGACTGAAAAGTACGAGGCTGAAAAGCGCGAATCGGCGCTCAACAAACTTTACTAACATGAAGGGTGGCGCCATCCGAATGGAACTTCCCCTTTATAGTGCCGTCGTACGTGTTGGACGTCATTGCGCTTTACTCGAACATTTTTTTCCACAATAGTGTGTAGGCAAGGCAGGCTTGAGAGGAAACACGAAAAATCACGTCGAGAAAAATGCAGTTTTTTTCAATGACATTAAAAACTGTCGTGTGTACGCGGCATTAGGCTGCATTCTCATCTGCATGTTTTAGGAATGCCTGTTGCGCCCATCTTGCCATTACTTGTAAATGACACCCAAAACATGGCTAGTAAAAAATGCACCAAGCTTTGCGCCCAGAAAACGTGCAGGAGCATTGGCGCGTGTAGGGAGCCCATTAATTTACTGTATGCTGTTACATGAAAAACATGCAAAAAAAACGTACGTTTACAAAAGTTAGCGTTTGTTTAAGTGGTTGTAAACCTCAGACATGAAAAATTAACACATTCAAAGCACCTAGTGTAGTTTATTTATTACATGAACTTATATAGCGCCAACAATTTACACAGCTCTTTATATATATATATACAGTGGGGCAAAAAAGTATTTAGTCAGCCACCAATTGTGCAAGTTCTCCCACTTAAAAAGATGAGAGAGGCCTGTAATTGTCATCATAGGTATACCTCAACTATGAGAGACAAAATGTGGAAACAAATCCAGACAATCACATTGTCTGATTTGGAAATATTTTTTTTTGCAAATTATGGTGGAAAATAAGTATTTGGTCACCTACAAACAAGCAAGATTTGTGGCTCTCACAGACCTGTATCTTCTTCTTTAAGAGGCTCATCTGTCCTCCACTCATTACCTGTATTAATGGCACCTGTTTGAACTTGTTATCAGTATAAAAGACACCTGTCCACAACCTCAAACAGTCACACTTCAAACTCCACTGGTGAAGACCAAAGAGCTGTCGAAGGACACCAGAAACAAAATTGTAGACCTGCACCAGGCTGAGAAGACTGAATCTGCAATAGGCAAGCAGCTTGGTGTGAAGAAATCAACTGTGGGAGCAATAATTAGAAAATGGAAGACATACAAGACCACTGATAATCTTCCTCGATCTGGGGCTCCACGCAAGATCTCACCCCGTGGGGTCAAAATGATCACAAGAACGGTGAGCAAAAATCCAGGAACCACACGGGGGGACCTAGTGAATGACCTGCAGAGAGCTGGAACCAATGTAACAAAGGCTACCATCAGTAACACACTACGCCGCCAGGGACTCAGATCCTGCAGTGCCAGACTTGTCCCCCTGCTTAAGCTAGTACATGTCCGGGCCCATCTGAGGTTTGCTAGAGAGCATTTGGAGGATCCAGAAGAGGATTGTGAGAATGTCATATGGTCAGATGAAACCAAAGTAGAACTGTTTGGTAGAAACACAACTCATTGTGTTTGGAGGAGAAAGAATGTTGAGTTGCAACCAAAGAACACCATACCTACTGTGAAGCACGGGGGTGGCAACATCATGCTTTTTGGCTGTTTCTCTGCAAAGGGAACAGGACGACTGATCCGTGTACATGAAAGAATGAATGGGGCCATGTATCGTGAGATTTTGAGTGCAAAGCTCCTCCCATCAGCAAGGGCATTGAAGATGAAACGTGGCTGGGTCTTTCAGCATGACAGTGGCTTCGTAAGAAGCATTTCAAGGTCCTGGAGTGGCCTAGCCAGTCTCCAGATCTCAACCCCATAGAAAACCTTTGGAGGGAGTTGAAAGTCTGTGTTGCCCAGCGACAGCCCCAAAACATCACTGCTCTAGAGGAGATCTGCATGGAGGAATGGGCCAACATACCAGCAACAGTGTGTGACAACCTTGTGAAGACTTACAGAAAACGTTTGACCTCTGTCATTGCCAACAAAGGATATATAACAAAGTATTGAGATGAACTTTTGATATTCACCAAATACATATTTTCCACCATAATTTGCACAAAAAATCTTTCCAAATCAGACAATGTGATTGTCTGGATTTGTTTCCACATTTTGTCTCTCATAGTTGAGGTTTACCTATGATGACAATTACAGGCCTCTCTCATCTTTTTAAGTGGGAGAACTTGCACAATTGGTGGCTGACTCAGGGCCGGCCCTACCATGGGACCCGGTGGGACCATGGTCCCAGGCGGCACTTTAAGAGGGGCGGCAACAGGGGCGCAGTGCCTGAGGACCTGGGTTTCCTTCCATCTAGTGTGCAGTGTCATACTTGTACTGCATCGCCGGCGCCGCTGTCACTGGCCGCAGTGGCAAGACCCACTTCAAGGGTCTCACCAGCGGCCCCTGCTTCCCTGCCCAAACTGGTTGCTAGCCGCGGACCGCTTTGTGTCTAGCAACCAGTGACGTCAGAAGAGAAGGAGAGAGAGGCCCACCATTCATTGCGGAATAGGATTTAACTTTCTCCTCCTCCGCTAGCTCCACCCACCTCCTTCCTGTATGTGTTCCTCTCAGCAATTAGGAGCGGCGAACGGTCCGAGGATCAGTGCTGCCTGCCTCCTCCCCCCTCGAGGCGCCGCTATCTCTGTTGTTCCTGCCCATTCCCCCTTCTATTAGCAGGCAGCAGAACAGCATGATATCGGAGTGGCTGTGTGTGTGGAGAGAGAGCAGCTGCGGGCTCTTCTCCCCCCTCCTTCTCCTCCTCATGCTGCTGTTCCCAGGACAGCCACTGCTATGTTTCTTCCCCCTTTTCCTCCCATTGGCCAGGGAAAAAAACAAAAAGGAGAAAAGAGGATTATGGGATATGTAGTGCAAATGGCTGGCCCATTGCAATTCTAGGAGGGAAACTGCAGCTCCCAGCATGCCCAGCTGAAGGGGAGGGAGAGAGAGCCAAGCTGAGTGACAGGCTGCATCTGGTGACAGGCATTGGTGACAAGTGACAGGCTGCATCTGGTGACAGGCAATGGTGACAAGTGACAGGCTGCATCTGGTGACAGGCAACGGTGACAAGTGACAGGCTGCATCTGGTGACAGGCATTGGTGATAAGTGACAGGCTGCATCTGGTGACAGGCATAGGTGACAAGTGACAGGCTGCATCTGGTGACAGGCATTGGTGACAAGTGACAGGCTTCATCTGGTGACAGTCAATGGTGACAAGTAACAGGCTGCATCTGATGACAGGCATAAGTGACAAGTGACAGGCTGCATCTGGTGACAGGCATTGATGACAAGTGACAGACTGCATCTGGTGACAGGCAATGGTGACAAGTGACAGGCTGCATCTGGTGACAGGCATTGGTGACAAGTGACAGACTGCATATGGTGACAAGTGACAGGCTGCATCTGGTGACAGGCATTGGTGACAAGTGACAGGCTGCATCTAGTGACAGGCTGCATCTGGTGACAGGCATTGGTGACTGGTGACACGCTGCATGTTGTGGCAGGCTATGGGTGGCAAGTGGCACAGCTGCATCTGGTGGCAGGCAACGGTGGCAAGCAACAAGCTACATCTGGTGGCAAGCAATGGTGGCAAATGACAAGCTCAGAGCTTCCACTGATTCTGCATTATGGTGAGTTAAACTATTTCATTATATATTACAATGTAGTAATATAAATGTGATTTGATCATCCTGACACCATATCAATCATAATGTTAGGATGGTTTAAGTGCTAACACCAGCCATTTGCCCGACAAATCACCCGCTGCCAAATTCCCTGTCAGCGAGACTACACTCCCCCCCTCATCTTTTTTTGGGAAGGAAGGGGGGTATCCCTGAATGGCAGTTTGGAAATGTGGTCACCCTAGCCGCCACTGCAGCGCTGTTGTTGCAGCATGTTGCATCACTGAGCTGGGATCAGAGCGTAGCTGGTCGGTGGCAGTGGAGAGAAACGGAGGAGCTTTTGTGGTGCTACACAATACTCTTTGCAGGAAGGGGTTAGGGTGACCACATTTTAAAACTACCATTCAGGGAGACCCCCCCCTTCCCAAAAATCAGCTTGTTCTGTAACGAATCACAGCACAGTGATTGGACACAAGAGGTGGGATTTATGATTTCTCCAATCACAAGCTGGGGGCGGGGATTGTGCTCCTCCAGGCATTCCCGGCCAGGACAAGTACTGTCAGTGAGTAAAAAGGTGATGTGGCGCCCTTTTTTGGGGGCATCAGATTGGCCCGGGGGGATGGCTGTGTCAGTTTCATTCCGGGACATTGTACTGTCCTGGAATGAAGGTGCCCGGGACAGACCTGCAAAATGCGGGACTGTCCCGGGCAATCCTGGACACGTGGTCACCCTAGAAGGAGCATGTCTATTTGCTGAATGTATGGGATGTCTCTTGCTGAATATATTGGGTTGTTTCTTTGCTTTATGGAAACGTCTCTTTGCTGGATGGGCATAGGATTTTTTTTTGGGGGGGGGGGGGCAGCATTTCATTCTTGGGCCCAGGCAGCACAATGTCTTGGGCCAGCCCTGGTCTGACTAAATACTTTTTTGCCCCACTGTATGTATACAGTGGGGAGAACAAGTATTTGATACACTGCTGATTTTGCAGGTTTTCCTACTTACAAAGCATGTAGAGGTCTGTAATTTTTATCATAGGTACACTTCAACTGTGGGAGACGGAATCTAAAACAAAAATCCAGAAAATCACATTGTATGATTTTTAAATAATTAATTTGCATTTTATTGCATGACATAAGTATTTGATCACCTACCAACCAGTAAGAATTCCGGCTCTCACAGACCTGTTATTTTTTCTTAAAGAAACCCTCCTGGTCTCCACTCATTACCTGTATTAACTGCACCTGTTTGAACTTGTTACCTGTATAAAAGACACCTGTCCACACACTCAATCAAACAGACTCCAACCTCTCCACAATGGCCAAGACCAGAGAGCTGTGTAAGGACACCAGGGATAAAATTGTAGACCCACACAAGGCTGGGATGGGATACAGGACAATAGGCAAGCAGCTTGGTGAGAAGGAGACAACTGTTGGCACAATTATTAGAAAATGGAAGAAGTTCAAGATGACGGTCAATCTCCCTCGGTCTGGGGCTCCATGCAATATCTCAGCTCTTGGGGCATCAATGATCATGAGGAAGGTGTTTTGGACCCCATCTCTCACAGTTGAAGAGTACCTATGATAAAAATTACAGACCTCTACATGCTTTGTAAGTAGGAAAACCTGCAAAATCAGCAGTGTATTAAATACTTGTTCTCCCCACTGTATATATATATATATATATATATATATATATATATATATATATATATATATATATAAAGGGATGGACCGAACACCCCCCTGTTCGGTTCGCACCAGAACCTGCGAACAGACCTAAAGTTAGAACCCTATTAAATACAATGGACTCGAACAATCGAAATCAAAAGTGCTAATTATCAAGGCTAATATGCAAGTTATTGTTCTAAAAAGGGTTTGGGGACCCGGGTCCTGCCCCAGGGGACATGTATCAATGCAAAAAAAAGTTTTAAAAACAGCCGTTTTTTCGGGAGCAGTGATTTTAATAATGCTTAAAGTGAAACAATAAAAGTGTAATATTCCTTTAAATGTCGTACCTGGGGGGGGGGGGGGGGAGGGGGTGTATAGTATGCCTGTAAAGCAGCGCTTGTTTCCCTTGCTTAGCACTGTCCCTGCACAAAATGTCATTTCTGAAGGAAAAAAAGTAATTTAAAAGCAGCTATAATGAATTGTCGGCTCCCGGCAATACAGAGAGTCATTGATTAAAAAAAAAAAAATGCGTGGGGGTCCCCCCAAATTCAATTACCAGGCCCTTCAGGTCTGGTATGGATATTAAGGGGAACCCTGCGTCAAATAAAAAAAATGACGTGGGGGTCCCCCCAAATATCCATACTAGACCCTTCAGGTCTGGTATGGGTTTTAAGGGGAACTCCACCCCAAATTTAAATAAAAAATGGCGTGGAGTTCCCCCAAAAATCCATACCAGACCCTTTATCCGAGCATGCAACCTGGCAGGCCGCAGGAAAAGAGGGCCCCCCCCTCCTGAACCGTACCAGGCCACATGCCCTCAACATGGGGAGGATGCCTTGGGGGTCTGTAATGAACAAGGGCCTCATCCCCACAACCCTTGCCCAGTGGTTGTGGGGGTCAGTGGGCAGGGGGCTTATCGGAATCTGGAAGACCCCTTTAACAAAGGAGATCCCCAGATCCTGCCCCCCCCCATGTGAATTGGTAAGGGGTACATTGTACCCCTACCATTTCACAAAGAAAGTGTAAAAAAAACACACAGACACCGTTGGGAAAAGTCCTTTATTAAAAATAAAAAACCCATTCCAGCGATGTAATCCAGTGTCCCGCGGCGATCCGATGTCCAGCGCTGCAGTCTCCACTCCACACGAAACGTCATTGGCTGAGCGGACCTACACTGCGGGGGCGCCCTCGTATCTCAGACCCCGCCTACGTCATTGGCTGAGCGGACCTGATGGGGAACTTCCTCCGCAGTGTAAAACTTTTTTTTGCATTGATACATGTCCCCTGGGGCAGGACCCGGGTCCCCAAACACTTTTTATGACAATAACTTGCATATAAGTCTTTAAAATTAGCACTTTAGATTTCTCCCATAGACTTTTACAGGGTGTTCCGCGGCTTTTCGAATTTGCTGCGAACACCCCAAATTGTTCGCTGTTCGGCGAACGTGCGAACAGGCAGAACTCATCCCTAATAAATATATATATATATATATATTATATGTATATAAATAATACATTCACATGAGTCCCTGCCCTCTAGAAGCTTACAGTCTAAGGTCCCTAATTCACTTTCATACATACACATACTAGGGCTAATTTAGACAGGAGCCAATTTACCTACCAGTATGTTTTTGGAGTGTGGGAGGCAACTTGAGTACCCACAGGAAACCCACACAGGCACAGGGAGAACATGCAGACTCCAGGCAGGTAGTGCTGTGGTTGGGATTTGAGCCGACGACCCTAGTGCTGCAAGGGAAAAGTGCCATCCTACAGTGCCTTGAAAAAGTATTCATACCCCCTTTAAATTTTCCGCATTTTGTCATGTTACAACCAAAAACATAAATGTATTTTAGAATGAAAAAACTGCAGATGATGAAGCAATGTAAAATTGGCCAGCATCAGCACAATTTTAATGAGCAGGGCTAGGCCCAAATATACCAGAGATAGAAAACCCAGGCTGGCAAAAAAAATAAAAAAATAAAATAAAAAGGTCCCATTAACATAAATTAAAAATCACAAAAAGAAATTAAATCACCCCAAAAAACTCAGAATATTTCTGAAACAAAATCCACATTTTTTAAAGCCTTGCAGCAGAAAAGAAGAGTATTATTGATGGGACAGAAGCTAAAAGTGATCGCTGACCATAAATAAGATGAAAGGCAAAAGAAAAAAAAAAAGCAGCAAAGTGGTCCAAAAAATTGGAACTGATCTTAATCTTTTACTCTCTACGTGATATGATTTGACTAGTAGCACTTGCAGGTCTTGTCCCTTTCTCAGCAGTGGACAGTGAAGGAGAAGCAGAATACTCTTGAGCTTGTATCTCTATCACTCTGCTCTCTCTTTTTATTACCATACTCCTTTGAAGCACAATTGATTGGCTCCTTGTATTGCTTCTCCCTATACCAGTCTGGGCTCTCATGTAGAATGAACTGCAAAAGGCTAATACCAGGACAAATAGAGGTATTGACACCGATTGCATAAAAAATAAATGTATTCATGTACTGTATTAGCGAGCTGCAAACTTTGGGCATGGGCTCTTCTGCCCAGTCTGTTTTTCCATCACTGCCAACCCTCCCATCCCCATGCTTGCCAGTAATTTCCAGCTATTTGTTACATCAGAAACAGTAATAGTTTTTTCCTAATTATAATGTACTCCTTATTAACCATTAGTTATCCCCTATCGGCCCTAATTAACCACTTTGGGATACTTATTACCTTAGCTATTTATTTCTGCCAATTTTTGTTTTTAAATTTGTAACCACTCGTTTGTTGTTTTTATTCATGTTTTTGTGTTTCAATAAAAAATAGGCAATATGTAAAAAATAAAATAAAATTAAGCTTTTGTTTTAATTTTTGTAAATAATTTTCCACTACGTTGTACCAGAATTGTGATTTTAGAATATAATTTAAGTTTTTTATCTACAGTATCACTATTTGTTTTAAGCTGACATTGATACAGGTAGGAACATTTTTTATTTATTTTTTGTTTAGAAAATAAAATCATTTTTGCAAGTTTAGAGACCTACCCTATGCTTTTGTGTCTCTAATTACATTTAGTGTGGTTGTTGCTAGGCTGCAACCAGCCTGAGCATCTGTTTATCTTTTTCTAGGCTCTGCAGGTCTTCCCTAAGCTCAGTGGGTTAATTGCTTCTGCCTGTTACCGTGAAGGAGGTTCTAGTAATTAGAGGGTGTAGTACAATCCTTGAGTTATGAATGTATCTGACTTAGCCAATCTCTGAGGTTCTTATTCAGAGGTATGGTTTGGGAGTTGATAAATATTTGGGTATCCTTTCAAGTGTGTTTTTCTTCCTACCATGTTTTTTTTTGTCTGGACAACATGTGTGTTTAGAATGAAGCATGTAGCACCTTTGTGATGTGATTTTTCTGCAATGAATTTTTTTTGGACGTAATTGGACGATCCATGGTGTGCCGACAAATATGTTCGATTGTTTGTTTGATGTCTCCAGGACCCAACTGGTAATCGCTGCAGCACCCACCATTTTTATGAGCCATTTTACCAGGAACGTGTGCGATTGGAATATTAATCAGACTGTTTAGAATGAAGGACCAAAGGACTTGAGCTACCTGATAGAATTGATATCTGGAGGTAGATGGGTTGGAAATGGGGAGCTGGGTAGAAGCTATAAGAAACTTTAAAAAGGATTCATTGCCTGCCAATCAATGTATCTTTGACTGCCATCAAGAGGGTCAAGAAACAATTTGATTAGAAAGAAAACCACTGCAACTTAAGAAAGAATGTGGTTGCCCTTACGGGGTTTTAGATACGTGCTGTTGCTCTTACAGGACAAGCAGTCACCAAGTGCCTGCTCTTTAAAGGTGTGTGTTGTTACCAAAATAATACCTGTCCTATTTTTGTGCTGTTCTTGGTTATCCTGCACTGCTAAAGCTTTTCTCCTAGAATTGAGTTCAGCAATAAAAGTTAAAACAAATGGCACCCAACTTATTTTTCATCCCACCACAAACCAAAAATCAGACCCAGATGGAAATGTTAGCCTGCCACACTGCCCAGGGGTCATTCCGCACAACGCAAAGAGAGGAGTGCCAAACAAGAGTTTCAACCAAACATGGTTTGTCATTAATATGTATCACCTTCTTGTCTTAGGTAATGGCAAAAGATATTGTTTAATTAAAAGGCCCATAAAAATGTAAAAATGACTCTAGTTGTTGTAGAAATTGTGGACTTCCAGGATCTCTTTTCCACATATGGTTAGATTGCCGTTTGTTAAGGACTTCCGGATTCAAATCTTAAATATTCTTCAATCAGGCATTCCATTTCCTCATTAATTATCCCCATTGGATCTTCTACTGGGATTAGCAATTAGTGGCCCAGACATGTTCAAACCTTGGCCACCCATATTCTTTTTGTAGAACATCTAGCAATAGCCAGGGCATGGAAGTCCCCATATTCTCCAAACCCACAGGACCTGACTCTGATACTAAACAATCATTTTAAAATGGAATACGCTTTTTCCAAGGCCAATCTCTGAAAAATTGTACAGTGAATGGGAGCCATGGATCAAGGAATCTAGAATAACAATTCTGAAATGAAGTAATCAACCATAATACCTATAGCACTTCCCCCTCCCTTACCTTACACATTCACTACCATTTATGCAGGACTCTCATTTCCTCTTGACAATACTGTATGTGCATAGATACTTACTGTCAGGACTGCATAGTGAGTGACATTAGACCGTTGGCTCTACTTCAAGTTCAAACCTCAGCTCAGACATGAATTTAGGATCTATCTCGCTACATATAAGTTTGTAACCCCATAGTAACTGTTACATATACAATACATATGTTTAAGTGTTTGCCTAACATGTGACATATATTTGTCAGCTCTCTGCTTGACATGTTTTGTCTACTCTTAATATGCTTTGAGAATGTATTTTCTCACCTCTTTTTTTTTTTTCTCTTTAATATTTTGAAGAATTAAAGAAATAAAGTTGAAAACATAATTTGCTCTAGTCTATAAGGGGTATAAAAGTGCAAGAGCTGAAGTGGTAATGAATATAGAGTGACATTATTTTGTGTCTTTCATATTTGCCTGGAGTTCATTGCTAAGTTCTCAATAAGGGGAGTTCTGTTTAATATCTGTGTTGTGTTCCTGGTAAAAAGCATTTTGTTACATTGTATAAGCTTATAGTAAACATTTTACAGCAAGGGTGTCAGATGTAACAACTGCTAATAGGCCCTTGGCAATGGGGGGAGCTGCTCTGATCCTAAATACAATTACTGTTTCTTTCCACTCATTGCCCTGAACTAAGAAAAATCATGGTATGTGTATTAAATAGAAGAGGCTCACAAGTTTATTTTAATATTCTGAAATGGGTCTAGGAGACCTCAGGATTCACAATGTTACCACACATTTCAGATTCATGTTCTTAAAGGATCTTCCTTAACTGAATAATACATTGGAGGTACACTCACCAAAAATACAGGATGCTGGGCAAGCGCCCAAAGGGTTTTGCTGAAAACAGTGGATTTATGTCTGTTCTTCCTCTCCGATCTAAGCACCGAAAGACGAGTGTGATCTCTATAATTGATCCAGTTGGGACAAGCTTTAACTTACAGTCTCAATAGAAATAGCAAACAATCCAAATGACATCTTGCAGATTGTAGAAAGGTATAATCCAAAAACTTGTGCAGATCTTCACAGATGAACATCAGATAGGTAAAAAATAAATAAATCAGAGCATGTCTAGCTCCAGCAATTACATGTGCTCAGAACAGAAATTAAAGACACCCTGAAAAGTGGGTAGGACTACCTATCAGTGGCGGCCCGTCCATAGGGGCGCCCGGGCGCCGCCCCCTCCCCCCAGGCAGTCAAAAAAACAAATGATTTAAACATGTCCCTTTAAGAAAAAAAAAATGAAAAAAAAGATCCTTATGTGCACTGCGTCCGGGTGCAGTGCATTATGGGAAGCGCCACGTCTATGCAATCATGAGATTGCAGACGAGGCGCCTCATTTGCAGCCAAAAACTCGCTCTGTGGTGCAGTCGATGGTGCCACAGCTTCCGGCGTGATGGATGGCCGGGTGGGTGCACACTGCATATACTTATTTCACCGCCCTAGGACATGGGCGATGCTTTCTGTTCCGACGTCACTATAGAATTGTTAAAATCACCCCCCCCTGGTATCAACCTTATTAACTGTTTTCAGCAAGTCGGAGTTCAGCGGCAGTAACAGAACCCATCCCCCACCCGGTCGGCGGGAGCAGCGACACAACCGAC
This sequence comes from Rana muscosa, assembly GCA_029206835.1. Lineage (NCBI taxonomy): Eukaryota > Metazoa > Chordata > Amphibia > Anura > Ranidae > Rana > Rana muscosa. Next base: position 33,881,214 of record JARGYO010005626.1, read on the forward strand.
ATCCCCCACCCCCCCCCCCCCCACCCCCTACCCGCTTATCAACTTTTTTTTAATATGAGGTTGACGGCATGAGCAGCGGCACCTCCGAAAATATACCCCCCCCCCCCCCCCGCGCTTATCAACTTTTTTTTAACAAGAGGTGGTTGGCATGAGCAGCGGCACCCCCGCAAAACCCCCCCTCATGCTTTTGAACTGTAAAACTGTAATGTGAATGTCAGGCTGCAATTGATGGGACAGGCTGCATTTCACAGGCTGCAATTGATGGGACAGGCTGCATTTCACAGGCTGAAATTCATAGGACAGAGGCTGCAATTGATAGGACAGAGGCTGCAATTGATAGGACAGAGGCTGCATTTGATGGGACAGGCTGCAATTGATGGGACAGGCTGCAATTGATGGGACAGAGGCTGCATTTGGTGGGAAAGGCTGCATTTGATGGGACACAGGGCTGCATGTAAGGAAGGACTCCGCTGTGGGCACCTGATGGCATCTGGTGGCAAACGACATGCTCAGGGCTCCCACTGATTCTGCATTATGGTGAGTTGAATGATTTCATTTTATATTACAATGTAATAATAGAAATAATGCGCTTCAATCATCCTGACACCATAACAACCATGGTGCCGGGATGATTGAAGCATCTTTATCTGCTGATTGTTAAAATTTCTAGAATACACATATTTCTATTGCTGTGTAGGAAATGGGCCTGCTGTCCCTCTCTCTCCCTCTCCCTCCATCCCTCGTTCATCTCAGATGCTAACCATACCACCTTAGAGCTATGCCACTATTTTGCTGAAACCACGCCCATTTCCACCAAGTGGGAGGGGTCCAAAAAAGGGCGGGGTCTGCCCGCCCCCCCCCCATCCTAAAACTTCACCAGCCACCACTGCTACCTATACAGAGCATCACCTAGCTATGGAGTGAAGAAGGGTCAAAATTATTTAAAGGCAAACAAACAACCATATATGTGTAACATGATACTGTCTATTTATTTTCTCTGTCCTGGAAAGTACAGCAAAAAGCATGATAATGTATCCGATGAGAATGTTCTCTTCGAAGAAACTCGCACTGTGAAAAAATGGCGGCTAAAATTGTTACCCTTTCTTCTTAAAATTTCAAGTTGTTTGGGTGTCATTATAATCCAATGTATTTTTTTGGTACTTTCTGAGACACTGATCTTGAACAAGTATTCAGATCATGAGTTTTCAATCTGTAATCTTGTTCTGGGTCAGTGACTCAGCAAAATGCGGGAGCCAGAGAAAGACAGACAATTATTTTTCTTATGAAGAAGTCAACAAGGACAGCTCCCTACTACAAATTTACTTTAAAGCGCTCTGTCACTATACTAAACTTACTCAGGCAAGCTATACCTGAACCAAAAAAGAGTGTAAATACTTACCTCTCCTGACACTACAGTAACCTAACACCACTCCATTTGTAAGAAGTCATCCCCCGAATTTGGCAAGGAAACCAACATTTCCTTAAGTGTTGATCTCCTGTGTTCTCACTAGTTCCTCTAGCTGACCTTTACATCACTGCAACCGCTGTATCCTGGCCTAGGCCAACAAGGCCCAGGCCTAGGGCAGCACTTTGCAGTGGGGCAGCACGGAAAGAGTCCCCGCCGGCTTGAGCTACAATGTTAGTGTAACGCAAGCTGCTTCTAATTTTGTCTGTCCTATTATTCTGGACCACAAACCTTCATCACTGTGCTATATGTTTTCTGCTGCACCATTGGCATGGTTATATCTTCTTAGTCCTCTCCATAAAATGATCAGAAATTTGTGCTTAAAGTAGAACTATAGGCAACACTTTTTTTTAAATTTTGGATAGAGTAAGGGAGGGTTATAGCCCCTGTCAGCTTATTTTTTTTACCATCCCTGTCCCATTGCAAAGATTTCCCTTCACTTCCTGCCCCATAGCCAAACAGGAAGTGAGAGGAAATCTATGCAAACTAAGGGAATCCATTGCTCCCCCCCCCCAGGCCCTCCGAACTAGTGTCCCCACTCGAAAATTTCAGGGCGGATCTTAAACAGAAAGGGGTGTGGCATTGACAGGAAGGGGTGGGTCATATTTAAATTGGGGGGTGCATGAGTTTAGTCAGGCCTAGGGCAGCACAAAACCTAAATACACTACTGCATCACTGTGGTATCTCGTAATGAGTTGAGGTCAGAGAGAGGAACCAGTGAGAGCTGTAAGATACACAGAAGAAGTTTCCTGGTGAAATTTGGACCAGAGTTTAAGGTCCTCATGGCCATGTATATATCTATTTACGTAAAGCTTTGAGGCTGATGTAAAGCTGACATCGGTGATCAGACCATTCCTGTTTAGGGCAGAAGCTGCCCATAACACATTGTGTTTGTTTTGTGCCCTTAGAAGGGTCATTCTGGGCTTTCAGGGCCTGAAGCCTCGTACACACGACCGAGATTCTCGTTGAAAAAAACATGTCGGTTTTTTCGACGAGATTCTTGGACAAGAAACTTGTCCCGGCCGAGTGTACACACGCTCCTTTCAAAGAACCCGCGGTTCTTTGAATGGAGCGTACGCGGTGACGTCATCGACTACGACGAGCATGCGCTCGTCACATTCGATGCCGTCGCCGCCATCTTGGTATACCCTACCTATGCCTAGGAAGCTACCGCGCATGCGTCTAATTCATTTCGAACATGCGCGGGCTTCCGGGAGGACAGGTAAGTGTACACACACTCACTTTTCTCGTCGAGAAACATGCCGACGAGAATCTCGACGAGAAAATAGAGAGCAGGTTCTCTATTTTCTCGTCGAGATTACTTGTCGGTTTTCTTGACGAGAAACCATACACACGAACGAGTTTCTCGGCAAGACATCTCTGCCAGCAAGTTTCTTGCTGGTTCTTGCCGAGAAACTCGGTCGTGTGTACGAGGCCTAACTCTAGCTATAAGATTACCAGATGATATGGGGAATATCTAATGTGTGATGTGAATACTTGTTCTTTGCCAGTGAAGAAAAATGTAGGTACAGCATTTAGAAGGAGAGGATAGCAGTGGTATCCAACATGCCACCCTAGTATTGTTTTCTGAAAGGATTAACAGGCATTTTTTTTTTTTTTTAAATACCGTAATCACTGTTTGAGATTTTGTACAAAACAGTAACACATATACACACACACCTACCTTTGAACGTGGCATGGTTGTTGGTGCCAGACAGGCTGGTCGGAGTATTTCAAAAACTGCTGATCTACTGGGATTTTCACGCACAACCATCTCTAGGGTTTACAGAGAATGGTCAGAAAAATAGAAAATATCCAGTGAGTGGCAGTTGTGTGGATGAAAATGCCTTGCTGATGTCAGCGGAGAATGGGCAGACTGGTTTGAGATGATAGAAAGGCAACAGTAACTCAAATAACCACTCGTTACGACCAAGGTATGCAGAATATAATTTCTGAATGAACAACACATCGAACCTTGGAGCAGATGGGCTACAGCAGCAGAAGACCACACCAGGTGCCACTTCTGACAGCTAAGATCAGGAAACTGAGGCTACAATTTGCACATGCTCACCAAAATTGGACAATAAAATATTGAAAAAGAGTTGCCTGGTCTGATGAGTCTTGATTTCAGTTGCGACATTCAGATGGTAGGGTCAGAATTTGGTATAAACAACATGAAAGCATCGATCCATCCTGCCTTGTATCAATGGTTCAGGCTGGTGGTGGTGGTATAATGGTGTGGGGGATATTTTTTTGGCACACTTTGGGCCCCTTATTACCAATTGTGCATAGTTTAAATGTCACGGCTAGTGATGAGCCGAACACCCCCGGGTTCGGTTCGCACCAAAACCCGCGAACGGACCGAAAGTTCGTACGAACATTAGAACCCTATTAAATACAATGGATGCGAACGCTCGAATTCTAAAGTGCTAATTATAACGACTATTATGCATGTTATTGTCCTAAAAAGGGTTTGGGAACCCGGGTTCTGCACCAGGGGACATGTATCAATGCAAAAAGAAGTTTTAAAAACGGTCGTTTTTCGGGAGCAGTCATTTTAATGATGCATAAAGTGAAAAAAAAAAGTCAAATATTCCTTTAAATATCGTACCTGGGGGGTGTCTAAAGTATGCCTGTGAAGTGCCACGTGTTTCCCGTGTTTAGAACTGTCCCTGCACAAAATGACACTTCTAAAGGAAAAAAAAGCCATTTAAAACTGCTTGCGGCTTTAATGTAATGTCTGGTCCCGGTAATATGGATGAAAATCTTTAAGAAAAATGGCATAGCTACCCCATGACCCCCCCCCCCCCACCCCAGCCCATTACCAGCCCCTTTGGATCTTGTATGGATATTAAGGGGAACACCGCACACAAAATAAAAAAAGGCCCTGTATACTCTGAACAGCCGTATACAGGCGGTGCATACAAGACAGGGACTGTAGGTTTGTTCTTATGTAGAATCTGTTTGTAATTTTGAACAGGTACATTGTTTAAGTGTAGCTCCAGCCCAAAAATCTATTTTTAAACTTTTTGGAAAACATAGGTAAGGGTTATCACCCCTGTAACATTTGTTTTGCTGTCTGTGCCCCTGTTCAGAACATTTCACCTCACTTTCCGTCCCAATGACAACTGTTTTTGAAATGTGGTGTTTTTCTTGAAACAAGGATTGGTGATAAAGCATCAGTACAGAGGAGACACCTTTCTCCCATATTAATTCTTACAGGAGAGAATTTTCCTTCCAAGGGGTAGATTCCCTCTCACTTCCTGTTGTCTTCTTGCGTTTGCAAGTAGGAGTCGTTTGTAAGTTGGATGTTTGAAAGTAGGGACCTGCCGTATATACTCTGCAGAAATAGGCCCCTTAGTTGTTGGTGTTGGCACAACACTGTAAGCACTCACAGTTACTCTTGGTTGGTGATGGAACGCCCTGCTGTCAACTATTATATCAGGAATTTTAATTACATATAATTGTTGAACAGTGGTAGTAAAAATTGGGCCTTTGATGGTGGTGCTGGTGCCACAACACTGTAAGCCCTGACAATTACTCTTGGTGGGTGCAGCAATGGGCCCTGCTGTGAATTATTAGATCAAGAATTGTAATTGCATGCCCCTGTTGAACAGGGCCTGAAAAATTGGGCCTTTCGTGGTGGTGGTGGTGGTGGTGGTGTTGCCACAACACTGTAAGCCCTCAGAGTTACTCTTGGTGGGTGCAGGAATGGGCCCTGCTGTGAATTATTAGATCAAGAATTGTAATTACATGCCCCTTTTGAACAGGGGCTGAAAAATTGGGCCTTTCGTGGTGGTGGTGGTGGTGGCGTTGCCACAATACTGTAAGCCCTCAGAGTTACTCTTGGTGGGTGCAGCAATGGGCCCTGCTGTGAATTATTAGATCAAGAATTGTAATTACATGCCCCTGTTGAACAGGGGCTGAAAAATTGGGCCTTAGGCACTGGTGGCACAACACTACAACCCCTCACAGATACTGTACTTGGAGCACAGCAATGAGCCCTGTTGCAAAGTATTGCTTCAAAAATTGTAATGACACGCCCCTGTTAAACAGGGGCTGAAAAATTGGGCCTTAGGCACTGGTGCCACAACACTCCAACCCCTCACAGATACTGTACTTGGAGCACAGCAATGAGCCCTATGGCAAATTATTGCTTCAAAAATTGTAATTACACGCCCCTGTTAAACAGGGGCTGAAAAATTGGGCCTTAGCCACTGGTGGCGGCACCCATAAACAAAAATGATCTTCCAAGCTATCATCATCAATCGTATCATTGAGGACTCGGAGGAGGAGGATAGCCAGTCAACATAACAGCACAGGCACTCAGCATCAGCATCAGTCTTGAAGGGATGTGACATGTTAAAATCAATTAGTCTGTTATATCAGCATCAGGTGTGTGGTAGCTGGGGGTGATCCAAGACGGGTTCATCTTGATGAAAGTCAGTCGATCAACCGAGTCGGTGGACAGGCGCACCCTGTGATCCGTGACAAATCCTCCAGCAGCACTGAATGTGCGTTCTGAAAGAACGCTGGATGCAAGACAGGCCAGTAGCTCAATTGCATACTGTGCAAGCTCTGGCCAGTGATCCATCCTCAAGACCCAGTAAGCCAGAGGATTTTCGGTGGGGAAGGTGTCCAAGTCTGACCTTGCCCCTAGATATTCCTGCACCATGTTTATCAGACGCTGGCGATGGTTACTGGAACCGATCATACTTTGGGGCTGCGGACTAAAGAATTGTCTGAACGCATCGGTCAGACGGCCACCTTCCCCACCGCTCCTTCTTTGACTGGCCGAAGCCTCAGCAACTCGTTGTCCAGGACCAGGAGTTTGTAACCTCCCAGTCTCTGGGAACGCGTTGCACAGACCTTTCTGCAAGGCCTCCCGGAGTTGTCTCATCCTCTGCTCCCTCTGCGACGGTAACATAAGGTCCGCAACCTTACCCTTGTACCGTGGATCAAGGAGAGTGGCCAGCCAGTAATGGTCCCTCTCCTTGATCCGAAGAATACGAGGATCCTTCCGCAGACTTTGCAGGATCAGGGAGGCCATGCAGCGTAGGTTTGCTGAGGCATTCGTTCTGGAGTCCTCTGGGTCACTAAGGACGACATGATCCGCAGCCACCTCCTCCCAGCCACGTACAAGTCCACTGGTTTCTTGGGACTGTAAATCATCCCTAAAAGACTGCTGCTGATGATGCTGAGTGCCAGCCTCCACCTCCATGCTGACACAATCCTCCTCCTCCTCCTCCTCCTCCTCCTCTTCCTGTGCGATGGGTGGGACAGAAGGAACACTGTCTGGGTAAAGGGGGCCTTGAGAGGCAAGGAAGTCCTCCTCTTCCTGCCTCTGTTCTGCCTCAAGTGCCCTGTCCATTATTCCACGCAGCGTGTGCTCCAACAGGTGGACAAGAGGTACAGTGTCACTGATGCATGCACTGTCACTGCTCACCATCCTCGTGGCCTCCTCAAATGGTGCCAGGACAGTGCATGCATCCCTGATCATGCCCCACTGGCGTGGAGAAAAAAAACCAAGCTCCCCTGACCCTGTCCTGGTGCCGTAGTCGCACAGGTACTCATTGATGGCCCTCTGCTGCGTGTGCAGCCGCTGCAGCATGGCCAACGTTGAGTTCCACCTGGTGGGCATGTCACATATAAGGCGGTTCTTGGGCAGGTTCAACTCCTTTTGCAGCTCAGCCAGGCGAGCACTGGCATTATAAGATCTGCGGAAATGCACACAGACTTTCCTGGCCTGCCTCAGGACATCCTGTAAGCCCGGGTACCTGCCCAAGAACCGCTGCACCACCAGGTTAAGGACGTGAGCCACACAGGGCACATGGGTCAGTTGTCCCTGTCCGAGGGCGGAGAAGAGGTTGGTGCCATTGTCGCAAACCACAATTCCTGGCTTAAGCTGGCGTGGCGTCAACCACCTCTCGGCCTGGCCCTGCAGAGCAGACAGGACCTCTGCCCCAGTGTGGCTTCTGTCCCCCAAACACACCAGCGCAAGCACGGCATGGCATCTTTTTGCCTGCGTACTTGCGTAGCCCCTTGAACGGCTACGGAGCACCGCTGGTTCAGAGGACAAAGCACAGGAAGAGGCCATGGAGGAAGAAGAAGAGGAGGGGGTGGAGGAGAGAGGTGTGTCACAACCAGTAGTAGCATTTTGGAGGCGTGGCGGTGGAACAACCTCCAACACTACTGCACCTTGTCCTGCATCCTTCCCAGCTGCCAAAAGAGTGACCCAATGGGCCGTGAAAGAAAGGTAACGTCCCTGTCCATGCCTGCTGGACCATGAGTCAGCGGTAATATGCACCTTACCGCTGACCGCCCTGTCCAGCGAGGCCAAGACATTGCCTTCCACATGCCGGTAGAGAGCCGGAATAGCCTTCCGTGAGAAAAAGTGGCGTTTGGGAACCTGCCACTGAGGAACCGCACATTGCACAAACTCACGGAAGGGGGCCGAGTCTACCAACTGAAAAGGCAGCAGTTGAAGCGCTAGCAATTTAGCCAAGCTAGCATTCAACCGCTGGGCATGTGGATGGCTGGGAGTGAACTTCTTTCGACGGTCCAGCAGCTGGGGCAGGGAAATTTGCCTGCTAGAATCGGACGTCGGTGTACTGCTAGCAGAGTGGCCGCAAGTACTTGGCTGTGACACACCTAATTCTACACCTTCATTCCTCTCAGTGCATGTTTCAGAGAGGACTGAAGTTATAGTGGGGTTGGAGATCCCAGCTGATGCGGTGCAAGGAGAGGTCCGCTTTGTTCTTTGGTGTGGGTCTTTGAGGTAGGCTTGCCAACGAGCTGCATGGCAGGTCAACATATGTCTGGTCAGGCATGTGGTACCCAAGCGGCTGATGTTTTGGCCACGCGATATACGCTTGAGACATATGTTGCAAACAGCAGCTGTGCGATCTGATGCACTAGCCTCAAAAAAGGCCCACACCAAAGAACTTTTTGAATGACGGGCAGAGGCAGCGCCCTGCACAGGCGGAGCTCTGCGGTGTGATTCCGTCGGTGTACTGCCCTTACGCTGGCCACCAAAGGGCATCCTGCCTCGTTGGAGATGTGCCTCCTCCTCATCCTCCTCCTCCTCCTCCTCTCTCCTATTAGGCACCCACGTGGAGTCAGTGACCTCATCATCCCCTCCCTCCTCATCACTGGAGCCAATCTGGCAGTATGCTGCAGCTGCTGGAACATGACTGCCAGATTGGTGTCCTTCTTGAGCATCCCCTCTGTCTGCTCTCACGCTACTGCCTTCCTGTAGCTGGGTTTCATCATCAGACCCTTCGAAACGCTGGGCATCCTCCTGGAGCATGTACCCAACACTGTGCTCAAACAGTTCGGGGGACTCCTCAGGAGGAGGACATGGTGGGTCTAGGGAAGGAGTGACTGATGATGAGTCTGACATTGATACCAGGGAAGAGGACGCTTTGGCAGCTGCTTTGCCAGTACCCTGAGCCTGGGTGAGAGAGGATGAGGAGGAGGAGGAGGGCTTGGTCATCCACTCTACCAAGTCTTCGGCATGATGTGGCTCAACATGTCCAGCTGCCGAAAAGAAGGACAAGCGTGTCCCATGGCCATGTGCTGATGACAATGCACCGCGTCCACGACCAGCACTGTTGCCCCCAGACACAGAGCCTGCTTGCCCTCTTTTATTGCCTCCTGACTGTCTGCCTCTCCTTGTTTGCCTTCCAGACATTCTAATAGATGGCCTGCAGGGAGATGGGAAAAAAGCAATAAGGGCTACCTTCAGGTGTCCTTCTCTGTCCCTTTACTTAAGGATTTCTAAATATGGTTGAGGATGATTGCTTTCGCACAGAATAGCACAACGACAATTTCCCTGACTGTCCAAAAAACAAGGATTTCAAAGATGGTTGATGAGGAATGCTTTAGCACAGTATAGCACAAGGAGAATTTCCCTCACTGTCCTTCCCTGTCCCTAGAAACAAGGATTATCACAGTGAAAGAAACTGACACTCTCCCTACCTATAGTTTTCTGTCCCTAGAAAAAATGTTTTTTTAAAGATGGTTGATGATCAATGCTTTAGCACAGTATAGCACAAGGAGAATTTCCCTCACTGTCCTTCCCTGTCCCTAGAAACAAGGATTATCACAGTGAAAGAAACTGACACTCTCCCTACCTATAGTTTTCTGTCCCTAGAAAAAATGTTTTTTTAAAGATGGTTGATGATCAATGCTTTAGCACAGTATAGCACAAGGAGAATTTCCCTCACTGTCCTTCCCTGTCCCTAGAAACAAGGATTATCACAGTGAAAGAAAATGACACTCTCCCTACCTATAGTTTTCTGTCCCTAGAAAAAATGTTTTTTTAAAGATGGTTGATGATCAATGCTTTAGCACAGTATAGCACAAGGAGAATTTCCCTCACTGTCCTTCCCTGTCCCTAGAAACAAGGATTATCACAGTGAAAGAAACTGACACTCTCCCTACCTATAGTTTTCTGTCCCTAGAAAAAATGTTTTTTTAAAGATGGTTGATGATCAATGCTTTAGCACACTATAGCACAAGGAGAATTTCCCTCACTGTCCTTCCCTGTCCCTAGAAACAAGGATTATCACAGTAAAACACACTGACACTCTCCCTACCTATAGTTTTCTGTCCCTAGAAAAAATGTTTTTTTAAAGATGGTTGATGATCAATGCTTTAGCACACTATAGCACAAGGAGAATTTCCCTCACTGTCCTTCCCTGTCCCTAGAAACAAGGATTATCACAGTGAAAGAAACTGACACTCTCCCTACCTATAGTTTTCTGTCCCTAGAAAAAATGTTTTTTTAAAGATGGTTGATGATCAATGCTTTAGCACAGTATAGCACAAGGAGAATTTCCCTCACTGTCCTTCCCTGTCCCTAGAAACAAGGATTATCACAGTGAAAGAAACTGACACTCTCCCTACCTATAGTTTTCTGTCCCTAGAAAAAATGTTTTTTTAAAGATGGTTGATGATCAATGCTTTAGCACACTATAGCACAAGGAGAATTTCCCTCACTGTCCTTCCCTGTCCCTAGAAACAAGGATTATCACAGTGAAAGAAACTGACACTCTCCCTACCTATAGTTTTCTGTCCCTAGAAAAAATGTTTTTTTAAAGATGGTTGATGATCAATGCTTTAGCACGGTATAGCACAAGGAGAATTTCCCTCACTGTCCTTCCCTGTCCCTAGAAACAAGGATTATCACAGTGAAAGAAAATGACACTCTCCCTACCTATTGTTTTCTGTCCCTAGAAAAAATGTTTTTTTAAAGATGGTTGATGATCAATGCTTTAGCACAGTATAGCACAAGGAGAATTTCCCTTACTGTCCTTCCCTGTCCCTAGAAACAAGGATTATCACAGTGAAAGAAAATGACACTCTCCCTACCTATAGTTTTCTGTCCCTAGAAAAAATGTTTTTTTAAAGATGGTTGATGATCAATGCTTTAGCACACTATAGCACAAGGAGAATTTCCCTCACTGTCCTTCCCTGTCTCTAGAAACAAGGATTATCACAGTGAAAGAAACTGTCACTCTCCCTACCTATAGTTTTCTGTCCCTAGAAAAAATGTTTTTTTTAAAGATGGTTGATGATCAATGCTTTAGCACAGTATAGCACAAGGAGAATTTCCCTCACTGTCCTTCCCTGTCCCTAGAAACAAGGATTATCACAGTGAAAGAAACTGACACTCTCCCTACCTATAGTTTTCTGTCCCTAGAAAAAATGTTTTTTTAAAGATGGTTGATGATCAATGCTTTAGCACAGTATAGCACAAGGAGAATTTCCCTCACTGTCCTTCCCTGTCCCTAGAAACAAGGATTATCACAGTGAAAGAAAATGACACTCTCCCTACCTATAGTTTTCTGTCCCTAGAAAAAATGTTTTTTTAAAGATGGTTGATGATCAATGCTTTAGCACACTATAGCACAAGGAGAATTTCCCTCACTGTCCTTCCCTGTCCCTAGAAACAAGGATTATCACAGTAAAACACACTGACACTCTCCCTACCTATAGTTTTCTGTCCCTAGAAAAAATGATTTTTTAAAGATGGTTGATGATCAATGCTTTAGCACACTATAGCACAAGGAGAATTTCCCTCACTGTCCTTCCCTGTCCCTAGAAACAAGGATTCGCACAGTAAAACACACTGACACTCTCCCTACCTATCCTTCTCTTTCCCTAAACTAAAGGAATCCAGGTTAAGCAAGAGAAAAAAATGTCACTGTCCCTGCCTATGCTTCTCTTTCCCTGCTCCGGAACACACTACACTAGGCCGCCGTGCTGGCGGCCTTTTATAGTGTGGGGCATGTACTAAACACCCTCAGCAATAATTGGCCACAGGCATCCTGCCTGTGGCCAATCATTGCTCTCCTCGCTGCCGGCGCTGTGATTGGCCAAGCATGCGGGGTCACAGTGCATGCTTGGCCAATCACAGCGCCTGGATGACACTGCGATGGCGTAGTGCATTGTGGGCCGTTCGCGTCACTCGAATTAGGCGCGAACGGCCCAAATCGTTCGATCTTCGTCGAACGATCGAACAGCCGATGTTTGAGTCGAACGTATGTTCGACTCGAACACCGAGCTCATCCCTAGTCACGGCCTACCTGAGTATTGTTGCTGACCATGTCCATCCCTTTATGACTACAGTGTACCCATCTTCTGATGGCGACTTTCAGCAGGATAATGCACCATGTCACAAAGCTCAAATCATCTCACCACTGGTTTCTTCATGACAATGAGGTCACTGTACTTCAATGGCCTCCAGTCACCAGATCTTAATCCAATAGAGAACCTTGGAATGTGGTGGAACTGGAGATTCACATTATGGATGTGCAGCCGACAAATCTGCAGCAACTGTGTGATGCTCTCATGTCAATATGGACCAAAATCTCTGAGGAATGTTTTCAACACCTGTGAGGGGGTTAACTCGGTAGCGGGTGTGTGTGACCCCCTGGTTGGGCCCCCCACACAAAAACAGGGCCAGCAGACGGAGGTTGTGGTTTTCAAAATCAAAAGGTGTGGTTTATTTCTCTATGTACAGTGACAAAAACACAGCAAAGCCAAAAAGAAACATAAACAAAATAAATCCTGGTCAGTTTGACCTCTGACTAAACATGCAGGTTTCCTAAACTAACAACTGGGATCAGCCTGGTGCTGTCCTAGTCCCTAAGTCCCTGGTTTAGTAAAAGTCCAAACAAATAGCCACACAGGCTTTGCCTCACCGCACAGGGGTTCACTCTCCCTAGACAGTCCACACAGGTCTTGTTCCAGGCATGAGCTAACACCTAATGAATCTGGGAGTTTTTATAGAGGCCTTAAACGAACTGACAGGCTTCAGCTGGTCTCATCAACTCCCTGCCTGCACGACGCCCAGCCCTCTCCCTAGAGGTATGAGTCATCCATGAGCCTACTAGCCTCAGCTGGGCTTATACAACTCTCCACCCTAGTTGTATAAGTCAGCATAAAGCCTGAATCTGGGAGAAATATATCTACCCCCCTGGATGCAACCAGGTGACTTTACCTTCCTGCTGTCACATACCCCCCCCTCTTGTTTTAACCTTGGGGTTGGAACACCAGCAATCAGGCATTCATGTACTCGAGACAAAGCATCCACATTCCCCATTTGAACGCCAGGGCGATGCTTTACTGTGAAGTTGAATTCCTGTAGGGCCAGGAACCACCTATTCACTCTTCTATTTGTCTCCTTGTTTTGAGCCATCCACTTTAACGGAGCGTGATCCGTAACCATGTCAAAGTGCCTACCTAGCAGATAGTACCGAAGGGAATCTAGACCCCACTTCACCGCTAAACACTCCTTTTCAACCGTGGCGTAATTTACCTCATGGGACTTCAACTTCCTGCTGAGGTAAATGACTGGGTGCTCTTCCCCGTTCCAGACCTGGGACAATACTGCTCCTAACCCCACATCTGACGCATCACTTTGTACGACAAAGTCTTTAGAGAAGTCGGGTGAGTACAACACTGGCTGGCTACATAAGGCTTGTTTCAAGAATTGGAATGCTGCCTCAGCCTCGGGGGTCCATTTAATCATGACTGACCCTTTCCCTTTCGTCAGGTTGGTTAGGGGCACAGCCTTAGAAGCAAAGTGGGGAATGAAGCGCCGATAATAACCCGCGATTCCCAGAAAGGCCCGTACCTGCTTCTTGCTGTTGGGACGTGGCCAACTCTGGATGGCCTCGACTTTGTTGAGTTGGGGTTTTATCACTCCCCTGCCAATGGTGTACCCAAGATATTTGGCCTCCTCCTGCCCAATGGTACACTTCTTGGGGTTAGCCGTAAACCCCGCTTCCCGGATAGAGTCTAGGACTGCTTGCACTTTTGGCAGATGTGAGGCCCAATCTGTGCTATGGACAATTACGTCATCCAGGTAAGCCGCAGCATACTTCCGATGGGGCCTCAGTATCTGGTCCATTTTCCGCTGGAATGTGGCCGGCGCATTCTGTAACCCGAACGGCATTCTCTTATATTGGAACGCCCCGTCTGGGGTTACAAATGCGGTTTTCTCTTTGGCCGACTTGGCCAGGGGAATTTGCCAATACCCTTTTGTGAGGTCAAGAGTCGTCATGTATCGGGCTGTTCCCAGCCGGTCGATCAACTCATCTATACGTGGCATGGGGTAGGTGTCAAATTTTGTAACTTTGTTCAACTGACGAAAATCGTTACAAAATCGCCAGCTCCCATCCGGTTTAGGCACCAACACAATGGGACTAGACCAATCACTTTGGGACTCCTCTATCACCCCTAAGTTCAGCATTTTCTGTACTTCCTCCCGTATTGCCTCCCGTCGGGCCTCTGGGATCCGATAGGGTTTTAACTTCACCCTTTCACCGGGCGGGGTAATAATATCATGCTCTACCCCAGATGTTTGTCCCGGCAGCTCAGAGAACACCTCCTTGTTGCGAAGCACAAACTCCTTAACCTCCTGTTGTTGGGGTTGTGACAAGGTGGCTGCTATTCCAACCTCCGGAATCACGCAACCAGTTTGAGCTGGTGACCAAGTTTCTGCGACTAGGGACTCTCTATCCCTCCAGGCTTTCAACAGATTAACGTGATATATCTGTTCGGGCTTTCGCCTTCCTGGTTGTCTGACCTTGTAATTCACTTCGCTCACTTTTTCCATTATCTCGTAGGGGCCTTGCCATTTGGCAAGGAATTTACTTTCAACCGTAGGGACAAGTACCAATATCCTATCCCCCGGGGAAAAGGTACGGGTCTTTGCTCCACGGTTGTACACTCTCTGCTGTGCCAACTGCGCTTGGGCCAAATGTTCCTTCACGATGGGCATTACCTGTGCAATTCGATCTTGCATCAGGGCGACATGCTCAATCACACTCCTGTGGGGAGAACTCTCACTTTCCCAAGTTTCCTTGGCAATATCCAACAGCCCTCTTGGGTGTCTCCCATACAGTAACTCAAAGGGGGAGAATCCCGTAGAGGATTGGGGCACCTCCCTAATAGCAAACATCAAATAAGGAAGTAGACAGTCCCAATCCTTTCCATCTCTATCCACCACTTTCTTCAACATTTGTTTTAGGGTTTTGTTGAATCTTTCAACCAGCCCATCGGTTTGGGGGGTGATACACAGATGTACGCAATTGCGTCACTTTGAACAATTTACACAGCTCTTTCATAACCCGGGACATAAAGGGTGTACCTTGGTCCGTAAGCAGTTCTTTACAAATACCCACCCGGCTAAAAACAAGAGATAGCTCTTTGGCTATGGTTTTGGCCGAGGTATTTCTGAGAGGGATCGCTTCTGGATAACGGGTGGCATAGTCCATTATAACCAATATGTACTGGTGCCCCCTAGCGGACTTGATTATAGGACCTACCAAATCCATTGCGATTCTCTCAAACGGGACCTCAATGATGGGTAGAGGGACCAGCGGGCTACGGAAATGTGGCATCGGGGCCGACCTCTGACACACAGGGCAGGAGGAACAATAATTTTCTATGTCCTTCATCACCCCAGGCCAATAGAATCTCTGTAATACCCTCTCTCGGGTTTTCTCTGTCCCCAGATGACCTCCAAGAATGTGCCCATGGGCCAACTCCAACACCAACTTCCTGTAAGGTTTGGGCACCACAAGCTGCTCAACGGTTTCTTCTGCCCTTTTTGCCACCCGATACAGTAGGTCCTTCTCTACGCTGAAGTATGGGTAAGTGCAGGTATTATCTGGGTTCACTAACTCGCCATCTATTTCCACTACGTTTTCCCGTGCCTTTATTAGGGCGGGGTCTTTTAACTGTTCTGTGGCAAAATTTTCCCTGTGAACCTCCAGATCAGAAAACTCCACAGACGGTAGGTTTTCGTCTGAGGAGGTGGGCTCCTCTCCAGTTTCTTGAGTCTCCCCTGCCAATACTGACAAGGGAAATTCTGGAGAGTCCTCACCACTCTCAGAGGAGTTCTGGCTATCACATTCCTGGTACATAGGGGCACCAGTGGGGGGCTCAGGATCATCCCACAGTTCCCAGAACTTCGGAAAATCTCTTCCCACAATGGCATCATGCGGTAATTGAGATACTAACCCCACTGGATGAGAGAGGGTACCTTTGGGGGTCTCGAAACACACTGTAGTCACTGGATACTCTCGGGTGTCCCCATGCACACAAATAACAGCTACCTTGCTATTCCCAGAGACCTCTGTTTTAACTAATTCAGCCTTTATCAGGGTCACAAGGCTACCTGAATCCAGTAATACCACAACATTTCTACCATTAATACACATTTTGCATAAATGTTTCTCAGTTCCCCGAATGGCAGTGCATGCGACTGTCGCACACAGCGACTGACGTCTGTCCGTCAGAAAGTCACATTGCATGGGTTCCTCCACAACCGGGCAATTTGCTGCAATATGTCCCGCTTGCCGGCAGCGGTAGCAAACAATCCTTTTGGCTGCCTCTTGAGCCCCTGACTTCCCAGGCTGTTCTCGCCAAACTTTGGGTAGAGCTCCCACCCTCTCACTCTCTCCACCCTCACCCCTTGGAATCCTCTTATCCGCCCCTGGGGATGGTCTGGTCTTAGGGTGGAAAGTCCGAGAGTCTCTGGAAGAGGCCGTCAGGTTCTCTGTAGCCAAGTATTTCTCTACACGATCCACAAGACCACTGGCCGTCTCTGGGTCTCCATGGCTTACCCACTTTTGGATGGCAGTAGGAAGAGCTCTCAAAAACCGATCCATTACAACACGTTCCACAATCTCTGGTGCGGACAAAGTCTCTGGCTGTAGCCACTTCCTGCTCAGGTGAATGAGATCATACATTTGAGACCTGGGGGGTTTTCCAAGCTGGAAAGTCCAGTTATGCACACGCTGAGCCCGGACAGCCAGGGTGACACCCAGCCTTGCCAATATTTCAGCTTTTAGCATCACATAGTCTTTTGCTTGGTCAGGCTCTAGGTCATAGTAAGCCTTCTGCGATTCACCAGTTAACAGAGGAGCCACCAGTCCAGCCCACTGCTCCTCAGGCCACTTTTCTCTTTCAGCAGTCCTTTCAAATGTGGTCAAAAATACCTCTGGATCATCCTCTCCAGTCATTTTTGTCAATAAACGACTCACCCCAAAGGACGCGGTATTAGTGGGACGGCTTTCCTCACTGGTCTGCGGACGTTGCTGCATTACTGCTTCCATTTGTTGTAGTCTCTGCTCTTGCTTCTGTAACAGGTCTATGAAGCGGGCCTCAGATTGCTGCTGGGCTTGTTGATGAGCTTGCTGCTGGGCTGCAAGGCTCCTTTGCAAACCTGCATTTGTCTGCTGTTGATTGGCATTTGCTAGAGCCAGCTGTTTCAGTATCTCCTCCATGCTGGCTTAAAAAAAACTGCCCGCATTCTCCACCAACTGTGAGGGGGTTAACTCGGTAGCGGGTGTGTGTGACCCCCTGGTTGGGCCCCCCACACAAAAACAGGGCCAGCAGACGGAGGTTGTGGTTTTCAAAATCAAAAGGTGTGGTTTATTTCTCTATGTACAGTGACAAAAACACAGCAAAGCCAAAAAGAAACATAAACAAAATAAATCCTGGTCAGTTTGACCTCTGACTAAACATGCAGGTTTCCTAAACTAACAACTGGGATCAGCCTGGTGCTGTCCTAGTCCCTAAGTCCCTGGTTTAGTAAAAGTCCAAACAAATAGCCACACAGGCTTTGCCTCACCGCACAGGGGTTCACTCTCCCTAGACAGTCCACACAGGTCTTGTTCCAGGCATGAGCTAACACCTAATGAATCTGGGAGTTTTTATAGAGGCCTTAAACGAACTGACAGGCTTCAGCTGGTCTCATCAACTCCCTGCCTGCACGACGCCCAGCCCTCTCCCTAGAGGTATGAGTCATCCATGAGCCTACTAGCCTCAGCTGGGCTTATACAACTCTCCACCCTAGTTGTATAAGTCAGCATAAAGCCTGAATCTGGGAGAAATATATCTACCCCCCTGGATGCAACCAGGTGACTTTACCTTCCTGCTGTCACACACCTTATTGAATCTATGCCATGAAGAATTAAGGCAGTTCTGAAGGAAAAAGTGGATCCAACCCGGTACTAGCAAGGTGTACCTAATAAAGTGACCGGTGAGTGTAAGTCCTGACAGTATATGGTACAGCACTACGGCAGGATAGGTTGCAGTAAAACAGATTGTGTCCATAGACACAATAAAGTATATCAATTGATACACAGACCACAGTATAACCCACAATCAATTAGGACACATAATGATGAGGAGTATAGTAAAAATTCTGGGTACCATTCACCCATACAAACCATACCATACAGGACCATATCTATTAAGAGGAAAAAAGGACAAACAAAAGGTGGATAAACAATAAAAACAAGACAAGGTACAATAAACTACGTTCACAACGGGGGCACACCTGATAACAAACCAACGGAGAGTAACCATCCTCAAATGAATATGTGTGTAGAGGGTATGAGCATCCCAAAGTCCACATCTAACATAAAAGAGAAAACATGATAGAGTGAGGCTGTAAGGTGCCAAAGTTACTTGCGTCACTTTTTGGGCGCTTTTGAAGAGCCTTTCGGGCGCCTTTGAAGAGCTTTTCAGGCGCCTTTGAAGAGCTTGTCAGGCGCTTTCCATTAATTTCTATGGAAAGGGGCGTTTTTTTAGGTGCTTTTTTTTTTTTTTTTTAGCGCTCCAAACATGCTTCAAAGATGCTGCTTGCAGGAGTTTTTTCCACCGCCCCACCAGCGCACCACCCCAGTGTGAAAGCATTCATTGATTTTAATGAAAATAGGTTTTCGTGAGCTTTTCAGGCACTTTTTTTTTTAGCTGAAAAGCGCCTCAGTGTGAAAGGGGTCTTACAGTACTAAGTACAACATAGAGGCTTGAAATTCAAACAAGGGCTGAAAAGTTGACAATGGGGAGCTGCTATTGAGAAAGAAAATGGTTAAGCATCTGGGATCTCATTAGAATAATACATCCACCCCGACCAGTTATGAAAGCGGCCAAACAGGAATTTTTCTAACTAAATCAAACCTATATAACAAAATAAGTTTACTGGTATATTTATCAGTTCAAAGGGGAGTAAATAAGAGAAGTTAAATTTTAAGGTTTACATACACGTAAATAATGGTATTTCACTGGTTTCTTCTAGTTTTGTACTGGGGCCCACACAGGCTACTCTCCCAGCCTATAACAAATACTAGCTCATTATTCCATTTATTTGCAGACAGCTGTCCCTTATAACTTTTATACAATGTAGGTTCTATGTGTCTATTTTTTAATGAGTTCCAGGAAGTCTTTTGTGCTTCCCATGTAAATAACATTATGTGAAGCAGTCTGCGGATCGGCTGCATGTTTATCTGAATATTACTAGAGGCTTTTCCATGCAGCAGTCTGTTTTTTATGTTCTGCTCCTCTTTAAGAGCTCCAGTGCTAAGTGCAGTAAGTACGTCTCTAATAATATGTAATAAAATGCCTCCTGTACATATGATTTGATCTGGCATCATAATTATAAGTTAATGGTTTCCATTTATAGATTGGCTGGAGCTGCCGTCCAGCTGACACTTCCTAGAAGGAGTTGTAAGTGGCATTAAAAAAAATAAAGTCATTCTGCTGCTGCTTTGTGAAAATGAGGACCAGTAGCCATTTTTAGAAGCTACTTGCACAATAAATGCATTCTCCACTAGAGCTGTGCGTGTAGCAGGCCACAGAGGGATCACAATCACTTGTAGCCTCTCAGTAAGATGAGCACTCCTCCCTGTGCTTCTCTATCAGTAGGGAAGGACTCCTGGGATTTGAGATTCCGCTGATAGGATTTATGATACCGATCTGCACATACTGTACATCCCCATGGCATATGTTACAGCTCTGCACATGCATCTTCATTGCATATATTACTCTGCACATACATCCACATGGCACGTGTTACTGATCTACACATACATCCTCATGGCATGGGCTACTGATCTCACATACATCCTCATGGCATGGGCTACTGATCTCACAGACATCCTCATGGCATGGGCTACTGATCTCACAGACATCCCCATGGCATGGGCTACTGATCGCACATACATCCTCATGGCATGGGCTACTGATCTCACATACATCCTCATGTCATGGGCTACTGATCTCACATATATCCCGATGGCATGGGCTACTGATCTCACAGACATCCTCATGGCATGGGCTACTGATCTCACATACATCCCCATAGCATGGGCTACTGATCGCACATACATCCTCATGGCATGGGCTACTGATCTCACATACATCCTCATGTCATGGGCTACTGATCTCACAGACATCCTCATGTCATGGGCTACTGATCTCACAGACATCCTCATGGCATGGGCTACTGATCTCACAGACATCCTCATGGCATGGGCTACTGATCTCACAGACATCCCCATGTCATGGGCTACTGATCTCACAGACATCCTCATGTCATGGGCTACTGATCCCACAGACATCCTCATGTCATGGGCTACTGATCTCACAGACATCGTCATGGCATGGGCTACTGATCTCAGACATCCTCATGGCATGGGCTACTGATCTCAAAGACATCCCCATGTCATGGGCTACTGATATCACATACATCCTCATGGCATGGGCTACTGATCCCACATACATCCCCATGTCATGGGCCACTGATCTCACATACATCCCCATGTCATGGGCCACTGATCTCACATACATCCTCATGGCATGGGCTACTGATCTGCTCATACATCCCCATGGCATGGGCTACTGATCTCACATACATCCTCATGGCATTGGCTACTGATCTCACATACATCCTCGTGGCATGGGCTACTGATCTGCTCATACTTCCCCATGGCATGGGCTACTGATCTCACATACATCCCCATGTCATGGGCTACTGATCTCATATACATCCTCATGGCATGGGCTACTGATCTGCTCATACTTCCCCATGGCATGGGCTACTGATCTCACATACAGCCTCATGGCATGGGCTACTGATCTCACATACATCCTCATGGCATGGGCTACTGATCTGCTCATACTTCCCCATGGCTTGTGTTACTGAACTGTACATACATCCCCATGTCATGGGCTACTGATCTCACATACATCTCCATGTCATGGGCTACTGATCTCACATACATCCTCATGGCATGGGCTACTGATCTCACATACATCCTCATGGCATGGGCTACTGATCTGCTCATACTTCCCCATGGCTTGTGTTACTGAACTGTACATACATCCCCATGGCACGGGCTACTGATCTGCCCATACATTCCCATGGCATGGTTTACTGATCTGCAAATACATCACCATTCCCCACAGCATGGGCTACTGAGCTGCCCATACATCGCTATGGTATGTGATACTGATCTGTTCATACATCCCCATGGCATGGGATACTGATCTACACCTAGATCCAATGGCATGGAAGCTAATTGCCCAAGGAAGGCATTCTTCACTAGAGCTGTGTGTGCAGCAGTCCACAGAGGGATCACAATCTAATCCAGCACTTGTAGCCTCTCAGTAAGATGAGCACTCCTCTCTGTGCTTCTCTGTCAGTAGGGAAGGTCTCAGAGGACTGGAGATTCAGCGGGTTTATGCTACTGATCTGCACATACATACCCATTGCATGTGCTAGTAGTCTTCACATACATCCCCATGGCACATGTTGCTTATCTGCACATACATTACTATGGCATGGACTACTGATCTACACATACATCCCCATGGCATGTTACTGATCTGCACATAAATTTCCATTGCATGGGCTACTCATGTGCATATACTGTACATCCCTATAGTATGGGTTACTGATCATGTCTTTCATACCATCCTTAATGTGAGGACTTTTATTTATTTTTAAAACATAATATGTTTTGGTCAAGTTTCTTTTTTATTTAAAAGTTAAAACGGGGTTATACCATATGGTGGGAGGGCCCGTGGAACCCAGAATCCCTTGGAAAGTATGGGATACCCTTGTTTCAGCTCCCAATGAACCTCTTATGTCTAAGTTACCCTGTGTCTATTAGGGACACAGGGTGAGCAAGAAAATAATGAACCCTGAGAATATGATTGGATTACTTCAAATGGGACAGTAATATTCATGAACAATATCTCTCAAGAAATATGAAGATTTTATCCCCTGTACACTGTGAGGCCTATGACCAGGAAGTATAACTCCTAATATGGGCATTCCAGGAAGTTCAATGTAAGAGTCATTAGATCCCCATTGTTGTTTGTGTTAATTAACTCTGCTATTGTGTGAAGGAGTTCTGTGTTGATTTGTGATAATGTTGATTGTGTCTTCTTAGCTACAAGGTGGCAAGTCTGGCCTAAAGGTCATGTCTCTGAGTCATTTAGGCTGTCAAAAGGGATTAGTTAATGAGCTCATGTTAATTAGGTTTCTAGTCACAGGTGTATTTCCAGAGTAATATGAGCAGGAGGTATGCACCTCCTCTTTTGACTGTGTATAAAACTTGTATTGCTTTATATTAAGATTCATTCCTGCTTGACCCACAAGACGGAGCTTCGTCTCGTATTTGGGGGAGAATTATTCGTATGGTCTTGTTCGGCTGACTGGAGTGTCGGTAGCTGCCTTTGTGTTTGGTAAGGGAATGTCCTAAACGACTTTAACCCCTTTCATACTCGGGGTGTCGTTACATACCATTTTCAAATCTTTATTTTACAGATAAACTTATATTGCAGGTGTGTGGAGCTTACCCCCCCTCCCCAGGAGCTGCTGGATATAATGGGTTCTCTGTTCTGCCGCAACTCTTAAAGCTGCTCGGACCCCACTGACACACCTGTATAATTTAAATGTTAGTATGCTACTACTCAAAAATAACATACAGAAAATGGGCCACAAGCAACTTGGTGATAGATTAGATGTATTATAGCAATGCAGTTATACAATGCTCAAATCATTAAACAGGCAAGTTAATGGGTTTAAAGATGCTGTACTAGGTAAAGTGAAAATTAACCCATAAGATGACAATCCACTAAACTACAGTAATGTTAAACCAAATTATAACTGGTGCAAACAGGGTTAAAGTATTAACATAATTTTACCTGAAAGAATTAAGGACATCGGGTGCACACTACACACAAAGAGTACCCCTGGAGCTGACTGCAAAGTACCTGGTGCCTAATTTTCAGTACTGGCTACTTTCGTTGGGGCCTTCTGTAAGGTGGTGCACATGTAGCTGTCCCTTTAAGAGTGTGCAATGGGTGTCTAGTGGGCTGCTATACAAGGACCAGCCTCTAATGTCAGTGTTGAGATAAGCACAGATGGTTCCGACCACCCCTCTTGGTACACAGGACTCCTGGCCAGATCACTTTGTGGTCTTCTGCTCTCAGGTACCTGGGACCCGGTGACTCGGTCTCTCAGCTCTGGTTCTCACAAGGCTCAGTCTCTCAGCTTTGGTCCTCACAAAATGCAGTCTTTCAGCTTTGGCCCTCAGTGACTTGCCTTTGGTCAAGCGGCACACAGGTCTTAGCCCTCTAGTCCCTGTGCGGGCTGGGTCTCTGTTGCTCATTCCATATGCTCTGTCTCTCTTTGAATTGGCCAGACAGGAACATGCAACAGATTTGCACTCTCTCGCTGCCCGTTAGGGCAGGATCTAGCCTGTCTGGTGTGGAGGTGAAGTAAAAAACGTCAGGAGGGCAGAGGATGTGAAATCAGCAGGACAGTGTATAGGAGTCAGTAGGGGAGTGTACAGGGAATCAGCAGGGCAGAGGACAGGGTCAGCAGTTTGTAGGGCAGTGAACAGAAGCCATTAGTTATCAGAGCAGTATACAGTGAGTTAGCAAAGCAGTGTACAGGGGTTGGCAGGGCAGAGAACAAGAGACATCCGGGCAGTCTACAGGGGGTCAGCAGGGCACAGGATGGGAGGTCAGCAGGGAGTGTGCAAGAGTCAGTGAGTCAGTAGGACAGTGTACAGGGGGTCAGCAGGGCAGAGGATGGGAGGTCAGCAGGAGGGTGTACAAGAGCCAGGAGGGCAGTGTACAGGGGGCAGCAGGGCAGAGGACAGAGGTCAGCAGTGAAAAGAACAGCAGTTATCAGTAAAGTCAGGGGTCAGTAGGGCAGTGTACAGTTGTCAGCAGGACATGGATCAGCAGTGCAGTGGATAGGGGTCAGTATGGCAGAAAACAGGGGGTGAAAAGGGCATAGGACAGAAATCAGTATGGCAGAGGAAAGAGGTTGTACAGTGGTCAGAAGGGCAGGGTACAGAACGACAACAGGGCAGAAGACAGTGGTCAGCAAAGAAGAGGACAGGGTCACTCAGCAGATCTTTTCCTCCCCACACAGCACATAGCTAAAACTGGATTCCCCTACATACACAACCTCGATCTGCACAGTGTGTAGCTGGCTACTGCAGCTGTACTGCCATTCCAATCTGTGAATTTGACAGGTCAGAACTGCAATACTGTATATCAATTAGCTACACACTGTGCAGATGGAGGCTGCATGTGTAAGGAAATCCAAACTCAGCTATGTGCTGTGTGGGGAGACCATTTGTGTTCCCTGTGTGCAGTGCAGTCAGTACCGGGACAAGTTCATCTAGACAACACTAATCAGCATGCTCACCTCCCAAACATAAATTCCCTTTGCAAGCCAAAATTCTCCCCAAACAAGAATGCAAAAATATCCCCTCCTTTCTTTTCAAATCCCCCATCCAATACAATCCCCGCCACAATTTTTTTTTACAGGCAGGAACATCAGGAGCAGGGTGGAGGATGACACAGCCGACGGGCACCCAGCTACACAGGGCACACAAATACAATCAGAGCTCAAGTGGAAAAACAGATGCAATCATGCTGCAGGAATACTTTGGAATATGTCTTTGGGTAATTGTTCTCTTTTGTTTTTATGGATGTAATACACAATATCCAAAGATTTGTTACTTCTTAAAACACAGTATCCATGGCTTTGCTGCTTCCTACAGACTGGAAATTTTTATAAGGCTACTTTCACACTGAGGCGATTTACAGGTGCTATAACGCTAAAAATAGCACCTGCAAAGCACCTTGAAAGAGCCTCTCCTCTCACTTCAATGTGAAAGCCCGAGGGCTTTCACACTGGAGCGGTGCGCTGGCAGGATGGTAAAAAAAAGTCCTGCCAGCCGCATCTTTGCAGCGCTGTAGGACTGGTGTATACACCGCTCCTAAAGCGTCCCTGCCCATTAAAATCAATGGGCAACGCCGCCGAACTGCTGGCAAAGCGGCGCTTTGCGGGTGATTTTAACCCTTTTTTGGCTGCTAGCGGGGGTTAAAAGCACCCCGCTAGTGGCCGAAAAGCACTGCAAAAAAGTCAGTAAAGCGCAGCTAAAAATAGTAACGCTTTACCGCCGATGCCCGCAACGCCTCGTTGTGAAAGTAGCCAAAGGGTCCTATCACACTCGCCATGTCTGTCCTAATCAGTAGGGGGACGGTTAGCAGATCCACTGCTGAATCAGAGCCAAAAAGTACAGATGTCACTTTTGTGACATCAATGTCCATTCAGCTTTGCCCTCCCAGAGCTTAACCACCTGCCTACCGGGCACGAAAACCCCCTTCCTGCCCAAGCCGTTTTTCAGCATTCAGCGCTGTCACACTTTGAATGACAATTGCGCGGTCCTGCGACATGGCTCCCAAACAAAATTTGTGTCCTTTTTTTCCCACAAATAGAGCTTTCTTTTGGTGGTATTTAATCACCTCTGCGGTTTTTATTTTTTGCGCTATAAACAAAAGAAGAGCGTCAAGTTTGAAAAAAAACACTATTTTTTACTTTTTGCTATAATAAATATCCATTTAAAAAAAAAGAAAAAATTAAATTTTCCTCAGTTTAGGCCGATACGTATTCTTCTACATATTTTTGGTAAAAAAAAAATCGCAATGAGCGTATATTGATTGGTTTGCGCAAAAGTTATAGCGTCTACAAAATAGGGGATAGATTTATAGCATTTTTTAATTTTTTTATTTTTACTAGTAATGGTGGCGATCTGCGATTTTTATTGTGACTGCGATATTGCGGCGGACACATCGGACACTTTTGACACATTTTTGGGACCATTCACATTAATACAGCGATCCCTGCTATAAAAATGCATTGATTACTGTATAAATGTGACTGTCAGGGAAGGGGTTAACACTAGGGGGCGAGAAAGGGGTTAAATGTGTTTCCTAGATGTGTTCTAACTGTGGGGGGAGGGGACTGACTGGGGGAGGTGACCGATGGTTGCCCCTATGTACAAGCGACACACCATCGGTCTCCTCTCCCTGACAGGACGTGGACCTTTGTGTTTACACACACATATCCACTGTCCTGCTCGTTTACTGGGCAATCGCGGGTGCCCGGCGGCCATCGCGGCCGCCAGGCACGCGCATCGGGTCCTCAGCGACGTGGCTAGCGCGAGCGCGCTCCCTAGCTGCTTTTAAAGGCAGGGCGTCATATGACGTCCTGTCAGAACAAGAGAGTCTTCCGCCCGCCGTCATTTGATGGTGGGCGGTAGACAACTGGTTAATGTGATTGTAAACGATCACCTTGTAAAACAACCCATTCAGTTTAAAATAGAAATGAAAGGCAAAACATTTGTGTATACATATAAAAATACATTATAAGTACCTTTTTTCCCTTTTTTATAAGTGATTACATTCCCTCTGTTCTCAGCTGCATTAGAGCTGGGGGGAGGAGAAGCAGCAGCACGCTGGGCTTCCCAGTGAATGGCTTTCAGTGAGGGCATGTCAGGACAAGTCTGATCATTGGAAGAGAGCACACTAAGTTTCCGGCATAGCTAGAGAACTTACCATGGTATGCTCTCCTGCTTAGTGTGGTCAGTTTTTAATAGGTAGGTAAGCAGAAGGACTGACAGGGAGGGACACCAGGAATTTCACATAAAGGAAGCAATACAAAGAAAACAGGATACGTTCTCATACAAGTACATGGTACAGCAAGCACATATCAGGAATATGAAGTGTTGAGCTAACAAACACTTTAATGGAGCCATGATAGGTCTATGGGCAGCCAGATGTAAGTGAATGTGCATCTACTTAACTCTGACTACCTGCCATCCATCAAGTTTTTTCACCTTAATGCATCCTATGCTTACCTGAGCCCTCGAAAGTCCCGCGCTCGGCCCCGACATCCTCCTCGCCGTTCTGCCTGGCCGTTGATTGGCTACAGTGGATGGATTGAAAGCAGCGCAGCCATTGGCTGGCACTGCTGTCAATCACATCCAATGACGCAGCGCGCCAGGGTCGGGGCCAAGTGATACAGTGAGCGGCAATAGCCACTGGCTGTATCACTGGAGCATGCCCGCAATCACTCACCACCAAGCTCGCTCGCATATTGGTGGTGAGTTATTGCGAGGAGGAGCCGAGACAGCCGCCGAGGGACCCCAGAAGACGTGGATCGGGGCCACTCTGTGCAAAACAAGCTTCACTGTAGAGGTAAGTATAACATGTTTGTTATTTAAAAAAAAAAAATCTTTACAAACCCTTTTAGGACATTTCCAAAGAAGAAAATCGAAGACTGACTTGGTAAACTCCAGGTCTGTCCCTGGAAATTAGAGACAGCAGGTATGCTACTAATCTTGGATGAAAACTTCCTAATAATTCATAACTGCCAATTACCCATTGACATCCGTATTATTAGAGAATCATGTGCTGCGTTTCCCATTGTCTGCCTTTTTCCAATATATACAAATGTGCATTAGCATTTCTGCCAAGCCAGCCTGGAGGGGTGAGGCTGAGCCCTGCAGACAGCTCAGAGCATCTCTTCTTATTGGTTTAACTGCGTTAGTCTGCCTTGTTACTGTGCATGCCGAGGAAATCTGAATTCAAATAAAGTCAGGAGCCAAATTCATGGAATGGAAAGGTGCAGCTGCTTGCCACCTGATAACACGACGTGCCTCTTATCTCCCAGCACTTGCTAACCTGAGTGCAGGAGTTATGCCCCATACACACGATCGTTTTTCATGCCGTTAAAAATGCCATTTTAAAAAATGGCCATTAAAAATGATCGTGTGTAGGCTCCAGAGCATTTTTAACGACGTGAAAAACGGCTATTAAAAATTCCGGACATGCTCTCTTTTTTCACGTCGTTTTTCATGTCGTTTTTTTTTTAATGACGTGAAAAACGATAGTGTGTATGCTTTCACGACGTGAAAAAAAACGCACATGCTCAGAATCAAGTATGAGACGGGAGTGCTCGTTCTGGTAAAACTAGCGTTCGTAATGGAGATAGCACATTCATTACACAGTAACGGACTGAAAAGCGCGAATCGTCGCTCAACAAACTTTACTAACATGAAGGGTGGCGCCATTCGAACGGAACTTCCCCTTTATAGTGCCGTCGTACGTGTTGAACGTCACTGCGCTTTGCTTGATCGTTTTTTTTAATGATGGTGTGTACGCAAGGCAGGCTTGAGAGGAAACATGAAAAAAAACGAGGAGAAAAACGTTGGTTTAAAAAATGACATTAAAAACGATCGTGTGTACGGGGCATTACATGAATTGAAGGGGATTATAGGGGTTACGGGAGAGACTAGGAATTGGAAAAGTGAGTTGATTTTGGGGTTTCCCTTAACGTTAGGATTTTAAGTCTGTAGAATTATACATAGAAATGCAGCCGAGGCAGCGGGGGTGTAACTAGAAATCACAGAGCCCTATAGCAACATTTGGATGTTTCCATGTCATATATCTAATAGGTTTAAAAAAATGGATAAAAGAAAACAGACCTATATTTGACCTTACAAATCTTCATAAAAGTGGAACCTCATCGGATTCCTCCCCCCCCTCCGGTGCCACAATTGCCACCTTTCAGGGGGGAGGGGGTGCAGATACCTGTATAATACAGGTATTTGCACCCACTTCCGGGCATAGATAGCCGCAGAATCTGCGGCTATTAATCCCCTTCCTGTCCTCCTCCCCCGTTGTGTTCTGGGAAACACACAGTTCCCAGAACACAACAGTGACCAGTGAAGAAGCGCGGCGCGACTTGCGCATGCGCAGTAGGGAACGGGCAGTGAAGCCGCAACGCTTTACTTCCTGATTCCCTAGCCGATGATGGCGACGCGGGCAGCCGAGAGACGAGCGATTGCTCGTTTTCTGCTGCTGACATCGCGGGCATCCTGGACAGGTAAGTGTCCATTTATTAAAAGTCAGCAGCTGCAGTATTTTAATCATTTTTTATTAAGGCGGAGCTCCGCTTTAAAGTCTGTTATTCCAACATTTCATATTCCTGATATATGCGTGTTGTACCATATACTTGTATTCAAAAGTATCCTGTTCTCTTTGCATTGTCCCCTTTGTGTGAAATCCCTGGTGATCCTGTCAGTCCCCCTGGTTTCCTACTTTAAACTGACCATGCTAGGCATCCATCCTCACATAGACAGTTTTCTGTCTGGGAGCACCACCTGCCTATCCTGCAATTGCCAAGAATGTGCTGATACGCCCCCTGCACAGCTAATTACTGGGAAGATCAGTGTTCTGCGGTTTCTCTGCCTCCTGTTGACAGGCCCCCCTGTAGTTTCCACCCCTAACACTTTATGCCCCTTCTGCAGCTGAATACAGAGGTCATGTGATCACTTATAGAAAAAGGAAGGTATTTATAAAGTTTTTTTTCTATATACACAAGGGTTTTGTCTTGCATTTTTTATTTTAAACTGAATGGGTTGTTTAAAAAGGTAAGGATTCCCATATACTATCATAAGTTCCTAATGCCACAACATAGAGCAATATTTACATAAAAAAATAAAAAAATATTTTTTAGTGTCTATTCACACCAGTCCACTATGATAATGCCTGTATTACCTTATGCATTACCTGTCTTGGTGCGACGCTGTGCCATAAAAATGGCATCCCAACGCACCTTGCTAATGCAGTCAGTGAGTTACAGCGCAACTTTGGGTATTGCACTACCGAGAATTGCGGTACACTGCAGAAAATGCTACAGGCCCGATTTGTGATTTGTTGCAGTACATGCTTGTTATACTCACTGTGGAACCTAAGAGGTTAATCTTCTGCATTGTGTAAAAAGGCTGTATATTCCTGTCTTCTCTGATCCTCCCCTTATTTTACTGTCCCCAATCCATCTGCTGATAGTACAGAGCCTTAGGGGGCACTCTGCACATGCTCAGTTTGGTGTGTATTGAGATGGTGCATATGATCAGTGCAGGGCCAATCAGCACTGTCTAGACAGAGGGTCAGGGGTAATGCAGCCTCATAGGGCAGTCAGAGTAGAATGAAATATCCTCCAACAGGCAGGTGCACACAAGCATGTTCAGATGCAAATTGGTGGTCAATTGGGTGCACACATGGTCCCTTGAGGATCAGCCAATCTCTCCTGTTCATGCTATTAATTAAGTATTCTGACTCCGATTGTTGTGAAGTGATTTATCCCTTGTGAGACCTCTATGCCTGGCCTGTATAAGCAGATATAATCACTGAGGACAATCCTCATCAGAAAGCTTGAACTCACCAAATACTGATTCCATCCACAGAAGTGCTTTAATTCTGAACATCGGGTTACAGCAGATGACAGGATACAACAGATTAATAGGTTGTGGTATTTATGTGGTCAAAAGCTGATATTGCCTGTAGCTTACTATGCAGAATACATGTGCCCTGCTACATGTGGCCTGTTGCTGCCTCCATTACACAGGAAATACAATCACAGAAAGAAGGAGTGGAGCATTACATACAAAGGAAGTGTGTCATACATCAGGGAAAAGGCATGTAAAAACAAATGCATTACCACAAAAGGTCACTCGATTGCAGCATGTGAACTAAACATAACATCCATGGGAAAAAATGGTTCAGAGAAACAATATATATATATTCTATGCCCCATTGGGGCGGCACATTAAGCACCCTACAATTGATTGGTCAACTTCTTTTGGATTGTTTGGGATAATATATTGGGAATAATACAAGTGACTCATCGGTCTAAGGTGTCCTTATTCCATCATTTCTGAGCACTGTGAGCATGATTCTTTTCAAGCCAGTCACGTTGGGCCTCGCCATGTTGATGGTCAGAATGACCTAAGAGAGGTAACACAGTACCCCTGAAGAAGACCTCAACTTGTTTGGTCGAAACGCGTTGGGGAGTTTGTTTGGGACAGGATCTTTAACTGTAAAATTTGTCTTGAGTATACCTGTCTACATTTTCATGTCATCATGATTGATGGGTTATAATGAGCATTCATGTAACCAGAGCTCATTATTTAAAACCTTTGTTGATTTTAACAATTGTATAATAAAACACTTGGTTTATACATTAAAATTTGTTTGCTGCAAAAAAATACCGGGAGAATTTTAGATTTTCTTCTGTAGTACAATAATTGGGGTGTGCAATAATTGTGCAGTAATGGTACAATCATTGGGGAATTTTCGATTTTCTTCTGTAGTACTTTAATTGGAGTGTGCAGTTTTACTACCTCCATGTGTGTCCCTAGATTCTGGTTTTGGGTCTAATACTGCTTGAATGATGCCTTTGGAAGAATAGCGCTGGCCTTCTGGGTAGAAACAAACATGAAATCACTATTAGTGGAGATTTTATCAAGAGGCAATAACTACCAATTGTTTTACATGACTTTACATGAAAAAATATTTAGGATGCTAGTCTCACTGGGGAAGAGGGTTAGACTGAAAGTGCATTTATTCTTTACACAAAAATATGGAAATATACAGTATGTGGAAGTAAAAAAGCAGAGAAAAACAGAAAGACATTCAAGAAACTGGGGGAGAGTGCTGACAAACACATAAAGAATGAGACAATAATGGGGATACTTATAAACAAGGGGAAGAAAAAGAAAAAACACATATACTTAACAGGGCGCTGAGTGCGTCACTCGTCTCTTCCCAAAGAGGAAGAACTATTCCTTGACCCCTCCAGATGCAAAGCTTCTGACAGGGGCAAGACACTATTGCCCACTTACCAAAGGGCCTGGCGGACCCGGCTCTTAATGGCCAGCTGAAGCTGGCTACCGAGTACCTGGTTAGAGGCCGGATGAGAGACCACTAAGGCAGAGGAGATAGGAACCTAATGACCACACATCTTCAGGTTAGGCCTGGACACTCACATCCATCATAAGAAGAAAGGGGGTGGGGAGCGCCACCTAAGTGCAGTATTAAAACCATCAATGTAATCTCAAGGGTTAAAAACACTCACAGGAAATCAATGCAAAACTCTCTTGTCATTGGAAGAGTAAGATCTGCCACTCATTGGAATGCACCGGCGGATGTGACGCCAACAGGAAGAGAGGGCCGGGAAGAACATGCTATGTGCTTGGAGTCTCCTGCTCCTTTTGAAGGCCTGGGGTGGTACTGCAATGTGCCTGGCGATGTCACATTCACCAGTGCATTCCACGCTGGTTGGCATGGACCTCCTGATTCCACACAAGGCATTCATTCCTCTTCTTCCCAACATCTCCAGCAGTCTAGACCCTAGGCGGTCCCTGCAGGATGGAGATGAGTGGTAGACCTCACTCTTTAAGCAAGTTTTGCATTGATTTCTGTAAGTGTTTTTAACCCTTAAGATTAAATTGATGGTTTTGATACTGCACTTAGGTGGCGCTTCCCCCCTTTCTTTCTTCTTATGTTATACAGAGCTGGCTCTACTCTGAGGACAGTAGCCGCCAGTGCTTCATATCCCGTGCACCTTGCATATAAACGTTCCCTTTGGTATTAACTATGGACTATATGCCAGGGAGGGCTGGCAGCCTTAGGCCTGGGGGGCAAGTCCAGTCAAGTGGCCCATTGAACCACCGAATCAGCTCACCATCCATCTACACCACATTCCCCGCATAGAGAGAGAGAGAGGGAGACTGCTCCATATTGCCCAAGAGAGAGAAAGAGACCATTTGACACTGCCTGCACAGAGAGAGAGAGAGAGGCCACTTGGCACTGCCTGCACAGAGAGAGAGAGAGAGAGAGAGAGAGGCCACTTGGCACTGCCTGCACAGAGAGAGAGAGAGAGAGAGGCCACTTGGCACTGCCTGCACAGAGAGAGAGAGACCACTTGACACTGCCTGCACAGAGAGAGAGAGACCATTTGACACTGCCTGCACAGAGAGAGACCGCTTGACACTGCCTGCACAGAGAGAGAGAGACCATTTGACACTGCCTGCACAGAGAGAGACCGCTTGACACTGCCTGCACAGAGAGAGAGACTGCTCCACATTGCCCGCAGTGCGAAGGGGTCACTCTCTGTGGGGGAAGTGAGAAGGGGTCACTCTCTGTGGGGGCAGTGCGAAGGGGTCACTTTCTGTGAGGACAGTGCAAAGGGGTCACTCTCTGTGGGTGCAGTACAAAGGGGTCACTCTCTGTGGGGGTGAAAGTTTTCCAGCCATCAGAATACAATGATCAAAGCTGGCAGCTATAGCTGCCAGCAGTGATCGCCCAAAAAAATAAAAATAAAGACGCTGGCTGTACTGAAGTCAGTTGATAGATTGAATTCTGTACAACCACATTCTGCACATAGATAGATCGAAATTCTGCTGGTTCAGCAGAAAATTAAATCTGTCTATGGTGGCTTAGACCCCTTTCACACTGAGGGTGTATTGCAGGCGCTATAGCGTTAAAAATAGCGCCTGCAATCTGCCCTCAAACAGCTGCTCCATTGTCTCCAGTGTGAAAGCCAGAGGGCTTTCACACTGGAGCGTTGCGCTAGCAGGACGATAAAAAAGCGGTGAAGGAGCGGTGTGTTTACCGTTCCTCCACCGCTCCTTCCCATTGAAATCAATGGGACAGCGCGGCTATACCACTGGCAATGCGCTGCTGCAGCAGCGCATTGCGGGCGGTTTCATCCCTTTGTCTGCCGCTAGCGGGGGGTAAAACCGTCCCGCTAGCGGCCAAAATGCACCGCAAATCCGCCCATAGCGTCGGCGGTAAAAACAGCGGAGTTTTACCGCCGGCGCTATGGGTGGCTCTGTGTGAAAGGGCTCTTAAGTTCACCAGTCTCTGGGTTTAATAATATCCTCAAATCTTCTGAAAGGGGTGCTCCACTTAGGTGTAGAAATTCACGTTTTACTCCACCTTATTTCCAGAACTCTTTAGGTATTAGACGTGTAAACAATAAGGTGAGGGCACATCTAATACCTACTGAGAGTAATGGAAATAAGGTGGAGTTCAAAGTAAAATGTGCCATTACTTGGAGGGATTGGCATTTAGGGGGTTAAAACAGGCAGGGAGGAAATGTGATATCACCTCCTATGCCTGTCACTTTTCAGAGGAGTGGCAGTGCCTGCTGCAAGTGAATACAAGTCTTTGGGCTCACACTGGTGTACTGGCAGTTTTCCACAGTCATAGTCCCTCAGAATTTCTTTTAGGTTGCACATTTTTGCTGCATTTTCTGGAAGTGCACCAACGATGCAGCATGCGGGACGTTTTGTGCACTTTCACAACATACAGTAAAAATGTGTAACCTCAATGGGAATAGGGGAAACATGCAGGAAGACTGCCAGTACACCAGCACTGCAGACAAACCGCAGCATGCCAGTGTGAGCCCACATCATGACACCTAGGGCAAGCAAGGTAGTGTCACTGTCACAGGCTGCTAGGGAAAAAAAATCTTTAGCTGCAGAGAGAGGGAGAGAGGAGGAGCTCACTTACTTGGATGGTCACAGCCTCCAGGAGACTCACTGTATTCGAGCCGACTGCTCAGCTTGAACTTTCCCACCCACACATCCTCGGGCTGCCCGGAGTGTGGGCGAGGAAAGAGAGAGCAGGTCCAGCCTCTGCCAGCCATTAGTGTGGAGGAGGGAGGGGCTGGGCGGGGCTGTGCTCTGTAACACAGACTGTCAGCCCTGAGACATCGCTGGCTCACAGTACTGGATGGAGATGCCGCACTCGGCCAGCTCACAAACTGCGCATGTGCGGTTCTGAGCTGGCGACACTGCCGCCTTTGTAGAGCATATGAGAGCAGCCCAGGGGAAAAATGCATCTCTGCCCCCCGCCCCAGCCCGCCCCTGACTATATGGACTAATACAGCTCAACTGGTACCCAACTTCTTGAACTGTTCCCTTATATACTGAATGCACCGGAATATTCTTCTTCTGTCACATTCATCATGCTTGTGAAATGAAAAGTAGTTACACACATGGAGAGAAAATAAATAAAATGGCAATGTGTAATACCACCCAGCATGTCTTTAGTGAGTAGGAGGAAACCCATTGCATGCATAAGGAGAACCATAAGGAAAACAAGTAAACTCCATGCAGTGTCCTGGCCAAGATTCAAACCCAGTGGTGCAAGGAATAAGTGATAACCACCAAGGATAATAATAACTACGGTAGTAGGGAACAGACACAAAAAGACACACTCAGCATCTTTCAAAATCACTGTTCTGTTTATTGCAATTTAATTTTTTTATAAACATATGTGCAAGGGAATCACATTACTATTACAATTGTACTTTTAAGGTAACAAGGGGTGTTAATAGGTAATAGGTAATAGTTAATAGGTAATAGGCAGGCTAATTTCTTATCAGCACTCAAAGAACGAGAATATGTAATCAAAACATTATTAGTGCTGTGTGAACAATGAGTGTAATACATAAGCAAAGCATACAAAATGGAACACACACAGTTTTATACAGAATTTACAATTTATTTATATATTATATTATATTCTTTATTAAGGAAATTGCATCATGGCAAATATTGCCCCCCAAATCTCTGCACCTTCTGTGTTTATTAATACTCAATTGTTATTGGATCCCTTTCACCTTGCTGACTGGAGCATGGATTTTTTGCATATGAAAGCCTCTGGACTGCCTGATGCCTCGTACACACGGCCGTTTTTTTTAGACGGATAAACTGCTATGAGAGCTTTTCGTTGGTAATCCCGGCCGTGTGTATGGTCCACGCAGTTTTTCCGACGGGAAAACTGGCAGACAAAAAAAAAGAGAGCAGGGTCTCTTTTTTCCTATCAGGAAAAAATCCTGCCGGGAAAACCGTTCGTCTGTATGCTTTTCCGACGAGCAAAAAAAACGCGCATGCTCAGAATAAAGTATGAGACGGGAGTGCTCTTTCTGGTAAAACTAGCGTTCGTAATGGAGATAGCACATTCGTCATGCTGCAAATTATTGCATCATTTAATGCAGTACATTCTTTTCTTCTTTATAATGCTACAATAATGAACATTTTTTGCTGCTGATATTCACACAGAGTTCTGACAAACTTGTTTATTTATTATTTCTCGTGATCTCATGAATATTTAATTATTTTTTTGAAGCTAGATCTTAAATAATATATTTTTTTATTAGATTTTTTACATTTTAAGCAAGATCTGCATTTTTTGCGATTAGTTAAAAATTATTTTCTAGTGATCTCCATATATTTGTTTTATTTATTTTGGTGTGTCAAGTTACAACAACAACATTATTATCTTGTATTTTGTAACCTCAAGGAGGTTGGTGTTAGTGTCCCTTGTTAGTTTGACATTGTATTTTTGAAATGTACCTGCCTACTCACAAACAAACTGTCCTTTTTTAAGAAAAACACATAGGCAAGTATTTGCTGATTTTTTTTATCATTTATTCTGGCTCATAACAAATTAAATAGGAAGGCAACGCTGAAGAATCTGCTGCAATTTGCAAAGCCTTTGGACCCCAGGGCAGACATCAAGGATTTGAAAAATAAAATTGGGAGCTTGAGGAGTCCATACAATTGGGAGCACAATCTGGTCCTGGACTCCCAGAGATCAGGAACAGCAGCAGATGACATATATGTCCCCAGTCTGTGGTACTACAATAGCCTGCGTCTTCTGTCAGACCAGATTGAAGCAAGGCCATCACTTTCTAGACTTCTTTGTAACCTTCCCTGCACCCTTCTTTGCAGCCTTCCCTGCACGCTTCCTAGGAGCCTGTGGCACTGGAGGTGGACTTGTGGCAGGAGGAGGAGGAGGAGGTGGAGGAGAAGGAGGAGGTGAAGGATGGGCGACCTCACAAATGTCTGTTGTTCTGGTGATTGCCCCATCAACTCCATATTTAGGGCCTTGAAGATTAATGTCTCACAGAGGAGGCATTGGCCCATTTCCATCGCCTGCAGTTTTGAAGCCACTATGCAGGCATAACCCTCTTGAGTGGTGGGGGGTCTTGTAGTGTGGCATGAGCCTCCCTAATGAGGGCCAGTGTTGCCTCCTCCACGTTCCTAGTCTTCTTGGCCCTTCTTGTTTGAAGGCGAATGGGAGGCACCTGTGACTGGGTGCTGCCACTGGGCCCGGCCACCTGCTGGCTGCCACTGGGCCCGGCCACCTCCTGGCTGCCACCGACCCCTGCCTCCTCCTGCCTGCCACTTTCCCCACCCTCATCCAGACTGAGGTCATCCTGTGTATAAAAAAGGGACATAGTTTTAGTTTTTGGTTCATAAATCTCACACAATTTTCAGCTCATGACTGTTGCAAATGTAATGTTAATAAATAGAAAAGACTATCATTCTGACCCCAGCAGTTATCATTCTTATCCCAATCATTTTTGGCCACTACTGTCTATTGATATGTCAGACACTTTTTGTTCAAACATTAATTTCTTAGCACTATTAACATCTATTTTACATCATTAATTTTAGGACAATAAATCTTTTGGAAAATACTATACCGGGCTCCAGAAGTCCACATCCGGTTCTCCCAGGATGGAAGGCTCAGGTGGCTCCTGAGAAAGCTCAGCTGTGGTGGATCATGGAAGGCTGGATGGAAGGCTGGCTGGAAGGCTGCAGGGAAGGGTAGAAAGGGATGGTCTCACTTCAAGCTGGTCATCTAGAAAGTGCAATTTATTGTAGTACCACAAAGTAGGGACATAAACATCCGCTGCTGCTGCTCCTGATTTTTGAGATTCCAGGATCTTATTGCGATACTTCCTGTATGTGCCTCTCAAGTTCCCAATTTTATTCTTCACATCCTGGGCAGTTGCAGTGGGGACCCGTGTCTGTACAAATTGCAGCAGGTTCTCCAGCGCTGCCGTCCTTGCTCCTCGTTTCTTATGTATTGTGTATTTTTTTTCCCACAAAGCAGGCAGCTCCCTATACCTGAAAAAAGTGAACCTTGTCGGGGTGGTGGTGCTGCCTGTTGAACTAGATACAACCACCAGTGTGGGGAGAAACTGAGTAATAACAGGGTAAAAAGATAAGCACTCTTTACACTTCACATTGGGCTAGTGCAAGTGAAGGTACCCGTGGTAGCAAAAGAAAAAAATTAATAAAAGATTCCGGGATTACCCAATAGTTTAAATTAAATTAAAACAGTGATAGGTGTACAATCAGGCCTCTCAAGGGCGATAAACCCTCAATTGCTCTTCTTTGGCCTAACCTGGTGAGAAATGTATATATCCTATTGCAAAATCATGTGGCGATTGCCACACCTAGACCAAAATAGTGATAATGTTGCTCGGTTAAGCGGTTAACACAGGTGAGTGTTACCAATCAACCGCTAATCAAGTGACAAAAAACAAGTGACAAAAAATCCTGGTGATGAACCTAGCGTGCTGTGTGCATAGGTAAACAGCAAAAAATAAAGTAAATAAATAAGCCCCACAAAGTGGGGTTAAACAAGATAAATGCAATTAATAATGTCAGTGTGTGATCATGTCCTGAGAAGACAAAGAGTTCCTAATTGTCCCCAGGAAGGGCAATGCAGTGTAGTAGCACTGTCCCACTAGCTAAACAGATGGTAGTGATAAAAGGTGACTTGGTGAAGTTCCTGTTCAGACGTTCGACGATAGTATACAGGTGACAGTGGTGCTCCCCCCCTTTGTGTTCACACTCACCGGATAAAAGCACCCCTACAGGGGTAACAGGAGCCTCAGGGGGTATAGTTGAGCTGTTCTGTCCGGTTGATGTTATGTCCTCCTCCTCTCTGTCTCCACGTTAGGTCTCTCACCCTAGTTCCGGGACAGGTCTCTCCACCTTTTGGTCTCCTTCCCAGCTCCTCACAGGGTTAAAAAATAAAAAAATAAAAAAATAGGCTTCCATAGCGTAAAAACGTCAGGTTTATTAAAATGGTAAAAAATATATATGACATAGAAACGTGGTGGAGTTTGGCAGTGGTTACATGCAAAACCAAAAACCAGTCCACGTCTCAGTATCAAAATAACAAAAAGAGAAAAGGCCACAGTACCTGCAGTCTAGTACCGGGGCTGGTGGATGCACTCGGGATGGTGTGCGTTCCACCACTCTGCTCCGTACCCGGAAGTGACGCGGACGTAACAGTGACAGTGACGCATCAACTGACGCGTTTCGACGTCAGTCGTTATCAAAGGTGGTTGTATCTAGTTCAACAGGCAGCGCCACCACCCCTACAAGGTTCACTTTTTTCACATTTGAGTTTTCTTTAAGGTCACTTTCATAAGGGGGGCAGCAGCCTTTTAATTCCATTTAGCGCGAATACTATTGCTTATTTATTAGCTCCCTATACCTGTCCAGGAACTCAATCATGAAATTGTGGTCTTTAAAAGTATTCATTCTTTCTGCAAGACAAAACACAAGGCAAAAATACAAATGTCAGTCTAAACTCTACTAATCTTTATCCCCATATAGGCCATAATCTCCAAGCAGTATAGGCCACTGATGCCCCAAGTTAAAATCTTACCTTCGGGCTCACGTTCGTCGCTTACGCCTTCCTCCGCACACAGAACGTAGGTACAACACATGCGTGTAAGCTTTATATACACTGTGCATGCGTGAAACTCCGCCCGCGTCGCCTGCCCCTGACGTTCTTTTTAGTATATTCCCCGCCCCTTCTCTTTCGGCGCGCAGTGGGAGACGACATGGCGGAGACATAGCAGGTGCATGATAATTCCAGTGACGAGGAGGAAAGCCCGGAGCCAGAAACGTCACGATCCTGGAGGAGATATAAGGCCTCAAATATATCCTTTGCAGAGATGGCGGAGATGGTGAAGGAGGACCGATTATGATGGGAAGCATGGACCGTACACCAACCTAAATGTAAGAAAGGCCAAGATCATGAATAAAGTTGTGAGGAGTCTCCACAAGAATTTTGGGGTACGACGATCCATCATCCAAGGAGCAATTGAGGAAACACTGGTCAGACCTGAAACTGAGGGAGCACAATCAGTACAGAAGGATCAAGAAAATGCTTAAAAAAAGTAAGTAAGTTTTATTGTTACTTGCATGTGCTTTTCTCTATTTATTTTTTTGCTCCAAGTGCTTTTTTTTTACTGTATAGGACAGTTTAAAATGTGAACTTTCAGGTTAGTGGGCACAGTAATCGGTCGTAGTAAACATCGTTCCCCACTACATACAATGTTTTTGTTAGATACAGGGTTAACTACATTTGGTCATGCCTATTTGTATTAAAAGAAGTTTAGTACATTGTTGTCTAGATGTGTTTGTAACTAGAATGAAATGCAAACTAGACTCAGTGTAAAGGAGAGGACACTCAGCAGCTGTTTACACATCTGGACTCAGGAGCACTAGTGTGGGACACCAGAACAAACTTTTTAGGGTGTCCCACACAGGTGCTCCAAGGTATTCTTGGGGTGTCTTCATGTGTTAAAATTGTCACAAAAAGGTCAGTATTCCAGCTTCGGTAAGTGAAAAAATCTTCATCTTGGAACTCTGCCAAAACAGACAATTGTACCCCACTTCCAAGCAATGTTTCATATTCCTATTTCTGGCCTCAAATATCTGTGTGCTAAGTATACCTTTTGTTTCATTCTCATAGGGGAGAAAAGACTCGGAGGACACCACTCAGAGGACATCAGGAACCCCACCCCTCAGAAAGAAGGGGAGCTCAGCACAACACCACACCCCGAGGATATGTAGGAAGGAGACGTGGATGAAGTGGTGGAAATTGTCACCACAACAGGTCAGTGTCTGTCACCACAGCTTCAGGTAAGATATGTAGGCCTGCATCTTTATAATACCTTTTTTTTTTTTTTAGATGATGAACATGTTGGTGAAGAAGAAACTCCTAATTTCACAAGTGCAAGTGCACACATTTTAATCCAGGAAATCATGGTGTGTAGTCGAGAACTAGACATCATGAGGAATAATATGAATCTTATGGATCAAAAATTTAAGAACGATTGATGTTTTGGGGCAAATCTAAAGAAACACAAAATTCACCCCTTTTTGTTTTGTTATGCACTCATTTACAAAATTTGAGTACTTTCTTCAAGCCAAATTTTGAAGATGCACACAGTGTGTCAACATGTGCTATCTGCCATCACGGGATATCAATTTATGCGTTTTGGGGGTGCAACCGCTTCCTCGCAACTCAAGTAGGTGAGAGAAAGGGGTTGCACCCCCAAAACACGTCCATTGATCCCCCATGATGGGAGATAGCACATGTTGACATTAGGCATGGGATCAGGAAGGAAATCCCCATTTTCAATCCGTATTTGTGTGCATCTTCTAAATTTGGCTTGTACAGGGGTGACATCACCCCATCTTATGAAAGCAACAGCAACACATTGTTGACATACTATAATGCCTGATATTGCCTTCACATTTTGAACGTTGAACTTTGTAAGTTCCAGAGTTTTGTATGTTATGTTTTTAAACATGCCTGTTAAAGCAAAAT
Organism: Rana muscosa; assembly: GCA_029206835.1. NCBI lineage: Eukaryota > Metazoa > Chordata > Amphibia > Anura > Ranidae > Rana > Rana muscosa. The sequence goes on from JARGYO010005626.1 coordinate 33,922,648, forward strand.
AAACACACAAAAAAAGTTAATTAAAGCCAGGTGTATATATTTCAAAATAATGTTTTATAACGCACATGTGAATGTGCAGGGAGTAAAATTTTTGAAAATGTACAATGTGTGGCTTCTTCTTTCTATGCTCATTACCATTTGTTGTAGTAATTTGGTGTTTACTGTGACAATGGGGGTTATTTACTAAAGACAAATTCACACTTGGCACTAGGAGAACCTAGGAGACAGCTAAATAAAACACAAGCAGTAAATCAAATTCAAGATGATTACAGGTAAAAAAAGATTTTTTATTTAGAAAGAAATCAAGAATCTTCTGGCATAGCAATGGCCCCCCTACCCGTGAAATAGTCTACGTATTTTTGGTGCACATCAAGGGCATTTTGGGGGGGCAAGCCAGTACGGCCAGGTTCCAGGGCCCGGATTAGATTGAGGTCCTGATTTGCGGCCTCATGCCCAACTGAGGGCATATCATTTTGGGAATGTTTCCTTAGAAAGTTGTGCAGCACACAGCACGCCATCACAATGTGGTTTAGTTTGTACTCCGCCATATTGATCGATGTGTGAAACAGGCGGAACCGGCTGGCCATTATGCCAAACGCATTCTCGACAACTCTTCTGGCTCTGGCCAGCCGGTAATTGAACACCCTCCTCTCCGGGGTGAGGGTCCTCTAGGGAAATGGCCTCATAAGATGGTTTCCAAGCCCAAACGCTTCATCCGCGACGAACACAAACGGGAGTCTCTCTATGTTGTCTTCCGCAGGTGGCAATGCCAGGTCACCCCTCTGGAGACGTCTGGAGAACTCCGTCTGGGCAAACACTCCACCATCGGACATCCGGCCATTCTTCCCCACGTCCACATATAGAAAGTCATATGTCGCCGACACCACCGCCATTATCACTATACTATGGAAACCCTTGTAGTTATAGTAGTAAGACCCCGAATGGGGTGGTGGGACGATGTAGACGTGCTTCCCATCTATTGCCCCACCGCAGTTGAGAAAGTCTCACCGCTGGGCAAACTGGGAGGCCACAGTCTGCCATTCCTGTGGCGTTGAAGGAAACTGTGGAGTCAAACATTATAAAAAATATATATTAGTATTTTTGCACATAACATTGTAACATTGCAAGCAGATTCTAAAAAAACATTCTTGGCCAACATCAGTATAACATTTATTTAAAGGAGTATTTAAAGCAAAAATTATAAGGCCCAGTTATCAGATTCCTCACCCCCTCTGATGGCCCATTGTCAACATTTTTTTTGGGGGAGGGGGTGGGTTCTAAAAAAAACTCTGCCTGAATTTAATGAAAACAAAAACATTTGAACACATTTTAGGGGGTGTTTAGGGCAAATCACTACAATGGAGCTGACAAAACACATTGGGAAGTGACTAGGCTAGGTGTGTATGGGCCAAGGATAGCATAAAGGGAAATATGCATGTAGGCCATAAAAGGAGCATTAAAAGCTTACAGCATGCATGGGGACAAAGGGGACATTTACAGCATATTACAATCATGGTAATTAGGGAAGGATGAAATAAATACAATACATTAGCATACATTAAATACATAGAATGTGATGTTAAAGGAGAAGACTTACCTTAATATAGTCCTTCTGCAAGCGGTAATGAGAGGTCATCTGATAAATATCGCCTCAATCAACAACAAATCCAAACTTGCAGACATTAGATCCCTAACAAAAGATCTAGATCACTTGTATCATAGAAACAACCAGAACCCATCTAGTGACCTACTTAAACAGATACAAGAGAAACGCACTACCTTAGACACATTATTAACATCAGATACTGAAAAAGCTCTCAGATGGTCTAAAGCTAGATTCTTACTCAACAGCAATTCTTATTCCACCATGTTTGCTAAAAAACTAAATCAATCTATGAAACCCCCACACACCTATAAATTAAGGAACCCTTCTGGTAATTTGGTATCCCATCCCAAAGAAGTCATGAAATTATTCTCGGACTTCTATAAAAATCTCCTGACCTCACCAAAAACACCTCCGAAACAGTCCTCCTTAGACTGGCTTAATAACATTACGTTACCCACTCTTACTAGAGATCAAATCGAATCTCTTAATACCCCTTGCTCGGAGATGGAAGTTAACAAAATCATTGGAACACTAAAAATATCCACAGCCCCAGGCCCTGACGGCTATTCCACATCTTACTATAAAAAAATTTCCTCTACCATTACACCACACCTTACTAAACTTTATAATAATATCTTACAGGGTGGCCAATTCCCACCCGAGATGATTTTGGCTAATATGTCCCTACTTCCCAAAACCAAATAAAGATCACTCCACCCCTCAAAACTACCGCCCAATATCAGTTATTAACAACGACCTAAAAATATTCGGCCGTGTATTAGCAGACAGATTATCAGCCGTTATCTCCCCATTAGTTGATCCGGATCAAACAGGCTTCATTCCCAACAGACAAATAACAGACAACATACGACTTACCACAAATATCATTCAAGACTCCAACATTCATTCCAAATCCACACTGCTTCTTGGTCTTGATATACACAAAGCTTTCGACAGCGTTTGCTGGTCATATCTTGACACCCTTCTCCCAAAATATGGCATCAACAATGAATTTCTACATGGCTTTAAGGCTCTCTATCACAACCCACAAACACGTATTAAACTCCCAGGTAACAATTCTGACTTTTTTCCCCTGACTAAAGGTACCAGACAAGGTTGTCCACTCTCCCCCCTACTCTTTGCCCTTGCAATAGAACCCCTCGCCTGTGTAATCAGAAACAATACAAATATTAATGGATATCTTAAGGGATCCAAGGAATACAAACTGAGTCTTTATGCGGATGACGTCCTTCTATTCATAACTGACCCTCTTATTTCCCTACCTAATCTAACTAAAACCCTGGACGTCTTTCATGATTTGACAGGTCTGGGAGTAAACCTATCTAAGTGCTCGGCTTTACCAATCAACATTCCCCCAGCCTTAATATCCTCACTTAAAGACAAATTCTCATTCAATTGGCACGTAGATTCGTTTAGATACCTAGGTATTCAGATTACATCTTCATATAAAACGCTATATCAAGCAAACTACCCTCCTTTATTTAACAATATTAAAAACCTACTTAAACTATGGTCATCATACCAGATTTCTTTCTCGGGCAGGATAGTAGCCACAAAAATGATGATATTACCCAAACTTCTATTCTTTTTCAGAACCCTTCCACTTATTCTACCTAAAAAAACACTAGAATCTTTACAGAGAGAAATCAATAAATTTATATGGCAAAACAAGAAACCCAGATTTAGTTATTCCCTTATGTTTAGACCCCATTTAAAAGGAGGCCTCGGCATTCCAAACCTTTGGCTATATTACCTGTCGGCCAGATTCACCCAATTAGCCCAATGGTATGCCCCTTCATTCCAAATTCCTTGGCTCCTGTTCGAGGAAGAATCTATCCTACCCTACAATTTACAAGGACTTCTCTGGTCCAATGTCATCCCACCACAAAAAATAAGGCCCTTAAACCTCATCGTCACTCACACTCTTCAACTATGGAACAGACAAATCTCTCATTTTAAGTTATCCTCGGATGTTCCCCCCTTAGCTTCCTTTATGGGTGACCCACGTTTTTCCCCCCCAGATAGAGCTCAGGATGAAAATTTGCTAACATATTGGAAGTCACATAATCTAATACATTTAAAATCGCTCTCCCAAGACAATGCATTTCTTACTTTCACCAGACTACAAACAAAATACAATATCTCTCCTACCGAACTAGAGATCTATGCGAAAATAAAAAAATTCTATGAGAAATATTACTCTCTTACACTCCACCCCCCTTATACACAATTTGAGCAAATTTGTATCTCCTCCCCTCGTGACCGGGGTTTAATCTCCAGAATATATAAAAATTAAAATGAGACCAACATGCCTGATAAATCACATCCCAAGCTACAATGGGAATCAGATTTAAATACCTCATTTACTCTTGATCAATGGGATACAATTTTTACAAATCTCCACAAATGTACCAGAACAACCTCGATTAGAGAATCGGCCATCAAACTACTTTATAGATGGTATCTTACTCCCGCTAAACTCAATTCATTTTATCCCTCAGTGTCCCCACTCTGCTTTAGGGGTTGCCCCACCCAGGGAACACTTTTACATATATTTTGGGATTGCCCCCACATTAAAGACACTTGGCATAAGGCAAATATTATAATAGATAAAATATCCTGTAGAAAGATCTCTCTTACACCCCAAATAGGCCTTTTATTCACCCCTATACAGGACATTCCAATGACTAGTACAAGGTTAATACATACACTCCTTAGTTCCATCCACTGGGCCATAGCATTTAATTGGCGCTCCACTACGGTACCTTGGCCACAAATTCTTAACCGCATGTCAAACATTAAGCTTTCAGAAAGAATTCATCACACATTATATGATTCTATGCCCCTTTACCAAAAAAAATGGACTCTCTGGGATACCACCTCTCTGGTCTAGTACCTTCCCATTTTTTTTTTTTACCTCCCACTCTTAAAATATATACAATTGTCATTTAGCCCTCTCTCCAATACAATGCTCTTGATTGACTTTATTTGAACAATATACATTCCTATACCAGTCTTAAGAAATAAGAAAAATAAATAAATTAAGGAAAAAAAAAAAAAAAAAAAGAAGAACCTTTTCTCCTTCCTCTGTACAATGCTCAATATGTACAATGTTTATATATATACCTGTACCATCATTGTGATTTGTGTTTATACCTTGACCTTTTCTATAATAAAAATCGTTTGTAAACAAAAATATAGTCCTTCTGCAGGACTTGAATTATGGCAGAACCGGTCTCTGGTATAATGATCCCCAGAGCCTGGGGGGAGATGCCTGTCAAGAACTTGAGGACCTGCAGGCTTCTCCCTGTCGCCAGGTATCTCAACGTGGCGACTAGCCTCTGCTCGGCAGTGATGGCTTCCCGCATGATGGTGTCCTGCCTCGTGATATAGGGGGACACCAAAGCCAACAGACGGTGAAAAACGGGGTCGGTCATCCGGAGAAAATTCCTGTAATCATCAGGATTATTCTCCTGGATCTCCCACAGCAAAGGCATATGACAGAATTGGTCCCGCTGGAGCAACCTAACCTATTCTTGGTCCATGAACTCCTCCTCACCCTGTTCATGGACTGAGCTTGGTTTAAAGCAAGATGCCCAACACCAAGCACCCGCACAGCATGAACTCTACGACGAGTACATACATGCAACATAGCTAGATAACGGTCGGCTGGACAGAACGAACTAACAGAACGCACTGAATAACAGCAAGGCCTATGAAGAGCGACCTGAAAAACAGAAACGAGCGGACAAGAACGCACTGAAAAACCAGATACGCACTGACTACACGCCCTGAAAGACAAATACGAACCCACAAGCACCAACCGAACAGCAGAAAACAATCTGAAAGCACGAAGACTGAAAAGCGCAAATCGTCACTCACCAAACTTTTACTAACACGAGGATCAGCAAAAGCAGCCCAAAGGGTGGCGCCGTTGGAATGGAACTCCCCCTTTATAGTGCCATCATACGTGTTGTATGTCATCGCCCTTTGGATGGGTGGATTTTTGTCTGAGTGTGTGTATGCAAGGCAGGCTGAGAGGAATTCTGTCGGGAAAACCGTTGGGTTATTATCCGACGGTTAAACCGGTCGTGTGTACTAGGCATGACTCACTATATATCAGGTAGATTGTAAATAACTGCCTAGTGGGGCTAACCTTAAAGGTCATTCTGCTGAATCAGAGCATAATTGCAGAGATCCATTCATGTCTGAGGTTCACATCTATGCATTTTATAGTTTGTTTGCAGATCTGCAGAAATGCACTACAGTCTATTTAACCTTATTTCCTATGGGTCCCCTTGACATCTATACAGTTTCCTGCCTTTTTTTGGAAAGGAGACGGGACTTTTTTACATGCAGCGAGGTGTGTTTTTGGCTCTATAGACTTCAATGGAATTGCATGAAAAATGTTTTTTTGACTAGTTTTTGAAGCATTTATCTGTGTATTCTTGCATGGCAACAGACATCTTCTCCTAGCAACATCAACGCATAGATTGCATTTGACCAAAACAAAAATAATTAATCAAAACCAATGCGTAAAAAATTGCAAAATGTGCCAGAAAACACACCACAGGAAATGCATCAACCGCACATGCATAGATGCACATGCATAGCCTAATAGCAAAGGCCAAAGAGCAAGAAAAACTGGTAGCTCGGGTGACAGAAATCCTCCACTATGCTGGAAAACCAATCCACTACTCTGGAAAATGAATGGGCCGTACAGCTAAAAGAATGCTGATGTTGGAGCATACCATTGTCTCTGAAAAAAATCATTGAGTTCAATAATTATTGCAGTTAGACGTAGTCACTACACATGTTAAAACAGGCAATTACTAAATTGTATGGAGGATCTGCCTGTGTATGGGCGACTAAATAAACCTGGAATGGTCCTATATTATAGATATGAACTTGACTTTTTGTACTATTGCTGCTGACTCTGTAAAAAAGACAAATATTTATTGCAGCATTAAATGAACAGGTCAGCATATTCTCTGCGCAATCTGAATATCAAATGGTTACCTCTAGGCTAATCTGTGGGGTTAAGGTCTGAACGGTTCACTTATGAGATTTGTAGTGAAATTCATCATTATAGCGTATGTTACGAGTCTCTTGTCACATAGTCTTTGTATTGATTGTAGCTCTGGTTGCCCTGGGGGCCCATGGACAAAGCCTCTTGGGTGCCCTGGGGCTCCATGCAGTAAGCTCCAAGGATTTGTAAGGTTATGAATACAGTCATATCTAAGGTTCCATTTATTCCACTTCCTCCGCGCTTTACTATTTATTGATATATTTTTTGCACATAAACACAATGTTTGCAGCATCTAAACAGAACATAATTGGCAATGATAAGTGGACAGAGAGCAATAAGACTGTACACGGTGTCCTCATTATATGTGATCACCTATTGGTCCATTCCTTCGTTGAGGTCATGAAGAGTAGACCAGGACCCATACCTACTTCCAGAGGTGAGAAACCCACCCTTGGACTTGGGGTGAGTGCATAGAATATTTTTTTTTTCTATTTACATGTAACCACGACAGCCTACAGAAATCAATTACTGGAAAAGAACAAGCTTACCTTACATACAGTGTCATTAAACCCAGACTATGAAAAACTCTCATTAAATGCTATATAACAGAGTGTTTATACTCACAAAGCCATTAACGTATTTGTTTCGTGTAGAGCAACATCTACCTTGTTGATCCTGCTTTTGGCTGTCCCTCCCATCTTCTCTGTGTCCCCACTGCAGCCTCAGATTGTGTACACCAACTGGTATCCTCTGTGGAGCATGCTCAATTTCAGCTTCCTTCAAAGCTCTTCATTTACTCCTTTTTCTTATCTGTGCCCCTCACATAACTGTAGAGTCACACATGTGGGTGTATACACAGTTGTAAACGACTCTCCCCTCCCTTCTCCTCCATGTCCCCCTATTGCTAAGCACTGTGGGGGTGGGATATACACTATATTACCAAAAGTACTGGGCCGTTTGCCTTTATACGCACATGAACTTTAATGGCATCCCAGTCTTAGTCCATAGGGTTCAATATTGTGTTGGCCCACCCATTGCAGCTATAACAGCTTCAACTCTTCTGTGAAGGCTGTCCACAAGGTTTAGAAGTGTGTCTATGGGAATGTTTGACCATTCCATTCTTCCAGAAGTGCATTTGTGAGGTCAGGCACTTATAGGGGCGAGAAAGCCTGGCTTGCAGTCTCTGCTCTAATTAATCCCAAATGTGTTCTATCGGGTTGAGGTGCAGGCCAGTCAAGTTCCTTCTCTCCAAACTCACTCATCCATGTCTTTATGGACCTTGCTTTGTGCACTGGTCCAAATAACTTGGTGGAGGAGGGATTATGGTGTGGGGTTGTTTTTCTGGGGTTGGGCTTGGCCCCTTAGTTCCACTGAAGGGAACTCTTAAGGTGTCAGTATACCAAGACATTTTGGACAATTTCATGCTCCCAACTTTGTGGGAACAGTTTGGGGATGGTCCCTTTCTGTTCCAACATGACTGGCCACCAGTGCACAAAGCAAGGTCCATAAAGACATGGATGAGCGAGTTTGGGGTGGAGAGACTTTACTGGCCTGCATAGAGTCCTGACCTCAACCCAATAGAACACCTTTGGGATGAATTAGAGCAGAGACTGCAATCCAGGCCTTCTCATCCACATCAGTGCCTGACCTCACAAATGCGCTTCTGGAAGAATGGTCAAACATTTCCTTAGACACACTCCTAAACCTTGTGGACAGCCTTCCCAGAAGAGTTGAAGCTGTTACAGCTGCAAAAGGTGGGCCAACACAATATTTAACACTACGGACTTAGACTTGGATGCCATAAAAGTTCATGTGCATGTAAAGGCAGGCATCTCAATACTCTTGGTAATATAGTGTAAGTGGGCAGAGAGCAATAAGGCTGTGTACTCATTATATGTGATCACCTATTGGCCCATTCCTTCGCTGAGCTCTAGACTTGTGCACAACGGAAAAATTAGTTTAGTTTCGGTTCGTTTCTTTTCGGTCCTGTTGATTCGTAATCGTTCGTAATTTTGCTAGACGGGATTTTTCATGTTCGGACTAATTCGTATTTTCACAAGCGACATTTTTCGTTGAATCGGAATGATTCGTATTAATGTAAGCCTTATTTTTCGTTGATTTATAATTCGTACTTTCGGTAGGGTACATTGTTTTTCGTTGATTCTGGACACAACTCCTACTTTCGTAACTTTTTTTGGGTTCATTGATTCGTAATTTTCTGTGTCTCTCTCACAACGATGCTGCCTATTATGCCTAATGTGCTTCGAATGGATTTCTACTTTTTCTAAATACATATCGGTTATTTGTAACGATTCAAAATCTCGTATTTTACTTTCGTTTTTTACATGCGGCTATAGCCTCCGCCCCTGTACACCATTTTGAGAGGGAGTTCAGCACGGTGAGGGAGAAGCAGAGAGCAGAGCAGAGTGTTATTGTGCTTCGAATGGATTTGTACATTCGTAACTTTTTTCATAACGAATTATGCCGAAGACATTTGGGCATTCGCTATTTGCGATATAATTTATTTCGGATTCGGTTTTATTCGTAATTGCTTTGTTTGGAAGTTCAAATGCTTCCGAATGTCCGAAAGTTGCTAAATTCGGACGAATTTCGATTCGTTACTAAACGAATTGCACAAGCCTACTGAGCTCATAAAGAGTAGGCCGGGACCCATGCCTTCTTCCAGAGGTGAAAAACAATTTACCAGTTGCCTTCTAGTCTCCCCCCAAAACCCACCCTTAGATTTGGGGTGAGTGCATAGAAATTTTTTCCTTTCTATTTACATGTAACCAAAACATCCTGCAGAAATCAATTACTGGAATAGAACATGTCTTGGATGAAAGCTAGTGTCAAATTTTTTTGACTCCACCTACACCATATCAATACACCAAAAATACACTTTTGATGTTCAATAAAGATTTATTGTGAGCTGTAAAACAGTTATTTGATATGCTGTTCTGAAAAAAAAATTTCAGTCATGTGACTGGCACCAATCAGGGCTGGCCGGACACAGACTCACACTGTAGCGAGCATACATCAGCAGAGTAATAGAAGCCCCTCCCAAGGATCGTTCCCCTGCAGATGCCAAATAACAGGGAAAGATCATGTGACCACACAACAGCGCTGAAGAAATAAGGTATTTACAGTTTTAAAAAAAACAAAAAAAAACAAATACAGAGGCATGATATGTATAATTTATGTGAATAAATCACGGCAATTAACACTTTGCATCACTTTAAGCAAAATATTTCAAGCAAGAACTATAGGTTCATGTTCATGTGTGGTCAAGGTCTGAACGATCTTGACGTTTATAAAGTTACTTTTTTAAGAATCCCACACACTTACATCCTTCAGTTCCATAACATGTATCCACTATGCCCTGTGAGTAGGGATGAGCCGAACACCCCCCGGTTCGGTTCGCACCAGAACCTACGAACGGACCAAAAGTTTGCGCAAACTTTAGAACCCTGTTAAAGCCTAGGGGCCTCGAACGTTCGGAATCAAAAGTGCTAATTTTAAAGGCTAATATGCAAGTTATTGTCCTAAAAAAGGGTTTGGGGACCCGGGTCCTGCCCCAGGGGACATGTATCAATGCAAAAAAAGTTTTAAAAACTGCCGTTTTTTCGGGAACAGTGATTTTAATGATGCTTAAAGTGAAAAAAAAAATATCGTACCTGGGGGTGTCTAAAGCATGTCTGTGAAGTGGCACGTGTTTCCCGTGTTTAGAACTGTCCCTGCACAAAATTAAATTTCTAAAGGAAAAAAAGTCATTTAAAACTGCTTGCGGCTTTACTGTAATGTCTGGTCCCGGCAATATGGATGAAAATCATTGAGAAAAATGGCATGGGTACCCCCCCACCCCCTCCCAGCCCATTACCAGCCCCTTTGGGTCTTGTATGGATATTAAGGGGAACCCTGCACCCAAATTAAAAAAAGGAAAGGCGTGGGGCCCCCAGGCCCTATATACTCTGAGCAGCAGTATACAGGCGGTGCAAGCAAGACAGGGACTGTAGGTTTGTTCTTAAGTAGAATCTGTTTGTAATTTAGAACTGGTACATTTTTAAAGTGTAGTTCCAGAAAAAAAATCTATTTTTAAGCTTTTTGGAAAACATAGGGAAGGGTTATCACCCCTGTAACATTTGTTTTGCTGTCTGTGCACCTCTTCAGAAGATTTCACCTCACTTTCTGTCCCAATGACAATTGTTTTTTGACGATTTGGGGGTTTTAGTGAATACTTGCAGCTCCCTGCCTGTGGTATTAATATGAGAACACCAGCAATTGTATTCAGGTAGCTTTAGATGCACACTGTGCAAAGGACACAGTACACTAACTGAAAATACTTGCAGCTCCCTGCCTGTGGTATTAATATGAGAACACCAGCAATTGTATTCAGGTAAGCTTTAGGTGCACACTGTGCAAAGGACACTAAATCAAAATAATGCAGCTCCCTGCCTGAATTAGTATGAGAACTCCAGCAATTGTATTCAGGTAAGCATTAGGTGCACACTGTGCAAAGGACACTAAATCAAAATACTGCAGCTCCCTGCCTGTATTAATATGAGAACACCAGCAATTGTATTCAGGTAAGCTTTAGATGCACACTGTGCAAAGGACACAGTACACTAAGTGAAAATACTGCAGCTAGCACAATCGCCTGCCTGTCAGTATATTAGGAAGAGAATAACAGGAATTGATCTAGCTAAACTGAATACAGTGTATAAATATATATACAACACCTAGTATGCATATATATCCTCTACACACTGTAACTGCAGCTAACTGACTCGCCTGTCTGCTCTATCTGACTCAAATTAAATGACACTGTCTCTCTCTCTCTGTCTGTCTTTAACCAATGCCGCAACACACTACACAAGGCCGCCACGCAGGCGGCCTTATATAGTGTGGGGCTTGTACTAAACCCCCTGAGACATAATTGGCCAAAGCCACCCTGGCTTTGGCCAATTATGGCTCTCTGTTTTTTCCACGCTGTGATTGGCCAAAGCATGCGGGTCATAGTGCATGCTTGGCCAATCATCAGCCAGCAATGCACTGCGATGCCGCAGTGAATTATGGGCTGTGATGCGCCACTCGAATTTGGCGCAAACGGCCCATAATGTTCGAAATTCGGCGAACGGCCGAACAGACGATGTTCGAGTCGAACATGGGTTTCGCAGAGCCTGTGTTCCATCAGATTTGACGACCCGTCAAAATTGGTAACGGAAGTGACGTTTCGTCGCCGCCATCTTGCTACACCCCGCACTCCACCACAGTAAAGATACACTGAGAAGGGGGAAAGCGGACATCTTGTTACACCCATCGGAGTTTTGCATTTTACACTTTTTTTTAACAGTAAACTGAGTTAATATAGTGAAATACAGTACTTAAAAGCAGCAAACTTCTGTCCGATTAGGAACCCTTTGAGATCAGTAGGCTTACCGCTGTTTTTAAAATTCAAAATGTAAAATGCAAAAATTTGATGGGTGTAACAAGATGTCCGCTTGCCCCCTTCTCAGTGTATCTTTATTTTGGTAGAGTGTGAGATATGTATGCATGTACTACTACTGTTTTTACTATTATAGGATTTGTCTTGGTGGATGTCCCCCCAGCGCGAACCCCTCGCTCTTTGGGGAGTCCTGGGCAGACGAGCCCACTGGTGAGGAATGCTACTGTGCACTAGCAATAGGCAGCAACACTATAGGGTAGTTGGATGGAGCCTTCCCTTTTTTTTTTCTTTTCTTTTTTTCTCTCCTCTCCCCTCCCCCCTCCCTTCCTCCTCCCTTCCTCCTCTTTCCTTCTCCTCTCCCCTCCCCTTGCCTCCCTTTTTCTTTCCTTTCTTTCTCTTCCCCTTTTTCCTCCCCCCTCCTTCTCCTTCCCTCCCCTTTCTTACCTTTTCCCCTCCTCAGACATCATCATCTGCCAATGAGCTTCTGCCGATGGGGTTGGCTGGTCTGAGCCCCGTCCCTATGGGTGAAGAGAGCTGGCATACGGGGGCGGGGTTTGGTAATTGCTAATTGCCTTCCACCTGCACTGGGGCTTCCCTCACATGGGCACATACACACATATATAAACGGAGGACTTTATGAGAGCATGTATGAACCACTTAGGCTCTGATGAAAGGGGTGCGCCCCTGAAACGCGTCAGCTATCTGGATGTTTTGGGGTATCGTTTGACCCTCTCTGTCATCAAGTCTGGTCGGCGAATGCCAAGATCTCCAGCCATTGTTTTCGATAAGCTTGTATATAAGCTCTGTCTGTGAGTAGGACTATTGCTTTTTAATTAAATTTTAATAAACCTGTAAGTGGTAATGCACTAGGTCGGTGCACCCTCCTGTTTTCTTTCTTTTTCTAGCCATATGAACACCCATTGTTCTGACGAGGGCTGCAAGATTATAGACTTTGCCTCTAGACAGAACCACGCCACCTATGTTTTGACGATACACCGAGAGCGCAGAAGAATTTTTGTTTTAGAGTGTGAGGTGTAGCAAGATGAGGGCGACAAAACGTCACTTCCGTTACCAATTCTGACGGGTCGCCATATCTGACGGAACAGCTGCCTTCTGATCTACAGAGGTGCTGAGAAGAGGAGCTTCAGGAGGCGGAGTCAGTATAGGAATCACTGATTGCAGCCAGCAAGGTACCATGGGATATTTAGTGCTTAGAACTCAAAATAGCAAAATTGAAGCATAGGAGTGAGCAAGGGAGAAGCTGCAAAGCTTGCTGAGAATCAATTAAGCTGTAGAAATAGATGGACAGCAAACAGGCAGCACTCAACAAATAAAAGGAGATGTTTTGAACACTGTAAGCTTATATTGGATTGTCAAAATAACTATAGTTTGTACTGCTATTACAGTGCTGATGTCATAGGCGTGCGCACAGGGTGTGCCAGGTGTGCCCAGGCACACCCTAATCACCCTGTGCTGCACAGATTCCCCCTGTTGATTGGCTGCAGAGAAAGGGACTCTGGAATCTCTGTCCTCAGCCCCTTTCTCTGTCTCAAAAGTGACATATCAGGGGTCTGTTTAGGCCCCTGATATCTCACCAAAGCACCCCAATGGTGCTCCTTAAAAATATTAAACGAAAATAATAAAAAATTATTGTAAAAAAATATTGTAAAAAATAATAAAAACAATAAAATTGTAAAATGTAAAAATTAATAAAAAGAAACTACTGACAACAGTCCCTGCCCTCTGACACCATCCACTGTTATACTGACTCTGTCCATTGCCCTACATATATATATATATATATATATATATATATATACACACACACACATACACACACATATGTGTGTTTGAGCTTTGGGGTGCACACCCTAATGTAATAGGCTGCGCACACCTATGGCTGATGTTATAAAATAAAAGTGTATTCTGTGATCATAGAACTCCTTTAAAATGGACCCTGGACCTAATGCAAGGTCTGCTTATTCAGTGATCCTAATCTACTGAAATTAACTTTTAACTGAGCATGTGCAGCCTGTCTCCTGGCTCTGTAAATATCAGGAAATATATTGGAGTCAGTGGAAGAAGGGGAGGATCAGAGAAGACAGGATCAAACAGCTTTTTTACACAATGCAGAGGATTACCCCCTTAGGTTCCACAATTAGTATAACAAACATGCTTTACTGCATATACAGACTAATTTTACTGTTGTGGGTTTGGTAAAACTTTAACTGTTTAAAAATTGTCAGCTGGAGTTCAGCTTTAATTTTCAAGTCAAGTCCATCTAATTCTACTAGTAAATCTAACACTACCCTGATCCCAGATTGACAGTGCTGCTCTCCGAAGGTGTCTCCATTGCTCCTCCATCCAGATTGGAGACACCCTTATACAGGAGATGTTTTAATGGCTGGATCACTGGATGAAAATAAAGAAATATAAGCATAAAAATTATACTAATGCAGCCATCACATCTAAAGAATGGAAAGCTGCAATATAATGAATATATTACGTTTTTGGGTTTACACTGTTTTAAAGATGATTTAATCACGCCACGCTATACATTTTTGTAGATTACATCTTTATATGATGATTTTAGTCTTCATGTGAATTTACCGCTTCTCAAATGTAAGTGGATGAAAACAAACAACATAAATAGGCCATAAATAGAAAAGAAAACAGCTTATTAATTCATACTACCCTCTTCCTTCTGCTGTTTAAGGTGAGGTGACAATTGTGCCTCAAGACATAAATGTGTCATTATAAAATTAACGGGGATAAGGTCTTTGCAAAACCACCCAGTTCATGCAATGATGGAAATGGAAAGTTGGCCTACATACCTCACCTAATATACCGGTAATTAAGTAATGGATAGTCTGCGTTAGGTGGCCCGAAGTGTTGCTTGATGCTGAAGTTGTGTTGTCAGGTGTTAACAACACTTTAATATAAGCACCCTGATCAGTTATTAATAAACCAGGTGTCATCCACATTGACCTACCTATGGAACCTTCAGTAATTAAAATGAAACCTTTCTTGCCTTTGCCATAGAGGTTTGAAGTACATATAATAATTTAGTGTAGTATATTCAGAATCTGCTGCCTGTACTGTTTATGATGCAGTAGTTTCTACTCATTAGCGGAAATAGTGAAACTATCTACAACAGTCAGATCTGAGGCTTCCAAATTCTTGGCTGGAACAGATTTCCCGGCATTGATCCAATATCTGGAATGGAGCCCCCATTGAAATGAATATGTAGAATAAACATAATAAACAAGTTATTTTGGTAGCGGAACTTAAATGTATCATATTTTTTCACAATTCAACCCGATGTCCATTAACACTCTGTTGCTTTTTTATAGACCTGGCCCAGATAGATAGATTCTCTGACATATTTTTTTTATTAAAATAATTTGGTGTAAATTTTTTAAAAGTAATGTGTCGCAGAAACTGGATAGACAAATTTCGAATGCAATTACCATATCAAATAAATTATACAAAGGTGTCACGTGGCAGCAGAATAATAATGTACTCTGCAAGCTCAATTTATTACAACCAACAAACTGTAATTTTATCATTAAAAAGCAAACCCTAAGCTCCAATGACTTTGCCTAGGCTTAAATGATATAGTCAATCTGCTGCAGGCAAAGGGCAGCATTTCCTTAGTCTCTGCTCCCCAGTGATTAGGCTGTGAAGAAGGGACTTGTCCTTAAATTATGTCTGTGCTTAGTGGCAGTACATCAGTCACCTAGTCCATAACATTAGTCCCCTTTTTTTGCACTAGCTTGAATCATTTTTGCATCCTGTTTTATCTTGGCTCTCCCAGTGACCACATCTGCATCCTGTCTAATGTCCTCCCCTATTGTCAGCTAGTAATTGGTGGGGCATCACTGGGCTCTCGTAGATAATGTACTTTGTTGACATACCCAGATCATTTCACTTCAATTTAAGTGTAATTTTATTATACACTATGGGGGTTATTTACGAAAGACAAATCCACTTTGCACTACAAGTGCAAACTACAAGTGCAAAGTGCACTTGAAATTGCACTGAAAGGGGTAGATCTGAAATTAGGGGAAGCTCTGCTGATTTTATCATCCAATCATGTACAAGCTAAAATGCTGTTTTTTATTTTCCTTGCATGTCCCCCTCGGATCTACAGTGACTGCACTTCCAAGCACTGTACGTCTGGCCATACACGGTTCAAACCTCGGCCGGTTCAGCAGGAACTGCCCGAGATTCGAACCGTTATTGGGCAGGCTGAAAGTACCAAGTTGATCGAGCGAGCGATCAACCTGGGTACAACCAGGCTGCCGCTTTTTTTGCTATTATCGTGAGCCGCTGCTATAGCTGCTAGTAATAATCACTGGGACAGCTACAGTATCTCCTGAAAGTAATGGCAGTTTAATCACTTGCTGACCACCCACAGTATATTTAGTACAGGCAGCCAACAAGGGCAGCCTGGATCACATACATATACGGTACGTCACCCCACCTGTTCCAGAGTAGGGACGCGCAGCACGTCACTTCTGCAACCTTTGTGTCCATCAGACACAGTGGATTGTGGATCCTTCTCGCTTTTGGTGGCTGGGGGATCATGTGACCACAATGTCAACAAATCTGTTATTAATGAATTTTGTATGTAAAAAAAATAAATGAAAAAATAGTTAATACCCTAATTTGTCCAAAATATTTGGAGAAAAAAATTGGGTCAAAAAATTGCAAAAAACTCGCCATGCCTCTTATTAACCACTTCCCGCCCACCATATGCAGAATAATGGCTGGGAAGTGGTTCAGTTTTTCTGACTGGGCATCATATGACATCCAGCAGGATAAGCCACGATCGCGCACGCAGCGCGGTGATCGGTGGTGTGGTATGTCAGTCTGACACACCGCATCTCCAATCGAGGTAAAGAGCCTCTGACATAGGCTCTTTACCACGTGAACAGCTGTGTCCAATCACAGCTGATCACAGTGTAAATAGGAAGAGCCATTTATTGGCTTTTCCTCTACTCTTACTGCCAGACGTGAGTAGAGGAGAGCCGATCAGTGGCTCTCCTGACGGGGGGGGGGGGTCTGCGCTGATTGATTATCAGTGCAGCCCTCCCGAGGATGCCCACCCAGGACCACCAGGGATGCCCACCCAGCATCACCAGCAATGCCCATCCAGGACCACCAGATATGCCAATCAATGCCCAATAGGCATAGCACTCAGTGCCCATCAGTGATGCCTGCCAGTGCCCCCTGATCAGTGCTGCCTAACAGTGCCATCTATCAGTGTGCATAAGTGCCCACCAGTGCCACCTATCAGTGCCCATCAGTGCCCAGTGCTACTTATCAGTGCTGCATATAAGTGCCTCGTCATCAGTGCCACCTCAGTAGTGCCATCTCATCAGTGCCAATCAGTACTGCCTCATCAGTGCCCATCAGTGAAGGAGAAAACGTACTTATTTACAAAGGTTTGTAACAGAAACAAAGAAAACTTTTTTATTTTTATTTGTTTTGTAGCGAAAAAATAAAAACTCCAGAGGTGATCAAATAGCACAAAAAGAAAGCTCTAGTTGTGGGAAAAAAAATGACCAAAATTTTGTTTGGGTATAGTGTTCCATAACCACGCAAATGTCATTCAAAATGCAACAGCGCTGAAAGCTGAATATTGGTCTGGGCTGGAGGGGGGGGGGGGGGGGGGGGGGGGGGATGTGCCCTGTACTGAAGTGGTTAAATACCTAAGAGTGTCTAGTTTCCAAAAAAGGGGTCATTTGGGGGGAATTTGTACTGTCATAGCATTTTAAGGGACTTTGTTTTTAAAGATATGCAATGTAAATGAGGACATGTAGCAAACAGTGATACAATGATCAATAGATCGACTTCAGTACCACCAGCCTGCCCATAGATGAACCAAAATTTGCCCAGTTTCTGAGGAACAGGACACATTTCGATCCATCTATGCCCGGCTTTAGAAAGCTGTTATTATTTATTTTCTACATTTTATTTCATTATTTTACATGTTGCTTAGAGTGTCGCAATGTTAAGTTGTGAAATAATAATGTTTTTGCATTACTGGGCATCCAAACACAACAATGTACTGTACTGGAAATGTGTCCATGGTTTGAAGAACACACAAGAACAATGGGAGTCAGGACTGCTTTATACTTCAAGCTGAACCTACCACACATGCATGCTGAGCCAATATAGTCAGTGACTGTGAAACGCGATAGTTAAGGCAGAGGCAGTGTTGTTTATAGCCCCATGGCTCAGGAAGGATGGCTTCTTTTTTTTTTAATGATTTATGTGATCAAAGGAAGCACCATCAAGATGTTACATTTTTATGCTCACATTTTTTGTTACAGTGGAGGATTTACTATAACTAGTGCATACAGAATCGGGTGCAGCTCTACATAGTAACCAATCAGCTTCTAACCTTAGCTTGTTCAATTAAGCTTTGGCAATAAAACCTGGAAGCTGATTGGTTACTATACACAGCTGCACCAGATTCTGTGTGCACCATCTTTAGTAAATCTCCCCCAATGTGTCAGTTATACCGAGATGGCATTAGATCATAGACATACTCTCGCCAACTGGTACCATAACAGATGTGTGTACAGTCTCAATCGTTGTTACTGTTTTTTATGGGGGGCTGGAGCCTTACTAGTACTTTTAGATGTTAAAGTGGAGCTCCACCCTAAATAGCAACTTTTGCTATTTGGAACCCTCCCCCCCTCCGGTGTCACAATTGACACCTTTCAGGGGGGAGGGGGTGAAGATACCTGTCTAAGACAGGTATTTTCACCCACATCCGGGAGTCCTCTCTCCGGGAATCTGCGGGAGTTACGTCACTTCCCGCAGACTTCCCTTGGTGTTCTGGGAGACACTCGGCTCCCAGAACACAGGAGCACCAATCAGAACGGCGCAGCGCGACTCGCGCATGCGCCGTAGGGAACCGGGCATGAAGCCGCAGGGCTTCACTTCCTGGTTCCCTCAGCGAGGATGGCGGAGGGAGCAGCAGAGCGACGAGCGTTCGCTCGTCCTCTGCTGCGGACGTCGCTGGACTCCAGGACAGGTAAGTGTCCAAATATTAAAAGCCAGCAGCTGCTGTAGCTGTAGCTGCTGGCTTTTAATTTTTTTTTTCCGGTGGAGCAACCCCTTTAAATACACAGTTTTGATACGTCAAGCATATCTGCAGTGTCTGGACTGTCTTGTTGTAGAATAGACCTAAAAGCAGAAAGAAATGTGTTTATTATAGCCAGAGGCACTTACAAGATGATGCACATTGCACAAGACATTCCTGCAAAGATTTAACCACTTGACCTCCGGAAGATATACCCCTCTTCATGACCAGGCCACTGTGTTACTTTAACTGACAATTGCGTGGTCATGTGACACTGTACCCAAATAAAATATATGTCCTTTGGTTTGGTGGTATTTGATCACCACTGCGTTTTTTATTTTGTGCCCTATAAACAATTTTGAAAAAAAAACAATATTTTTTTACTTTCTGCTATAAAACATATCCAATAAAAAAAATCGTATTTCTTCATAAAATAATGTTTGCTACAGGTTTTTTGGTTAAAAAATCCTAATAAGCGTATATTGATTGGTTTACGCAAACGTTATAGTGTCTACAAACTATGGGATATATTTATGGATTTTTTTTTTTTATCTAGGGCGTTCAAAGGGTTACAGTGATTGTAAACGATCACATTGTAAAACAGTCCATTTAGTTTAACCACTTTAATACAGGGCGCGTTACCCCCTTTCCCCTCAACGCCAAATTTCAGCTTTCAGCGCTGTTTAATTTAAATGACGATTGCCCGGTCATGCAACACTGTACCCAAACAAAATTTTTAGCATCTTTTTCCCACAAATAGAGCTTTCTTTTGGTGGTATTTGATTACCACTGGGGTTTTTATTTTTTGTTAAACAAATAAAAAAAGACCGAAAATTTTGAAAAAAATATGTTTTTCTTTGTTTCTGTTATAAAATTTTGTAAATAAGTACATTTTCTCCTTCACTAATGGGCACTAATGAGGTGGCACTGATGATGAAGCACTAATATACAGCACTTATGGGCACTGATAGGTGGCACTGATATGCGGCACTGATATGTGGCACTGATGGGCACTGATAGGCGGCTCTGATGGGTGACACTGATGGGCACTGATAGATGGCTCTGAGAAGCAGCACTGAGGAGGAGGCACTGGCAGGTATTACTGATGGGCACTGATTGGCACCTCTAATGGGCACTGATTGGCAACTGGTGGTCATGGGTGGGCATACCTGGTTGCCCTGGGTGGGCATACCTGGTGGGCATGGGTGGGCATCCTCGGGGGAGCTGCACTGATAATCAATCAGCGCAGACTTATCGGCTCTCCTCTACTCGCATCTGTTGTCTCTTCCTATTTACGCTGTGATCAGCTGTGATTGGACACAGCTGATCACATGGTAAAGAGCCTACGTCAGAGGCACTTTACAGAGAATGATGATCGGTGATGCAGTGTGTCAGATTGACACACCAACGATAGACGTGCTGTGCACCCTCGTGGGCCACGCATTTGCGGCTTATCATGCTGGATGTCATATGACACCCAGTCAGGATAAGTTAATCACTTTGCGCACGTCATTTTGCTATATGGCGGGCGGGAAGTGGTTAAAATAGAAATGAAAGGCAAAACATTTTTGTATAGATATAAAAAAAACAGAACTATCTTTTTTCCTCTTTTTTAAAAGTGATCACATTCCCTCTGTTCAGATCTGCATAAGAGCTGGGGGGAGGAGATGCAACAGCACACTGAGCTTCCCAGTGAATGGCTGTGCAGCGGGGACAAGTCTGATCATTGGAGGAGAGTACACTGAGTTCCCAGCACAGCTAGAGAACTGTTCATGGTGAGCTCTCTTGCTTAGTGTGGTCAGTTTTTAATAGGAAAGCAGAGGGACTGGCAGGGTCACCAATGATTTCACATAAAAGAAACAATACAAAGTACATGGTACAACAGACACATATCAGGAATATGAAGTGTTGGGGTAACAAGTGCATGAACTGTGTGCCTAGCCTGTGTTTTTGTGTAAAGAGTGGTGCTTTCACTAGGGAAAGAGATGGATTCTAGTTCATGCTTTGCAGGAGGACAAAATCCATTCCTCCCCCCCTGTCAAAACGGCAAACTGCCTTGTTTACATAGGCAGATCCCTGTTCTGTGTGTATTACCTAATGAGGTTACATTATCATATTGGTAATAATTCTTCTCAGAAATTCTTCTTAGACGGTGATTTCCTTCTTCCCTAGGTTCTTGTCTGGAAATTACTTCTATGGTGAGACGTCTCATACTATATGCAGAACATGCAACTGGTGTTTTAGCACTCTTGTTTTCAACGCATACTGTAAGACCCTGTGTTGCTACAGATAGATTGTGCAGTGTAATAACTGGGTATACAGATGGACATTTTGTTTTTAACCACCATTTTCTACAGTTTTCAGATGGCAGCACCAGAACACACAACAAGAACATTTACTTCAAAGGTCATGGGGCTTTAGTTTTCACCAAGCGATAATTCTTACATTAAGAGTTCTATACACAATTACTGTCAATTACGGTAAGTCGTTTCAGATCTGACAATAGTCAGGACATGTCTCATTCTTGAGGCCTACAATTATTATCTAAAGGGTAAAAAACTGCGCTTAAAGAAAAAAAGGGGGATGGACCAGTCCAAAAAGCAGCAAAAATAAGTGGGATTAGCACAAGTAAAAGTAAAAAGTAAAAATTTGCGCTTAAAATGTCCAATTTGTAGAGATCAATTCAATAATCCCAGCGAAAGTTCATATATTTTTTCAAAGAGAAACTTGAATCTCAAACAGTAACCAACTAACAGGTGCAATGAATGCTTACCAGACTATAAGCCTTTAGCACAGATGGCTTATACCCAGCCAGGGCCTTTATCCCAGTGGGAGATCACGCAATCCTCTGTGGATGATGGTGGCTCCCACAACATTAAGTGATCGATTCCTAGATCCCACGGGCTTCGTATAGTGGCATAAATTTCGTGGCACAAAAGTGGATTAAACAGAAAAAATACAACAATAGCGTAATATTGTTATGGATCACACCAGGTGCCTATATCTTGAAGCATATACAGTATGTGAGCCTAAGTCATCATGTAGAAGTCAACTATGGTCATTCTTGGTCTGAACACTTTTAAATCTAACTCCAAATTTGTTGGAAAAAAATACATTCTTCTCTAGGTAACTAGGTTCAGAGTCAGATTTAGACCTAGGGGGGCCCAGGGCACTTCAGGTTTGGGAGGGGGGCCCTTATACACAGAGTTGGTTTACATTCTCAATGATAGTCACACATTTTTAAAATGCATGACACAACGTCATTCTGGGGTCACACATGCACACACACATGCAGTCATAGTGCTCTATGTGTAGAAACATAGAAAAGTGATGGCAGAAAAAGACCAATTAGTCCATTGAGTCTGTTTTATTCTTTGTTTTATTTTTTGTCTGTAGCGATACCCTCAAACTAAGAGAGCCGCTGATTTTGTTTCGGGCCCTGTACACAGCACAGCCAACCCCCGGCAATCTACTCGACCCTTCTCTGGCACAGCTAGTCTAGGGGTGGTATATATGTATGGCTCTATACCTGTTCATGAACAATCCCACAATAATCCAAGCAGTTGTAAAATATAGTAATGGATGCCAATACCAGAATGATTAACTGTAATAGATTTACTTGTATATAAAGGTTAACGATCAATACCATATAACACATGCATGCAGAGCCCTGCAGTAATAATAACACTAGTCAACTATAGTGCACATATAGTTCTATCACACACTGATATATAACTATTTTGCCTGTGAGCAATATGGCGCTCAGCAATGCTATAAACTCCCAGTCAGGCCTGACTCAATTAAAGCTCAGTCTTTAAGTGAGGAATCTTTGCATGAAAGATGATCGGAGGTGCACATACAGGAACAATAATTTTGTAATCCAACAATGGTCTATGGCAATAGAAGCAACTCCCCGGAGACTATATAACTCAGTTCTGCAACTAGTCTCCTGTCAGGAAAAGTAAGTATAACCCGATGGGCCAAGGCAGTCAATAGGCCTAACAAAGTACTCGGTTATAGCTGTGAGCAGGTGCTCTCTCACCTCTCCGGACTCGATCCCAGTCCGGGACTCCCACCGCTGTGTCTCCGCACACAGGATCTGCCACAGCCGGATCTCTGGTCCAACTGACGTCCGCGAAGCAGGGAGATGTCAGATGCCGCACAGGCTCCGCAGCGAGGTGGGAGGCTCTCTGGAAGTGTGCAAGGCCCAGGCCTCGGGCCTTGCACTCGCAGCAGGTCCGCACAGGAAGTCCTCTTGCCAGCCGTGCGGTGTCCAAAGAGGCCGGGCTTAGCCTCGCCCTCCCCTTTTATACCCCCCCCATTAGTCTCTGCGGCAGCCCAATACACCCTGGGTGCCAAACGGGGTTCTGGGTAACGTAGTCCATGGGGCCTCAATGGAGACCCCGCTACATGTCATTAACTTTATTGTCTGACTATAGATCTATGCTTGTCCCAAGTACCAGACTGCCTCTGCTGGTAGTTTATTCCAAGCATCAACTACCATTTCAGGAAAATAATACTTTCTAAGATAAGTTTTGAACTTTCCTCTAGTTAGTTTGTGGTCATGTCCTCATGTTCTTGATTTTGGTTTCATAATGAAAAGACCACCTTCCTGAACTGTATTCACCCCCTTGATGTATTTAAAGATTTCAGTCATGCCTTCCCTTTCCCTTTTTCCCTCAAAATAGTATATATTACGTTTCTGAAGTCGCTCTCGATATGTTTTATCCCTCAGACCTACCACCATTTTTGTTGCCTGTCTCTGGACTTGTTCTATCTTATCAATCTCCTGTAAGTGAGGTCTCCAGAACTGGACACGGTATTCTAAATGAGGTATTACTAAAGATCTATATAGGGGAATCAGAACCTCATTCCTCCTACTGGTGATCCCTCTAGTGATCCTACCCAGAATTCTATTTACTGTTCCCACTACCTGGTCACACTGTTTGCTCATTTTGCAATCATCTGAAATAAGTACCCCCACTTTTCTTTTCTTCTGTAGTGCTGGCCAACACTGTACCCCAATGTTGTACTCTCTAAGGGGATTCTCATTCCCTATGTGCATTATTTTACATTTAGAAACATTGAACTGCAATTTCCACTGCTTTGACCAATCTTCCAGCAATGCCAAATCATGTTCCATGTTACAGACACCTTCAGGGTTATCAACCATATTACAAACCTTTGTGTCATCAGCAAAAAACACATACCTTGCCCAACAAACTTTTAGTTACTGTATATCACTTACATATAGATTAAATAGAACAGCACCCAGTACAGAGTCTTGTGGAACACCACTAGTGACTGGTCTCTGTTCTGCACGAACCCCATTTACAACTACATGTGCATGTGCTCTATGTGTGGTTTGCTTGAGCCACTAGATATACCAGTCCAGAGTTTTACAGATGATGCCCGGCAAAATATTACTCCCCAAGATACATTTAATAAAAGGTACTTTTTTATTATACATTTTATATTATTTTATTATTATTCATTTTTTCATTTATATATATATTGTTTTATATAATATTTTTTTATAGAGGGGGCCCATTTTGTCAGGGGGACCTGGGGCAATTGTCCCCTTTGCCCCCTTATAAATCTGACCCTGACTAGGCTAACGTAGGCATGTTTATACCTACATAAATAGCTAATATATACTGTATATATACACCAATCAGCCAAAACATTATGACCGCACACCGAATATTGAGTATGGCCCCCTTTTGCTAAAACAGCCCTCACCCATTGAGGCATGGACACCAAAGTAACATGTAACATGAATGGCAGGAGCCATTGCCCAAAGCATCACACTGCTTCTGCCAACTTGCCTTCTTATACCGCATCCTGGTGCCATCTCTTCCCCAGGTAAGTGATGCACATGTACCTGGCCATCCACATGATGTAAAAGAAAACGTGATTCATCAGACTAGGACACCTTCTTCCATTGCTCCGTAGTCCAGTTCTGATGTTCATGTGACCATTGTAGAAGCTTTTGGCTGTGGACATGGGTCACCATGGGCTTCACAGCCCCAAACACAACAAACTGCGATGCCCATTTTTTTTCTGCTTTCACCATATCAACTTCATAGACAACATGTTCACTTGCTGCCTAATATGTCCCACCAATTTTCAGATGCCATTGTAACAAGATATTTTACCTGTCAGTGGTCATAATGTTATGGCGACATTTTCTTTTAAGGACAAGCAAACGGTTTATAAACCAGAACAGTATTTTTTGAGGAAGCGAATGCAATGTATAATATCACGCACACAAGCAATGTTTGTAATGGGAATAGCTGACTCCTCAGTCCCAATAACCTTCTCTCCTCTGAAGGTCAGGCTCACTGCTCCTTGTCTGAGGCAGAGGAGTCTGGTGTCTCATCTCCTCTTAAATTACTACAATCATTTTTGTGGTGTGTTAATTTCATGCATGTCTATTCTGCATCCACTCCCACAACAATGTGGGATGAGATAAATCAGCAACATGGCTACACAAAGAAAGCTCTCTACTGAAAGGGTGTTGTGTCTCTAGTCTGCTGCCGGTGATGCATTTAGGCAGCCTTCAAGCCTGTGATTTCAGAGGAAGCTTTCCACTCCACTTCATGTGCCAGCTGTGATATCAACCATTTCAGGCACATGTGAGAATGCTGAGCTCATCTCTCTTTTGTGATGTGTTATCTGTTATCAGGGAATTTGCCAGAGAGTGATGTGCTCCTTTCCTCTTTGGCCTGATTTAGATATCACAGACAGACAGGTTTTCAGATAACAGCTCTGGCATATAGGTAAGAGACTACACATCTGACCGAGTCTGTGCTTCCCTCTATATGTGTTTAGGACACCAGGAAGTCTATGTAAATTCTCGGAAAAAAAACATCATACATTTTTTACACTTCCTATTCGTAAATGAAAGTGCCATCCAATATACTGTACAGACCATGCGTTCCATGAAACTGGTTTATTTGGAAAATTATTCAACAATTGTGGTTAAATATGTAGAAGTTCCAGGAATTAAATTCAAATTGAATCAGAAGTCTCATAGCAGACAGACATAGCTTTAAAAGCAGTGGCGGCTGGTGCTCAAAATTTTTGGGGGGGCGCAAACAAACTGAAAAAAAAAAAACATCAATTGCAGCCACTGTGCCCATCAAACGCAGCTACTGTGCCAAACGCAGCTACTGTGTCATCAAACGCAGCCACTGTACCCATAAATTGCCGCCACTGTGCCATCAAACGCAGCCACTGTACCCATAAATTGCCATCACTGTGCCATCAAACGCAGCCACTGTACCCATCAATTGCTGACACTGTGCCCATCAATTGGCACTACTGTGCCCCATCAAATGCTGCCAGTGTGCCGATCAATTGCCGCTACTGTGCCCCATCAAATGCTGCCAGTGTGCCCATCAATTATCGATACTGTGCCCCATCAAATGCTGCCAGTGTGCCCATCAATTGCCGCTACTGTGCCCCATCAGATGCTGCCAGTGTGTCCATCAATTGTCGCTACTGTGCCCCATCAAATGCTGCCAGTGTGCCCATCAATTGCCGCTACTGTGCTACATCAGATGCTGCCCGGCACTTACCTGTCTTGCAGCGGCGGTCTCCTGCACGTCGTCCGTGTTTTCTTCCGTCCTCTCTCAGGCGTCCAATCACAGCGCCTGACGTTTCAGCCAATCAGGTGACCGGTAACAGACCCGGCAACCTGATTGGCTGAGAGGCGGTTCAGTGTTAGCAAAGCGAATTCCTTCACTTTGCTAACACACAGCTGAGTGATCAGCGAACGCCCAGCATGGCACCCGATGATAACTGTTTAAGGCGCCTATTAAAGCCTATGGCTCTAATCAGGTGCTTCCAAAAAACACCCCCGCCACTGTAATTCAGGTGCCCTGTGCCCGAAAATGGGCCGGGCACCTGACTAGGGGGTGTCAGCAGCGACCATAGATAGATTCATGCAATGCATGAATCTATCTATGGTAATAGAGCGGTGCCAGGAGAGGGGGGCGGCGCTCCTGCGCCCTTTATGGACGCACCGCCACTGTATGAAAGACAATTGTACCAGTGAGTACAGCTTGTCCATAAGTGTATGAATAGCCAAAACTTTTTTTCTTAGTTTTGAATAGAATAGGGAAGGGCTAAAAGCTCTCTGTTTGGTTATGTTTTCCTTTTTGTGAAGCTTGTGTAGATTTTCTTTCACTTCCTGCCCCAGAGACACAACAGGAAAATAGAGAAATTCAACCACAGGGGTTGATTTATTAAAACTAGAGAGTGCAGCATCTGGTACACCTTAGCATGGTAGCCAATCAGCTTCTAACTTCAGCTTGTTCAATTAAGCTTTGCCAAAAATAAAACAAGCTGGAAGCTGATTGGTTTCTAAGCAGCGCTGCACCAGATTTTGCACTCTCCAGTTTAAGTAAATCAACCCCAAAGTGAGGGGAATTCCCCCCTCTAGACAGCTGAACCTGGAACACCTCTTGTTCTTGGGACAACCGCAACATTTTTTATTTTCCCATCAATTTCTGTTTCACCAGTACAAATAAAACTATAGATCTTACCTATGGAGACACAGACAGCAATAAAAATGTGACATTACGGGAGATTTACTAAAACTGGTGCGCAGAGAATCTGGTGCAGGGAAGGGTTGGACCCAATGGGGGAAAACTGCAGGGTACAGCTGTGCAAAGTAGGCAATCAGCTTCTAACTTCAGCTTAAATATGCAATTTATCAAGTCATGGCACCGACTTTGCGGTACTGCAGAGTTTCTGCAATAATTTTAGCGAATTCGGGGGCGATTTCAATAGACATCTTTGCATGAACCCGCATAGATGTCTTTCAAGTCACCCCTGAAGTTGAACTGAAATGCACCTTTGAAATTATGCAAGTTCAGATGAAGTCCTCCTGCCAGAACACAAAATAACAGTAGGGTAGATTGCTGCACTAACATTGGATTGTTAGTACAGCGGCTCTGACCTAAACTGTCAGTTTTTTTCTTTCATATCTAAAAGGTGTGTACTAGGTTTAACCCTTCCCCTCCCTATCCAAGACAGGAAAAAAAAAGTTTTGCCTTTACATACACTTTAAAGCGGTGTTCCGCCCCCCACACTTACCTGTCCTTGATTCCCACAATGTCAGAACCCCGGCCAATGCTTCCATCGACTGTTGGGTGCTGCCACCGCCATTGTCGGTAAGGGGAACCCTTGCGGCTTCACCACCGAGTCCCTACTGCGCGGAGCGCGCTGCGTTTTTTTACTGGCTCGGCAGCAGGGGAAGGAGGAAGGGGCCAGACTTTTGACGTACCTCGCCGCTGCGAGGTTCGACGGAAGTGGGGACGTGGGTACCTGTCAAAAACAGGTACCCGCTCTCCCTCCCTAATGCCTAATGTGGCACCGGGGGGGGGGATCAGATAAGCGGAAGTTCCACTTTTGGGTGGAACTCCGCTTTAAGGTATGCTCCCACCGTCTGAGTTAGGTTCACCTGGTCCAAAACGTACATCTGTCCCTGTTTGAGCAATCTGTACTGCGCGACTCTGCCTGGGGGCCACACAACCTTGCTTCAAAAATGGTCCTTACCAAGTCTTATTTATCCTGCGCATGCGCTGTGGCTATATAAATCCTAAGGGCAGAGCCATGCTCCCTAGGACTGCAGGAGGTCACCATAAATGTAACTCCTCTTAGGAATTAATACCATTTTACTCCACTTATGTATTTATTAAACATATATATGAGTTAAAGGAAATATAAACCCAAAAGTAATGCCGCGTACACACGATCGGAAATTCCGTCAAGAAAAGTCCGATGTGAGCTTTTGGTCAGAAATTCCGACCGTGTGTAGGCTCCATCTGACTTTTCCTGTCGTAATTTCCGCCAACAAAAATTTGAGAGCTGGTTCTCAAATTTTCCGACGGAAAAAATTCCAATCGGAAATTCTGATCGTCTGTAACAATTCCGACGGGCAAAATTCCGACGCATGCTCGGAAGCATTGAAGTTAATTTTCTCGGCTCATCGTAGTGTTGTAAGTCACCGCGTTCTTGACGGTCGAAAGTTCCGAGAACTTTTGTGTGACCGTGTGTATGCAAGCCAAGCTTGAGCGGAATTCCGTCGGAAAAACCATCCAAGGTTTTTCCAATGGAAAATACGATCGTGTGTACGGGACATAATAGGTAGCTGATGGCATAATCTGTTATTTCTATTATTTCCTCACTTTCTAATATTAGTCATTTATGTTGAGATAGGTTTCATTAATTATATATTTAGTTGTTAATACCTTTTTCATTGTGGTATATACTTAGTCATTTATATGTACACTCTTTTTTATGGAGCATTGGGGCCAACTGGGATGTTTGGTGATGATCACATAGTGATGCTGTGGATATCCCTTTGGCCCGTTAATGGGGTATGAGAAACTGTTTCCATCCTACTGAGGGCCTGTGTCAATGGGCTTTGGGTTTTTGTCAATGGCATTAATTTGACATTGGTCAAGAGACACTTCTGAGATCATTCATTAACTATTGACAGGTGCATTTGACCTACACATAGGTGTGCGCAGCCTATTGCATTAGGGTGTGCACCTCAAAGCACAAACACATATGTGTGTTTGCATGTGTATATATACTAACAGTGTCAGTAGAGCAGTAGACGGTGTCAGTAAGACAGAGATTGGTGTCAGTAGTTTTTATTTTATAATTTTTTACAACTTCATATTTATTTTATTTTGTAAGGGGCTCATTAGGGGGCTTTGGTGAAATATCAGCGGTTAAAACGGGGAATCTGAGCCACACAGGGTAATTAGGGTGTGCCCAGGCATACCTGGCACACCCTGTGCGCACGCCTATGGACCTACAACTGAATTCATTCTGATCTGCTTCATGCAGGTTTTGCTTTCCAGCATTTTGCTTCGAGCCAAAAAATGGCCATTAACACAGGCTCTTATTTAATCCCTTGCTTCATGTGATGGTGGGTGCTGATATTGGCAAAAAGGTGAGTTTAATGAGAACTTGCCACAGGATTTAGAACAAGGGGGGAACTGCCCTGGGACAGAGGAGGAGGAGGAGGATTTAAATTGCTTCTAATCACCTGCGTGTTGCCAGGAGCACAGCCAGCAAGTCCACGATGAGGGTTGTGCGGGAAAAGGACTGAACAGTTTTATACGTGATTAAATATTTGTACGTACATTATGAGGCAAAGTGATATGATCACATGGATTTACTCATTTACTGATTAGGCGCTTATTGACTTATAGACATGTGCCCTGTTTGCTGAAAGGAACCTATTACCGGTATATATTTTCCACAGAAGCAATATTCAATCTCAAAATGTTGGCAGATAGATGAATAGGACAAATTACGCTTGACATCTCTTTTGCAAGGAGACTGAGAGTGAGACTGTACTAAGTTGTTGTTTACAGCACAGTTTATATGACATGGCAATTATGTAAATATGTAACTATGTAAAAACTCACCTGACCTAAACCCCATAGAGAATCTGTGGGGTATTGTCAAGAGGAAGATGAGAGACACCGGACCCAACAATGCAGATGAGTTGATGCCCGCTATCAAAGCAACCTGGGCTTCCATAACATCTCAGCAGTGCCACAGGATGATCGCCTCCATGCCACGCCGCATTGATGCAGTAATTCATGCAAAAGGATCCCCGACCAAGCATTTAGTGCATACTATACTGTACATGAACATACTTTTCAGTAAGCCAACATTTCTGTATACCTTTTTTTTTTTTTTTCATTGGTCTTATTCAAATTCAAAGAGGTTCCTAATTGTTTGATGTATATTAAGCATAGGGGATACAATCAATAGAATATATTTTGATTTTTCATATTTTGTGATGTTCTTTTATGTTCCCCATAATGAGTAGTGATGTCGCGAACATAAAATTTTCCGTTCGCGAACGGCGAACGCGAACTGCCGCAAATGTTCGCGAACGGGCGAACCCGGCGAACCGCCATAGACTTCAATAGGCAGGCGAATTTTAAAACCCACAGGGACTCTTTCTGGCCACAATAGTGATGGAAAAGTTGTTTCAAGGGGACTAACACCTGGACTGTGGCATGCCGGAGGGGGATCCATGGCAAAACTCCCATGGAAAATTACGTAGTTGACGCAGAGTCGGGTTTTAATCCATAAAGGGCATAAATCACCTAACATTCCTAATGTGTTTGGAATAACGTGCTTTAAAACATCAGGTATGATGTTGTATCGATCAGGTAGTGTAAGGGTTACGCCCGCTTCACAGTGACAGACCAAACTCGGACAGACCAAACTCCCCGTTTAACGCACCGCAAACAACTGCAAACAGTCCATTTGCACAACCGCAAGGCTTTAATGATCACCTTAGATGATCACAAAGAAAATTTATGTTTTTTCTATGCAAAATTATCAAGCCGATCGCTTTTGGTCTGTTCACAATGAAGCAACGACCTTACCATCTGGGGTGTGCCTACAACGCCATTGCCAACACACTCATAGAGGTGGTCGCTTCATTGTGATACGCAAGCCCCTTCACCACAACAAGGTAATGATCACGAAGGGGAATTGACACAGGTATGTGTTTTTTTGTTTGTTTTTTTTGCAGCCACAGTGCAGCACCAGAGGCCAGAAAAATTAGGCATGTACACATGCCTGTAAAATTAGGTATTGTTGCAGCCGCTGCTGTAGCAGCGGCCAGAAAAAATTGTGTTTTTCAGGCAGAAAGTGCCCTAAAACATTGCGGCTTGTGGACCATTTTTAGCCCAAGGCAGCTCATCTCATCAGGCCTTTTTTAGTCAAATGTATCGCCCACTGTCAGTCCCTTCGGGATCCATGCCTCATTCATCTTAATAAAGGTGAGGTAATCTAGACTTTTTTGACCTAGGCGACTTCTCTTCTCAGTGACAATACCTCCTGCTGCACTGAAGGTCCTTTCTGAAAGGACACTTGAAGCGGGGCAGGCCAGAAGTTCTATCGCAAATTGAGATAGCTCAGGCCACAGGTCAAGCCTGCACACCCAGTAGTCAAGGGGTTCATCGCTCCTCAGAGTGTCGATATCTGCAGTTAAGGCGAGGTAGTCTGCTACCTGTCGGTCGAGTCGTTCTCTGAGGGTGGACCCCGAAGGGCTGTGGCGATGCGTAGGACTTAAAAAGCTCCGCATGTCCTCCATCAACAATACGTCTGTAAAGCGTCCTGTCCTTGCCGGCATGGTCGTGGTAGGAGGAGGATTACTTTCACCTCTTCCCCTGTTAGATTCCCCTTGTGCTGTGACATCACCCTTATACGCTGTGTAAAGCATACTTTTTAATTTATTTTGGAACTGCTGCATCCTTTCCGTCTTCCTGTAATTCGGTAACATTTCTGGCACTTTCTGCTTATACCGGGGGTCTAGTAGCGTGGCCACCCAATACAGGTCGTTCTCCTTCAGCCTTTTTATACGAGGGTCCCTCAACAGGCACGACAGCATGAAAGACCCCATTTGCACAAGGTTGGATGCCGAGCTACTCATGTCCTGTTCCTCGTCCTCACTGATCTCACTGAAGGTCTGTTCTTCCCCCCAGCCACGTACAACACCACGGGTACCAGATAGGTGACAACGAGCACCCTGGGATGCCTGCTGTGGTTGGTCTTCCTCCTCCTCCTCAAAGCCACATTCCTCCTCTGACTCCTCTTCCTCAGACTCCTCGCAGGTCCAGCAAGCGATGCTGATAAGGCTGTTTCTGGTGGTGGTGATGGTGACCACAACTCTTCCTCTTCCTCTTCACGCTCATCTACGGCCTGATCCAGCACTCTTCGCAGGGCACGCTCCAGAAAGAAAACAAATGGGATGATGTCGCTGATGGTGCCTTCAGTGCGACTGACTAGGTTTGTCACCTCCTCAAAAAGGACGCATGAGCCTACAGGCATTGCGCATGAGCGTCCAGTAACGTGGCAAAAAAATTCCCAGCTGCGCAGAGGCTGTCCTAGCACCCCGGTCATACAAATACTCGTTGACGGCTTTTTCTTGTTGGAGCAGGCGGTCGAACATTAGGAGTGTTGAATTCCAACGTGTCGGGCTGTCGCAAATCAAGCGCCTCACTGGCATGTTGTTTCGCCGCTGGATATCTGAAAAGTGCGCCATGGCTGTGTAGGAACGCCTGAAATGGCCACACACCTTCCTGGCCTGCTTGAGGACATCCTGTAAGTCTGGGTACTTATGCACAAAGCGTTGTACAATCAGATTTAACACATGTGCCATGCACGGCACATGTGTCAACTTGCCCAAATTCAATGCCGCCAACAAATTGCTTCCGTTGTCACACACCACTTTGCCGATCTCCAGTTGGTGCGGAGTCAGCCACTGATCCACCTGTGCGTTCAGGGCGGACAGGAGTGCTGGTCCGGTGTGACTCTCTGCTTTCAGGCAAGTCAACCCCAAGACAGCGTGACACTGTCGTATCCGGGATGTGGAATAGCCCCTGGGGAGCTGGGGGGGTGCTGTTGATGTGGAGCAAGACGCAGCAGCAGAAGAGGACTCAGCCGAGGAGGTTATCGAAGAGGATGGAGTAGGAGGAGTAGAGGAGGTGACAGCAGGCCTGCCTGCAAGTCGTGGTGGTGTCACCACCAACCCCTCTGCAGAGCCACGCATTACATGCTTGGCAGCCGTCAGCAGGTTTACCCAATGAGCAGTGTAGGTGATATACCTGCCCTGACCGTGCTTTGCAGACCAGGTATCAGTGGTCAGATGGACCCTTGCCCCAACACTGTGTGCCAGACATGCCATGACTTCCTTTTGCACAATAGAGTACAGGTTGGGGATTGCCTTTTGTGAAAAGAAATTTCGGCCGGGTACCTTCCACTGCGGTGTCCCAATAGCTACAAATTTTTTGAAGGCCTCAGACTCCACCAGCTTGTATGGTAAAAGCTGGCGGGCTAAGAGTTCCGACAAGCCAGCTGTCAGACGCCGGGCAAGGGGGTGACTCTGTGACATTGGCTTCTTACGCTCAAACATGTCCTTGACAGACACCTGACTGTGGGCAGATAAGCAGGAACTGCTCAAGGCGAGAGACGTAGTGTCAGATGGTTGAGAGGGGGCAAGGAGGATGCAGTGGTTGACGTGGCTGAAGATGCTGGACCAGGAGGAGGATGGTGGCTTTGAGCTTGTGTGCTGCTTGTACTCGTCATCATGTGTTGATCCCATAGGCGTTTGTGATGTGAGATCATGTGCCTTCGCAAAGCAGTTGTACCTAGGTGGGTGTTGGATTTCCCACGACTCAGTTTCTTTTGGCACAGGTTGCAAATGGCATCGCTGTTATCAGAGGCAGACACACAAAAAAAATGCCACACTGCTGAGCTTTGCAATGGCGGCATTCTGGTGGTGGCAACAGCATGCGTTGATTGGCGTGCTGTCTGGCTGACCCCGGGTGCCGATACATGCTGTCTGACTGTGCCACTAGCTCCTTGCGACGACCTACCCCTCCTTCCAACTCGTCTCCTCCTCCTCTCTGTCTCCCCATCTGAACTTTCCCCCTGTTCTTCTTCTCTTCGAGCGGGCACCCACGTGACATCCACATCGTCATCATCAACCGCTTCACTTGTATCTGACAACTCAGCAAAGGAAGCAGCAGCGGGTACAACATCATCATCATCACACCGTACATCCATGTGTGTAATGCTGCCTGACTGAGACATATCCCTTTTATCTACATCCTCTGGCAATAATGTTTGCGCATCACTCATTTCTTCCAACTCATGTGTAAATAACTCCTCTGACAGATCAAGTGAAGCAACTGTGGTGCTAGTGTTGGTGGTGGCGGCAGGCGGGCGAGTGGGAACTTGAGAGGTGCCCAAAGCTGAGCTGGAGAAGGATGGTGCGTCAAGGTTCCGAGCGGAAGCTGTAGAAGATTGGCTGTCCTGTGTTAGCCAGTCAACTATGTCCTCAGAACTTTTCGAGTTCAGGGTACGTGGCCCCTGAACACTGGGCATTATTCTTGGGCCAAAGGGAATCACAGCACCACGACCACGACAGCCCCTGCGGGGTGGCCTGCCTCTGCCTGTCATTTTTTTTAGATTAGTTTAGTTGTACTATGCGTGCAAGCTACTGTGACACCAGATATGAGTGGCACTGTGCACTGGCAGAAGTTGGCACAGTAGACACTGTAGGTCTGACACACACGCTGGCAGGCAACTGACTGCTCATCTACTGCAGTCAAAACTGTTGTGGTTTTTTTTATGTAAGCTACTGTGCCGGGGAAAAAAAAACAAGCAGACTGGTGTTTTACCAGCCCTAAAAAGGGCTTTTTGGGGTGCTGTCAGGACGCTGTGCTTACAGCACAGATCAGATGAGTCTTTCAGGAGTGGAGTGAACACTGAATACACTGGCCTAGCCTAGCTTTCCCTATAAAATCAGCAGCAGCTAAACTGTCCCTCCTCTGGCTAACACTGCAGCTTAAGTACAGACTGAATCTAAAATAGATGCTGTCCAGGAAAAAACAAAAAAGCAGACTGGTGTTTTACCAGCCCTAAAAAGGGCTTTTTGGGGTGCTGTCAGGACGCTGTGCTTACAGCAGAGATCAGATGAGTCTTTCAGGAGTGGAGTGAACACTGAATACACTTGCCTATAGCTTTCCCTATAAAATCAGCAGCAGCTAAACTGTCCCTCCTCTGGCTAACACTGCAGCTTAAGTACAGACTGAATCTAAAATAGATGCTGTCCAGGAAAAAAAAAAAAGCAGACTGGTGTTTTACCAGCCCTAAAAAGGGCGTTTTGGGGTGCTGTCAGGACGCTGTGCTTACAGCAGAGATCAGATGAGTCTTTCAGGAGTGGAGTGAACACTGAATACACTTGCCTAGCCTAGCTTTCCCTATAAAATAAGCAGCAGCTAAACTGTCCCTCCTCTGACTAAGACTGCAGCTTGAGAATGAATCTAAAATGGATGCTGTCCAGGAGGTGGGAGGGTCTGGGAGGGAGGGTATGCTGCTGATTGGCTGGAATGTGTCTGCTGACTGTGAGGTACAGGGTCAAAGTTTGCTCAATGATAATGAATAGGGGGCGGACCGAACATCGCATATGTTCGCCGGCCGCGGCGAACGCGAACAAGCTATGTTCGCCGGGAACTGTTCGCCGGCGAATAGTTCTGTACATCTCTAATAATGAGGTCCTGCTTTCTAATTTTAACTAATGTTTGCCATGTTAGAATTTGGATATGGACCATTGAAATGGAATTTTGCCCAATGACAAACAACACAATTATCTACTCTTTTTTTCTTTTTATATACTGTTTTCCCTTGCCATTTGTTTTCTACCATTCATTTTATCCTACAACAAATCAAGTAAATTATTTGCTAGGGATGAGGTTAGCCACTAATCTGGGTCCGAGATTTGTGGTCCTTGCAAATTTTAGTGCAGATTCCCTCAGAGAATTTGCCAATAAAGGGGCTTTTGTTTAAGCTAGCCCCTTACTATACAAGGGAGAGCACAGAGCAGTCATCATGTCAGTGAATTGGAAGCTGTTGTAGGGAATGGATAGGGAGAGCTGACAATCTGCATACAGAGAGATTATAATCACTTCATTTATATTGTGGATAGTTTGAGGTCAGAGTTTATTCTTAGCTGTTGTCTTGTCCAAACTTAAAAAAAACCCAACAGACTATTGTTTCATGGGGTGGGATTTGAGGGATGTTTGTTTTAGTTTTTTTCCTGCAAGGCTCCCCTTTAGGGCCGGTTCACACTTGTGCGAGTTGATGCCGAATGCGATGCGTCAAACACAAACTAGATTCGCATGTCATCCAAAAAGTAATTGTTTTCAATGATGGTGGTTCACATCTATGCGTTGCGATTCCTCTCCGAATGCGATGCGATGAAAAAAGGGTCTTGTGCGAGTTTAGAGCGTTGCGTTGCGAATTTAGTCTCCATAGACATCAATGTAAATTGTTCTGGAATCGCATTTGATGGTTCACATATGTGCGAATTCCACCACACTATTCTCCACAAAAACATTAATCGCAGCTATGTCCCACTCCTGAAATTCGCATTAAAATCGCGGCAAAAACGCGGTAAATTCGCACCTCAGAATGGACTGAAAAAACGGAACAAATTCACAGCGCAGCAGTGTGAACCGGCACTTAAAGAGTGTTTTTTGTTTTTTTTCAGAGGTGGTATTTTAGGGTTTTCATTTCTGTTGTTTTTTTGTTTTTTTTTATGTTTCTAGGGCCTTTTTATGTTTGGAGTACTCAAAGTGAAACATCCACTTGTCACTGAGCGTCTGTTCTTGTAGCCACCTTTTGCTCACAGCTAGAGTTGGGCTGAACTGTTTGGTTCGCACCAGAACCCCCGAACAGGGGAAAAGTTCGGCCCAGAGACACGAACTCCATTGAAGTATATGGGAGCCAAACATGAAAAATCAAAAGTCCCCATTTTGAAGGCTTACAGGTGCATGTCATAAAATTACAATGTCAACAAAAAGTTAATTTATTTTAGTAATTCAATTCAAAAAGTGAAACTCATATATTTTATATAGATGCATTACACACAGAGTGATATATTTCAAGCATTTCTTTCTTTTAATTTTAAAGATTGTGGCTTACAGCTAGTGAAAACCCAAAATTCAGTATCTCAGAAAATTTGAATATTGCATAAGACCATTAAAAAAACAAATATTTAATATAGAAAATGTTGGCTTACTGAAAAGTATGTCCATGTACAGTATAGTATGCACTAAATGCTTGGTCGGGGCTCCTTTTGCATGAATTACTGCATCAATGCGGCGTGGTAAGGAGGCGATCATCCTGTGGCACTGCTGAGATGTTATGGAAGCCCAGGTTGCTTTGATAGCGGGCATCAACTCATCTGCATTGTTGGGTCCGGTGTCTCTCAACTTCCTCTTGACAATACCCCACAGATTCTCTATGGGGTTTAGGTCAGGTGAGTTTTTACATAGTTACATTATTACATAATTGATGAGGTTGAAAAAAGACAAAAGTCCATCAAGTCCAACCTGTGTGTGTGCTTTTATGTTCTTTTAGTTATTCTTACGACAGACTAGCATATGCTTTTTAATGTAATGTAATTTATGTATGTGTTATTTGTCGGATTTATAATTCGAATATATCTCATTCCAGACAGTGAGACTCATTCTCTTTCTTTGCTACCTCTTTGAACGTTGATCGTGTCCTGAAGAAGCCTAACGGTGAAACGCGTAGACGCACAAGGGCTCACTGTACAAATTGTATAATTTTATATGATATTTAATCTATGAACACTGTGATTATACTATGTACTTCTTTCAATAAATATTGTTTATTTTTTGCTACTTCTCCATTATTTCCATGCCTCCAAAGTCCGACCAATGGCTACTCTCTAAATACCCTTTTTTTGTTTCCTGTGCTTTTATGTCAATATTACATTGTATATCCCTGTATGTTGTGGTAGTTTAGGTGCCTAGCTAATAGTTTTTTGAAATTATCTATGCTCCCTGCTGAAACCACTGCTTGTGGAAGAGAATTCCACATCCTTACCGCTTTTACCGTAAATAACCCTCTACGCAGTTCAAGGTTAAACCGCTTTTCTTCTAATTTTAGTGAATGCCTGCGTGTTTTTTTTGTTCCCTTGCATGGAAACGTTTTATCCCTATTGTGGGGTCACCAGTACGGTATTCGTACATTGAAATCATATCCCCTCTCAAGCGTCTCTTCTCCAGAGAGAATAAGTTCAGTGCTCGTAATCTTTCCTCATAACTAAGGTCCTCCAGTCCCTTAGTTAGCTTTGTTGCCCTTCTCTGGACCCTCTCCTGTTGCAGCACATCTATCCTGAGTACTGGAGCCCAGAACTGGACGGCATACTCCAGGTGCGGCCAGATCAGAGTCTTGTAGAGTGGAAGAATTATCGTTTTATCTGTGGAGTTAATCCCCTTTTTAATGCATGCCAATATTCTGTTGGCTTTGCTTGCAGCATCTGCGATCATGTCTGTATTGTTATAAATCAGTAAAACAAAAAGGTGAATGGCAAATAATGCTGTGCCACATCCAATATTTGAAAAAAATAAAAATAAAATCCCCTAGGTGGACTTTTAAAGGTACTAATAGTATTAGTATCAAGTATAGAGAGTATTGAAATAGAAACAAGTTTTATTTATAATTATACATAGTTAAAATAACAGAGAAAATGAAATATAGAATTAAAATATACAGTTTTAACAGATATCACTGTGCAGGGAGAAGCATGAAGAACCTCCTTACACCCGTTTCAAATTATATTTCTTCAGGGGTGTGTAAAAAGGGAGGAGTTTGTATGGTTCATCTAAGTATATAAAGACACATATAGAATCAATTACACATATTTAAATAGTAGATACAAAATAATATATGTATTATATACCAGGTGGTAATTTTTTATATAAAAGAAGACTTACGTAGTGCACGGATAGCAAGATAACTGTCAATATTTCATTAGATACGATTTAAAATTTTGTGAATATACAGCAGGCTGGGTTATGTCAAAGAGGTTGCCAGTCAAAGAGGCAAAGGCATCAAGATGAGCACATAGGATATGGTTCTGTATAAGACACTTTATAGGGTGATTGAATATCCCATGAAGCAAGAATTATCTCAAGATCCAGGAGGTATGCAGGTCGAGCGGAGGGATATACTGAGACTAAAGGTGAGGATCCTTACAAATAAATAAATAAAATAAAAATAATAATGATAATAATTGGGTAGAATATGGGTTAAAATATATATACAACATCTTTTTCTATTATTATCATTATTATTTTTATTTTATTTATTTATTTGTAGGGATCCTCACCTTTAGTCTCAGTAGGTCTAGTAATCAGTAGGTCTAGTAATGCTTTGTTTCTTGTTGGTGCATTTACCATCTGACCCATGAAATTGTCCTGCAAGACATTAAGGAAATGGCGAGCCTTAGACAAATGCGTGGTTCCTTCTGCCCAGTCTATGTCTGGATAATTATAATCCCCCATTAAAATGATACTTCCCATCCTTGCCGCCATTCCAAACTGTGATAGGAGGTCCGCCTCCCCCTCCTACATCTGCTTTAGGGGGCCTATAGCATACTCCCAGTATTACTTTCCCCTTGGTTTCCTCCCTTTGTAGCCCTACCCATAAGGATTCCACCTCCTCCCTTGCTCCATTAGTGACGTCGTCCCTCACATTCACTTGTACATCATTTTTGATATACAGGCATACCCCTCCCCCTTTTTTTTTACCCTCCCTATCTCTGCGATATAGGGAATACCCTTGAATGGTTGCCAGCCAATCATGAGAGCTGTTGAACTAGTCTCAGAAATTCCCACAAAATCTAAATCCTCCTTGTACAATAACAGCTCTAGTTCTCCTATCTTGTCCGTCTGACTCCTGGCATTAGTGAACAAGCCACATAGTTTTGTCTGGACGCATACTATCTCCTTATTGGGTGTTATGAGGTTGCAAATAGGACTTGTTACTCTACTTACCTCGGGTTTAGGTGTTACCCTCTGAAATTTGTTCCACGCTGGCTATCTCTACATATGGACCCTCCTCCCCCGTTGCCTAGTTTAACCACTTGACAACTGGGCACATAACCCCCTTCCTGCCCAGGCGAAATTTCAGGTTTCAGCGCTATCACGCTTTGATCGACAATTGCGCGGTCGTGCGACGTGGCTCCCAAACAAAATTGACGTCCTTTTTTTCCCACAAATAGAGCTTTCTTTTGGTGGTATTTGATCATTTCTGCGGTTTTTATTTTTTGCGCTATAAACAAAAAAAGAGCGACAATTTTGAAAAAAACACAATATTTTTTCATTTTTGCTATAATTAATATCCCAATTTTTTTTTTTATAAACGATTTTTTTCCTCAGTTTAGGCTGATACGTATTCTACATATTTTAGGTAAAAAAAAAAAAAAAAAAAACGCAATAAGCGTATAGTGATTGGTTTGCGCAAAAGTTATAGCGCCTACAAAATAGGGAATAGAATTATGATTTTTTTTTTTTTTTTTTTTTTTTACTAGTAATGGCGTCGGTCTGCGATTTTTTTTTTGTGACTGTGACATTATGGCGGACACATCGGACACTTTTGACACATTTTTGGGACCATTCACATTTATACAGTGAATAGTGCTATAAATATGCACTGATTACTGTATAAATGTGACTGGCAGTGAAGGGGTTAACCACTAGGGGGCGATCGAGGGGTTAAATGTGTTCCCTGGGAGTGATTATTACTGTGGGGGGAGGGGACTGACTGGGGGAGGTGACTGATGGTTGTCCCTATGTACAAGGGACACACCATCCGTCACCTCTCCCTGACAGGACGTGCATCTCTGTGTTTACACACAGAGATCCACGTCCCTGGCTCTGTGACAGCCAATCGCGGGTACCTGGCGGACATCGCGGCCGCCAGGCACGCGCATCGGCACCCGCCTGACACGGCGGGCACAGCTTTTCCCCGATGCGCGCCCGCGGCATCTCGCATCGCGGAAGTGAATGGGAGGACGTCCATAGATGTCCTATCAGCAATTGCCGATCGCTTTGCGGACGTCTTTTGCAGATAGGCCGGGCGCGAAGTGGTTAAAAGCCCCTCTAACTTGTCGGCCATCTTCTCTCCCAGCCGATCTGCACCTTCCCCATTTAGGTGCAGTGAGTCCCTACTAAAGAGCTGGTAACCGACTGAGAAGACGTCCCAGTTCTCCAGGAACCCGTTGCAGCCACCCTTGCCACAGTTGGAGCCAGTTCAAATAACAAGGTCCCCGGATTCTATTGTTCTTCCTGGAGCAGGGGAATGGGCGACCATGCCACCTTTAGCCCACTTACAGCGGCTCCTAAATAGGAAAGTTGCTGCGGAATACGGGTGGGAGTACCCCTACATTCCCAAAGAGTTGCTCTTTGAAATCGAGGCCTACAGGGAACGGTGGTACGCAGACTTCATTTGGAATCATTTGAAAGTGCACAGAGGCCGGAGGTAACTGAAATGTTCTGCTATCATGGCAGACCGGCATAAGGGATGCCGTAAGGACTGGAGTTATGGTCAGCACATCCATGTGGATCGTGTGGTAATTTTCTGCAAGGAGAAAGAGGATACCGTGTACTCTATAGAGACCCAAGATAAGCAATGGAAGACTCTTATTCTCCCGAATCCTCAGTACTACTTGTGAAATAGAACTTGTGTGTGTTTTTTCTTTATTCCGTTTCACAGGAACAGCCTGCCCTGAACTCACTTATGACTTTACCCTTTGCAGAAGGGGAAACTACTCAACTGAGGAATTGGAGAGTTGTTTTTTTTTTTCTATCTTTACCTCTCTCCTCAGCTCCGCCGGGAAAATATACTTTTTTTCTTCTTTACTGAACTATGGAGTAGTTTAGTCAGGGCTAAAGTGAGAACCGTCGTGGTCAAGATAAAGAGTTCATGAGAAATACATGTATGCCCACGCGCAACATTGAAGTGTATAGATTTAAGTTGCCACTAGGTGGTGGTGTTTTGCAGAAATTTCAGTGAGGCTAGGCTTAGCCGTGCAAACCTAAATGTGTATATATATATATATATATATATATATATATATATATATATATATATATATATCCAAGGATAATCATCTCTCCCCAGGGAGGTGGTTTCCTTCTGCCAATTTTAGATG
The DNA here is from genome assembly GCA_029206835.1 of Rana muscosa. Lineage (NCBI taxonomy): Eukaryota > Metazoa > Chordata > Amphibia > Anura > Ranidae > Rana > Rana muscosa. Next base: position 33,965,433 of record JARGYO010005626.1, read on the forward strand.
TAGAATTGTATATTGTGTTCTTTTCTCTCCCTCTGCAGGTGACCTGCGATCAACTGTACCGGAGGATGGGTGGAGTAGATATGTTAGGAGCGGTGGGATTGTAATTTGTGATATTGTGTGTTTTATATAAATTGTGATGTGTATTTTACATGCTCTTTTTCTCTCTCTTTCTACTCTATTTCCAAATTGTTGGAAAAGACCGGAACCCACTCAGGATTGAGGGGTCTTTCTGATCTCTTCCAGCCACTGGGGACAGTGGCTTTTCAAGGGAGAGGTATGTGTAGCGGACCCCCAAAATTGGGGTCGCTATGCTTTAAATTTAAGGGTAGCCTGAGCAATAGTTCAGCTCAGGTTCTTCAATTTTGCTTAATATGGACTCTGCTCTGCTGTAATGTTGCCTGGAGTATAGTTACCCTTGACCTGCAGGTGGCGCTGTTGCCCAGGTCTTGGGAAGAACCACAGGTGGCGTTGCAGTGTGATTGGGTGTCCTCTCTTGGCTACCGTGCGGTGGGCGGGTTCTGCCTGCTGTGCATGTCAGGAGAGGGTACATGATCTGGTGTGGTGTGTCGGGGGGATTCCAAGGAGGACCCCTAGTGGTGAAGTTGCGCCCTGCTGGCAGGGGGGTGCGTGAATTGGTCGAGGAGTCTCGGGCACCTTTAGCCCGAGGCTACAGAGTTCCAGGTAGGCCCAGTACCTTCAACTGGGTCTACAAAACCAACCACTGAAGTCCCAGGGAACCCGAGGGAGGGTGGCCTGCTCTGAAACAGAGGAAACCGAGGGAGCACCTGTCCGATGGATCGGTGAAGGAAGTCACAGTCTCAGGGAGGTTCAGAGGGAAGGATTCGTGAGTTGTAAGATAGCTCCTGTAGCGTGCCCCATTGGCACCTATGGTCTCTAATACTATACAGGCGTTAGAAAGTTCTAAATTCAGGAACTGAAGGATTCTGTGGCAGAGGATCTATCTGGATCTATCCGGGTGAGCAATACCCACTCAGGCTTGAGTGGAGAATAGGGTGACTGGGTGCAACGTACCTGAACCTAATACCCTACTAAATCCTATTGCTGTCTTCAACCTTTCTCCCAAAGTTATTTCAAGCAAAGAAAATAAACAAATTTGTTGGAGTTTGATTACTGTCTGGACATTGGCCTTCTTTTGGGGAAGAATAGACTTTTTTCCTACACTCTAGGGACGAGAACCAATGGACGGGAGGTAACTCGCTGCAGGACCCAAAATTGCAAGAACACTGCTCAACCTCTTATACCAGGACCACCATGTGGCATGGTGGTCCTTTGCTCCTGCAAGTGAAGGTAGGCAGGAAAAAGGGTCTGTGTGCTACAAGTAAAACACAGATGCATGAATACAAAGTCATGGACGACGGCGTGATGAGGTCGTAGGCAAGCCACTCCCTATGCGTTTCATCGCCAATGATGTCTTCGGGGAATGGGCTTTCACCTCTAATGTCTGACTTTTAACAGTTTACCTGAATCTTCTACAGAATGCTGTGATAGAAAAAACTCTGGGGGTTATTTACTAAAGGCAAATCCACTTTGCACTACAAGTGCACTTGGAAGTGCAGTCACTGTAGATCCGAGGGGGACATGCAAGGAAAATAAAAAACAACATTTTAGCTTGCACATGATTGGATGATAAAATCAGCAGAGCTTCCCCTCATTTCAGATCTACCCCTCAGACTTACAGCGACTGCACTTTCAAGTGCACTTGCAGTGCAAAGTGGATTTGCCTTTCGTAAATGACCCCCTCTGTCAATACACTGAAACTACACTTTGAAAACCAGGGTTCCCTTTGATCTATGGTGTTAAGCATATACATTATCATGAAGATAGAGAGTGCATGGATCTTGTGCTTGATGCTCTACTGGCTTCAACACTACACCTATATGGATTTGCCTTGCCTGTTGACTTTATAGGATGTTTTCCTATAAAAGTGAAAACTCACTTTGAAAAAAGATTCCCAATGACGTACATAGAAAATAGAAAAAAACAGCATTTTATTCTTGCACATGTAGCGGGTATGTACTTTTGAAACTGGTGAAGACACCAGTGATGCATAGTTCCCTGCGGCCCAGCAGGTGGCACTGTCACTTTGGGCCGGGGTTGAACCATCGCTGCAGTGCCGTACCCTTTGTGACCTCTCGCAGCGGTTGTACAGCGGGGAACCCGCCGTGCTTGCTGGGAGAGGGTATAAGGGGGGCGGACATCTTCGACACGAGGTTCGAGTACCGGGCACCTTCAGCCTGAGGGCTGCCATTGCGGTCGATGTCCAGGCGGCCTAGAGTGGAGGTGGTCAAGGCACCTCGTCACACGGACGCCATCGTCCTACCGGGTGAGGGAGACCGGGCCACTATGCCTCCACTGGCGAGACTACAGCGTCTCTTTGGCCAAAAAGTTGCTAACGAGTACGGGTGGGAGTACCCGTACTTACCTAAGGAGCTTCTATATGAAGTGGAAGTCTGCCGGGAACGCTGGTACAACGATTTTGTGTGGACGCAGGTACCTCGCGTGTTCCCCTAAAGCCTCTCAACTGTTCAAGGACTGCAAGTCAGAATGGATGCTGGGTCGGCACATTCACGCAGACAAAGTGTTAATTCAGCGCAAAGAGGGTGAGGATGTCGAATACCATGTAGAGACAATGGACCAGCACTTGAAACCCCTTGTCTTGCCATACCCAAAGTTCTATCTGTAGAAAAAAAGAAAAGGACTCTGTTCTTGCTTTGGTCATAAAAGAAAAATTTGCGCTAGGTGCAAATTATTAAAGTGCAATAAATGAATAAATCCCTAAAGGAAAACCTGCTGCTAAACACCAAAAAAAACCTTGATATAAGGTACAACAAATATAAATATACAAAAAGGTGTAGCGCTGGATGAGCAAAACTGTGTATGGCTGTGTATACAGTGAAAAATATATAAGAAAAAGTATCAAAAACATGAGTGAATACTACAAATAAACAATTTAAAATTCATGTGTGTCAGTGAAAAATATATGAAATCTTCTCCTCTATTTAAAGATGATAAGAGTTTTACAGAGTGCAGGAATCCGATGAAAATCATAGGAAAAATGCTCCAACACTTAGTAAAGATCCCGCCACCAAGGTCAAGAATGAAGGCTTACCAGACAGCCTGCGACCACCCTTCTCAGGGGGGTCAAAACAGGCTCAGTAGAGTGATGTTTTACTCCATGGAAGGCAGGATGATTCTGCAGGAACGCTTCATCCACAGTGGGAGAGTCTCCAGAGACGTTGATTGAACACCTGGCCAGAACTGGGAGTAGACACACTCTTGGCAGATCAGAGTGGATGTTCCTCAGTAAAGCCTCGTACACACGGTCGGACTTCCATCGGACTTTTCCGTGGTTTTTTATCCGAACGGAGTTGGTTGGGAACACCCATAGCATGCACACGCTCTGACTTTTCTGCAAACTTTCTTAAAACTTCTTACAACATCATGTGTTTTTTCTGCTCTTTTCTGATCTTTACTGCCACCCTTTGGTCAACTTCTGCTATTGTTGGTTGATTTTAACATTAGTTGTTTTGTCCATCGGACTAAAGTCCGATGGTTTTCTGTACACACGGTCGGACTTTGCTCCATCGGACTTTTGTTGGGCAAAAGTTTGTCCGTTTGCAGACCCAAATTTTGTCCGATGAAATCCAAAACCAAACGAAAAAAGTTTGTCCGATGGAGCGTACACACGGTCGGATTGTTGGTCCAACTTGCTTAAAACGAAGTTTGTTGGGCAAAAGTCTGACCGTGTGTACGGGGCTTTAGTAGGATAAAATCCAAAAGAGAAAGAAAGTATAGAAAGTATAGCGTTTATCCATAAAAAAGGGGTTTATTTTCACAAAGTATGCGATACAGAACGTGCATGCATTGCGCACGCACAAACGGTCGTTTGATTGACAGAATACGGAGCTTTTTATTCCTTGCAAGGAGTTTTTTAACCAGCATTTTAATCTCTCAGGACTTGTTACTTTGAAGTTCTGTATCGCATACTTTGTGAAAATAAACCCCTTTTTTATGGATGAACGCTACACTATGGAAAGTTTTTCTTTCTCTTTTGGTTTTTATCCTACTTACTGAGGAACATCCACTCTGATCTGCCAAGAGTGTGTCTACTCCCAGTTCTGGCCAGGTGTTCAATCAACGTCTCTGGAGACTCTCCCATTGTGGATGAAGCGTTCCTGCAGAATCATCCTGCCTTCCATGGAGTAAAACATCACTCTACTGAGCCTGTTTTGACCCCCCTGAGAAGGGTGGTCGCAGGCTGTCTGGTAAGCCTTCATTCTTCACCTTGGTGGTGGGATCTGTTCTTGCTTTGCCTTGTTGCTGCTGAACTTTCCTGGGTTGTTTCCTGGGAAAACCCAGTGACTGTATCCGTGCTAATGGGTGTTTGTGCTCTCTGGAGGAATTGAAGGACTGTTGCCGTTGTTTGTTCTTCATTCTTCCATCCCACAAAGTGATTATGGACTTTGGGGTAGTTAGAGCCGCAAGAAAAAAAAAAGAAGAAGATCTTCAACCAGTGCAGTTACCGCGGCACTGTGACCAGGTGGCAGTGTTGCGCATCGATATTCACTGTTCACTCACACACTTAGAGAAGGAAAGGGTTTCTCTACGGAGAGGTTCTTTCGTTCTCACACGTACATATGTGTCAGGGATATGTGTGTTTAACGTTTCTTTTCCCCTCTGCAGGAGAACATCTCATCAAGACCACTGAGAATGGGGTGGGTCTTAGTCAGGATGGGTGGGAAGGAATGTTGGTGTGAACATGTGATTCTGATAATGTGGTTATGTGTTGTTTGTTTCCTTCCTTTCCCTTTCATGTCAGGTTCAGGCGCAACTGTTTGGTTAGTTTCCAAAACTTTTGTATTTTTGAAATTGTTAGTCGGTTTCTGGATCAGGCTATGATGGCCCCTTTTGGGCATGGTTTTCTCCAGACACTGGGGACCAGTGTCAAATAACCGGGAGGAGAGTGTAGCGGGTATGTACTTTTGAAACTGGTGAAGACACCAGTGATGCATAGTTCCCTGCGGCCCAGCAGGTGGCGCTGTCACTTTGGGCCGGGGCTGAACCATCACTGCAGTGCCGTACCCTTTGTGACCTCTCGCAGCGGTTGTACGGCGGGGCGGGGAACCCACCGTGCTTGCTGGGAGAGGGTATAAGGGGGGCGGACATCTTCGCCATGAGGTTCGAGTCCCGGGCACCTTCAGCCTGAGGGCTGCCGTTGCGGTCAGTGTCCAGGCGGCCTAGGCCTGGACACTTGGAGTTCGTGTTCCATCCCAGACACCTTCAGTCTGGGGTGAGGTACTCAGCCGGAGGCCTGGAGCCCAGTACCTTCCGCTGGGTCCCGCGAGGGAGGGATTGTCCTAGGGGGCCCCAGGAGTGGGGCACCCGGATCAAGAGGTGTAAGGGACTGGAGTAGGGACTCACCCGAAGACCTGGTGCAGCAGATTGCCAGTGCTGGGTGAACCTCTGGAGACCGCCCGGAGGGATATCTTTCCCGAACAGGGGCCAAGTTCAGAGAGGAAGTTCAGTCCATGTTCAATGACCGGTGGCAGCGGTCCAACTATTCCAATCAGGTCAGTAGCAGAGACCTGCTATTAGGCCTGTGGCAGAGGCCTCAACAGTTCATCCGGTCAGTGGCAGCGTCCAAAACTCACGGTCGGTGGCAGAGACCGTGCGCCAGGCCTATTTGCTAGCAAAGGAATAGGAGAGTACAGTTGTGCCTGGGCCTACTCGTACCCACACCCCCCTGTTCGTCTGTTATTCGAAGTTCAACTGATTGTGTTCACCCTATTGTACGAGAAATAAAGGAGTGTTGGACTTTCGATTGGTGTGGGGCTCTATTATTGGCAGACACATCTCCATGGGACAACTGAGACTTCGTATGCAGTGGACAGACCCGGAGGTAATTCAACTAACTCTGCTCAAACCTCATACACATACGAGGGGGGAGCTTGGCGTAGTGTTCCTGCACTCTCCTCTCCCAGGTACCCCTAGACACAAGCCCCTCACACGAGGAAATCCAGAGAGGGAGAGTGAGGCTCATAATTGGATGATGGAAATCAGCAGTGCTTAACCTCATTCACTAAGCTAAGGGAAAATTTCCATGCAAAGTGAACAGCCTATTTGCCTTTGGTAAATCAACCCCACTGTGATAAGTCATTCACTTATGTGTGTCAATTTCAGCTGAGCTATCGAGCTGTATAAACAGCAGGCATTTTACATCGGAGAGGCTAGTGAAAGCATATTAAAAAGAAGAATAAAGCCACTTTCTGGCTCATAAGGAAAACATAGAATATTTATATGCAATAGTTTGTATTTATTCTAATATGAAAGAAGCACGACTTATTCTGGCCTTTGTCTCTTCACTGCCACCTAATTTTTTTGAGTCCCAACACTTGGACTTCTAATTCTGTGAAAGATCCTATTCTGGGCCTTGGCCTTTGTGGTCTCTTCCTACGTAATAGCCTGTTCATCCATTAATCAATCAGTCTGACAAGTATTACATCAAGTGCATAATGATAATCTCCCACAACATTCGAGGGACGCCTTTCATCACCACTCTGTATTAATATAAACTGCAAAGATTGCCTGGCTTAAGCTTTCTTGGAAAGGGAAACCTATTTATTTGCAGTAATTATTGCTGACCTTTAGCATTGTTCTAGGTTAGATTGCTCTGCTAAATACAACAGCAGAATATAAAGGTAAATAATAATACCTATGATTTGCTTGGATTTTCGGTCTACCACTGTGTGCTCCTAGGATAAATTCATGCATATATTTAGTTATGATAAAAAGAGACATGAGAAGTGATCACAAAAAATGTAGATAGTGTTGAAAAGTGAATGTTTCATTTAACAGTCATTGGATTTTTTCTTTTTCTTTTAACCACTTGCCCGCTGGGCACTTATACCCCCTTCCTAACCAGGCCAATTTTTCTTTCGGTGCTTTCACATTTTTAATGACAATTACTCAGTCATGCAACACTGTACGAATTTGATTATTTTTCTTTTTTTTTCACACAAGTAGAGCTTTCTTTTGATGGTATTTAATCAGTGAAAAAATACCGAACATTTTGTAAAAAAATGCATTTTTTTTTTTTTGCAAATTAGTAATTTTTCTTCATAAATTGTGGCCAAAAGTTATACTGCTACATATCTTTGGTAAAAATAACCCAAATAAGTGTATATTATTCAGTCTTTGTAAAGGTTATAGAGTCTACAAGCTATGGTGGTAATCATTGAAAATTGATCACACCTGATGTACTGACAGCCTATCTCAATTCTTGAGAAACTAACAAGCCAGGAAAGTACAAATACCCCCCAAATGACCCCTTTTTGGAAAGTAGACATTCCAAGGTATTTAGTAAGAGGCATGGTGAGTTGTTTGAAATTGTAATTTTTCCCACAATTCTTAGCAAAAATTAAGATATTTTTTTCACAAAATTGTCATATTAACAGGTTATTTCTCTCACATGGCATATGAATACTTGTAACTACACCCCAAAACACATTCTGCTTCTCCTCCTGAGTATGGCAATACCACATATGTGAGACTTTTACACAGCCTGGCCACATACATAGGCCCAACATGCAAGTAGCACCTCCAGGCGTTCTAGGAGCATAAATTACACACATAATTTCCTGATAACCTATCACACTTTTGAAGGCCCTGGAGCAACCAGGACAATGGAAACGTCCACAAAATGACCCCATTTTGGAAAGCAAACACCCCAACGTAAAGGTCAAGCAATTTTCCCTCTCACTAACAACCAAATCGCTCTGATGTCTCCTGTACAGGAACTTGTGTAGAGGCACTCGTGCAGCGGATCCGCTGTCTCGATCTTCCAAAGTGAAGCTTGCCACACGCACCCACACCAACAGGCTGGAAATCCGGGTGATGTTGATGACCGGATGTCCAACAGCGAATAACAGAGCTAGGCCCCTTAGGCCTCGGGTTGGAAGTAAGACTCTGCGTGGTAGGCAGCGACCTCTCTCCTTGTTGCACAGAGAGGTCCGTCTTGCATCAGGCCCAGAAGGAAAGGAATCCACGCGGGCCTTTATGCTCCTTTTATAGCTACTCCCAGCAAACTTCATGTTACATCAAAGATCCCTGGGATGTGTAGTCTCAAGGTACATGAGTGCAAAGCAACTCTCTGAAGGAGAACTATACGTCCCATAATTCACTTTGTTGGGCACACAAATATGAGGTCACTGGTTACACTGATTATTACACGGACAAGCGATGTCTAGGAACACTGTAAGGTACAGTGCTTTCTGTTAGTAGTCCATGTCGCTACATCCTCCCCCCACTTGAAATTCGTTGGTCCCTAAAGACAGGGCATAACCTAGAGCCACTTTACTGCATGAAACTAATAAATTAATTGTCTACTAAACTAACTGGCTTAATGAAGGATCCTCTGATAACAACCTATACACATCAACAGGAGAGGAAGTCATGTTAAGTTTATTACAGGCCAAAAGTAGATCAGTGGCCCACCCAGTAGTGTCAGTGGGGGGGGATCAAGGTCACCCTTCACCAAAGACTCTGTGAAGGAGGCGAGTGCTTGACTGGGACATTGAGCAGTGGGTATGAGTTCATCTGAGCTTTCTCCAAGAGTGTCGTAGGTCAACCTCTTTGGGGGACGTATCTTTTGTCTCAGCCAAGATTGTATGTCTTCCAGTGACTCAGGTTCCTGTTCCGTTCCCCAATAACTGCATCCAGCTTCCGGCTCAGAGCCTACCTCTGTCTCTGGCTCTACCTCAAGTTCTGGTTCTATTTCAGGTTTCAGTTCTATTTCAGATTTAGGTTCGGGGAACTATCTCTCTCTGAGTGCATCAACCGTATCAGACACTTCACTAAGTTCCAACCTTACTTCCTCAGTTTCCAAAGGCGTGTAGGGAGCCATGGCCTCAATGTCAGACAGGTGAAGGCCTGTCCCTAGACAGTTTTCTTCTTCTGCCCCAGGAACAAGGGAATCATCTTCCAAAGAGTGGACCCACAACCAATTCAGGGGTACTTCCTCATCATCGCTTTCTTCTTCCGGAGATGTGAGAGGACAGGGATTTCTGACCCGAGGTCTCAGTGTTGGAGACTGGCTGGAAATCCGGGTGATGTTGATGACAGGATGTCCAACAGCGAATAACAGAGCTAGGCCCCTTAGGCCTCGGGTTGGATGTAAGACCCTGCGTGGTAGGCCGCGTCCTCTCTCCCTGTTGCACAGACAGGTCTGTCTTGCATCAGGCCCAGGAGGAAGGGACTCCACGCGGGCCTTTTTGCTCCTTTTATAGCATCTCCCAGCAATCTTCATGTTACAGCAAAGATCCCTGGGATGTGTAGTCTCAAGGTACATGAGTGCAAAGCAACTCTCTGAAGGAGAACTACATGTCCCATAATTCACTTTGTTGGGCACACAAATATGGGGTCCCTGGTTACACCGATTATTACACGGACAAGCGATGTCTAGGAACACTGAAAGGTACGGTGCTTTCTGCTGGTAGTCCATGTCGCTATAAATCATGCTAAATGCACATATCAAATAGGAACATTTTTGTTTATCTTTAAAGTAAGATGTCAGCCACATAAAGAATGCATTGTTTTCAATGAGATGGGAGACACTACCAAACGCGTACCAAAATTTGGACAGTTCAACAGGAACTGGCTGATTTTCGATATTATGTAGCCCTGTCTGTCCAACAGATGCCTGTCTAACAACGTTCCTGCTGGAAAACCAACATTCAATCAGAGCATGCAGCCAATGGCTGCAATGCTGATCGATGTATTCTGATTGGGGGGTGGGGAGGATCTCGTTGTCAGAATACAATAACACAGTGGGAGAGATCCCTGCATGCAGGGATCTGCAAGTTTTTTTTTCACTAACCCGCTATGCGTGTATAACCTGCTTTAGGCTTGCATTGTGGGAAGAAACAGTAAAGCACAACCATTACATGACCCTGCTAAGCAGGAATCGTAGCCGACATATTTTAGAAGTGTGGCACTACCACCGTAGGAGCCTCTGGTAAAGAGGGATCCTCCCCCTGCACAGCCAGGCATACCAAATTGCACAGCACACTTGAGTCAGGAAACAGTCCAGCAACTTTGTATGTTTGGTTATATGTGTATTAGGTATATTCAACTTGGATGGGGATAGGTATTTTATGGGATGCCCACTTGACTCATCAGAAAAAGGAACTTTTCAGGGATACAACTATATACAGTCTATATATACACTCCTCTTCTGCCTCCTGCACAAATCTTGCTTGCAGAAATACTTAGGCCCAGCTGGAAAACTGTTTAGATGAGATCTGATAGGGCACTCTGTCAGATCCAGCAAAAGCCCATTACAGGCAGGGACCTGGGCCCCTTTGGTGTGTAGAAAAGCCCCAGTGTCCAGCTTCCTTCCTGTGGCTACTGATCCCAACACCACCTATTCAGGCTCTGCCAGCCCACCCCTTTCACTAGCCCTCCTGGCAAATCTTCCACAGTCCTCCCAGACTGACTCTACAACCATCTCACATATAGGAAAAAGTTGGCACTGGTGTTGAAGACAATGTAAAAACTAAAACTAAAAATTGGGGGAAACTAATTAAAAGAGGGCGTTAATAAAGAATTAAACAAAAAATTCACATAAGACTATAAAAGTCCTTTTTTAGTCCATCTTAAAACACGTAGAAGGCAGCCCAGTGAAGATGAAAAGCAAATCCTGGAAAAGCTGAGGGGAGAAGCACAAAAGCGCCACTCTAAGTGCAGTATTAACAATAAAATTTAATGTTGAAAAGAGGGGGGGGGAGCATATATGTACTCACAAAGGTGAAGTTAAAATAAGCATGTGGATAAAATCAAAGTCTTATCTGTAGGAAGGGATGGTACAAGCCAGATGATGCTGGTGGAAGCCGATATATTCCAACACCGCACTTCCACTGATGCAAAGGAACGTGAGATGAGGGGAATCAACAGCGGGCGATGGATGTTGCTGCAAACCGTGACTCACGGACAACTTCCGGGTAAGTTGCTGCCCGAACCTTGCGGTGAGCATCCGGGTTGTTGAAGGACCAATAGAATCCGTATGGCTGGGAACCAATGAGTGGTGAGCGCTTTCGGAGCATGCGCTCCTTCATCAGACCTAATAGTGGCCATGTTGAGTGAGGGCTCTATATACTCTGCTGTCATGCCGCAGGGTCCTAGAGCCCACAGCCAAAACAAAACCACTCAGACTGTCTCTCAGTCCTCCCCGACTGTCTCACTCACCAGCCACCCATCTGGCTTCTCCCTGGAGATCTCCTGGACTTGCTCGCTGGCTTCTGCTGTCCTCGCACCTGCTCTCATGCCACTGGACAGGACTCCACCTTGTGTTGTGAGAGGATCCCTCCTGCCCCAAGCCCCAGGTTACCCCCCGCCTAGGGGGCTACCCTCAAGGGCCTCTGACAGCCTTCGCAGCACTCCATTTCCAGCTTCCACCCAAACTCCACTGCCCCTGCTAATCTGACCCTGAGTATTTAAGAGGTCCCTCCCCCTGCCAGCCTATTAGACTGGGGATTGGTTGGGGCCTTCATCAATACTCCAGGCAGCTCCTCCTAACCTCACTCCCATTCTTCTGGAAGTTTCTGCAAAGTCCCAGCAAGGGGGAGGTATCAGAGATGCTGCCTAATGAGTCATTCCAGCCAACCTGGATCACTCACCCTGACCCAGATTCAAACACACAGGCTTGGCTGCCACCCAAGCCAAACATTTTCATACACTACAGAAAAAAACCCTATCACCAATCACATTTGCACACTAAGCTAGAAGTTGCTACATAAGCAAATATGGCTGCTCCAAGTGCACATATATTATTGCAGTTTGTACATAAATTTACAACATTAACACATATTGATAAATTATTTACATCAAGCTGAGCTAGTGTATCTGTATATCTAAAAAAACAAAAAAAAAAACAACATCAAGACCATCTGTCACTTTCATATAATCAGTACACCAGAGATGACTGCCCTATAGCCTTCACAGAAGGCACATCCAGCAAAATCTTCATCTTTCCAATCCACATGACGTACAAAGAGGTTGCATCAAACACAGTCCAACTGCTCCCATGCCAATACTGGAACTCTTTCCGTGGAAATAGTGAAATACATATTTTTAATTGTACATCCTTTCAAGTGTTTTTCCAAGCAAATAAACATCTTCTGAAAATAGTTTTGTATAATATAAATACAATTCTAGAATGCTCATCCTTTAAATTCTAATTTCTAACCCCCCCAGCTTTATTGGCACCTAGAAGTTTACCCAATTAATTATGCATTTATAGTGACTTTGCATGTCGCATGCTTCCCCTGAAGTACACTTGTTGTAACTGTGAAGTCACTCTAGACCAGGGATATGCAATTAGCGGACCTCCAGCTGTTGCTAAACTACAAGTCCCATGAGGCATAGCGAGACTCTGACAGCAGCAAGTATGACACCCAGAGGCAGAGGCATGATGGGACTTGTAGTTTTGCAACAGCTGGAGGTCCGCTAATTGCATATCCATGCTCTAGACCTTGTAGTGTGTCATTTCCAGGCATTACATCAGCCCCATTTATATCCACCACGCCCACAGGAGGAAGTTTAAAACTTGGAATTTTTTTATTTGTTTATTTATTATTATTTATTTTTTTTAACTAAAAATAATAAGTCAGTTAGGTTTGCTTTCTGCATAAAACAGAAAGTGAAGACTGATCACAAGAAATTTGCCAAAATGCTGGAAGCTGTGGTTCACTGTCCCTGTGCTTGAAATTATTTCACCTCTGTTGCATGGATGGTTATTACTCTATATAATAACCTATATAATCTGTGACTCTATCAGTGAAAATCAGACAGCTGCATTCATCATGTCCAAAGGACCTAATACCAAGCTGATGAGGCTGTCCTATAACAACCAACCACACATGGTACCTGAAATTATTAAATAATTACAACTATGGATAATCATGAAAAAGAAAACCATTCACTGATATATTGTTGGCCATAGACAGTTATATATATATATATATATACAGTATATATATATATATATGTAGCGGGGTATTGCCTTTTACACCCCCAGAGACTACAGTACCCAGTGCGCAACGGGACACCCAGGGTGCATTGCCCCGCGCAAAGACTGCTGGGGTGGACTTTAGAAGAGGAAGGCGGAGCCGGGTTCAGTCTCTTTGGACATCGCCCGCCCAGCAAGAGGAACTCCTTTCCGAGCCTGCGGTGCTACAAGGCCTGAAGCCTGGGCCTTTCTCCAAAGAGCCTTCCACTCTCACCGAGTAACCTGAGGGACGTCTCTCCATACTGTTGCTGCATCGTTGCCAGGAGGACCGAAGACTTGGATGTCGTGAGACCTGTGTACCAAGACACAGCAGCGGTAGATATGGACACGGACTGGTCCGGTTGGGTGAGAGAGCACCTGCTCAGAGAACTATATAGGATTTCTAGGCCCAATAACTATTATCCGGAGTTATCAATAGTGTTGCGCTGCGCACCGGAGAGACAGTGCATCGGAGCAACTTTAGAGATTGCCTTTAATTCACCAAGTTATTCAAACCCCTTTTACCCTGTGGATTACAGTTGTTTTCTTCAGAAGTGTACCACCGTTTTGCTAGTGAAGATTTTCTCCTACAGAACTTCTACACAGTACAGTCAGGCCTGACTTAGCGTAGACATTGCTGGGCGCCATTTTTTGCCCACGAGGGAGAATAGCTGCAGCGGGGACCGTTAGATATACAGTACTGTGCATAATGCTATCTGTTTATTGAGATAATCTTTTATTGCAGGGCTCTGCACATATATGTACACTGTTTCTTACCTGCTCACTTAACAAATCTAAGTAAAAGTGCCAAGATTTAGTACATTGGCGTTTGTGTCATTTACTTTGCAGAAGAGACGGGCAAGAATAGCTGTGCCTATTGCTGTGTGTGTGTGCTATATAGGATTGTGTGCCAGGGAATTACAGGCCACGCAATCCTACCTTCCCCTACTAACTGTGCCAAGGGAGGTTAGAGCAAATTGCCTGGGGTTGACAGCGGTGCACTACAGGACCCAAAAATTATATCCGCTGCCCACTTAGCTGGGGATATCGCTACACGTGGGGGCTCGAGTCCGGGATTCCTGTATAATGCACGCTGCAATCAAGCCTGCCAGAAGCACCGGCATGGACTCGCTAGCAGTGACACAGTGGTGCGCAACAGTTGGCGCCGATTCAGCCATGGCGGTAGTTATCCAACTCCCAGGGGAAAACTGGCCAGAAGACGAGGTAAAGCAGCTTGTACAGTCACTGTCCCTGAGTCAGAAGGCATGGGTGATGGATTTAAAGCCAGATCAAGAGACCTCGTTTGCGTACGCATTAGTGGAGTGGAGAAGCGGAATACCAGAAGACTTTAGAGGTCAGAACATACAGGCCATAGACAACCAGATATACCGCTTGGCGCATACGGAAGCAGTGAACCTCTACAGACCCCCCTGTCACCACCCCCACCATTATCTCCACCACTATCGTCTAAAGCAGAGAAGTCTCAGGGGACGACAACCCCGGGAACACCCCTGGCCGCTATAGGGCCTGAACTGTTGAATGCTCTGGGAGACTTTGTCTCAAAGTGCCAAAAGAGCAGTACGGTACATGTGGAAGCCAGGTACCGGAAGCTTAGGATTTTCTCCGGGAAACAACCAGTCCCTCTGGGAGAAGAAGACTTCGACACCTGGATTGAGCAAGCGATGCAGGCTGTAGAGGGATGGGAAGTACCAGAGGGCCAGAAGAAGCAGCGCATAAGCGAAAGTTTGAAGGGTGCTGCTGCAGAAGCTGTGAAGAATCTCAGGTTTAGCAATGCTGCTTGTACTGCTTATGATTATCTGGCTATGTTACAGGAAGAATTTAGCCAGCTGGAAAAGGTGGCTGAACTAGTATACCAGTTTGAACATACCCTTCAACAGCCAGGAGAAAGATTATCCGAATTTGTCCGGAGGGGATGCTACCACAAGTCATAGACGCAACTAGGATAAAGCAGATCCTGAGGGGAGCATTGCGTTCGGATCCAGTTTGGCTCCACTTGAAGACCTCTGAAGGAGTCATGTCCCTGAGCTACCCAGACCTTGTGCGGATCATAAGGGATGAAAAAGCTTTGCTGAAGGACCAACAGGCGGTCTAGAGGACCACGTTCCCCCCCCCCCTCAGTGGGAGTCAGATCAGCTATAGCCACTGAACAAAACTCAGAAGTGGAGATCTTAAAGTCTCAGATGACTCAAGTGCTGGATCTTTTGACCTCTTTAATGGCAAAGAACTCAGGAATCAGTTAAAAAGAAGAAAGCAGGAAAGAACTGCACAAGAGTGCCTCAGCACCAACCTCCCCGTGGAAAAGAGGAGAGACTGTTTCAACTGTGGAGGAGTGTGCCCCAGTCCGAGGAAGAACCGAGGTGCCTATCACCAGCCGGCGGAAAACTTCAGAGGGCCCCGGTGAAGGAGTCAGCCGGGCGCCCACTATTTACAGAAAGCTCCACAAACATCCTCAAGCCAGAAGAGACAAGGGAGAAGGGAAACAATGCCCCTCCCAAAATACTCAATATCACTTGTCAAGAGTTAAAACCCCAAAGTCTGCGAGAAATCAATGCATACCAGGCCCAACAGGGATTAAGATCCAGGAAGAGATGGAAGAAGAAGAAAACTAAGAAGGGGAAGTCCATGAGTCCAAAGAAAGAAGCCTCCCTGAGGAGTTTTCCAGCCAATTTGGTGGGACCCTCCCCTGTGGTTCCCATTCAAGTGGAGGGAGTCTACACAAGAGCCATCCTGGACACAGGGGCCCAAGTAACCATTTCATACAGAGACTTTTATCAAAGACATTTGAGTCACTTGCCCCTACAGAAGCTGAAAGATCTAGAAAAATGGGGAATTGGCACCCAAAGCTTTCCCTATGACGGTTATGTTTCCATCAGACTGGCCTTTGACCCCTCTGTAGCAGGATAATCGGAGGTCTTTGACACCCTGGCAGTGGTTTGCCCTCGCCCACCAGGAGCCAGCAAGAGTTCCCTGATTATAGGGACCAATACTGACCTGGTCAGAAGATTACTGGCTCCCCTAGTGCAGGAACAGGGTACTTCAGCAGCCAAGATCCACCCAATGTTGCAGTTAGCCTACCGGAGATTGGTACTGGAACAGAAGGCCCCGGAAGAGGGGGTAGAGAAAGTCTGGAGACTGTCCAAGAAGGAGAGGATGTTGCAGCCTGGTGAAATGACCTGTCTGAAGGCTACGGTGAAACTCTTGTGGGAGCAACCTGGCCCCTTTGTGGTTCTGGAACCAGACCCTTTAGATTCCCACCCAGGATTGGAAGTGATCCCCGAAGTGGTCCTGTTAAGGGCATTGAAGAAGGCGAACAGCCGGATCCCAGTGTGCATCAGGAATATCACTGGCTCCCCTGTGAAGATTCCGGGCTGGATGTTGCTGGGCAGAGTAAACCCTGCTACCCCGGTGGCCCTGTCTGACCTGGAGAAGACGGAAGAAGGGGAGCCCACCCTGGAGAAGCTCTGCTTGGAGAACACGACCCTACCACCGGTGTGGAAAGAGAGAGCCAAGGCCCAGCTGACCAGGTGGAGAAAAATCTTCTCAAAAGACAAATTTGACGTAGGGTGTGCGAGGAGTGCCACCCACAAGATCCGCTTGCAAGAAGACAAACCTTTCCAGGAAAGGGTCCGGCGAGTCCCCCTGGCTGACCTGGAAGACTTGCGTGAGCAACTGGCAGAGCTCAAGAGAACTGGAGTTATCCGAGAGTCCAGAAGCCCATATGCCTCCCCTATTGTAGTAGTCAGGAAGAAGAACGGGTCACTGAGACTCTGCATATGTAAGGTACCTGTGATAGGTAGTGTCCGAAGTGGAACTTGTGTGCTGAGGATTCAGGCGAAAACGTAGTCAGGCAGATTAGGTTGGCAACAGATCAGGCAAAATGGTACACGATCGAAATCCAGAGAGTGGTCAGGCAGGCAAAGGTCATACACGAGCTGGCAGTGAAGTACAAAATCAGCAGGCTGGAGAGTAGTCAGGAATTCAGGCAGAAGTTCAACACGAAAATCAGGATCAAAAAGCAGTCACAACACCCAGGGAGCTATTCCACACAAACGGGCGCTGAGAGATAGCATCACTTCCTTTTTAAGGGCTGCTTTGATTGAAAATTGTCCACAGCTGGCAGTAGGTGGGGCTGGTGAGTCCAAGGTAATGTTTAATACTGAGAGGACATTTCCAAAAGTCTAGATCTGCTCAGTAGCGCAACAGGTAAGGCTGCAGCTTTGGGACCAGGAAGATCCCGGTTCAAATACACCCAGGTACATGACAGGGCCCCCTCCCCAGTGGACCCCTCCGGGGGCCTAGCGGGGCTTAGTGGGAAAGGAGGCATGGAAGTCTCGAATAAGAGAAGGGGCATGCAGATCTTTGGCTGGAACCCAGAAACGGTCTGTGACAGGATATCCCTTCCAATGAACCAGATACCGAAGGCCACGACCCTGTCTTCTAGAATCAAGAATCTTGGAGACTTCAAACTCATTTTGTCCATCAACAAGAACAGGAGGAGGTAGCTGTTGCGTTCTGGAGTAGCGATTGAAAATTGCTTTTTTGAGGAGGGAAACGTGGAACACAGGATGAATCCGGAGAGAGGAGGGTAATTTCAACCGATAGGAGACTGGCCCGACTCGAGCAATAATTCTGTAAGGACCAATGAATCGAGGGCCCAATTTGGTAGAAGGTTGTTTCAGTCTCACATATTTGGTTGATAGCCAAACTCTGTCCCCCACCACATATGGAGGTATATGGCGTCTTCGTTTGTTGGAAAAAAGTGCATACTTGCCTGCTGACTTCCGTAGTAATAAGCAAATCTTTTTCCAATGTAGCAGAATATTTTTAACCCGCTGATCTGCTGCTGGTACACCAGAAGAAGGCTGAAGTAGGGGAAAAGTCTGAGGGTGATAGCCTAGGGCTGCGTAGAATGGTGTGGTATGAAGAGCACTGTGCCAACGGGAATTAATGGCGAACTCAGCTAAAGGCAAATACTCAGACCAGTTGGAGTGTAAGGCATTGACATAATGTCGAAGATAGGTTTCTAGGGTCTGGTTCATGCGTTCGGTTTGACCATCTGTTTGAGGGTGATGTGAGGTAGAGAGTGAAAGCGTTACTCCCAGTTTCTTGCAGAACGCTCTCCAGAATCGGGAAACAAACTGGGATCCGCGGTCTGAGACGACATTGGTAGGTATGCCATGATATCTCACAATATGGGAAAGGAAGAGAGTAGACAGTGCTTCCGCTGTAGGTAATCCCAGGAGCGGCACAAAATGAGACATTTTTGAAAAGCGATCCACTATGACCCATATAGCAGTCATGCCCTCGGACTTGGGTAAGTCTGTAATGAATTCCATAGTCAAATGGGTCCAAGGCTGACGAGGTGCTGAAAGTGGTTGTAACAGTCCAGTAGGCAATGTACGGGGTACTTTATTAGCAGCACAAGTTGGACAGGCGGCCACATAGTCAGTAACATCCCTTTTCATATGAGGCCACCAGACATGACGCTGCAAGGTCTTAAGAGTGATGGTGACACCAGGATGACCAGATAAAACACCATCATGTGCCCAGAGGAGTACAGGTTTTCTGAGGCTAGGGGCTACGAACAGGCGACCTGGTGGTATCTTCAAGCCTTGGGGAACACAATTCTGGGTTTCTTGTAACTGTTGGGAAAGAGCCGTAGAGATCTGTGCGACAATTTTGTGAGGTGGGATTATATACTGCTCGGTAGGTTGGTCTTCTTCAGAGGTAGCAAACTGTCTGGAAAGAGCATCGGCTTTCTTGTTTTTATGCCCAGGAACATAAGAAAGAACAAAATTAAAACGGGAGAAAAACAGAGCCCATCGAGCCTGACGTGAGTTCAAACGTCTTGCAGTCTGAAGGTACGGTAGGTTTTTATGGTCAGTGAGGATAGAAAAAGGTTTGGGAGCCCCTTCCAGAAGATGTCGCCATTCAGACAATGCCAATTTGATGGCCAGTAGTTCTCGATTCCCAACATCGTAATTCATCTCCGCTGGAGAAAACTTTCTAGAAAAAAATGCTACTGGATGGATTCTACCAGACTTAGGCTGTCTCTGGGAGAGCACGGCACCTGCTCCTACCTCAGAGGCATCAACCTCAACTATGTACTGGAGATCGGGATTTGGATGCTGAAGAATTGGAGCTTTGCTGAACATGTCTTTTAATTGCTGGAAAGCCGATTCTGCTTCTGAGGACCATACCTTGCAATTTGTACCTTTCTTAGTCATAGCAGTAAGGGGGGCCGCAATGGAGGCAAAACCTTTGATGAAGCGTCTGTAGTAATTTGCGAACCCTAGAAAGCTTTGGAGCCCTCTTAAAGTGGTCGGTTGGGGCCATTGCAAGACAGCGAAAATTTTTGAGGGTCCATTTGGAAACCGGCAGCACTTATAATGTATCCAAGGAAAGGAATACGGCTTTGATGGAAACTGCATTTCTCAATCTTCGCGTAAAGATGGTTTTCTCTCAGTCGTTGCAATACCTGCTTTACATGCGAGATGTGCTCTAGATGAGTCTTGGAAAAGATTAAAATGTCGTCCAAGTAGATGATCACAAAACTGTTGCTGAAATCATGAAAAATTTCATTCATGAAACGTTGGAAGACAGCAGGGGCGTTACACAACCCAAATGGCATAACCAGATATTCAAAATGTCCATTACGAGTGTTGAATGCTGTCTTCCACTCGTCCCCGTCTTTAATTCGAATTAGATTATAAGCCCCTCGTAGGTCTAGCTTGGAGAAGATAACAGCCCCCTTAAGTACATCAAACAGTTCAAGAATGAGAGGCAAAGGGTAGGAGTCTTTTACAGTGATTTGATTTAACCCTCGATAGTCTATGCATGGTCGAAGACCCCCATCTTTTTTTTCAACAAAGAAAAAACCTGCCCCTACTGGAGAAGAAGAGGGTCGGATAAAACCTCTTTCCAAGTTGTCTTTTATGTATTCCTCCATGGATTTTTGTTCAGGGGATATCCTCCAACACTGGTTAGACCCTGCCTTTTACTGGACGGGAAGGGCAGACAGATAATAAATGTCCTTTAAGTCCACAGTATAGGCATAGGCCCAATGCACGCCTCCTTTGTTTCTCAGACTCAGTTAGGTGGAGACGGCTTACATCCATGGGTTCCACAGGTGTCTGGGGTTCAACTGAGATTTCAGGTTCTGGCTGAGGTGGTGCTTGGAAGTTAGGGGCCAAACGGTAGACTGGCCGAGGAAACTTGCGAGTTCTAAGTCTCTCTTGGCATCTTTCATGATACCGGACATCCAGACGAACACAGAGCTCTATGAATTTCTCTAGGTCTTCTGGGGAATCCTTATAGACTAATTCGTCTTTGATGCGATCTGCAAGACCTTTTCGGAAGGCTGCACGTAATGCCCTTGAGTCCCAAGTAGTCTCAGCAGCAAGGGTACGAAACTCAATAGCATATTGTCCCACAGACCTGGTGCCTTGTTGCATGTCCAAGAGTGAGTACTCAGCTGCAGAAGCTCTATCTGGCTTGTCAAATACAGTCTGGAGAGAAGCCAGAAATTTGTCAGCGTCTTGCAGCACAGGATCATTGCGTTCCAGATAAGGAGAGACCCAGGCCAGGGCCTTCCCCTTTAACAAGGAAATTACAAAAGTCACTTTGGCAGAAGAAGTGCTAAA
Source organism: Rana muscosa (assembly GCA_029206835.1). Classification (NCBI taxonomy): domain Eukaryota; kingdom Metazoa; phylum Chordata; class Amphibia; order Anura; family Ranidae; genus Rana; species Rana muscosa. The sequence goes on from JARGYO010005626.1 coordinate 33,986,160, forward strand.
GGTCCCAGGGTTGTTGCGGAAATGCAAACGGCAAACATTTAAAAAGCCTCTGCAGTCCTCAGTATCACCACCAAATTTGTCAGGCATAGGAAGTTTGGGTGGTACAGAAGAGGTGGGTTGGATCGTAGCAGGAGTAGGATCCAGAGTCTGGACCGTTGCAGAGGAAGCAGGCAAACAAGATTTAAGCATAGTACAAAGTTCATCTAACTTGGCGTCCAGGGAAGAAAGATGCTGTTCATGAGCTCCAATCAATTGTACATGACAGCATAGACTAGAGGACTCTTAATAGAAGGACAATACCTGACCAATACACCACTCCTAGGATAGAGGATGCTCTACAGAGTTTGTCTGGAGCTAAGTGGTTCAGCGTAATGGACCTGAAGAGCGGGTATTATTAAATCCCAATGCATCCAGATGACCGAGAGAAGACAGCATTCATCACCCCAGTGGGGTTCTACGAGTTTATCCGGATGCCTCAAGGCCTGTCGGGGGCTCCTGCCACTTTCCAGCGACTGATGGAGAAGACAGTGGGGGACATGAATCTCAATGAAGTCCTGGTGTACCTAGATGACATCATTGTCTTCGGAAAGACTCTGGAATAGCACGAGGAAAGGCTGGAGAAAGTCCTGAAGAGACTTAGTGAAGAGGGACTTAAACTCTCCAGGGAGACGTGTCAGTTCTACCAGTCCTCAGTCCATTACCTGGGACACATAGTGTCTGAAGAGGGGGTATCTACAGATCATGACAAACTGGAGGCAATTACCTCCTGGCCCCGACCAACTACAGTGACTGAGCTCAGATCCTTCCTCGGGTTCTGCTCCTACTACCGCAGATTTGTGGAAGGGTTTGCGAGGATTGCCAAACCTCTGAATGAGTTACTGAAGACAGAGGGGGGAGGATGACACTGGCCCCAGTAAGCCCGGAGAGTCCGTGGAAGACCAGTGGACGGAAAAGTGTGAGGAGGCCTTCACAATGCTGAAAAAGAGTTTGACCACTGCCCCTGTCTTGGCCTATGCCGACACCAAGAAACCATATGAACTGCACGTGGATGCCGGCCATGATGGTCTGGGAGGTGTGCTGTACCAGGAGTATGAAGAATAGTTAAGGCCAGTCGCCTATGTGAGCAGGAGTTTAACACCAGCAGAAAATAACTACCCCACCCATAAATTGGAATTCTTGGCCCTAAAGTGGGCTGTTGTAGACAAACTCAAAGACTATTTGTATGGAGCTGACTTTGTAGTGAAGACAGACAATAACCCCCTCACTTACCTTTTCACCACAGCCAAGCTGGATGCCACCGGCCACCGTTGGTTGGCAGCCCTCTCTGGATTCAACTTTAGTTTGAAGTATAGACCTGGAACTGGAAACCGAGATGCCGATGCTTTGTCCAGAAGGTCTCATGCTCCCACTTTTCGTACAGAAGTCTGGACCCAGGTGACCCCTGACGGAGTAAGGGCCTTGTGTCAGGGAGCACAGCTTCAAGCTAGCGGCGGATCCAGGGCAGAAGAAATTGGAGTTTCGGTGGTGGGAGTGCCCAAATACTATTGTGATGTGACTCAGATTGGCAAAGACGACTTACCAAAACTGTCCAGGAAAGATATAAGACGGGATCAGTTGGAAGACCCCTGGGGAAGATTAGCCCTGGAAACACTGGAAGATCAGGATCCGGACAGGCTCTTGCATGATCCCTCAAAGGAGGCCCGATTGATCCGCAAAGAGTGGGACAGGTTACAGGTGCATCAAGGGGTGGTCTACCGAAGGGACCCCTCTGATGACCTGGAGGATAAGTGGCAACTGTTCTTGCCGGAAAAACACAGAAAGACTGTCTTAGCTGCCCTACATGACAACCATGGCCACTTAGGGGCCGAACGAACCTTTCAGCTCGTCAGGAGTAGATTCTACTGGCCTTGTATGCGAGCTGAAGTGGAGGAGTACTGTCACTCATTTGCTTGCTGCATACAGAGGACATTGCCACGTCAAGCTGCCCCAATGGGCCACCTTCAGAGTCAAGGACCCTTGGACTTGGTATGCATTGACTTTCTTTCTGGAACCTGACTTGAGTGGACATGGAAATGTTCTGGTGATAACCGACCATTTCACCCGTTATGCCCAGGCCTTTCCAACTAAAGACCAGAAGGCCTCCACTGTATCCAAGATACTTATGGAGAAGTACTTTGTGCACTACGGGTTACCCCAACGCCTTCACTCGGATCAAGGGAGAGACTTTGAAAGCCGGCTGATCCGGAAGCTACTGGACTCTTTGGGCATAAAGAAAACTCGCACTGCTCCTTATCACCCCCAGGGTGATGCCCAACCAGAAAGATTCATCAGGACTTTGCTAAACATGTTGGGGACTCTGAGCAGTGAGGAAAAGCAACATTGGGGCAAGCACATAGCTGCCATAGTGCACGCCTACAATAGTACCACCAGTGATGTCACAGGGTATTCCCCTTATAGACTTATGTTTGGAAGGGAAGCAAGACTACCAGTAGACTTGGCCTTTGGCACCTTGGTGGACCACACATCAGCTGCCTCACACAAGGGATATGTGGACAGACTACGAAAGAGCTTAAGGCTGGCCTATGAGAAGGCCCAATTAACTTCTGACCAGAGAGGGGCCCGGAATAAACTGAACTTTGACCTTAGGGTCCGGATTCAAGATTTGCAACCCGGGGACAGCGTGTTACTGAGAAATTTAGGGGTTCCAGGAAAGTACAAGCTGGCAGACCAGTGGAAGTCAGAGCCCTATGTGATTTGTAAAGGAAGATCGGGGCCGTTGAAGACCTGGCACAGGAACCATCTGCTACCCCTTTCTGAAGCAGTCAGGATGCCCCCTACTCTGGATTCTCCGGAGTTGCCTTCAACTCCCTGTACTCCTAGACCCAATACCAGGTCTCAAACAACTCGAGAGAGGAGGATACTTCAGATCAAAGTGAGGAGGAGCTGGAACTCACCTGGCTATGGCCGTCTCAGGCACCTGAATCCCTAGTGATGGATTCTCCACCCTCTGATTCCCCCATGAGTGACACTTTTAATGCTGAAGCTGCTGAGTTCAGCCCGTCCAATGTTCAGAGTGAAGAATGGGAAGATGCCCTGGAGTCAATCCCAGATGAAGACCCAAGGAACTCAATGTACATCCCTGAACCTGAGTCGGATGCCCCCGAAGCAGCAAGTTCCACCACACCTGCCTTAATGGAAGCACCCTTAATACCGGGAGTGAAGAGAACTATCCGCCCTCCTCGAAAGTTGACATACACTCAGATGGGAGAATGCTCTGAGGACATTGTGACAACCGCAAGAAGGACAATATAAAAACCTGGTCCATCCACTGCGCATTTGGTGGAGGGCAACCCCAGCTCTCTCTCTGGCACAGTTAGGCAGGTTACTTCTGCTAAAATGACCTGTGGGCAGGAAAACCCCCCATACCCAGTACCCAGTTTGGTAGGAGGTTCCCCTGCCAAGTTCTTTTGCTACAATAAACTGCATTGCTTGTAGATAATGCTTATGTTATCTTTGGGGACCAAAGATTTTAAGTGGGGGGAGTGTGTAGCGGGGTATTCCCTTTTACACCCCCAGAGACTACAGTACCCAGTGCGCAACGGGACACCCAGGGTGCATTGCCCCGCGCAAAGACTGCTGGGGTGGACTTTAAAAGAGGAAGGCGGAGCCGGGTTCAGTCTCTTTGGACATCGCCCGCCCATCAAGAGGAACTCCTTTCCGAGCCTGCGGTGATTCAAGGCCTGAAGCCTGGGCCTTTCTCCAAAGAGCCTTCCGCTCTCACCGAGTAACCTGAGGGACGTCTCTCCATACTGTTGCTGCATCGTTGCCAGGAGGACCGAAGACTTGGATGTCGTGAGACCTGTGTACCAAGACACAGCAGCGGAAGATACGGACACGGACTGGTCCGGTTGGGTAAGAGAGCACCTGCACAGAGAACTATATAGGATCTCTAGGCCCAATAACTATTATCCGGAGTTATCACTAGTGTTGCGCTGCGCACCGGAGAGACAGTGCATCGGAGCAACTTTAGAGATTGCCTTTAATTCAACAAGTTATTCAAACCCCTTTTACCCTGTGGATTACAGTTGTATTCTTCAGAAGTGCACCACCGTTTTGCTAGCGAAGATTTTCTCCTAAAGAACTTCTAAACAGTACAGTCAGGCCTGACTTAGCGTAGACATTGCTGGGCGCCATTTTTTGCCCACGAGGGAGACTAGCTGCAGCGTGGACCGTTAGCATTATGCACAGTACTGTATATCTATCTGTTTATTGAGATAATCTTTTATTGCAGGAATCTGCACATATATGTACACTGTTTATTACCTGCTCACTTAATAAATCTAAGTAAAAGTGCCAAGATTTAGTATATTGGTGTTTGTGTCATTTACTTTGCAGAGGAGACGGGTAAGAATAGCTGTGCCTATTGCTGTGTGTGTGTGCTATATAGGATTGTGTCCCAGGGAATTACAGGCCACGCAATCCTACCTTCCCCTACTAACTGTGCCAAGGGAGGTTAGAGCAAATTGCCTGGGGTTGACAGCGGTGCACTACAGGGCCCAAAAATTATATCCGCGGCCCTCTTAGCTGGGGGTATCGCTACATATATATACATACAGTATATATATATATATATATATATATATATATATATTGTGACAGCAGGAAGGTAAAGTCACCTGGTTGCATCCAGGGGGGTAGATATATTTCGCCCAGATTCAGGCTTTACGCCGACTTATACAACTAGGTGGAGAGTTGTATAAGGCTAGTGGGCTCATGGATGACTCATTACCTCTAGGGAGAGGGCTGGGCGTCGTACAGACAGGGAGTTGATGAGGCCAGCTGAAGCTTGTCAGCTCATTTAGGCCTCTATAAGAACTCCCAGATTCATTAGGTGTTTGCTCATGCCTGGAACCAGACCTGTGTGGACTGTCTAGGGAGAGTGAACCCCTGTGCGGTGAGACAAAGCCTGTGTGGCTATTTGCTTGGACATTTAAAACCAGGGACTTAGGGACTAGGACAGCACTAGGCTGATCCCAGTTGTTAGTTAGGAAACCTGTATGTTTAGTCAGAGGTCAACTTGACCAGGATTTATTTTGGTTATGTTTCTTTTGCTTTGCTGTGTTTTGTCACTGTAAATAGAAAATAAACCGCACCTTTTTTTGATTTTGAAAACCACAACCTCCGTTTGCTGGGCCTGTTTTGTGTGGGGAGCCCATCCCGGGGGTCACACACACCCGCTGCCGAGCTAACCCCCTCACAGTTGGTGGAGAATGCGGGCAGTTTTTTTTAAGCCAGCATGGAGGAGATACTGAAGCAGCTGGCTCTAGCAAATGCCAATCAACAGCAGACAAATGCAGGTTTGCAAAGGAGCCTTGCAGCCCAGCAGCAGACAAACGCAACTTTGCAACAGAGTCTGGAGGCTCAGCAACGAGCCCAGCAGCAATCTGAGGCCCGCTTCATAGACCTGTTGCAGAAGCAAGAGCAGAGACTACAACAACAGATGGAAGCAGTAATGCAGCAACGTCCGCAGACCAGTGAGGAAAGCCATCCCACTAATACCGCGTCCTTTGGGGTGAGTCGTTTATTGACAAAAATGACTGGAGAGGATGATCCAGAGGTATTTTTGACCACATTTGAAAGGACCGCTGAAAGAGAAAAGTGGCCTGAGGAGCAGTGGGCTGGACTGGTGGCTCCTCTGTTAACTGGTGAATCGCAGAAAGCTTACTATGACCTAGAGCCTAACCAAGCAAAAGACTATGTGATGCTAAAAGCTGAAATATTGGCAAGGCTGGGTGTCACCCAGGCTGTCCGGGCTCAGCGTGTGCATAACTGGACTTTCCAGCTTGGAAAACCCCCCAGGTCTCAAATGTATGATCTCATTCACCTGAGCAGAAAGTGGCTACAGCCAGAGACTTTGTCCGCACCAAAGATTGTGGAACGTGTTGTAATGGATCGGTTTTTGAGAGCCCTTCCTACTGCCATCCAAAAGTGGGTAAGCCATGGAGACCCAGAGATGGCCGATGGTCTTGTGGATTGTGTGGAGAAATACTTGGCTACAGAGAACCTGACGGCCTCTTCCAGAGACACTCGGACTTTCCACCCTAAGACCAGACCATCCCCAGGGGCGGATAAGAGGATTCCAAGGGGTGAGGGTGGAGAGAGTGAGAGGGTGGGAGCTCTACCCCAAGTTTGGCGAGAACAGCCTGGGAAATCAGCGGCTCAAGAGGCGGCAAGAAGGATCGTTTGCTACCGCTGCCGGCAAGCGGGACATATTGCAGCCAATTGCCCGGTTGTGGAGGAACCCATGCAGTGTGACTTTCTGACGGGCAGACGTCAGTCGCTGTGTGCGACAGTCGCATGCACTGCCATTCGAGGAACTGAGAAACATTTATGCAAAATGTGTGTTAATGGTAGAAATGTTGTGGTATTGCTGGATTCAGGTAGCCTTGTGACCCTGATAAAGGCTGAGTTAGTTAAAACAGAGGTCTCTGGGAATAGCAAGGTAGCTGTTATTTGTGTGCATGGGGACACCCGAGAGTATCCAGTGACTACAGTGTGTTTCGAGACCCCCAAAGGTACCCTCTCTCATCCAGTGGGCTTAGTATCTCAGTTACCGCATGACGCCATTGTGGGAAGGGATTTTCCGAAGTTCTGGGAACTGTGGGATGATCCTGAGCCCCTCACTGGTGCACCTATGTACCAGGAATGTGATAGCCAGAACTCCCCTGAGAGTGGTGAGGACTCTCCGGAATTTCCCTTATCAGTATTGGCAGGGGAGACTCAAGAAACTGGAGAGGAGCCCACCTCCTCAGACGAAAACCTACCGTCTGTGGAGTTTTCTGATCTTGAGGTTCACAGGGAAAACTTTGCCACAGAACAGTTGAAAGACCCCGCCCTAATAAAGGCACGGGAAAACGTAGTGAAAATAGATGGCGAGTTAGTGAACCCAGATAATACCTGCACTTACCCATACTTCAGCGTAGAGAAGGACCTACTGTATCGGGTGGCAAAAAGGGCAGAAGAAACCGTTGAGCAGCTTGTGGTGCCCAAACCTTACAGGAAGTTGGTGTTGGAGTTGGCCCATGGGCACATTCTTGGAGGTCATCTGGGGACAGAGAAAACCCGAGAGAGGGTATTACAGAGATTCTATTGGCCGGGGGTGATGAAGGACGTAGAAAATTATTGTTCCTCCTGCCCTGTGTGTCAGAGGTTGGCCCCGATGCCACATTTCCGTAGCCCGCTGGTCCCTCTACCCATCATTGAGGTCCCGTTTGAGAGGATCGCCATGGATTTGGTAGGTCCTATAATCAAGTCCGCTAGGGGGCACCAGTACATATTAGTTATAATGGACTATGCCACCCGTTATCCAGAAGCGATCCCTCTCCGAAATACCTCGGCCAAAACCATAGCCAAAGAGCTATCTCTTGTTTTTAGCCGGGTGGGTATTTGTAAAGAACTGCTTACGGACCAAGGTACACCCTTTATGTCCCGGGTTATGAAAGAGCTGTGTAAATTGTTCAAAGTGACGCAATTGCGTACGTCTGTGTATCACCCCCAAACCGATGGGCTGGTTGAAAGATTCAACAAAACCCTAAAACAAATGTTGAAGAAAGTGGTGGATAGAGATGGAAAGGATTGGGACTGTTTACTTCCTTATTTGATGTTTGCTATTAGGGAGGTGCCCCAATCCTCTACGGGATTCTCCCCCTTTGAGTTACTGTATGGGAGACACCCAAGAGGGCTGTTGGATATTGCCAAGGAAACTTGGGAAAGTGAGAGTTCTCCCCACAGGAGTGTGATTGAGCATGTCGCCCTGATGCAAGATCGAATTGCACAGGTAATGCCCATCGTGAAGGAACATTTGGCCCAAGCGCAGTTGGCACAGCAGAGAGTGTACAACCGTGGAGCCAAGACCCGTACCTTTTCCCCGGGGGATAGGATATTGGTACTTGTCCCTACGGTTGAAAGTAAATTCCTTGCCAAATGGCAAGGCCCCTACGAGATAATGGAAAAAGTGAGCGAAGTGAATTACAAGGTCAGACAACCAGGAAGGCGAAAGCCCGAACAGATCTATCACGTTAATCTGTTGAAAGCCTGGAGGGATAGAGAGTCCCTAGTCGCAGACACTTGGTCACCAGCTCAAACTGGTTGCGTGATTCCTGAGGTTGGAATAGCAGCCACCTTGTCACAACCCCAACAACAGGAGGTTAAGGAGTTTGTGCTTCGCAACAAGGAGGTATTCTCTGAGCTGCCGGGACAAACATCTGGGGTAGAGCATGACATCATTACCCCGCCCGGTGAAAGGGTGAAGTTAAAACCCTATCGGATCCCAGAGGCTCGACGGGAGGCAATACGGGAGGAAGTACAGAAAATGCTGAACTTAGGGGTGATAGAGGAGTCCCAAAGTGATTGGTCTAGTCCCATCGTGTTGGTGCCTAAACCGGATGGGAGCTGGCGATTTTGTAACGATTTTCGTCAGTTGAACAAAGTTACAAAATTTGACACCTACCCCATGCCACGTATAGATGAGTTGATCGACCGGCTGGGAACAGCCCGATACATGACGACTCTTGACCTCACAAAAGGGTATTGGCAAATCCCCCTGGCCAAGTCGGCCAAAGAGAAAACCGCATTTGTAACCCCAGACGGGGCGTTCCAATATAAAAGAATGCCGTTCGGGTTACAGAATGCGCCGGCCACATTCCAGCGGAAAATGGACCAGATGCTGAGGCCCCATCGGAAGTATGCTGCGGCTTACCTGGATGACGTAATTGTCCATAGCACAGATTGGGCCTCACATCTGCCAAAAGTGCAAGCAGTCCTGGACTCTGTTCGGGAAGCGGGGTTTACGGCTAACCCCAAGAAGTGTACCATTGGGCAGGAGGAGGCCAAATATCTTGGGTACACCATTGGGAGGGGAGTAATAAAACCCCAACTCAACAAAGTCGAGGCCATCCAGAGTTGGCCACGTCCCAACAGCAAGAAGCAGGTACGAGCCTTTCTGGGAATCGCTGGGTATTATCGGCGATTCATTCCCCACTTTGCTTCTAAGGCTGTGCCCCTAACCAACCTGACGAAGGGGAAAGGGTCGGTCATGATTAAATGGACCCCCGAGGCTGAGGCAGCATTCCAATTCTTGAAACAAGCCTTATGTAGCCAGCCAGTGTTGTACTCACCCGACTTCTCTAAAGACTTTGTCGTACAAAGTGATGCGTCAGATGTGGGGTTAGGAGCAGTATTGTCCCAGGTCTGGAACGGGGAAGAGCACCCAGTCATTTACCTCAGCAGGAAGTTGAAGTCCCATGAGGTAAATTACGCCACCATTGAAAAGGAGTGTTTAGCGGTGAAGTGGGCTCTAGATTCCCTTCGGTACTACCTGCTAGGTAGGCACTTTGACATGGTTACGGATCACGCTCCGTTAAAGTGGATGGCTCAAAACAAGGAAACAAATAGAAGAGTGAATAGGTGGTTCCTGGCCCTCCAGGAATTCAACTTCACAGTAAAGCATCGCCCTGGCGTTCAAATGGGGAATGTGGATGCTTTGTCTCGAGTACATGAATGCCTGATTGCTGGTGTTCCAACCCCGAGGTTAAAACAAGAGGGGGGGGGTATGTGACAGCAGGAAGGTAAAGTCACCTGGTTGCATCCAGGGGGGTAGATATATTTCGCCCAGATTCAGGCTTTACGCCGACTTATACAACTAGGTGGAGAGTTGTATAAGGCTAGTGGGCTCATGGATGACTCATTACCTCTAGGGAGAGGGCTGGGCGTTGTACAGACAGGGAGTTGATGAGGCCAGCTGAAGCTTGTCAGCTCATTTAGGCCTCTATAAGAACTCCCAGATTCATTAGGTGTTTGCTCATGCCTGGAACCAGACCTGTGTGGACTGTCTAGGGAGAGTGAACCCCTGTGCGGTGAGACAAAGCCTGTGTGGCTATTTGCTTGGACATTTAAAACCAGGGACTTAGGGACTAGGACAGCACTAGGCTGATCCCAGTTGTTAGTTAGGAAACCTGTATGTTTAGTCAGAGGTCAACTTGACCAGGATTTATTTTGGTTATGTTTCTTTTGCTTTGCTGTGTTTTGTCACTGTAAATAGAAAATAAACCGCACCTTTTTTTGATTTTGAAAACCACAACCTCCGTTTGCTGGGCCTGTTTTGTGTGGGGAGCCCATCCCGGGGGTCACACACACCCGCTGCCGAGCTAACCCCCTCACAATATATATATATAAAAGAAATCAAGAGGGATTGCTGCACAATAATTATTTTAATGAAAGTTTGTCAAAAAAAAAAACATAAAAAAAGACATCAATAAGATAAGGCAGTCATGGTAACAGTTTCGGGCTAATACAGATCACGCCCTTCTTCAAAACCTCATGCCTATAAATGACCACATACATGGCTGAATATATAGTTCATCATCAATCAATTAAGAAAATCAAACAATCTGGAATCAATTTGTTAATTAATAAACCATTGCATAAAACTTTGCTTAAATATATGGTATGATATAATCATGGAACCAAATTTTGGGTAATATCAGTGTTCTCACACCGTACAAAATATGTCAATCAGGAATCCTAAGAAAAATAAATAAAAATATTACACATATATAAGAGTTAAAAAAAGATAACAAAAAATAAAAATGAAAATGTATAATAAAGATTGCAACATGTGACACATATTTGCCCTTTATGATAAGGGAAAATATGTGTCACATGTTGCAATCTTTATTATAATTTTTTTGCGTTATTATACATTTTCATTTTTTGTTATCATTTTTATCACTTTTATATATGTAATATTTTGATTTATTTTTCTTAGGATTCCTGATTGACATATTTTGGACGGTGTAAGAACACTGATATTACCGTTGACCTTTGGTTCCATGATTATATCATACCATATATTTAAGCAAAGTTTTATGCAATGGTTTACTAATTAACTTAACTGATTGATGACGAACTATATATTCAGCCATGTATGTGGTCATTTATAGGCATGAGGTTTTGAAGAAGGGCGTGATCTGTATTAGCCAGAAACTGCTACCATGACTGCCTTATCTTATTGATGTATTTTTTGACTAACTTTCATTAAAATAATTATTGTGCAGCAATCCCTCCTGATTTTTTCTATATTTAAGCTCGTGGGAAGGCTTGATTGCTTTTGCACATACTGCTGTGACTGACGTGCACCTCACCCTCTGAAGTTTTTCTATATATATATATATATATATATATATATATATATATATATATATACTGTATATATATATATATATATTATATAAAACAAAGCTGTCCTTAGGCATTTAAAAAAAATAAAACAGATTTCTTCATCCACACAAAGGAGGTGGACGGAGGAATCCTTCCTGTTGGGACATGGTATTCTGACAGTAAGACCTGCCACTCTCAGAATACACTGATCAGGAGTTGCAGCCAGTTGCTGATGTTGCTGATCAAGGAACAGTTTTCCAGGATGTCTCTACAGCAGAAGTCAATCAAACAATTGACTTCCATTGAGCAGAAATGGACACACACACACTGTTTGAAATTCAGCCAGTCCTTACTGAACCGGTCGAATTTCGACAAGCGTTTGTCAGCTTAAATCTTCTAAAATAACTGTCATAAATATTTTGAGGCTATAAAGGCACCAACACCATTGTCTTTAGCTGTACAAAAAAAGCCTAAAAAACTAAAAGTCAATTCAAATTCTTAAAAAAAAAAAAAATTCATAAAAGAAAGACATTCATATAAATTATCTTTGTACATAAATATTTTTCAACATTTCTATGAATTATTTTACATTAGACATGTGTGGTTCATTTCGTTCCGAATTGAAATTTGGCCAAACTTTTGTTTTTCGGAAATTCGGATGTATCCAAATTACAATAGTACCGAATTTAAACAAATCCGAAATAATGAAAAAAAAAATCTGATGAAATTCGAATTTGAATAGTTTTTTAATCGTTTTCGAATACTTTTCGAATTCAAATAGTTTTCAAATTCGAAAAGTTTTCGAATTTGAAACATTTTTCGAATTCAAATAGTTTTCCAATTTCAAAGAGAATAAAATAGAATAGAAAATAAGGGAATAGAATAGAAAAAAAGTGAATAGTAAAGAATATAACAGAAAAAAATATATAATATAATAGAGTAAAACAAAAAAATAGAATAGAAAATAAAAGAAAAGAATATACTATAATATAATAGCAACAAACAGAATTGAATAGAATAACATAGAATATAACCATTTACTGAAATTCGAATTTCAAATAGAATAAATTTGAATTTGAATACGTAAAGAAAAGAATAAAAAAGAAATAGAATAGACTATAAAATAATAAAAAATAACAGAATAGTATAGAAAAAAAATTAAATAGAAAGCATATAACCACTGTCCCAAATTCGAATTTCAAATTGAATAAATTTGAATAAAATAGAAAATAAAAGAATAGAATAGAAAAGAATAGAATAAACAAAAAAAGAATATAATTAAACATTAGAATAGAATAGATTAGAATAGAAAGAATAAAACCATTTCCCAAAAGTCAAATAGAATCAATTCAAATTAGTTTTTTTCTATACTATTGTATTATTTTCTATTCTATTCTACACTATTCTTTTCTATTCTATTCGAATTGATTTTATTTGACTTTAAGAAAATGGTTATGTTATTTCTATTCTAATCTATGCTATTGTTTTTTTATTTTATTCTATTCCTTTCGATTCTATTCGAATTTCAGAAGATGGTTATAATCTTTTTTTGTTCTATTTGTTTTTTTATTCTATTCCTTTTCTAATCAATTCTATTCCATTCTATTCTGTTCTTTTTTTTTTCTATCCGGTTTTGTTCTGTTTTACTTTATTATATTATATTATTTTATTTTATGTAATATTCTTTTTATTCTCTGTGGAAATCCAAAAATGTTTCAAATTCCAAAACTATTTGAAGACGATTCGAAATTGATTTGAAAACTTTTCGAATCGATCCGGATTCGAATTTGAAAAAAATTCGAATCAATTCAAAAACAAATAAACTAAACGAATTCCAAAAACGAATTAAACAAATGAAACAAATGTACCTAAACAAAATTATGCAAATAACGAACCGAAACTAAACAAAACAAATTTTTTCATTCTGCATATGTCTATTTTACATCACCTACTCATCATACAAATGTGTGTTTTTCCTATATATTACTATTGATGCTGAATTGGTGTCAGTATTGAAATACAAGCCATTATAGAATTAGGGTGTCTACACACGGAGTAAGTCCTCGTAATGACAAAGTGAGAATAGGGCCATGTATACTACACTGTTACAATGTTTCCAGTCACTGAATGTGAAGGTGTTTGTATTATGGAATACAGTCATTTCTCAACATCTTGGACAGTAGATTGTAAACTTTCCCTTTTTACATTTAGGGCCGGTTCCAGTGGCGGCTGGTGCTCAAAATTTTTGGGGGGGCGCAAACAAACTGAAAAAAAAAAATCAATTGCCGCCACTGTGCCCATTAAACGCAGCCACTGTGCCCAAACGCCACCAGTTTGCCCCCTCAAATACAGCCAGTTTGTTTCCATATACAGCCAGTGTGCCCCCATATATATATAACCAGTGTGCCCCCATATATACAGCCAGTGTGCCCCCATATATATATATATAACCAGTGTGCCCCCATATATACAGCCAGTGTGCCCCCATATACAGCCAGTCTGCCCCCATATACAGCCAGTCTGCCCCCATATACAGCCAGTGTGCCCCCATATATATATAGCCAGCATGCCCCCATATACAGCCAGTGTGTCCCCATATATATAGCCAGTGTGCCCCCATATACAGCCAGTTTGTCCCTATATACAGCCAGTTCCCCCCAAATGCAGCCAGTTCCCTCCCCATATACAGCCAGTTCCCCCCAAATGCAGCCAGTTTGTCCCCCATATACAGCCAGTTCCCCCCCAAATGCAGCCAGTTTGTCCCCCATATACAGCCAGTTCCCCCCAAATGCAGCCATCGTGTCCCCCATATACAGCCATTTCCCCCCAAATGCAGCCAGTTTGTCCCCCATATAAAGCCAGTTCCCCCCATATTCAGCCAGTTTGTCCCCCATATTCAGCCAGTTCCCCCCATATTCAGCCACTTTGTCCCCCATATTCAGCCAGTTTGTCCCCCATATTCAGCCAGTTTGTGCCCCATATTCAGCCAGTTTGTCCCCCAAATGCAGCCTGTTCCCCCCCCCCAGCCCTGCACTTACCTTCCTCGGTCCGCGCCGTCCTCGATGTGTTCTTCCGCCCTCGATGTCGCTTCAGCCAATCAGGTTACCGGTAACCAGATCCGGTGAACCTGATTGGCTGAAACCTCCACACAGTCTTTTCCCAGGAACGCACCGCCGTGCGTACCTGGGAGGAGTTTTTGGAAGCCGAATACAGCGTGAGAGCTGTATTCGGAAAGCCTATCAGAGCCGCTGGCTCTGATAGACACTTCCAGAACACACCCACCGCCGGCCGCCGCTCTAATTCATATGGCCGGCGCTCACCAGGAGGCCGGCCATATGTATAGTGGGCAGTGCGGCAGCGGTGACAATACACAGATTCATGCAATGCATGAATCTGTGTATTGTCTTTCAGTGGCGGTGCGGGAGCGAGAGGGGGCGGCGCTCCGGTGCCCTCTATGGACGCACCGCCACTGGCCGGTTCCCACTGGTGCGATGTCTGAGATCAGATGTGATTCGCACTGCACTGCAGTGCAAATCACATGCGATCTCTGTGCGATGCGATTTCAGCCATAAAGATCGTATGGCTGAATTTGCATCAGACTTGCATAGGACCCTTTTTTTTGTTCGCAGCAGCATCGGATCGCATGGGTGTTCACACCCATGCGATCCGACTCCTGTCTGAGTTTGCATATCGCACTGCAATATGCAAACTGATTTGGGGTGTCATTAACTTTTAACCACTTCAGCCCAAGAAGAATTTTCCCCCTTCCTGACCAGAGCACTTTTTGCGATTCGGCACTGCGTCGATTTAACTGACAATTGCGCAGTCGTGCGACGTTGTACCCAAACAAAATTGACGTCCTTTTTTTCCCACAAATAGAGCTTTCTTTTGGTGGTATTTGATCACCTCTGCAGTTTTTATTTTTTGCGCTATAAACAAAAAAAGAGTGACAATTTTGAAAAAAAGCTATATTTTTAACTTTTTGCTATAATAAATATCCCCCCCCCCCAAATAAATAAATATATATATATATATATATATATATATATAAAAATATAAAAAAAATCCTCAATTTATGCCGATATGTATTCTTCTACATATTATTGGTTAAAAAAAATTGCAATAAGCGTACAGTGGGGAGAACAAGTATTTGATACACTGCCGATTTTGCAGGTTTTCCTACTTACAAAGCATGTAGAGGTCTGTAATTGTTATCATAGGTACTCTTCAACTGTGAGAGACTGAATCTAAAACAACAATTCAGAAAATTACATTGAATGATTTTTAAATAATTAATTTGCATTTTATTGCATGACATAAGTATTTGATCACCTACCAACCAGTAAGAATTCCGGCTCTCACAGACCTGTTATTTTTTATTTAAGAAACCCTCCTGTTCTCCACTCATTACATGTATTAACTGCACCTGTTTGAACTTGTTACCTGTATAAAAGTCACCTGTCCACACACTCAATCAAACAGACTCCAACCTCTCCACAATGGCCAAGACCAGAGAGCTGTGTAAGGACATCAAGGATAAAATTGTAGACCTGCACAAGGCTGGGATGGGCTACAGGACAATAGGCAAGTAGCTTGGTGAGAAGGCTGTTGGCGCAATTATTAGAAAATAGAAGAAGTTCAAGATGACGGTCAATCTCCCTCGGTCTGGGGCTCCATGCAATATCTCAGCTCTTGGGGCATCAATGATCATGAGGAAGGTGAGGGATCAGCCCAGAACTACACGGCAGGACCTGATCAATGACCTGAAGAGAGCTGGGACCAAAAGTCCCAAAGAAAACCATTAGTAACACACTACGCCATCATGGATTAAAATCCTTCAGTGCACGCAATGTCCCCCTGCTCAAGCCAGCGCATGTCCAGGCCCATCTGAAGTTTGCCAATGACCATCTGGATGATCCAGAGGAGGAATGGGAGAAGGTCATGTGGTCTGATGAGACAAAAATAGAGCTTTTTGGTCTAAACTCCACTCGCCGTGTTTGGAGGAAGAAGAAGGATGAGTACAACCCCAAGAACACCATCCCAACCGTGAAGCATGGAGGTGGAAACATCATTCTTTGGGGATGCTTTTCTGCAAAGGGGACAGGACGACTGCACCGTATTGAGCGGAGGATGGATAGGGCCATGTATCGCAAGATCTTAGCCAACAACCTCCTTCCCTCAGTAGGAGCATTGAAGATGGGTCTTGACTGGGTCTTCCAGCATGACAATGACCCAAAACACACAGCCAGGGCAACTAAGGAGTGGCTCCGTAAGAAGCATCTCAAGGTCCTGGAGTGGCCTAGCCAGTCTCCAGACCTGAACCCAATAGAAAATCTTTGGAGGGAGTTGAAAGTCCGTATTGCCCAACGACAGCCCCGAAACCTGAAGGATCTGGAGAAGCTCTGTATGGAGGAGTGGGCCAAAATGCCTGCTGCAGTGTGTGCAAACCTGGTCAAGAACTACAGGAAACGTATGATCTCTGTAATTGCAAACAAAGGTTTCTGTACCAAATATTAAGTTCTGCTTTTCTGATGTATCAAATACTTATGTCATGCAATAAAATGCAAATTAATTACTTAAAAATCATACAATGTGATTTTCTGGATTTTTGTTTTAGATTCCGTCTCCCACAGTTGAAGTGTACCTATGATAACAATTACAGACCTCTACATGCTTTGTAAGTAGGAAATCCTGCAAAATCGGCAGTGTATCAAATACTTGTTCTCCCCACTGTATATTGATTGGTTTGCGAAAAAGTTATAGTGTCTACAAAATAGGGGATAGATTAATGCCATTATTTTATTATTATTTTTTTCATTAGTAATGGCGGCGATCTGCGATTTTTATCGTGACTGCAACATTATGGCGGACACTTTTAACGCTATTTTGGGACTATTGTCATTTTTACAGCGATCAGTGCTATAAAAATGCACAGATTACTGTGTAAATGACACTAGCAGGGAAGGGGTTAACCACTAGGGGGCGAGGAAGGGGTTAAATGTGTCCTAGGGAGTGATTCTAACTGTGGGGGGTGTGGGCTACAAGTGACACGATAGTGATCACTGCTCCTGATGACAGGGAGCAGTAGATCCCTGTCATGTCACTAGGAAGAACAGGGAAATGCCTTGTTTGTTCTGCAGCTCCGTGACATGATCATGGGCACCCGGCGGACATCGAGTCCACGGGACCCGCTGTCACACTCACGGAGCTTGCGGCGGGCGCGCGCATGCCCGAAATGCCGCGAATTAAAGGGGAGGTACAGGTACGTCCATATGCGCAGCCGTGCCATTCTGCCGACGTAAATAGTCGTGCAGCGGTCTGCAAGAGGTTAACTGACACTCCCAGCAGTTTGCATAGGGCAGCCTGAACTGCCGCCGGGAGACATGCGATGCAGGAACCCGTAATGGATTTGCAGGGTTCCCGTATCGCTGCAGTGTGAACCGGCCCTTACCCACTGCCCAAATCACAGATAACATTGTGGCAGCTCCATTTGGTGTGCCAAAACAACTGAAGATAAGCGGATGTCTCACCACCTGTCGTTCTGGTGAGACATTTGCCTGTCCGTGGCTAAACTTTGCCACATCTACATATATGGTCATGACTCATGTCCGTTCACCAGACAGCTCCACACGAGAGAACATTCCCATTTTGCTCCCTTCCTAGCCTAATGTGCCTAATCATGATACTATGACTTTATATAGTATAAAAAAGTAAATCAACTATAATAGCCTGAATTCGTCAACTGCATAGTCATTAAGAAGAGAACATTTGTTATGGTGATCTTTATGTTCAACAGACAAAAATACAATATGGGAACACAGAGCCCAGTATATACATCATATGCAGCATGCTGCACTCTGTTCAATTCTCTAAAGTGTTATATCATTTGCATACAGAAAAAATTGCTTAACTAGAAATGGTTGGCTTGTTTTGGCATAATGACAGATGTTTGGGCCACTTTAGTGCCATGCATAACAGTAATGTTTGCTTTGCCTGTCAAAGTTTAATTGTTTTTGTTGGATTGCGTTAAGTTTCGGGCAACATTAATGATATCAATAACAGGCTAACAATTTACATTAAGTGTTAACACAAATGATTATAGAGTATCTGCAAAAGCTCTGTATGAACTCCCATATAAGTGTTACATAAAACATTGGCAGCCTCAAACTCTAATTGCTTCCAACATTATGAACAGAGTGTTGTAAAAAGCAATGGCTCTGTAAGATGCAAAGCCAGTAAGAAACAAAGATAGCTCATTTATATCAATTGAGTGGGAATTCCAGATTCTAACATACAGTATTGATTTAAAAATAGTATAGTAATGTATCTATGGATATATACTGTGTGTGTGTGTGTGTGTGTGTATGTATGTGTATATATATATATGTAGCGCCCATCCCAAATGGTTGGGACACTATTTAAATTTAAAGGGATGTCTGAGCCAGTAGTTGGGCTCAGACGTTTGAATTACAACTTGTTTTTGCCTCTGTTTTAGCTGTGGCCTGCCCGATAGTAGTTTTCCCATATTGCCTATAGGTGGCGTTACCACCTCAGGCACCTGTTGGAACACGGGCAAGCCATAGTGCATTGAGTGGCCCTTCTCAGCACCGATACAGGGGGAGTGGTGAACCCGCTGTGCCTGCTGGGAAGAGATACTTAAGGGGCAGACACCATTGATTGGGGTCCTTCTTCGCCTCGTGGCCCTCAGGGCTCGAGGTATGCTTGTGGTTTTGGCCTCGGGCCACTCTGGCCCGAGGCTGCATCGCTGTCTAGTAGGCCCAGCTAACCTGGCTGGGGCCTACATCCAGAACAAGGAATCCCAAGCTGTCCATCCACATGGGGAGGAAGCATCTTAGTGAAGGAGACCAGGGGAGTATCTACCTGGAGGAGACCGGCAACTTACCGCTGTCTCGGGAGAGGCCTGGAAACTTCATTAAGGAGGGATTCACTATTTTACAAGCCCTGCAGTTCGCCGATACGGCTTAAAGGCTCATTGACTGTACGACTGTAAGTCTGGGGCGGGGAAATCCTGTGGCAGAGGGTTCCTGAACTATCCTTTCATTAGATCCTTCATCTAATTCTAAAGGTCTGAGGTGGAGGTTGTCCCGCTGTTGATTCGTGTATCATCCCGGCTGTTGGGCCCTGTGAGAGAGGACTATCCGGGTGACCAATACCCGCTCTAGCATTGAGAGTGGTGAGTGACTTTTGTACTGATACTGTGACATTTCGTGGCGAGTGCCTGAACCTTCCCCTGCTCTTCTATACCTTCTGCTTTCTCAACGACAATTGCAAAAGAAAATAAAGCCTAACTGTTTGAGGTTTTACATCTGTGTGGACATTACTACAGACTTTCCAACCCGGACAATGCAGCTGAAAGAGGTAACGTGCAAAATCCAAAACTAATCAGCGGCCCTGAAGAGGGAATTGCTACACACATATATATATATATATATATATATATTATATATATATAAAATGTATATACATACTGTATATATTGTCATATGAGGTCCCGAGATCACCAGCAAGTCGCATGTAGAAAGAAAATAGTCTTTACTGGACTACAAAACAGGCAAACACAAATAGCTTTCATCAGCAAAAGTAAAGCAATCAGTCCATAGTCCAGGTATAAGAAAACCATTCAACCTCTTGGACAAGACTAATACCGTACTTGACCTGCTCTTATTTGAGTCTGCAGAAAAGATGATCTGACGATCCCATCAGAAAGCATATGTTAAAGCTGATAAGCCTGACTCCCTTTTGGCGTGGCAGCTTTGTATTTTTGACAAAACACCTACACCGAAGTTGGCATAAGTGGGTATTATCCCAAGATTTTTTGTATGTTTGATTGTAAGACAAGCTGTTATACCCTGGTGGTCTGAGACTCGTTACATGTACCTGATCTTGTTGAGTCACAATGGAGATATTTGCCAGCACACCGTGGATCAACAAGCAGGACCCCTTTCATCAGGTATGTGATCACATGAGGACCTGATGTGGAACGTGAGAAGGGGCGGGTCTATTCATGTATTATTATAAAGCAAGGGGGCGCTAATGAATATATAAATAACAACTAATATATAAACAAACGCGTTTGAATTATTAAGTCAAATATTAAATAAGAATACATGAGATAACAATTGGTATGAACATCAGCTATTGATGTGACTGAAAATAGTGAAAAAAATCATATGTGATATCGGCAAGTGAAACCAATAAAATATAAAAACATCCAGTGAGTGAATCGTGACTAATCCATAATAAAGTCCATAGAAAGTGTTCCAGTAAGTTCTTTGAAGTGAAACCTTCACCAACACAAATACGACACCCGAAGTGCTATGGATGGATGGCCGCTTACCCCAAGATGTTGACCCCTTTAGCTAAAAAAGGGTCAAATAACGCTTATTGCAAGATGCCACTTGCTAGTAAAAGGATTGTGATCCCAAATCCGTCCGACTCCCCAGGGTACATTCGATTGGAATATGCAGATAAAACGAATAATGCCAAAAATAGTGTAATCCCGTTTAATAAATGATAAAAACAATAATAGAGAAAGCCAAATGGCTGCTTACATTACGTGGTGCCTTAACCCGGCACTGAGGCTGGAAGGTATGTAGAAGCCAATTCGTTCCGTCCGTCCGTGTAGAGAGTTGGCGTGCGTTCCACCCGCTACAGCGGCTAACTAGCAAGGACCAGAAGTATGATGAAAGACGTGACCAAGTACCGCCTCGACGTACGTTTCGTTAAATCGTCATCTTATTTAATATTTGACTTAATAATTCAAACGCATTTGTTTATATATTAGTTGTTATTTATATATTCATAAGCGCCCCCTTGCTTTATAATTTTACATTGCACTTTATGGGTATTCATTCAGTTTTTTTAGGGGTGCAGCTCTAATTAGTATTTATTTTCATTATTTGGCGTGAGGTCTTCACTTACTATTCATGTATTAAACTGTGGAGGAAGTTCCCCATCAGGTCCGCCCCCTCGTATGTCAGACCCCGTCTACATCATTGAATGAGCGGACCTGATGGGGAACTTCCTTTGCAGTATAATAAATGAATAGACCCGCCCCTTCTCACGTTCCGCATCAGGTCCTCAGCCTTACACCTACGTCATTGGCTGAGCTGACCTGATGGGGAACTTTAGAAGGAGCGGGTCTATTCATTTATTACACTGCAGAGGAAGTTCCCCATCAGGTCCGCTCAGGCTCAGCCAATGACATTTCGTGTGGACAGTGCCGGACATCGGATCGCCGTGGGACACTGGATTTCATCGCTGGAATGTTTTTTTTTATTTTTTTAATTTATTTTTTTAATAAAGGACTTTCCCAACGGTGTCTGTGTATTTTTTTTACAATTTTTTACACTTTCTTTGTGAAATGGTAGGGGTACAATGTACCCCATTACCAATTTACATAGGGGGGGCGGGATCTGGGGGTCCCCTTTGTTAAAGGGGTCTTCCAGATTCCGATAAGCCCCCCACCCGCAGACCCCCACAACCACCGGGCAAGGGTTGTGGGGATGAGGCCCTTGTCCCCATCAACATGGGGACATCCTCCCCATGTTGAGGGCATGTGGCCTGGTACGGTTCAGGAGGGGGGGCGCTCTCTCGTCCCCCCTCTTTTCCTGTGGCCTGCCAGGTTGCGTGCTCGGATAAGGGTCTGGTATGGATTTTTGGGGGTACTCCACGCCATTTTTTTTTTAATTTGGGGTGGAGTTCCCCTTAAAATCCATACCAGACCTGAAGGGCCTGGTATGGATATTTGGGGGGAACCGCACGCATTTTTTTTAAATTTGCGGCAGGGTTCCCCTTAATATCCATACCAGACCTGAAGGGCCTGGTAATTGAATTTGGGGGAACCCCCACACTTTTTTTTTTATCAATGACTTTTCTATGTATTGCCGGGAACCGACATTATAGCCGCGAGTGAGTTTTAAATGACTTTTTTTCCTTCAGAAATGACACTTTGTACAGGGACAGTTCTAAGCACGGGAAATAAGCGCTGCTTTACATGCATATTACCGAACACCGGACCCGAACCCGAACATACAGTCAATTGTTCGGGTTCGGGCCTGGGACCCAAAAACCCAAAAGTTCGGTACGGACCCGAACTTTACAGTTCGGGTCCGCTCAACCCTACTCATTTCTATACATACCAACCAGTTGTGAGTAATTTGTTTGCAATAGACACTGTTTCTTGTGAGTGATTATACATGCCTGTATCTTGATTAAAAAGTTGTATACTGTATTCTCTTATCATTATCATCTTTAAGGTCTCCTGAAGAAGCATATTCCGCAAAATGCATTGAGATACAATATTCCCTGCTCTTTTGCAATATTTGAGTTTTTCTGTTACTATGCATTATTTAGATGATCATATGACCAGTCTATCATTTGTGCAACAGTGTAGTGGGTGGAATGCTTAAGGTGTTTGATGTTATAATTTGATTTCTTGTATGTGGTTTTGACGCAAATTTTAACTTTTAGCATGATTGATTTTAACATATTAAATGGAGTAAAATATTTATAGTTTTAATTCTGTAGACATATATGTCCATTCCTGAGGGTTCAAGCACTTTGAAAGTCCTACATTTCTTTATGTATATCTGTTATTTTGACAAAACTCATAAACGGATCTGTCTAAAAATCTCCAGGGATGCTTACGCTACTAATCCAGTGAAAATACTCCTATAGTTAAAGCGGAATTCCACCCAAATTTGGAACTTCAGTTTAATCCACTCCTCGCCCCCTTACATGCCACATTTGGCATGTAATTTTTTTGGGGGGGGGAGTGGGGGCTTCAGTAGGAGTGGGACTTCCTCTCCCACTTCCTCCTTCCGCCCTGGGGCCGCCTAGGCGATTTGTCATATCGCCTTTTGGCGGCCCCTCCCTGTAGGCGTTCACCTGGGACGTGACAGGTCCCGGGGGATCGCCTGTCCACTCAGAGAGCACTGCACCGTTCGCGCATGCGCAGTGAGTGCCCGGCCGTAAAGCCGAAAGCTGTCACGGCCGGGTGCCCACACTATGAATGGAGGCACCGGTGGAGAAGGGGGGGAGAGGAGCGGAGCTCCGGGCGTCGCGTCGCTGGACAGTGGAACAGGTAAGTGTATGTTTATTAAAAGCCAGCAGCTACACTTTCCCGCTGGTAACGGCACACTCACTGAGGCATTGGCACGCATTTTTTTGATGGCATTTTGAATGCAGAGATACCGTGACGAGATCCTGAGGCCCATTGTTGTGCCATTCATCCATGACCATCACCTCATATTGCAGCATGATAATGCACGGCCCCATGTTGCAAGGATCTGTACACAATTCCTGGAAGCTGAAAACATCCAAGTTCTTGCATGGCCAGCATACTCACCGGACATTTCACCCATTGAGCATGTATGGGATGCTCTGGATCAGCATATATGACAGGATGTTCCAGTTCCTGACAATATCCAGCAACTTTGCACAGCCATTGTAGAGGAATGGACCAACATTCCACAGGCCACAATCAACAACCTGATCAACTCTATGCAATGGAGATGTGCTGCACTGCGTGAGTCAAATGGTGGTCACACCAGGTACTGACTGGTTTTCGGACTACCCGACCCCCAAAACTGCACATTTTAGAGTGGCCTTTTATTGTGGCCAGCCTAAAGACCCGTACACACGGTCGGACTTTTGGCCAACAAACTTCATTTTGAGCAAGTTGGACCAACAATCCGACCGTGTGTACGCTCCATCGGACAAACTTTTTTTGCTTTTTTCTTGTTTTCATCCGACAAAAGTTGGGTCTGCAAATGGACAAACTTTTGCCCAACAAAAGTCCGATGGAGCAAAGTCCGACCGTGTGTACAGAAAATCATCGGACTATTGTTCGATGGACAAAACAATTAATGTTAAAATCAACCAACAATAGCAGAAGTTGACCAAAGGGTGGCGGTAAAGAGCAGAAAAGAGCAGAAAAAACACTTGATGTTGCAAAAAGTTTGGGGAAAGTTTGCAGAAAAGTCCTGTGGTGTGTATGCTATGGGTGTTCCCGACCAACTCCGTTCAGACAAAAAACCACGGAAAAGTCTGATGGAAGTCCGACCGTGTGTACGAGGCTTTAGGCACACTTGTGTAATAATCATGCTGTTTAATCAGCATCTTGATATGCCACACCTGTGAGGTGGATGGATTATCTCGGCAAAGGAGAAGTGCTCACTAACACAGATTTAGACTGATTTGTGAACAATATTTGAGAGAAATAGGCCTTTTGTGTACATAGAAAAAGTCGTAGATCTTTGGGTTCAGCTCATGATAAATAGGGGCAAACACAAAAGTGTTGCGTTTATATTTTTGCTCAGTGTATATACAGTATATCTAGAGAGAGAGTGTGAAGATAAATTTGTACTTAGTAGTAGTAGTTAGTCAAATCCAACTGGACATAATCTGTGGTGTTGAGGACATTTCACTGCTTGTTCAAGCATGTTTCTTAAGTTCTCATGAATGTTAGGTACCTACCCTAGCATTTAAAAGCACACAGGAAACTCAGTCACCTTAATTCAGTAACCCCCTTTTTTACGTATTTTTTATAAAAAATAATAATAATAATTTTACTTTATTTTTTATTTATTTGTATTTATTTTTTGTAAGGGGCCCAGAGGTCCCTTGAGGCCTGGAGGTCCCCAGGGCCCTGGATCGCAACCCCCCCTTTTTTTTAAATAAAAATAAAAAAATTAATTTTTTTTTTTATAATTTTTTTTTTTAAGGGGCCCAGAGGTCCCCAGAGGCCCGGAGGTCCCCGGGGCCCCGGATGGTAACCCTCATTTTTTAGGTATTTTTTTATAAAAAAAATGTTTTTATTTTTTTATTTATTTTTTGTAAGGGGCCCAGAGGTCCCCAGAAGCCTGGAGGTTCCCGGGGCCCCGGATGGCAACCCCCCCTTTTTTTTTATAAATTATTTTTTTTTGTAAGGGGCCCAGAGGTCCCCAAAGGCCCGGAGGTCCCCAGGGCCCCGAATGGCAACCCCCCTTTTTTTTTTTTGTTATTTTTTTGTTCGTCAGCACCCAAAGCCCCCCTGGCCTCAACAATTCACGGCAGCAGCACCCTCCCGCTTTCCGCTTTAATTCACGGCTGCACCCCCCCGCTTCTCAATTTGCAGCGGCAGCACCCCCCGGTTCTCCTCTGCTCCAGGGGGCCCATGTCTGAAGCTGTGTAAGGGGCCCCAAAATTCCTGATGGCGGCCCTGGTTCCAAATACATAACCTAGTCCCATGGAGTGCAGAAGTCAGGGGCAAGTGTCAATTGTTCGAGTTACATGGCTGAAAGTGAAATATGTTGTCAAGTCACCGGGATAAAGATGGTAAAACGGTATTATGTTTGGGTGACAGATAGTGTTGAAGGCCACCCACCCCTCTTTGGAGAGTGTTCTTCCAGCTTGACATAGATACCTGGTTTGAAAGAGGCATGAAAGATGCTAACTGAGTTACCCTTGTAATAAATGATGGGGGTATTTTCTGACTCTTACTAGAACTAAAGATATGCTTAGATAAGCACTGAAAGACATGAGCATTACAGAACAAATCAGGTTGAATGTGACTAACTACTACCAGCTTTAGGTTAAAATGCACACCAGCAAACATTTTTAATAGGGCTGTGGAAATTAACTATTAATTCCTCGATTAATTTTTTTGATCGATCAAAATTCTTTTGATCGGTACTCACCTCTCAGCCGGCTTCCGGGTCTTCAGGGAGTTCCGTCAGAGATCCGGTGATGTCACGGACACCGGCGGGGCTTGCCGTGTCATCTGTAGGGCTCCTTTGCTGTGCCTTCATATCTGCATGCCGGCGGGACCTTACTATCTGCCACACGCAAGGGCTGTTACACTTCCCTCTATCACTTCCCTCTATCAACCTGGGATTCTACAGCCATCCACTGGGAGTTGTGATAGTTCCCTTCACGGGACATCTACATGCCGACGGACTGATGTTATAACCCCTCCTCATCTGGATTCAGCAGTGGTATCGTTGTACACATTTTTATACCAGTATCATACTTAGCTACATGTTTTTATGACTGGTTATGCTACCGTTTGGTATTACTCGCACCATTTTTACAGTTTATGTAGCTACATTGATTTTATCTCCAGTGCAATATTTATTTTGTTACCTACTTGAAGACTATAAAAGTTTTAATGCTATTCCCATCGAGCGCTGCCTTTGTGTGGTTTTTGTATCCTGCTATCCATTTTTCCAGTGGTTGGGAGCTGCACTGGGAATCGGCCTGCAAGGAGATCAGCTAAAAGTAGTTGGATCTGTATGTGCGTTATAATTAATCGAAATTAGTCGATTAATCGATTAAAAAAAAATTTGATTAATCGAACACGAAAATTGTAATCAGTAACAGCCCTAATTTTTAATTGTAATTTTATTAATGGAATCCAATCTGATCATCTGAATTCTCTATCTGGTACCAAGAGATGTAATCAGGGCCGGGACAAGGGGTGGGCAGGAGGGGCGGCTGCCCCTGGCGCAATGGTTTATTGCAGGGATGGAGGGGGCACCCAGACCCTAACCCTAAAGGAAAGGGGGGCGCAGTTTGGCATCTTTGCCCTGGGCGCTTGATGACCTTGTACCGGCACTGGATGTAATAATGTAAATCACCGTTCTTCACAAGTATCTACACTAACTTGAATTGCAAGGAAGAAAGGAGGTGCCTGATCAGTTGTTTTACTGAGCGCTCTAATTATTGAGAGCACTGGACTGCACAGTCATATGTAGACACCCCCAGATCTGCTGTAACAGGAAAGTAGAAGTAGGACTATGGAAGTGGAGATTGCTAGTAAAATGTATGTCTGATTGCATATCTATTGATTTGATTTAATTTGGACGTTTTAAAGAGTAAAAACATCACCTGCAATTCTAACTAAAGAGGATGACTCAACATGCTAGTCCCACTGCAGAGCAGCCAACATAAAAGACCACACTGAATGTCAATATGTAAAAAGCATGTAAAGAATGTCAGCACTTTTTCCCTTTAAGAGTATCGACAGACATTAATAATGCATTTTACAGCACATAAAAATGGCACTTTTTTCCTTTATAGCAAGAAGTCACTTTCTGTTTTAAAATAAGTCCAGAAATTGCTTCTCTATAACATTAAACTTTTTTAATTTTTTTTTTCCTTTACAAAATAGCGTTTCCTACATTTCTGGTACCTTATGGTAAACCCAAAGCATTCATAGCCAGAAAAAGGTTGCTCCTCCAAGATCACAGCCACAAAACCGCTGAAAGGCTTTTAAATGAGTAGTTATAACCATAGGCGTGCGCAGCCTATTGCATTAGGGTGTGCACCCCAAAGCTTAAAACACACATACCTCTCTCTGCAGCCTCAGCTGCATGGGACAATAAATGAATGGGAAGTGCTCTGTGCTGAGTGGCTTCCTGTTCATTCACAAACTGAAGCATAGTAAACACAGTTTACTATGCATTAGTTATAAATGAACACAGTGAGTGCGTTCATTTAGAAAAGGAAGGCGCTGGTACATTACATATTTACTGGCCCCGTCCCCCACTCTCCATCCTGAAACATCCCCCACAGCAGCTGAAGGGAGAGGAGGGAAGCCAGCAGCACCACATGGCGGGATGGGTCGGGCAACGCAGAGAAAGCCCAGGCAGTATGGGGAATCGACACTGCACGTAATGATTAGGGTGTGCCCAGGCACACCTGGCACACCCCCTGCACACGCATATGGTTATAACTGTCTTACAGCTTAGGTAATGCTCCATGGACACGTAGCCCTCTGTTCCACCAGTGTTAGTCAATCCATTCACACAGTTCAGTTGCTAAACTGGTTTCCTTGCATCCTAAATCTTGTTTCCAGTTCCAGCCACACAGCTCCTAATGTTGCATGTCCATGTCCCCAGCCTCCATGTCACATGCAAATACAGACTTTTATGTTCTCCTATGGGGGGGGGGGGTTACAAAAAAGCATCAACAAGACTGTATCCCAACTGATGTTGAACTGGAACGAAGCCTGCAGTTAAAAAACAAAAAACTGCTTTACCGGTTAGTGTCTTGCACTGGTATGCGCAAATTTGCAAGAATACATGCAAATACATGCATATGCCTCATTTGTCATGCGCAAATATGCATAGGTGCAAATAAGTGCAAATACACAAACGCCCAAAATTACTTCCAGAAATGTTGATGCTCAAACATCAGTACCGCGTGCAAGAGGCCTTAGGCTCCCTCAATGCCCAACATATTTTTATCTAGACATGTGCAATTCGTTTAAAGTGGTTGTAAACCTAGTTACACCACTTGTACCTACAGATAAACCTATAGTAAGGCTTACCTGTAGGTACTGTAAATATCTCCTAAACCTGCCGTTTCTTCTGCCGCTGTGCTGCACATGCGCAGGATTGACGTCATCGCGGCTCCGGCCAATCAAAGTGCCGGAGCCCACGAACCCGGAAATAACTCTGGGAGACATGTTGCCGGTCACAGCACTGTGCGGGGACCGCTGCAACAGCTTTGATCTAAGGTAAGTATTTCATAATGTGCTAGTATGGAATGCATACTAGCTCATTATGCCTTTGTCTTACACGTTTTTTTTTTTTTTTTCGGGTTTACAACCAATATAAGTCTGAATACAAATTTGGACTAACTTTTGGTTACATCCGAATCTCAGAATGACAATAGTAATTAATTTATTTTTAAATTTGATTCGTTTTGTTTCGTGTATTCCAAGTTTTTGGAACAATTCAAATTCGGATCAATCAAAAAATGTTCGACCAATCCGAATTTTGTGTGACAAATAGCAGGTAGTTAAGTGTGTACCCAGCTTTAGATACAAGTCAGGTTTTAGACATCCTCTGGAACATAAATATTTTTGGTAAGGGCTGTTACATTCTCTGCAATAAAGTAAAAAGCCTTCTGTGTTTAGCTTACCTGATTCCAATCTCAATCCAGCGCTGTGCCCAAGAGCAGCAGCTCTCTATGCTCTTTCTCTTCTCATTGGACATCAAGGCAGCAGCGGGAGCCATTGGCTCCCGCTGCTGTCCATCACAGCCTGTAAGGAAGGAGCGAGATGTGGGGCCGAGCTGTGCTGTGTGTGTGTCACTGGACAGCAGGGGTGGCGCTTGAAGAGTATCTGTGAGTGCCAAGCCAAGGACCCAGCAGGTAAGCGGGGGTGATGCTTGAGTAAGATACTGAGTAATGGAAGTTGAAGAGCTCAAGGGATCCAGTGGCGATTGGGTCTGAAAGTCTAATGAGACACTGGGAGCTCTGTGAGTGAAGACCTAGCGTGTGAGAACTATTCTGTGTTACCAATAGTTAAGTATAATTACCGTTAGTGACTGTAACAAGATTTGTTGCCATAGGAGACAGCGGTCCTACCTATACAGACGTGGTATCTGGCTGGAGGCCTTCCCCTGTATAGCTGTCTACCTATAGAAGTCTTGGAGTCTGACAATTATCATTGCATCTACTTAAGGGTGTCCCGGCCCTAACCCTCTCTCCCACAGTTCTTGTTCAAGAAACAATAAATCTCTTTGCATTCAAAAAGTGTCTGGCGCCCATCACATCAGCTTGTATCACACCCACCATGCCTTGTAACCCACTCTACCAAGAAGGATGTCGGCTCTCCCTGACTCTGGAAGCCACCATTAGGCCTCTAGAGGTTCGGGACCTTGCTACAATGGAAATGGGAAAACCAAATGCACATGTCATCATAGGAATCAGTGGTCCAACAAAAGAAAAATACTTGCCAGGTTCCTGTGAAGAGGAGCAACAGGCTCGCTGTAAAGAATGCAGGCTCACTTCCTTGGCCATCAGGCAATGGGGTTGATTTACTAAAGGCAAATAGATTGTGCACTTTGGAAAGTGCAGTTATACTCTGCAAATGCAGTTACGCCAGAGCTTAGTAAATGAGGTAAAGATTTACTGTGCAAAGAAAACCCAATCTCGTGCAAGGAAAATAAAAAAAACTGCATTTTTACTTGCACATGATTGGATGATGGAAGTCAGCAGAGCTTCTGCTTATTTACTAATCTCTGGAGCAACTGCTCCTGCAGTGTGCAACTGCACTTTACAAAGTGCACAGTCTATTTGCCTTTAGTAAATCAACCCCAATGTTTCTTTGATGCATTTTATATCACATGATGGGATTTCCTAAAATTCGGACCCCCCTGCTTTGTGGGTGGCTGAATATTTTTGCAGAAGTTAGAACAGAGTTCAAGGTCAAGTTACAGGCATTTTTAAAAATGTCCGACACCAAGTGTTATCTTTGATGAGATACTTCCAATAGATGCTACATGCAGTCTCTAAAGATGATGGGAAAATGTAATGTTATGTAGCCGGTATTTAGATTTGGGGGGGGGGGGCATCTGGGTCATTTAACCCAGATGTACTAATTGTTAGGGAATCTGAGAATCCCCTTTGTGGTACTTGGAGGACTCTGGTGGTACAAGGTTCCCTGTGGCCTGCAGGTGGCGTTGTCACCCTGAGTCGGAGTTGAACAGACTGTTCCTTTTTTGTCCTTTCCTGGCACTGGTACAGCGGGGCGGGGAACCCGCTGTGACGCAAAAGGAGAGGAGATAAAAGGGGCGGACGCCCTGACCTTGGGGTTCAGAGTTGGAGGACGCGGCCGCGCCCAGGCACCTTCGGCCTGGGTGCTGGCGTTCCGGAGATCCGGACCCAGGTGCCCTTGACCTGGCCGGAGCGAGGGATGGAGTCCATCCCAGGCACCTTAAGCCTGGGGTGAGGTACTATGACCAAGGCCTGGGGCCCAGTAACTTTGACTGGGTTCCGTGAGGGTGGAGGAGTCAGAGGGGCCCTAAGGTGTTGGGACCCGTATCTGAGGTGAGGAGGCCAGGGAGTGTAACCCTTCCGGATAGCCCAGTACAGCATTAATCCGGTGACAGCGGGGCCTCTGGTAACTCCCTTGGAGGGATGTCTTCCCCCTGACAGGGGCTGCAACGTAGCGAAGGTAACTCCAGTTCCTGTTCACTAGAGTCGCTGGAAGAGACTCTGAAGCCATAAAGTCCATTTAACAGCTACTGTGCTTAGCAACCGTTGGTGAAACCTCAACGGTTTCGTTTTCTTTGAGGATTGTGCCTTGACCTACTCCCCACCAATACTGAACTGTTTTATGGGTCTCAAACTGTCTGCTCGCAGAGGACTATTTGTTTGCCGTTATGGAACAAATAAGTGTTGGACCTTTTCAGTGTGTGGTACTCCAATTACTGGGAGCAAAGGGGGGTTATCAGCAGAACAGACTTGGCTCCGAGCGTATACACAGCCCGGGTGTAATTAGATGCTGGCCTTCACCTCTACATGCTGAAATCTAGAGGACATGGGCCGTGGCGCACCTCGCTCTCCCCTTCAAAGTACCCCTAGACCGAAGCCAAAGTATCCACTAAAGAAGAGAGAGAGGGTGAGGCCACTACAGTTACTTATTACAACAGTAGGATAACAATCTGATGACAGAAAACAGACCCTTTAAGTTATCATACACGTGTAATATCTGCAGAACAACAACATTTAAGGGATTGTAATGACATTTGCTAAAATTCTTGTAATGTTTATAGCTGACTCTTTTTTTTATCAGCAACGCTGAAGTTTCACATTAAACTGGCCACATACTTTTAAATGCTGTCAGATGTGTTAAAACAATCTGACAACTAAGCTTAGTGAATGAGTTGCAGCTGTGCTATGCAAACAAAAATCTAGAGGTTAATTTTCCTTGCATGTGTTGTCATTGTAAATTGAATTTTCACCACATTCACTAAGGTAAGTAAAAATTCCCTCACAAAGAGAAGTTCACTTTGCAAAGTACACATACTCTACTCCTTTAGTAAATTAGCCAAATGGTGTTTTAAACTATTACATGAGATTGTCTGGCTTTATAATACAATGAAGTAAAAGCTGAAAAAATTCACATACAATTTATTTATTTTTGTCCCCAATTTAAAGTTATTGTAAACTTTTCTTTCTTTTTAAAATAATGAAACATGTTATACTGGCACAGAGCAGCCCGATCCTCCTCTTCTAGGGTCCCCTGCTGGCACTCCTTGCTCCTCTTATTCTCAGTGTGCCACCATAGGAAGCGGCTTCCTATGGTGGCACATCTGCAGGCTCGATCCTGAGCCATGCTGCCTGTGCCTATAGACAAAGACAGTGTGGCTTGGCCCTGCCCCCACTCCCTTAGCACAGAATTTGATTGACAGCAGTAGGAGTCAATGGCTCTCCTTGCTATCAATCTGTCCTGTGAGGAGGGAGAGAGAGGAGAGAGTTGCATCATCTGTGCACAGTGCTGAATCGAGATTGGGCTCAGGTAAGTATAACAGGGGTTAAAAGGAGGGGGGTCCTGGAATTGCTCTGATCCATCCTGGAAGCCCTGAGAAAAGGAGGACCGCTGCGCCGGCTGCGTGTGTTATGACAGATAATCACACATGGAGGTAAGTGCCGTAGGGACCAGGGGGGTGAGGAGGGTGTAGAGTGTTAGTTCACCTTTTCATTTTTTTCTGAAAGGAACTTACACTTTAATTTAGTTAGTATGTGAGGGAACAACATTTAAAGATTGCTAACATCCTCACTAGAACTTTCTCAAAGTTTACTAATTGTATAAAAATATCTGAAAAGTGAACTTTATCTGGGACAGTGGCATTGCTATGGGGGTGCAGGGGGTGCGGAGCACACCTGGGTGACACCCACCAGAGTGTTGACACCATCAAGTAGGAAGTCATATCCGACCACAATGGTGTCACCCCTATCCATGACAGCGCACCAATCAGCACGCCAGCACCGACTACATAATTTACAGGGGTTGGTTTGGAGTGCACACCGTGACCGTGCGCTGCCAGCCCAAAACTAGCCTGCCCAGCGCCCTGCAGAACACTGTGGCAGGCTAGACAGGAGAGAGCCTGATGCACTAGCCTGTCCATTGTCTACTGCTCTGTCCTCCTCCTGCTGTCACTTGGCAGCGGCAGGACAGGACACTGTTGCAGGCTGGGGGGGGAGAGCCGTGCCGATGTGGCAGCGCGGTAAAACATGGTGTCACCCCCCCCCTGGGAGACACCATGGTGACAACCCTTGTGACATAACTGATCTGATAATTGTCAGATAAAATAGGAAATATAATTTGTTGCTGTTGGTAACACAAACATTTTTTTTGCAGACTCTTTTATACATAAATCACTTGTTTTCCAGCCCTACAATTTAGCAACAACTTTACTTTCTATATAGGACCTTCAAAAAGCTGCATTGTCTTGAGGGTCTGTATAATTAGCTTATTACCATGATTAAGTGGTAAAGCATAGTAATTTTCTTTATTGGGTATTAGGTAAAGATAGTACACTTTACCTGCTGTACTAACAGAACTTTCACTGCTTGTACAGTGCCTTAAAAAAGTATTCATACCCCTTAAAAAGTTTTTTGAAAAGTGTGGCGTGCATTTGTATTCAATACTTTGTAGAACAACCTTTCACTGCAATTATAGCTGCAAGTCTTTTTGGGGATGTCTCTACCAGCTTTGCACATCTAGAGAGTGACATTTTTCTTTGCAAAATAGCTCCAGCTCTGTCAGATTGGATGGAGAGCTTCTGTGAACAGCAATTTTCAAGTCTTGCTACAGATTCTCAATTTAGGTCTGGATATTGACTGGAACATTATAACACATGAATAAGCTTTGATGTAAACCATTCCATTGTAGCTCTGGCTGTATGTTTAGGGTCGTTGTCCCGCTGGAAGGTGAACCTTTGCCCCAGTCTCAAGTCTTTTGCAGACTCTAACAGGTTTTCTTCTAAGATTGCCCTGTATTTGGCTCCATCCATCTTCCCATCAACTCTGACCAGCTTCCCTGTCCCTGCTGAAGAAAAGCATCCCCACAACATGATGCTGCCACCACCATGTTTCACGGTGGGTATGATGTGTGTAGTGTTAGTTTTCCGCCACACATAGCGTTTTGCTTTTAGGCCAAAAAGTTCAATTTTGGTCTTATCTGACCAGAGCACCTTCTTCCACATGTTTATCCACCATGTGTTTTCTCGCAAACTGCAAACAGGACTTCTTATGGCTTTCTTTCAGTAATGGCTTTCTTCAAGCCACAGATTCTCCCACCTGAGCTGTGGATCTCTGAAGCTCCTCCAGAGTTACCATGGACCTCTTGGCTGCTTCTCTGATTAGTTCTTGCCCAGCCTGTCAGTTTAGGTGTATGGCCATGTCTTGGCAAGTTTGCAGTTGTGCTTGGGATATTTTTTTTTATACCCTAACCCTGCTTTAAACTTCTCCACAACTTTACCCCTGACCTGTCTGGTGTGTTCCTTGGCCTTCATGATGCTGTTTGTTTACTAAGATTCTCTAACAAACCTCTGAGGGCTTTACAGAACACCTGTATTTATACTGAGATTAAATTACACACAGGTGGGCTCTGTTTACTAATTAGGTGACTTCTGAAGGCAATTTGTTCCACTAGATTTTACTTAGGGGTATCAGAGTAAAGGGGGCTCAATACAAATCCACGCCACACTTTTAAAAAAAAAACTGTAAAAAAAAATTGAAAACCATTTATCATTTTACTTCAACTTCACAATTTTGTGCCACTTTGTGTTGGTCTATCACAGAAAATCCCAATAAAATACATTTATCTTTTTGGTTGCAGCATGACAAAATGTGGAAAACTTCAAGGGGCATGAATACTTTTTCAAGGCACTCTAGTTGGCCATCTGTTCTGGTAAGAATTAGGTGGAACCATACGATTCTCAATTATGGTTGCATTGATTAAAATATGTTTTGTGTGTACAGTATTCTTTTCTCTTTTGTGACACATTAATCTGTCAAGCCTGAGGTGACCTTAACCTCGGTTTCTGCATGATCTCTGCCAAATGTTAAAGAAAGATTTACAATCTTCATGCATGTTGCACAATCGATCCAAATAAACCCTATTTTTCCCAGTTTTGATATAATTTATACCATTGCCACCTCTAATGACACATCACATGGGTCAGAGAAAACAGGAATATCAAGACATCCAGCTAAATCATTTTTCTACACTGAATTCATGCATCGTACTAAACTAAAGATCAGTGAATGTGAACTAAATACAGCATTACCTGTATGTATCTTTTAATATATGGTGATCACATTTTTGACTGGATCATCTGTTCCCACCTGAAATTATAGATGAAAATCATCATAACCCTGTTGCAATGACCCCTGTGTATGAAATGCCCAGAGTTTCAGTACACAAAGCATTCCTAACACTCAAGCCTCGTACACACGGCCGAGAATCTCGTCGTAAAAAACACGTCGTTTTTTTTGACGAGATCCTTGGACAAGAAACTTGTCCCGGCCGAGTGTACACACGCTCATTTCAAAGAACCCGCGGTTCTTTGAAGGGAGCGAACGCGGTGATGTAATTGAATACGACGAGCATGCGCTCGTCACATTCGATGCCGTCGCCGCCATCTTTGTACACCCTATCCTATGCCTAGGAAGCTACCGCGCATACGTCGAAGTCATTTCGAGCATGCGCGGCTTCCCGGAGGACAGGTAAGTGTACACACACACAATTTTCCTGTCGCATCATGGCAGCATACACCTTTGGGTTGTGGCTCCGCCCTCACAACCTGATAGGACCGTTTAACTATTAAGCCCAGAGAGGGCCCCCGCCCAGGTATTCTCTTTTTTTTCCTCACCTAAGACCTGACAAGGTCAGCAAAGATGAAGAACCCCCTTACCGCTTCGCCCCAGCCAGGTTCGGCCTCTCCTGGGTGGAAGTCCTATCCTATACAGCCTCTAAATGAGCTATATGGAAGGAACCCCACTCTGATGGTCTCAGGGGTATGTACCAGCTTTCTATTACAAACCTTAAATAGGTTTTTTTCTTGGCAGCGACCTCCAGTCCCTCTGTGCACCCTTTCACTAACCTGAGCTTTGTAGTTCCTCAAGCATCCTAGTCCGATGTATGCCAGCTCCTCACAGACCTTAACTAGGTCTCTATAGCGGCCCTCAGCTCTCCTGGTAAAAAACGGGCTTTCAGCGACCTGTAGTCCCACAGCAGGCATAGCGCTGAGCGTCCAGCTACTTCCGCGCATGTGCAGACAGAGAAAGGTATCCACAATGGTAATTCCTGTGTAATTCCAGTTTCCAAGATGGCGCCAGCTCTCTCACAACGCTACGGTGCATGCGCGCTCATGACGCCATCACTGGGCGACGGCGGCGGCAGTTTTAAAAACCAAATCCTTTCTGCTGCTTTTTCTCTTGAACACTGCACCTGTCAACAGCGTTTTTCGGTGGGATAGATTGCACTACTGTCTCCTCCTTAAGGTAAGCTTCTTAAAATCTATTTCCTTACTGGGTCTCACCTTTTCCTACTACCTGCACACTCATACCACTATCTGTTGTAGGGAACTCAAGAGGTTAGACTATATCACTCCTCATGGAGATCACTGCTCCGGTAGACCATCACCAGCCTAATAGGTAAGGGGGGGGGGAAAGATTGGTAAGTAGTGAGGATTGAAAAAGAGAGCCTGTCACTAATGCTGTCTAAATTGGACAGCCCTATCAGGTCGGCCAGATCATCAGATTCAAGACGACAAGAGCCATCCAGAAGGAGCCCAAGCCATAGACAAAGCCGCTCAGATCGCGGTAGAAGTCGTTCACGCACAGGACGAAGTCGCTCAAGTTGCAGAAGGAGCCGTTCAAAATCCTATTCACGGCACAGACACTCCTACAGGAGGTCTCCTTCACGTAGACGCTCTCCTCCCCCTCAGCATTCCCGTCCATCAAGGAGTTCATGCTGGGTTTGCGGTGCCATAGCACTTCCGGACAAGCTGGCCTGTCGCACATGCTTGGACGAAGCAACTAGAGAGAGAGAGCCAAGCAGAGAACCGGCTATATTTACATCCCTGCAAATCGCAGAGTCAGAAACAAGCAGATCAGTGCAAGGCACTTCACCTGCGACTCCCTCCACATCTAAAAAGTCAGACCCCCTATCTGACAATGAGGACGTGAAGTTATCCACTGGGTTTGACTTCGCACTTATAGAACCCTTCATAAAGTCAGTGAAGGAAGCCATAGAATGGGAAGAGGAAAAAGAAACTCCGCAAAAAGCGAAGAAATACTTTCCGAATCTCAAAAAAGAACCAGAAACCTTCCCATTTATAGAAGAACTGGAGGAATTAATTAAAGACGAATGGCAAAAACCTGAGAAGAAGACCAGTCTCAGCAATAGACTTGCCAAGCTATACCCATTAAAGGAATCCAGTGCCAATCCACTAGTAACTCCACCAGTGGTAGACTCCTCCCTGATGCGCCTAGCCCGGCACGTAACTCTTCCAATAGAAGATGCGACTACATTCAAAGATGTATTGGACAGAAAGATCGATTTGGATCTTAAGAGAGCCTACCTATCCGCAGGTGGTGCCTGCAGACCCGCAATAACATTAGCAGCAGTGGGAAGGGCTATCTCAAGTTGGTCCTCCAACGCCGAGAAGTTGGTAGCAGAAGGAGTAGAGCAAGAGCGAGTAATCTCAGCGCTCCAGGAACTCAGCCTTGCAGGCGACTTTGTCGCAGAAGCCTCGGTAGACATGATTGAGTCAACATCCAGAGCAATGTTAAGCTCAGTAATGGCCAGGAGGGCACTCTGGCTAAAACCATGGTCAGCAGACCCCTCCTCAAAATCCAACTGGTGTAAAATCCCATTTGACGGCACAAACCTCTTCGGAGAAAAACTGGACTCGGCCATTTCAAAAGTCACCGGCGGGAAGTCTGGACTCATCCCTTCAGTCAGAAGGCCTAGACAACAAAGGGCACCCACATTCAGACTGAACCTCCCAGATAGATACAGGGAAGCAAAGTCCTACAAGCCTGGCAGGGAGTACAGAAAAAATTGGAAGAATCCACAATCTTCCTTCCTAAAAATCCAAAAGTCTAAGACCCCTACCCCGGGGGAACAGAAGTCTTTTTGAAGATACGTCCGCCCAACCAGCCGTAGTAGGAGCCAGACTAAAGGACTTCAAGCAGGTTTGGGTGGAGATAATAAGAGACCCATGGACAGTGGCTACTGTCCAAGACGGACACAAATGGAGGTTCAAGAATCGACCTCCCAGAGACCAATTCATCAGAACCAGAATTCCAACATCCCGAGAAAAGAAACTCATATTGGCAGAATACGTCCAGGATCTAATCCATAAACAGGCCATAGTGGAAGTCCCACCTCCACAAAGAGGAAAAGGTTTCTACTCCTCTCTGTTCTTGGTAAAGAAAAAGACTGGGGATCTGCGTCCCGTCCTAGACCTAAAAAGTCTCAATCGCTCAATCCTGGTGGAGACTTTCAAGATGGAAAGTCTACAATCAATCCTCTATGCCATAAATGTAGGCGATTGGATGCTCTCTGTGGATTTAAAGGACGCTTACCTGCATGTTCCCATTCACGCAGCATTCCAAAAATTTCTCCGCTTTTTGGTAAATCACCAACATTTTCAGTTCCAAAGTCTCCCGTTCGGGATCTCTACCGCTCCCAGAACATTTACCAAGGTCCTGCTACCAGTGATAGCTCTACTAAGGGAGCAAGGATTAAGAGTCCACCACTATCTGGACGACATCCTACTGCTGGCAGACAACCAAGAATCTCTTCTACTCCACTGAGACACTTTAACAACCACCTTGCAAAAATTTGGGTGGCTGATAAATTGGAAGAAAAGCAATCTCCAACCCACTCAGAGAATGGTCTTCCTGGGGGCAGAACTGGATACCAAACTCAACACCATAGAACTCCCCCGAGAGAAAATTCCCATCATAATCCAGAGGGCAAAGAGATTACTCTTATCCAACACACTCCCAGCCAGAGAATGTCTCAGCATCATGGGGTCACTATCAGCAACCATTCCTATGGTCCAATGGGCCCAGTGGAACACAAGACCTCTCCAAATGTCATTTCTGACACAGTGGAACGGGGTGTCGATGTCCCAACGAATCACCATCCAAAACAAGGTCAAACAATCACTATGGTGGTGGACCCGGTTGCACAACCTAAAAAGGTACAAACACATAGTCACCCCTCCCCAGGAGGTGATTACTTCAGATGCCAGCAGGGAAGGCTGGGGAGCACACTACCAGCAACTCGCAGTTCAAGGCCGTTGGTCTTTCGAGACACAGGATGTAGTATCGAACATCCTGGAGATGAAAGCAGCTTTCCAAGCGCTACTAGCCTTCAGTCCTCTCCTGAAAGTGAAAGAAGTCCTGTTGAGGATGGACAACAGGGTGGCAGTTGCCTATATCAACAGGCAAGGCGGCACCAAAAGCCGATCCATGATGCAGGAAGTCCGCCCAGTCCTCGAATGGGCGCAAGTGAACCTGTCGGGGTTAACGGCGTTATATGTCCCAGGAACGCAGAACCAGCTGGCCGACACGCTAAGCAGAAGCTTCGTTTCCAACAACGAATGGGCTCTGAGTCACCAAGCCTTTTCCCTCATAGCAAGAACTTGGGGCATGCCAGATATAGACCTGGCAGCAACTCCAGACAATGCGAAGTGCCGGAGGTACCTGACAAGAACCCCCTGCCCTTCAGCGGAGGGGACAGACTGTCTACAATACGAGTGGAACTTCCATCTGGGTTACATCTTCCCCCCGACACCTCTCATACCGAGATTCCTTCTCAGGCTCAAGAGGTCATCTTCCACAGTGATAACAATCCTTCCATTTTGGCCGAGACGACCATGGTTCACCACTCTCCTTCAGCTGAATACAGCAAAACCTTTACCGCTTCCACCAGCAGTGGACCTACTCTCCCAGGGACAACTTCTTCATCCATCACCGGAAAGAATGCACCTGACAGCCTGGAGATTGAAAGGGCTAGGTTCTTAAACCAAGGCTGCTCCCAAAAAGTGGTAGATACTCTTCTTCAAGCCAGAAGATACACCACCAACAATACCTATAAGAGGATCTGGGATAAGTTTCTCTCAGTAGCACAGCAACAAAACTGGAACCCATCTTCTCCAACAGTTGCTCAAATCCTTGAGTTTCTCCAGTTAGGCCTAGAGAAAGGTCTCGGGTCAAGCACTTTAAAAGTTCACGTGTCAGCATTATCAGCTATGACAGGAGTCAAGTGGGCACAAGAGCCACTAGTCATTCAGTTCCAGAGGGCATGCCTAAAGTTAAAGCCTCCCAGAAAACCTTCCTTCCCAACTTGGGATCTTTCGGTCGTACTAGAAGCTCTATCACAAGAACCATTTTTTCCATTAGAAAACATCTCCTTGTGGGACTTAACACTTAACAAGTCACTTTCTTAATCGCAATAACATCAGCCAAAAGAGTCTCAGAGATGCAAGCTTTATTGGCGAAAGAACCATACTTGATCATCTACCCGGACAAAGTAGTCCTAAGACCATCCGATTGGTTTATTCCAAAGGTGTCATCCTCCTTCCA
Organism: Rana muscosa; assembly: GCA_029206835.1. Lineage (NCBI taxonomy): Eukaryota > Metazoa > Chordata > Amphibia > Anura > Ranidae > Rana > Rana muscosa. The sequence continues at coordinate 34,026,786 of JARGYO010005626.1, forward strand.
CTTCAATCAGGAGATTAACCTTCCTGCTCTCTCCACAGAACAAGGGGATCCACATCCGCTGGATGTAAGAACTAACATCCTAACCTACCTGTCAACAACAAACGACCTTAGGAAGTCGGAAAACCTCCTGGTTATCCCACACGGCTTTAGAAGAGGTCAAGCAGCAACCTCTCGCACCATCGCAGCATGGCTGGTGAAGATCATCAAAAAGGCTTATTCTCTGAGTAAAACGCAGATACCCGAGGGCTTAAAGGCACACTCTACAAGGGCAATGGCGACCTCCTGGGCGGCCTACTGCAGAGTGTCCTCGGAAACTATTTGCCGAGCAGCGACCTGGTCCTCAAGGAATACCTTTATTTCTCATTACAAGGTGGACTCTGCCAGATTATCCACGGCAGAGTTCGGACGAGCAATTATTCAGTCCAACACCTCTATTCCATGTAAATAAATATCTTTAATTCTTTATGCTCAGACCCACCCAGTCTGCGAGTTATTCACCCAAAGGTGTATGCTGCCATGGTGCGACAGGAAAATGGAAAATTGTATACTCACCTTTCCGTAATTTTCCTTTCCTGTCGCATCTTCATGGCAGCATACAGATGCCCACCCGTCTGAGGTGAGGTGTATATATATACTAGAATACCTGGGCGGTGGCCCTCTCTGGGCTTAATAGTTAAACGGTCCTATCAGGTTGTGAGGGCGGAGCCACAACCCAAAGGTGTATGCTGCCATGAAGATGCGACATGAAAGGAAAATTACGGAAAGGTGAGTATACAATTTTCCATTTTCTCGTCGAGAAACAGGCTGACGAGAATCTCGACGAGAAAATAGAGAGCAGGTTCTCTATTTTCTCGTCGAGATTCTAGTCGGTTTTCTTGACGAGAAACCATACACACGAACGAATTTCTCGGCAAGAAATCTCTGCCAGCAAGTTTCTTGCTGGTTCTTGCCGAGAAACTCGGTCGTGTGTACGAGGCTTCAGATACAATACATGTATGGCACTAGGCTCTAGGGTGACTGTTGGGGATACCAAAAAAATTCTGCACTTCAGTCCCTTACGTATTACGTCAATTTCAGCTTCATAGGCCTTTAGACTTTTTGAGGAGGAAGTCAGCAGTTAAAGCCTTTTTTTAGGAATCTAGAGATGAGCTGCAAGTTCGGGTCAGCAATGAGTTAGATCATGCTTAATACGCGATACTTGTCCTGAATGGCCAAGCAATCTCTTAGGACCTGTGACACGTCCCAGAAGATTGCAGGGAGGGAGGGGGAGAGGAGAAGTTGCCTAGGCAGCATGAGCGGAAGTGGGAGTTGGGTACCTGTCAGAACTAGAAACCCATTCCCCCCTCAAAAAATTACATGCCAAATGTGGCATGTAAGGGGGTTAGGAGTACTTAAAGCAGAAGTTCGACCTTTGGGTGGAACTCCATTTTAAAGTGCAACAATAAAAATAAATCCTTTAAACATAGTGCCTAGTGGGTCCCCTTAGTCTGCCTGTAAAGTGGCACATCTATACCGTGTACAGAACCTGCTGCAGCAAAACTGACACTTCTAAAGAAAAAAATAAAATAAAAACTCCATGTAAATTGCTGGCAATACAATACCATTCCCAGAAAAATAAAAATTTAAAAAAACACAGCATGCCCCCCCCCCAATCTATACCAGGCCCTTCGGGTCTCTGAGCCTTTTGAAGATATTATGTACTGTAGATGATCCATTAAGGGCACATGGGCGCTGACCCCCCCATTCAGTGTGTTTTTTTGAGGCACCCATTAGAGCCAGAGGCTCTGAGCAGGGGAAGGAGAAGCTGCGTATGATACCCATTGCTCTGATGCCTGCAGGGGAGAGCAGGGAAAGCCGTCCGTGATTGCCCGCCATGGATGGGGTAAGTGCACCGACTGACCAAACTGGGTGCACTGTTTTCCGTCCCCCCCCACAAAAAACTACCACCAGCCGCCACTGAGATGATGACAAATTTAAAGTCTTTGCATTTTTTTATTGGGGAACATTATAAATTGTTCAACAATTTTTAGACACAGCTTTTAACAGATTGGTGAAACTCTGCCCTTCTTTACTTCTGAGACACTAAGATGCCCTTCATCATGTTACTGACCTGTTGCCAATTATTAGTTGCAAAATCTTCGAATCTTCTAATCTTCAGAACTATTTTGAGACATATTTCTGCCATAAATTTCACAATTACCTCCAAAAAAGTCAATTTTCTCAGTGTAAAAATGTCTCTGCATGAAGGTAAAAACCCTTCTGTATGCAGCAGCTCCCCAATACTTTCCTGAGCCCCATTGCAATCCATTGATGTGCATGAGAGCCTCGGCTCTCCGGAGAATTTCCCTCCTCATTGGCTGAGACTGTCAATCACAGCCAGTGAGCCAATGAGGAGAGAGAGGGGTTGGAACCGAACCGCGGCTGTGTGTGAATGGACACACAGAGCAGCAGCTCGAGAGCGAGCCTTGCTGTGGGGGCACTTGGCAGGAGGGAGGGGCCAGAAGTGCTGGTAGGGGACCCGAGAAGAGGCGGATCGGGGCTGCTCAAAGCAGGTAAGTATAACATGTTTTGTTTATTTTTTATTTATTTTTTATACAAGCCTTTAATACCACTTTAGGAGTTGGGGGGGGGGGGTGTTTGGAGGCCCTTATTTTATAAAGGGAACTTGCAGATTCTGATAAGTTCTACCCCTAGAGCATTACATCTTATAAATCATAAAAGCTTTGTAATAATTTTTTTGGGGGCCCCCTCACCATATTTTTTCGTTTTTTTCTCGTGTTCCCCCTCAAAAACCATACCAGACCCTTACCTGGTATAGTTGTGGCATGGGACCCCATGCCATATTTTACAAAAACAATGAAGCCAGCTGGGAAATGTAGTTTAGCAGCAGCAGGTTTTTGTTTTTTTTTGCTTTCTAAATGTCACTTTGCTGAAGTTCATTGCATTGGTCCACAGCTTCATGTGCAATTTTAAGGCATCCCCATCCATGTTATTTAAATAAGCTGTGTATTGTCAATGTTGTCCTTAAGGCCACTTTAAAAGACTTGCTGAAGATTTTTTTTTTCTGTTATTTTTATTTGGATCGGAACATGTCTCCTATGGCAGTGCCCAGTTACCCATGCCTTTTTTAAGTAAAAGTTTACAAAGTTTAACATGTACAAAGAAAGCAATGTAGACAATTTTGTGTACATCCTGTTAAGTAATAAAATATCAAGAGGTCCTCATATCTATTTTAAAGTTCAACAATAATTCTCGACCATTTCATAATAAGGTATGGAATTAACATAATTGCGTAAAATGTTCGGTAAGGCTGGATTCACACCTATTCAGTTTTAGTGCTTTTTGCATTTTGCAGATTTGCACTACAGTCCATTTAACATGGTTTCCTATGGAACACGTTCTGTAGTGCAAAGCTGCAAATTGCAAAAAGCACTAAAAATGCATAGGTGTGAATCCAGCCTAATATTGTATGAAATCAATGACAAATGCTAATCTTTCATTTGATACTAGTGTTCACACATGTTGGGACTAATGCTGGCCCACCTGGGGCTTTGAATGGCTTCAATATGAGTATGAATTATATCTGCATTACCTATAGAAAGAGAAAGGAAAGAACAAGCTCTTTTTCTTTTGGTCTGTAAATTAACACATTTTTAACTATCATACACTGATTATTTGATTTATTCTACTCCAACTTCAAAAGAGAGATACAAACATGTAAGGCAATTATAATATTGTCTCTGAATAAATCACTTGTAAGGCCATAGCTTAAAGGACAACTTCACTTTTAGTAGAATTTGTTTTTTAGCACAGAAATAATTAGCGGAATATAGCCAGTATTTTTATTTTCCATTTTCATATTGACATAAATATCAGGTAATGAATATATAAACATGTTCTACAAGGCCTCTTTCACACTTGTGCAACTTATACTGTGACCTGGGACTACAAAGTCGCATGACAAGTCATTCTCCATGATTTCCAATGATAACCATTCGTAATATGTGCGACTTCAAGTCGTGCCGACTTCCAAGTAGTCCCTGTACTACTTTGGTCCGACTTTCATGTGAGTTGAGGTCCATGTGCCTCAAGTCTACAAATCGCGTGGCTTTTAAGTCACGGCAGTGTGAAAGGGGACTTACAATTACTTTTTAGGGTTCATAGATATTTCAGGGTTACTAACCATTCTGAAGTGAGGCACACACTATGAGAAAATCGAGCAAACATTTTCATCCGAGGAATGATCGTACGATTTTTGACAGCCAACATCGGCCTTCTGAACAAAAATTTCCAAAGGTACAGACTCCAAAAATGTTCTTGCACGGGAAAAGAACGAACAATTTTCATTTAATGTGTACTGTTTTTTGTATGATTTTTGAAAGACTGCACATGATCAGGAGCAATAAACGACAAAAAAATTTGTTGTACGAAAAATTTCACTTATGTGTCTTCTCTTAATATCTCCAGTGCTTATATGGACATTTTACCAGTGCTCATATTCCAGCCATCCATGTTCTCCCCATCCCATCAGATGTGCTCTCACCTTAATAAATGTGAATATACAGTTAAGTGTAGTCAGAACATGCTTTTGCCCCTCTGGGACCCAATGGGAAATAATCAGAAGGTATATTCCTCCTTCTTCCCCTGTCCTTCACCTTCCTGGTATAGATTAACTTGGGTACATTCAGCCTGCCCATACATGATTCGAAATTTGGACGGTCCCTGCTGGAACCCGCCGAGATTCTAACCATCTATGGCTGGCTTAAAGTGGTTGTACACCCTGTACAACAACCACTTTCACCTACAGGTTAGCCTATAATAAGGCTTACCTGTAGGTGCTGGAAATATCTCCTAAACCTATACGGTTTAGGAGATATTTACAATGTACCTGAACGCTGTCGTCTTCTGCGGATGCGCCAATGTATTCTGCGCTTACGCACTTTAGAAAGGGCACGCTGTGCTGTTTCTAGAGGGGGTCATGCCGTGACTGGCGGCTCCCGCGTGCACGCGCAGGAGTGACGTCACGCGACTCCGGACAGTCACAGAGCCGGAGTTCGCAGCCCCGGAAGGAAGAGGGCTGAAGATGGGCGCTTCCAGTCAGCGGGGATATCGGGGACATCGCAGGCTTCGGTCTCAGGTAAGCGACACATAATGGGCTACTATGCGTTGCATAGTAGCCCATTATGCTTTACCTTTGCAGGGAAATAAAGAGGAAGTAAAACCCATCAGGGTTTACTTCCTCTTTAAAAGGCTGTACAGTGATGCAAAATTTAAAAAAAGGGATTATAAAGACGAGAAAACAGTATTTTATGTAATACAATTTATGACATTTTTTATTTAATTTTTTGTTCCCCATAGCAGGGATTTCCATCCTTTTCTGTTTGTCACTTGAAAGGGATGTGAGTGGAAAATTGCCTAATTGGAAAACAGATAACATTAAAATTCTGACGAAGGTTATAAATCTTCCTCAGTTTACTAGAACGTTTATTTTAATTGCGGTCTGGGTGTCCATTGAGGGCCTTCTTGTTTAGTCTGAGACCTATCAAAAGAAAGAAAGAAATTGGTGAGAAACCTTCCAAACGGTAATGCACAATCTGCCTTTCCTGGGCCAGACACCCTTTTTTAGGTAAGTATGCCTTTAACAAATTAGAGGCTTCCTTCCCACATTAACTTGCCAATTTTGCTGAGCTGAAGGTGAATCATATCATACTCATTATAGACATTTGCCCAAATGATCCCAAAACAAGAATAAATTAATTTCTATTGTGCCCATAGCTGACCATGGTAATCACACTTTTTTGCCTACTACAGAGAAAAATGGTGGAGAGAGACAAGGTAATTCAGGGAAATATAAATGGCTGAATTATAATCAGCGGACACCAGTTTTAAGCATGATCTATGTTTTAGTGAAAATTCATTATAATAAGTCCTAGAGTAGCACACTCTTCAATGCATTTTTCATGTCTGCATAGCAAGATATATATAAAACGATCATAATCATACACCTTTGGGGCAATGCTGAACGCCAGCTGTTTCACTGATGATTTATGGGTTGCCATGCTGAAGGTTAATAATCAGGAGAAACAGGTTACAATATGCAATATATTTATGTCAGGTTAGAAGTTCAATCCTAGAGATATTGTACTAGTTGGAAGGGAACACGCTGTTTTAATTACCAGTTTCATCCTCGCATTTTCTTCATCACTAGGTAAAAGGAAAAGAGTGCAGAGCCAAAGTCCATTTATTTTACATCACATAGATCTTAAAAGATCGAAGTGTCTTATACATATATTACATATATATTTAGCTCAGGATAATAAATGCTATGCTATCTCAGTACAGGATGATAAAAATATAAATTTTAATAACAGGGATTGAATGTCATGGATTTAGGTAGGACATGCTGCTCAGGGCCTCTCTAATATATGTCCCAAATAATTTAGGTATGAATTTAAAAAAAATTACTACAACATTTAAGGTGTGTAGAGTTTAATGCATAAAATATCACCAGTAATGCCGCGTACACACGGTCGGACTTTCCAATGGGAAAACCTCAGTCGGAATTTCCGGCGGAAAAATAGAGAACCTGCCCTTCTCTATCTAAGTCTGTCGAAAATTCCGACAGAAAAAGTCCGATGGGGCATACACACGGTGGGAATATCCGACGAAAAGCTCCCATTGGACTTTTTCTGTCGGAAATTCCGACCGTGTGTACACGGCATTAGTGTTTTCATCCCTGATTAAAAACTTGCTTTGAAAATAGAAAGTACCGTATTTATCGGCGTATAACACGCACAGGGGTATAACACGCACCCTAACTTTAAGAGGGAAGTTTCAGGAAAAAAACTTTCCACAGCCCCCTGCGTATAACACACAGGCACAGTTTACCCTCTATTTTCAGGGTAAAAAAGTGAGTGTTATACGCCAATAAATACAGTAACTTCTGTTCTAGGAATTGATAAATCAGCAAGATGTCAGCCAAAATGACGAAAGTCTTTCCAAACGCTTTGACAAAAACAGGCTACACAGTCATAATTTAATGGCAATGTACATGGTTCCCTATTGGATAATGCCCTTTATTCCACGGTCTTCCCCCTCTGCATTAAATGCTATGAGCAAAAGAGGACCACGTACAGCCTATAGTAAAATTGCCAAAAAATTAACAGGTTTTGGATATGGCTCCACTCTTTATACACTTTATTATGCAGATTAATTTGTATGCATCACAGACTAAAGTCCTCCTAATCAGACCATTACAGGATATCTTTGAGACTTCCCACTAATTGTTTACATTTCCAGTAGCTGCTAAAATTTCTATAGGCCTTTCTTGGAAATCTATAGTGAGTTTTGTGCTGATAAAATAATTACCTGAAATATAATTAATGATAAATAATAAAGCTCCCTATTACATAAACTAAAAAAGCTCAGGAAGGACTAGGTTTGACACATTTGGAAGCCCCCCCAGCAGAACAACTTGAATATATTATCAGAGTACCCTTCCAGCACTTTAATCCCACCCAAAGACCAACACCAAGGGACCAACACCCAAAGACCAACACCAAGGGACCAACACCCAAAGACCAACACCAAGGGGTAGACATCTATGTGTACAACATTGAATGCTTACCTGAGTGCAGTGAACTTTTTTTTTTGGGGTGGTACAGGCAGCAAACTCCAATCATGATCTTCCCATCACATGGCCATGTTCAACCAACAAGTAGATCGCAAACCTATTGCCAATCCCAAGCCTAGAGTGTATAGCTAATCTATAGCTAAATCTACAGATGGAATTACAGTGTCTTGAGATCTGGATGCAGTGGGCAAACAACTGACCTAATTTAGACATGAAATTAACTCAAATGTAGCACTAAGGAACAATCCACTCACAAAATATAAATTTTTAGGGTTGTTTTGCCTGCTTTTATTAAAATACAGTTAAAAAAACACACAAGGATTTTCAACATCTCTCTTCCATAGATATAGACACAACAAAATACTTCCCTTTCAGACTCCTGGCATGCTCTTGTAGCATGGCTACGCTGCCCCCACAGACTTCGGGCCCTTGTCTGATTACCCTTCACAACACATGCACCTCTGGCTGCTCCATGCATCCACACTGTCTCCTGGGGACGGTGGAGTCCTGAATTGTAGTCAACTCTCTCACAAAAACCCTGCATGCACCTGCACAATCAATGTGTGCTGGTTGCTGGAAAAACTTGAACCCAGGATTGGAGATTTTATCCCTCCGAAATCTCTACCAAGCCTCCAGGCTCCTGAACCCAAACCTGTTTTACCAGTCTAGGAAACTGAAAATCCAGTTTCTTCCAATTGGCATAGGCACTCCATAGCTCTTTAACCTGCCTGCGTGGGAGTCCCAGGTGAAGCAAAACCCTTCTTTATACAAATACAAGGCACTGTACTGTAACAGGGCCAATATTCTTCCTAATGAATATTGATGAATATGTTTTTATAACATAGTCAAGACTACAACCCCTGCAATGATAATATAAATAAACATCGTCATCATCATTTCTAACCAGCAACAGGTACTATATATTGGTATGCTGACATTGGTTTAGTAGTCATGCCAGAAAATTAAATGGTAAACAACCACTTAGAGCAGTAGTTTATCCTTTCTGGACCTCAATGCAAAATGTGAACTAAGACTCAACAATGTCCCCTTGCTGTTTTGCACTTGACCTCAGGAAGATTTACCTCCTCTTTATGACCAGGCAATTTTTTACTATTCTGCACTGTTACTTTACCTGACCATTGTGCGGTTATGCAACGCTGTACATAAATGACATTTATATACATTTATATAATTTCCCCCCCCACAAATAGAGACATCTTTTGGTGGCATTTGATCACCCCTGGGTTTTGTTTATTTTTTTTTGTTCTATAAACAAAAAAATCTGTCAATCTTTCAATTGCTATCAAAAGCCAATAATAAAAATAAAAAAAAATGAATTTCTTCATAAATTTCGGCCAACATGTATGCGCAAAAATTATAGTGTCTACAAACTATGGTATATATATTGGAATTTTTTTTTTTATACTAGTAATGTAGGCGATCAGCAGCTTATAGCAGAACTGTGATATTGCGGCAGACAATCTGACACTGACAATTTTGGCACTTTGTGGGAACCAGTGACACTAATACAGTGATCAGTGCTAAAAATATAAACTGTCACTGTACGAATGACACTGACAGCGAGGTGCTAATTACAGCACAAGCGGCGTGCTGGCGGCATGCGTGTGGTCCCTACCCGGAAGTGTAGGATCCCATACTAGCTACGTGATCTGGCGCAGGAGAGCCACTCTGCTGCCATGTAACTGTGTTTAAGCAGAGAAGTATACATTTAAAATATAAATAATTCAGTTTTTTTGTGATTTATACACTCCTCTTCCACTATAAAGCCAAATGGTGACACCACTGTTCACAGCTTGCAAGAACAAAGCTTGTTGTGTCCTCTCCCCACCTCCATTCTGTTCATTGGAATTAGAATTTGGATCACTACACTGGCGAGGTGTTTCCTATGCTTAAGCTCTCCTATAAATCTGCCTAAACAGTACACATTGCACTGCAAAGGTAAGAATGGGCCCTTAAGGTATTTATACTATCAGCATTTAATAATACAGTTTATGAATTTTAAATGGATACATGATTGGACTAAAGGGTGTTGTTATATTATCCATGAATTGTACATTAATTACACCTAGAAAACACATGAATGCCTTCTGGATTTTTACAGACTTATGATTATAACAATGCCTTCTGATAGATACAGGGTGAGCCGTTTCAGTTAATGCCTTGAAGGACAGGTAAATAGGGCTTATTGCAACCCCAGGAACCATGGGCCTAGTAGCATTTGTTACTTCTTCACATATGTTGTTATTATGGATGCACCAATACCATTTTTTTATGAGTACATATACTTATGTTTTAGTACTCGCCGATACCAATTACCGATACCTACCACAACAGTTTTCACTTCAGCTGTCAGCAATGGTACAAAGCATTGAAAAGTTATTTACAAATGAAATAAATTGATTTTGTTTTAATTTTGCGCTTTTTCAATGTGAAATGTGTAAATATATGTTAATAAACAAAGCAAACAAAAAAAAGTTTTAATTGTTAATCGTTTAAACAATAGGAGTAAACAACAACAAAAAAAAAGCAGGAAAATAATAATTAAATTGAGGAGAATAGGGAGTTAATTAAGGCTGATTAGAGTAAATAAGGGTTAAACAGAGGAACTTTCACACTGGAGCGGTGCGCAAGCAGGACCGCTCCCAAAGTCCTGCTAGCCGTATCTTTGAAGCGGTGAAGGAGCAGTGTGTTTACTGCTTCTCCACCACTCCTGCTCATTGAAATCAATGGGACAGAGCGGCTATACCGCCGGCAATGCGCCTCTGCGGTATCTGTTTTTAACCCTTTTTCGGCCGCTAGCTGGGTTAAAACCGCACTGCTAGCGGCCGAATACCGCCGCAATTCCGACGATAAAGCGCCACTAAAAATAGCGGCGCTTTACCGCCACCGCACCTCTCGCCCCAGTGTGAAAGGGGCCTGAATCGGATGCTTTAAACTGACTTCATCTGCAGATCTAAGTTCATCCCTTTGATCTGTAGATGAAGAAACAGAAAGATACAAAAAGAAACAATGTTTCTTTTTATTTTAGTGTTTCAGCGGCTGAGCAATGTTGTTGATAAACATTGACCGGCTTTTTTTTTTCCTTTTTTGACAGCTCCAATTACTGGACTTCTTTAACACTTCAGCTGTCAACAGGGGAATCCCACTGACAGCTGAATGAGTCATCATTTGGTAAGGACACGGCAGCCCTGCTCCTTAACAACCGATATTTTCTTTTTTTTACATTTTAGCTGTCAGCTGACACTGACAGCTCAAAGAACTGAGCCTGAAAGTACTGGTTTCAGATATCAGTGCATTTGCACGAGTACCGATACTCATGCAAATGCTTATTATCGGCACTGATATCGATACTGGTATCGGTGCAACCCTAGTTGTTTTACCACCAATCCTATCCGCAAGTGTGTAAAGCAAATTTGAAAGACAGACAGCAAAACATGAGCAGACAAGGATCCTTTGAGTACAAGGTCAGAGAGGAAGTGGGGTCAATAACAGTATAAAGTTGTGTATCAGGAACTGGATAACAGGAATAAGACTGAAGACCATTCAGCAAAGAGATAGTTCAGATTTAAATAGGCCACTTGGTGGCAGTGGATATGTATGCGTGGATGTGCAAGTCCATGTGTGCGCATGCTCATACGTGTAAGCAATAGGGATGAGCTTCGTGTTCGAGTCGAACCCATGTACGACTCGAACATCGGCTGTTCGGCGAATTGCAAACATTATGGCCCGTTCGTGCCAAATTCGAGTGGCGTGTCACGGCCCATAATTCACTGCGGCATCGCAGTACATTGCTGGCTGATGATTGGCCAAGCATGCACTATGACCCGCATGTGCAGAAAAAACGGAGAGCTGTAATTGGCCAAAGCCAGGGTGGCTTTGGCCAATTATGGCTCACGGGTTTAGTACACGCCCCACACTATATAAGGCTGCCGGCTTGGCGGACTTGTGTAGTGTGTTGGAGTTGTTTAATGAGAGATAACAGAGACAGACAGTGTCATTTATATTGAGTTAGATAGAGCAGGCAGTATGGCACCAGGGCAGGGTCAGGGGAGCTTGGATTTTTTTCCCCACGCCAGTGGGCCATGATCAGGGATGCATGCACTGTCCTGGCACCATTTTAGGAAGCCACGAGGATGGCGAGCAGTGACAGTGCATGCATCAGTGACACTGTCCCTCTTGTGTTGGAGCACACACTGCATGGAATAATGGACAGGGCACTTGAGGCAGAACAGAGGCAGGAAGATGAGGACTTCCTTACCTCTCAAGGCCCCCTTTATCCAGACAGTGTTCCTGCTGGCCCGGCTATCAGACAGGAAGAGGAGGAGGAGGAGGATTATTGTGTCCGCATGGAGGTGGAGCCTAGCACTCAGGATCAGCAGCAGTCTTCAAGGGATCAATTACAGTCCCAAGACACCCATGGACTTGTACGTGGCTGGGAGGAGGTGGCTGCGGATCATGTCGTCCTCAGTGACCCAGAGGACTCCGTACCGAATGCCTCAGCAAACCTACGCTGCATGGCCTCCCTGATCCTGCAAAGCCTGTGGAAGGATCCTCGTATTCGTGCGATCAAGGAGAGGGATCATTACTGGGTGGCAACCCTCCTTGATCCACATTACAAGGCTAAGGTTGCGGACCTTATCTTGCCGTCGCAGAGGGAGCAGAGGATGAAGCATCTTCGGGAGGCCTTGCAGAAAGGTCTGTGCAAAGCGTTCCCAGAGACTGGGAGGTTACAAATTCCTGGTCTTGGACAACGTGTTGCTGAGGCTCTGGTCAGTCAAAGAAGGAGCGGTGGAGAAGGTGGCCGTCTGACCGATGCGTTTAGACAATTTTTTAGTATGCAGCCCCAAGGTATGATCGCTTCCAGCAACCATCGCCAGCGTCTGGTTTACATGGTGAAGGAATACCTAGGGGCAAGATCAGACTTGGACACCTTTCCCACCGAAAATCTTCTGGGTTACTGGGTCTTGAGGATGGATCACTGGCCAGAGCTTGCACAGTATGCAATTGAGGTACTGGCCTGTCCTGCATCCAGCGTTATTTCGGAACGCACATTCAGTGCTGCTGGAGGCTTTGTAACCGATCACAGGGTGCGCCTGTCCACTCACTCGGTTGATCGACTGAACTTCATAAAAATGAATCAGTCTTGGATCACCACCAGCTACCAAGCACCTGATGCTGATGTAACGAATAATATTTTTGGAAATGTCAGATCCCTTCAAGACTGCCTATGCTGATGCTGAGTGACTATCCTGGTATGATGAGTGACTATCCACTTCCTCCTCAATAATCATGCTGATAGCTTGAAAGAACATTTTTGGTTCTGGGCACCGCCACCAGTGGCTAAGGCCCAATTTTTCAGCCCCTGTTTAACAGGGGCGTGTATTTACAATTTTTGATGCAATGCTTTGCAGCAGGGCTAATTTCTGTGCTCCAACTACAGTATCTGTGAGGGGTTGCAGTGTTGTGGCACCAGCACCAGTGCCTAAGGCACAATTTTTCAGGTACTGTTTAACAGGGGCGTGTATTTACAATTTTTATGCAATGCTTTGCAGCAGGGCTCATTGCTGCGCTCCAACTACAGTATCTCTGAGGGGTTGCAGTGTTGTGGCACCAGTGCCTAAGGCCCAATTTTTCTGCCCCTGTTCAACAGGGACATGTAATTACACTTCTTGATCTAATAATTCACAGCAGGGCCCATTCCTGCGCCCACCAAGAGTAACTGTGAGGGCTTACAGTGTTGTGGCAACACCACCACCACCACCAAAGGCCCAATTTTTCTGCCTTTGTTCAACAGGGGCATGTGATTACAATTCTTGATCTAATATTTCACAGCTGGGCCGATTCCTGCGCCCACCAAGAGTAACTGTGAGGACTTACAGTGTTGTGGCACCAGCACCACCATCACCACAAAAGGCCCAATTTTTCCTACCACTGTTCAACAATGTCATGTAATTACAATTCTTGATCTAATAAAATGTACCTGTTCCAAATTACAAACAGATTCTACTTAAGAACAAACCTACAGTTCCTGTCTTGTTTGCACCGCCTGTATACTGCTGTTCAGAGTATAGAGGGCATTTTTTTAATTTGGGTGCGGGGTTCCCCTTAATATCTATACAAGACCCAAAGGGGCTGGTAGTGGGCTGGGGCGGGGGGATTCCCATGCCATTTTTCTCAATGATTTTCATCCATATTGCCGGGACCAGACATTACATTAAAGCCGCAAGCGTTTTAAATTCCTTTTTTTCCTTTAGAAATGTCATTTTGTGCAGGGACAGTTCTAAACACAGGAAACACCTGCTACTTCACAGGCATACTTTAGACACCCCCCAGGTACGATATTTAAAGGAATATTTCACTTTTTTTTTTCACTTTAAGCATCATTAAAATCACTGCTCCCGAAAAACTTCATTTTGCATTAATAAATGTCCCCTGGGGCAGGACCCGGGTCCCCAAACCCTTTTTAGGACAATAACTTGCATATTAGCTGTTATAAATAGCACGTCCATTGTATTTAATAGGGTTCTAAAGTTTGCTCAATCTTTCGGTCCGTTCGCAGGTTCTGTTCCGAACCGAACCGTGGGGTGTTCGGCTCATCCCTAGTAAGCAATGATATGTGTGCAGTTTGCTTTCTATGCCGTAGAAATGTGCACACCTACGCCTATGAGCATGCGCATTAGCCAGACAAATGAAAAAAGAAAAAATGTTTTTGCGTTGCTAGGTAAATCCCATATACTCCCTCTAATAAGCAAATATAAACAGAACAATAATGTTAAATAATAGGTATAAATATATAACAATTTAAATGCCTTAGCCCAGGGCTTGACACTTGTCTGAAGCAGATCCACTTTCCTCTTGTTCCTTTCAAGCGGGGGAAGCAGCACTGCCTGATTCACAGCTCAGCCTTGACAGCTACAGCCAGCAACCAACGCCCTGCAAGACAAGTGGAGTAATTAGGCTCCATTCACATGTAAGCATTTTGAATCGCGGTCTGAATTGGCGCGATTCTGCCCGTCATTTCAAAACCCACTGATAATATAAAATCGCACACCATTTCAATTGCACCTAAAAACGCGGAGTGATTCTGCCGCAATTGCACCACGATTTGGACAATCGCACCTGAACACGCTGATGTGTGATTTACAATTTCAACAGCCCGTTTTGAAATCGGAGGCAGAATCACGGCGATTCCACCCACTATTCAAAATGCCTATATGTGAGTGGTGTGCATATGGGGCTGACAAAAAGCCAGGCGCCAGGATGCAATTTCTAGTCACCATGGCAACCTGGCACCTGGGATTTCTCGAGCCCTGCCTTATGGCCCGTACACACGATCCGAATATCGGACGAAAACGATCGTCCGAGGAAGAATCGTACGATTTTCGGATCATGTGTACACTACTTTCGAGAGCCGATCACGACAGTTCATCCGATATTATTCGATCGGACGTGCACGAAAATTTTCCTCGTACGATACCAGATCGTACGATTTTCGTTTAGTCAGTATAGTTGTCGTCCGAAAATACAATACAAATACATTACAACAAATGACATCACTTCCAATTTTTTTTTTCTGTCGTACGAGAATTTTCGTGACTTTCATAACCTATTCAATTTCTACTTGCGACTATTAACCAAAAAAAGTCGTACGATCTGTCGTACGATATTCGGATCGTGTGCACGGGGCATTAGCCTGATGATTGCCACCATGTTTCTCCCATCAGTTTTTTTTTTAATAAACTGTTCAATTTTTATTTTAGGTGAAAATACAAGGCATACAATAATGAGACCTATTAGAATGAAGCCAATGAGATTAGGAACAGGCTTTATTCTTCATACTCAAGTTTTCAAAAATACATTCAAACAAACAATAAGACCATATTCATGAAATCGAGTAACAGAGAAGGCCTAATGCTGTAACTGGCACTGTATAAACAAAGAGCCAACTTTTCATGCTCTGTATATTTTCATCCAGCATTAAACTTTATAAGAGGGGGAGGGGAGAATAGGAAGAGTGATAGGAAATAAACAGAAAAGAATAAAGAAATGTGGGGGAGGAGTAAGTGTGAGAAAAGAGAAGCAGGAGTAAATCCTGACCTCCCCTGCCTCCTATCAAGCAATAAAAACGATATTTTCAATCACTAACCTTCTAAAATGGTATAGCAGATATAAGTTTAGGTGGGGGTGTCTCCTTGGAGATTGGTTGGCATTTTCAGGGAGCGTTATATTAGTAAATACAAGCAGTTAAACAGCTCAATCTTACTATTCTAGTACCAGCGTTCAGATAAAACCCACTGTCCCTCTTACAAAGGATATTCAGTTTACTGAAAGGCTTTCCACAGAAGATTCCATGAGAGGAGACACTAGGGATTACCCAAAGCTCCCGTGCAGATGGCCTGCCAATGCCTTGGACTTTCATGGAAAATCTACGGTCAGGGATAGAGAAGCCTGGACCATCCTACTCAGCCTAGTTCCTCCAAAACCCCAGCAAGATTAAAGGGGGAACAAAAAGGTCACAGTCACATATACACATTGCAGTAACATGCAAAAATAAACGCATTTCACAGCATGTTACTGCAACGTGTTACTGAAACTCACATTGACACCTGGGTATATGTGCGCTCTGGTGTGCCGCCATTTATTTTAAATGACACCCCAACATTCATATACAGTGCAATACAACTCATAAGCAACAAATGGTGAGAAAAAATGGTTGAGGTAAAAAAAACAAATTCATTAACAATTGGCTAATGCATTTTGGTCATTTTTGTGTTCTGAAAGTTAATAAACAGATGTGTCAGAGCCAGTTCACACAGGGGCGGCACGACTTTGGGGGCGACTCGGCAAGGCGATCTCAAGACGACTTCAGAGGCGATTTGCAAAATGACTTCTGTATTGAAGTCAATGCAAGTCGCCCCGAGTCGCCCCCAAAGTAGTACAGGAACCTTTTTCTAAGTCGGAGCGACTTGAGTCGCTCCTCTTAGAACGGTTCCATTGAACAGAGCGGGACGCGACTTGTTAGGCGGCTGAGTCGCCTGATGAGTCGCCCCTGTGTAAACCGGGTCTCATTCTTTTTATTTTTATTTGTTTAAATAAACATTTTTACAGGATGTATAGCTAAAGTTTCATCTTCACAAGGCATGCTAGGCATAAAAACAAAAGACATACATAAATAAAACAAATATATATATTGAAAATACCCTGGAAATGATGAAAGTAATGCGAAAATGGCACACGTCTGCTTTCTTTTACTGCTCCACTATGACAAACAAGTATTACAGTGGTGGTAAAATTGCAAACAAAACCAAAGAAAATTCCCAGCTCAACTTACCGACCAGCCTGCAACCAACTGAATAATCCTGTCTAACAGTATGCGCTAAAAACAAGGGTTTAGTGTGCACACTAAAAATAAAAAATAAAATAAAAAGAACCCCCGGAACCTGATGGATATTGAATGGATGAGGGTACCACCATAATATAATGGCAGGGTGTGTACACTGCACATAACTACCTCAAAAAGAAAAAAGAAAAATGGTATGCACACCCAAAGGTTATCTCTCCTCATATCATATTTATTGAAGTGTAAACAGCATGACATGATATAGCTCTCCAAGAAGTAACCGCTCCCCCATATGTCTCCCAAAACCAGTGCTCCCTGCCCCGACACTTAAAATCCCATGCCCATCCCTCCCTCCCCTCTCAACCCATGTACAAAGGACGGAGCTGCGGAAACCCCCCCTCCTCGGAGCTGGAACCAGGGGACTGTATGGACTGCCCCCCAAGATGATACCCCTGATGAAATGCACCTACAGCCTGATCTCCAATCCAGGAATGATGCGGGTGAGATGACCTCACAGAGACCTGAATGGAGAACTCAACACCTTACAGCCTCAATGAGCGAATGCAGTAAACACCTCCATCACAGGTAGTTCTGGAAGCCAATCCCACTGGAAAGTGACCACCTCAATTGCAGTTCCTATTATAGCAGGTAAAATTGCTTAATCCCAACTGTGTGGGTATTGATGAGTGCCTGGAATCCTATGTAACACACACCACCCTGTTTCTGCTTTTCTGCCATTTCTGCAGTCAGGGCACACCTGCTACTTGCCCGGTATCCCCCCCCCCCTTTTTGTGTAGAGAGAGGGGCGAGCGGTGTTAATGTTTTTGGGTCTTGCGGCGAGTTACCTCTCCAGAGTGGATCCCTGGCCTCCGTTGTCTGGGGAAGAAAGTCTCTTTGAATAAGACCAATGTCCACACATGAGTAAAACCCGAGCAACAAGGTTTTATTATTTTCTTGAGGTAAAACTTGGAAGAGAGAGAGAGTAGAAATGACAGAGGAGGGGAAGGTTCAGGCACACAACCCTTAGAGAACACTTTCGTCGCCACTCAAGCCTGAGTGGGTATTGCTCACCCGGATAGTCCCTTTGAGAGCGGTCCTAGCAACCGGAGTGGAGCACGGATGTCAGAGATGATGGATCCCCCTTTATGTAGGCCTCCAGGCCTCTCCCCGAGACAGCAATACCATCGCTATCTCCGCCGGGACTGATCTTCCCCTGAAACTGCTTCCCTAAAGATGGGCCCCCTTCAACCAGGCAGCCTGGGATCCTTCTCTGAAGCGTAGGCCCTCGATAGAAGAGCTGGGCCTACTATGCAGCAGCAGAGCCTCGGGCTAAAGGTGCCCGAGACCAAACACACGCATCCCGTGCCACGAGGGCCACGGGACACGCTCACTGGACCAGAGGTCCCCCCGAATGCCTTGGGGTCCCCCTGGAATTGCCTCACGCCAAATGGCGTCTGCCCCTTTTGTACCCTCCCAGCATGCACAGTGGGTAGACCTCGCCCACTGCATGGCTGCCGAGAGAAGACACCCAAGGTGCTGTGATACCCCCGTGATCCAGCCTGTGACGGCGGTGACAGTGCCACCTGCAGGAAAAGGAGAATAACATTGCCGGGCAGTATCACATCCAGAGCAGAGCAAACAATTTGAACTATAATAGGTCTGAGCCCAACTACTGGCTCAGACTGCCCCTAAATTTACACATATAGCGCCCCAAAATTGGGGTGGGCGCTACACTATATAAAGGATAAAGAAACAGGGAGGTTCATGTAGCCATCACGCTGCTGAAAAATTTATAATGACCCGCAGTCAAGGCTAATTGCATCGCTGATCATTCCACACCTGTAGTATGTCAGATGATAGTGTCATGAAGGGGCGGGTCACAGTGAACAGTGTTCACATGAATACTGTCATATGATTGTTTATAGCTGGGTCCCAGCACTCCAGGTACCCTGGTGTAACTGCCGATATGATCGGTCTGCAGTGTGTTAGAGTACTCACTGTCCCGACGCATGTCAAACAAAACCAAAGAAAATTCCCAGCTCAACTTACCAAACCAGCCACATATATGTGTAAATTGCAGAGCCTCTTTACGACACCCCAGTATTATCTGCAATCCTAACTCAAAATTTTGAGAGCCCCCTTAGTGGAAGTGCATTCATTATAATGGAAAGGTAGAGGGCGGGTGAGCCTGGAGGGAGCCAACCCCTCCTTAAAGGCACCAGGGTGCACTGGACACCCAGCATATAGCACTATGGCAGCAAAGGTGTCCAGTGCACCCCCTCACCAGTATTCCAACAGTACAAACAAATGGCCACTGTCCTCGTCTATAACTGGCCTTTGCAGCAAGGAGCACATGGAAGGGCGACGCATGTCAAACGAAACCAAAGAAAGTTCCCAGCTCAACCTACTGTCCAGTCTGCAACCAACCAAATTATCCTGTCTTAAGGCCCATACACACGATCGGATTTTCTGACAATTGTGTGATGGCAGGGTTTTTGTTGGATAATCCAACCGTTTGTACGCTCCACCGGACAATTGTTGTTGGAATTTCCAACAACAAATGTGGGATAGCTAGTGTAGCACATGGACCCTTTTCTCCTGCTTACCTCCACCTTGCAGGGATAAAGGCACACCGTACCACATGCCCGGATCATCCTGGTTTAGAAGGTTGAGCGGTGTTCTTTAATTTTGGGTCCTGCAGTAAGTTACCTCCATCCATTGGTTCTCGCCCCTAAGAAAGTCAATGTCCATACAACTTCAACTCCAACAAAGAGTTTATTTTCCTTTGCCTCAGTTAACGGGAAAATGGAGAGAGAAAGAAGCTAGCGAAGTTAGGAGGTAGATTCAGGCACATACCACTTGGCTTACTCGTCGCCACTCGATCCCGAGTGGGTTTAGCTCAGCTGACACGTGGAGACTCTCTCCGGCGGCCCGCCGGACTGTCTCCAACTGTTGCCATGCTGGCGTGACGCTAGGGGGTAACAGATGGTCGTCCTGGGTTCATCCACTGATCCTCACTCTTTGACAAACCACTTTCAGCGTGGCATCGCCATGCATATCCAGACGAGCACTTTCCGGCCTGGCTTCTCACATTTAGTGTTGTTGCAAGGTATAAGCACAGTGAACAGTCCTGTGCATGTTTTCCTTCATATATTCAACTACCTTTTCACATCCTTTCCCAATCTTTTTCTTTTCCATGTCACACTCCTCCTTTTCTCTTTTTTTCTTTGGTTTGATTGCTTTTGTGTTTCTCCTGTCCCCTTGTCCTTTTAGCTCGAGGGCTCATATCACTTCTTCACTATGGTTATGGGTAATACCTCATTCTCTATCACCATATACTTTTATGGTTACACTTGATTCATACAAGTAAAAAAACAAAACAAAAACAATTTGATCCCATAGAATCCCAATCACGGCACAAAGACTTCACACTCAGGACACTTTGAGGGTATCGGGTGTTTGTTTCCCGGTTTCCCGCTGGTTCCCCTCTACAGCTCCCGGACGGGACTTCCCCTGGCCGACCCTTGGCACATGGTTTTGCACAGTCCCTCATATTGATTCATATGTGAGTATCGAGTAGGCATTAGTCACCATTTTTATTCATCTTTATTTTCCCCAGATGGCCATGGGTTCTTCTCATTCCCTTTCTTTTAGAATTTGATGCATCGTGCTCCTGACGAGTGGGTACAAGCTCACGAAACGCGTCAAGATTATTTCTGATGCATCTAACATTATTTCAATTCAATGGTTTTACCATGTTGTTTTATTCCAGACTGACTTCTTTATCCATTATGGGGAACCATATATGCAAAAATCTTTTGTACCATGCAATGTACTGTTATACAATGTTATTAGTATAATGAACTTTTTAATTACATTGTGTCATGAAATGTCAACCATTGATGTATCAATAAATGTTATTTATACCCTTATCATCATGTTTTGGTTCCACCACATACACCTCATTTAAAGTCCCAAACCTCTCCCCCTTATGTCTACAGACAGGGATGGGGGCGTGAACCTTCCCTCACGTCCCATTTAAAGTCCCAACATTTGTTTCCCCCTTTATTCAGCTCACCCGGATAGATCCCTCTCACAGTTCTAGCAGCCGGAGTGGAGCTCGAACAATACTGTATCTTTGTCCCCCGCCTGGGATGGGTTCAGGAGATCCTCTAATAGAGCAGAATCCTGTTATTCCTGAATCCAGAACTTTACTTGAACCTCTGTAAAAACGTAAAGAACCGATGATGGCAATTGGCACTTTACAGGGTTATCTTGCGGAGCAAGTAATCCTTCCCTCTGACAGGTCACCAGGCCTCTCCTGAGACAGCGACCTACTATCAATCATCTCTTCCGTGGGACCGATCCTCCCCTGGCTTCCTCTCGGTCAGAGCGGGTTACCCTCACCTGGCTACCCTGGGACTCCAGTGTTCTAATTGTAGGCCCAGTTGAAGGTACTGGGCCTACCAGGTAAGTTGTAGCCTCGGGCTAAAGGTGCCAGAGACTCCTCGACCAGATCACGCACCCCCATGGGGCACACTCCCTTGCCCTCCTCCAGGGGCACACCAACCTCCTCATGGCATCTGCCCTTTATGTATCCCCTCCCGGCATGCACATCAGGCGAAACCCCGCCCCCACACGGTAGCTGAGAGAGGACACCCAATCACGCCATTGTGTCACCTGAGGTTTGACCCTGGGCCCGGGCAACAGTGCCACCCACAGGCAAAAGGGGAACCGTACACCAGACAACACTTACAGCAGAGCAGAGTCCAGTATAACAAATTAGAGAACCTGAGCCAACTATGGCTCAAACTACCCCTAAATTTAGTACATAGCGACCCCCATATTGAGATACCCGCTATACTAGAAACGACTATAAACGACCCTGTGTACATGCACTGATAAGATAACAGAGGAGCATTCAGGGGCAGTTGAAAAAAATGCCCAACTGCTCCAAAACTTCCGTTTACCAGCTGCAGTGTACATGAGGCCTAACAGTATGTATTAAAAATATAGGTTTCGTTCGCAAAGGCCAGTTATAGGTGGGGGCAGAGGAAAGGAAAAACGTACCGCTCAAAAGCTTGAGAATTCACCAAATAGCTGCTTCCGCCCGGTCACTCACACAGGTGCTGGCTCTGCACTGATGCATGGGAGAAAAATAAACCCTGGACTGCCGCACTCTGTATAGACAGTTATTTATTCCAAAATTTCAGGTAAAAAATCCAAATTCAAAATAAATCCATAAATCCAAAACAACAAATGCAGATAGTGTGCATGCAGGGACGGGTGGCTAACGCGTTTCACGTCACGAATTGACGCTTACTCATAGGTGGGGGCAGTGGCCATTTGTTTCGGTACTGTGGTACAATTGCAGCTTGTGTAAAAAGATAAATCCTACCTCTGCAATAGGGATGAGCTCGGTGTTCGAGTCGAACATACGTTCGACTCGAACATCGGCTGTTCGATCGTTCGACGAAGATCGAACTATTTGGGCCGTTCGTGCCAAATTCGAGTGACGCGAACGGCCCACAATACACTGCGCCATTGCAGTGCAATCCCGGCGCTGTGATTGGCCAAGCATGCACTGTGACCCCGCATGCTTGGCCAATCACAGCGCCGGCAGCTAGGAGAGCCATAATTGGCCACAGGCAGGTTGCCTGTGGCCAATTATAGCTCAGGGGGTTTAGCACACGCCCCACACTATAGAAGGCCGCCAGCGCGGCGGCCTTGTGTAGTGTGTTCCGTCGCAGGGAAAGAGAAGGATAGGCAGGGACAGTGTCATTGTGCTATTCTTTGTGCTATTCTTGTGTGTAGGGAGAGAGAAGGATAGGCAGGGAGAGTGTCAGTGTCATATTCTTTGCTAAACCTTGTGTGCAGGGAGAGAGAAGGATAGGCAGGGGACAGTGTCAGTGTCATATTCTTTGCTAAACCTTGTGTGCAGGGAGAGAGAAGGATAGGCAGGGAGAGTGTCAGTGTCATATTCTTTGCTAAACCTTGTGTGCAGGGAGAGAGAAGGATAGGCAGGGAGAGTGTCAGTGTCATATTCTTTGATAAACCTTGTGTGCAGGGAGAGAGAAGGATAGGCAGGGGACAGTGTCAGTGTGATTGTTGCTAAGCCTCCTGCACAGTATACACCTGAAGCTAGCCCGTATTGCTGTGTTTTCCTGGTGTGTTACACTAACAGGCATTTGCAGCACTTACAGCGGGCGGAGTGTGCTTCCTGCTAAATATACACCTGAAGCTAGTCTGTATTGCTGTGTTTTCCTGGTGTGTTACACTAAAAGGCATTTGCAGCACTTACAGCGGGCGAAGTGTACTTCCTGCTAAATATACACCTGAAGCTAGCCCGTATTGCTGTGTTTTCCTGGTGTGCTACACTAACAGGCATTTGCAGCACTTACAGCGGACGGAGTGTGCCTCCTGCACATTATACACCTGAAGCTAGCCCATATTGCTGTGTTTTCCTGGTGTGTTACACTAACAGGCATTTGCAGCACTTACAGCACTTGCAGCACTTACAGCGGGCGGAGTGTGCTTCCTGCTAAATATACACCTGAAGCTAGCCCGTATTGCTGTGTTTTCCTGGTGTGTTACACTAACAGGCATTTGCAGCACTTACAGCGGGCGGAGTGTGCTTCCTGCTAAATATACACCTGAAGCTAGCCCGTATTGCTGTGTTTTGATGGTGTGTTACACTAACAGGCATTTGCAGCACTTACAGCGGGCGGGGTGTGCTTCCTGCTAAATATACACCTGAAGCTAGCCCGTATTGCTGTGTTTTCCTGGTGTGTTACACTTACAGGCATTTGCAGCACTTACAGTGGGCGGAGTGTGCTTCCTGCTAAATATACACCTGAAGCTAGCCTGTATTGCTGTGTTTTCCTGGTGTGTTACACTAACAGGCCTTTGCAGCACTTACAGTGGGTGGAGTGTGCTTCCTGCTAAATATACACCTGAAGCTAGCCCGTATTGCTGTGTTTTTCTGGTGTGTTACACTAACAGGCATTTGCAGCACTTACAGCGGGCGGAGTGTGCTTCCTGCTAAATATACACCTGGAGCTAGCCCGTATTGTTGTGTTTTCCTGGTGTGTTACACTAACAGACATTTGCAGCACTTACAGAGGGCGGAGTGTGCTTCCTGCTAAATATACACCTGAAGCTAGCCCGTATTCCTGTGTTTTCCTGGTGTGTTACACTAACAGGCATTTGCAGCACTTACAGCGGGCAGAGTGTGCCTCCTGCACATTATACACCTGAAGCTAGCCCGTATTGCTGTGTTTTCCTGGTGTGTTACACTAACAGGCA
Source organism: Rana muscosa (assembly GCA_029206835.1). Taxonomy (NCBI): domain Eukaryota; kingdom Metazoa; phylum Chordata; class Amphibia; order Anura; family Ranidae; genus Rana; species Rana muscosa. The sequence goes on from JARGYO010005626.1 coordinate 34,051,085, forward strand.
TTTGCAGCACTTACAGCGGGCGGAGTGTGCCTCCTGCACATTATACACCTGAAGCTAGCCCTTATTGCTGGAGCTTTTTTTCTTTTGTGTTACACTAACAGGCATTTGCAGCACTTACAGCGGGCGGAGTGTGCTTCCTGCAAAACAAACACCTGAAGCTACCCCTTATTTCTGATTTTCCCATCTCCCTGCTGGCAAACAAGGAGAGGCAGACAGTCAGGATCCAATAAAAGAGGGCAAGCAGGCTCTGTGTCTAGAGACAACAGTGCTGGTCGTGGACACAGTGCATCGTCATCAGCACGTGGCCATGGGAACGCTTGTCCTTATTTTCGGCAGCTGGACGTGTTGAGCCGCATCATGCCGAAGACTTGGTAGAGTGGATGACCAAGCCCTCCTCATCCTCCTCATCCTCTCTCACCCAGGCTCTGGGTACTGGCAAAGCAGCTGCCAAAGCGTCCTCTTCCCTGGTATCAATGTCATCATCAGTCACTCCTTCCCTAGACCCACCATGTTCTCCTGAGGAGTCCCCCGAACTGTTTGAGCACAGTGTTGGGTACATGCCCAGCGTTTCGAAGGGTCTGATGATGATACCCAGCTAGAGGAAGGCAGTAGCGTGAGAGCAGAGAGAGGGGATGCTCAAGAAGGACACCAATCTGGCAGTCATGTTCCAGCAGCTGCAGCATACTGCCAGATTGGCTCCAGTGATGAGGAGGGAGGGGATGATGAGGTCACTGACTCCACGTGGGTGCCTATTAGAAGAGAGGAGGAGGAGGAGGATGAGGGTGAGGCACATCTTCAACGAGGCAGGATTCCCTCGGGGGGCCAGCGTAAGGGCAGCACACCGACTGAATCACACTGCAGAGCTCCGCTTGTGCAGAGCGCTGCCTCTGCCCGTTATTCAAAAAGTTCTTTGGTGTGGGCCTTTTTTGAGTCAAGTGCATCAGATCGCACAGCTGCTGTTTGCAACATATGTCTCAAGCGTATATCACGTGGCCAAAGCATCAGCCGCTTGGGTACCACATGCCTGACCAGACATATGTTGACCTGCCATGCAGCTCGTTGGCAAGCCTACCTTAAAGACCCACACCAAAGAACAAAGCGGACCTCTCCTTGCACCGCATCAGCTGGGATCTCCAACCCCACTATACCTTCAGTCCTCTCTGAAACCTGCACTGAGAGGAATGAAGGTGTAGAATTAGGTGTGTCACAGCCAAGTACTTGCGGGCACTCTTCTAGCAGTACATCGACGTCCCATTCTAGCAGGCAAATTTCCCTGCCCCAGCTGCTGGACCGTCGAAAGAAGTTCACTCCCAGCCATCCACATGCCCAGCGGTTGAATGCTAGCTTGGCTAAATTGCTAGCGCTTCAACTGCTGCCTTTTCAGTTGGTAGACTCGGCCCCCTTCCGTGAGTTTGTGCAATGTGCGGTTCCTCAGTGGCAGGTTCCCAAACGCCACTTTTTCTCACGGAAGGCGATTCCGGCTCTCTACCGGCATGTGGAAAGCAATGTCTTGGCCTCGCTGGACAGGGCGGTCAGCGGTAAGGTGCATATTACCGCTGACTCATGGTCCAGCAGGCATGGACAGGGACGTTACCTTTCTTTCACGGCCCATTGGGTCACTCTTTTGGCAGCTGGGAAGGATGCAGGACAAGGTGCAGTAGTGTTGGAGGTTGTTCCACCGCCACGCCTCCAAAATGCTACTACTGGTTGTGACACACCTCTCTCCTCCACCCCCTCCTCTTCTTCTTCCTCCATGGCCTCTTCCTGTGCTTTGTCCTCGGAACCAGCGGTGCTCCGTAGGCATTTAAGGGGCTACGCAAGTATGCAGGCAAAAAGATGCCATGCCGTGCTTGCGCTGGTGTGTTTGGGGGACAGGAGCCACACTGGGGCAGAGGTTCTGTCTGCTCTGCAAGGGCAGGCCGAGAGGTGGTTGACGCCACGCTAGCTTAAGCCAGGAATGGTGGTTTGCGACAATGGCACCAACCTCCTCTCCGCCCTCCAACAGGGACAACTGACCCATGTGCCCTGTGTGGCTCACGTCCTTAACCTGGTGGTGCAGCGGTTCTTGGGCAGGTACCCGGGCTTACAGGATGTCCTGAGTCAGGCCAGGAAAGTCTGTGTGCATTTCTGCAGATCTTATAATGCCAGTGCTCGCCTGGCTGAGCTGCAAAAGGAGTTGAACCTGCCCAAGAACCGCCTTATATATGACATGCCCACCAGGTGGAACTCAACGTTGGCCATGCTGCAGCGGCTGCACACGCAGCAGAGGGCCATCAATGAGTACCTGTGCGACTACGGCACCAGGACAGGGTCAGGGGAGCTCGGTTTTTTTTCACCACACCAGTGGGGCATGATCAGGGATGCATGCACTGTCCTGGCACCATTTGAGGAGGCCACGAGGATGGTGAGCAGTGACAGTGCATGCATCAGTGACACTGTACCTCTTGTCCACCTGTTGGAACATACGCTGCGTGGAATAATGGACAGGGCACTTGAGGCAGAACAGAGGCAGGAAGAGGAGGACTTCCTTGCCTCTCAAGGCCCCCTTTACCCAGACAGTGTTCCTTCTGTCCCACCCATTGCACAGGAAGAGGAGGAGGAGGAGGATTGTGTCAGCATGGAGGTGGAGCCTGGCACTCAGCATCATCATCAGCAGTCTTTTAGGGATGATTTACAGTCCCAAGAAACCCGTGGACTTGTACGTGACTGGGAGGAGGTGGCTGCGGATCATGTCGTCCTTAGTGACCCAGAGGACTCCGGACCGAATTCCTCAGCTAACCTACGCTGCATGGCCTCCCTGATCCTGCAAATTCTGCGGAAGGATCCTCATATTCTTCGGATCAAGGAGAGGGACCATTACTGGCTGGCCACAAGGGTAAGGTTGCGGACCTTATCTTACCGTCGCAGAGGGAGCAGAGGATGAGACAACTCCGGGAGGCCTTGCAGAAAGGTCTGTGCAACGCGTTCCCAGAGACTGGGAGGTTACAAACTCCTGGTCCTGGACAACGAGTTGCTGAGGCTTCGGTCAGTCAAAGAAGGAGCGGTGGGGAAGGTGGCCGTCTGACCGATGCGTTCAGACAATTCTTTAGTCCGCAGCCCCAAGGTATGATCGGTTCCAGCAACCCTTGCCAGCGTCTGATATACATGGTGCAGGAATACCTAGGGGCAAGGTCAGACTTGGACACCTTCCCCACCGAAAATCCTCTGGGCTTACTGGGTCTTGAGGATGGATCACTGGCCAGAGCTTGCACAGTATGCAATTGAGCTACTGGCCTGTCCTGCATCCAGCGTTCTTTCAGAATGCACATTCAGTGCTGCTGGAGGATTTGTCACGGATCACAGGGTGCGCCTGTCCACCGACTCGGTTCATCGACTGACCTTCATAAAGATGAACCAGTCTTGGATCACCACCAGCTACCAAACACCTGAAGCTGATATAACAGACTAATTTATTTTCAAATGTCACATCCCTTCAAGACTGATGCTGATGCTGAGTGACTGTCCTGTTATGTTGACTGACTATAGTCCTCCTCCTCAATGATCCGATTGATGATGATAGCTTGGAAGAACATTTTTGTTTCTGGGTGCCGCCACCAGTGGCTAAGGCCCAATTTTTCAGCCCCTGTTTAACAGGGGCATGTAATTACAATTTTTTATACAATGCTTTGCAGCAGGGCTCATTCCTGCACTCCAACTAGAGTATCTGGGAGAGGTTGCAGTGTCGTGGCACCAGCACCAGTGCCTAAGGCCCAATTTTTCAGCCCCTGTTTAACAGGGGCATGTAATTACATTTTTTTATGCAATGCTTTGCAGCAGGGCTCATTCCTGCACTCCAACTAGAGTATCTGGGAGAGGTTGCAGTGTCGTGGCACCAGCACCAGTGCCTAAGGCCCAATTTTTCAGCCCCTGTTTAACAGGGGCATGTAATTACAATTTTTTATGCAATGCTTTGCAGCAGGGCTCATTCCTGCACTCCAACTAGAGTATCTGGGAGAGGTTGCAGTGTCGTGGCACCAGCACCAGTGCCTAACGCCCAATTTTTCAGCCCCCGTTTAACAGGGGCATGTAATTACAATTTTTTTATGCAATGATTTGCAGCAGGACTCATTCCTGCACTCCAACTAGAGTATCTGGGAGAGGTTGCAGTGTCGTGGCACCAGCACCAGTGCCTAAGGCCCAATTTTTCAGCCCCTGTTTAACAGGGGCGTGTAATTACAATTTTTGATGCAGAACTTTGCAACAGGGCTCATTGCTGTGCTCCAAGTACAGTATCTGTGAGGGGTTGCAGTGTTGTGGCACCAGTGCCTAAGGCCCAATTTTTCTGCCCCTGTTTAACAGGGGCATGTAATTACAATTCTTGATCTAATAATTCACAGAAGGGCCCATTCCTGTGCCCACCAAGAGTAACTGTGAGGCCTTACAGTGTTGTGTCAACACCACCACCACCACCACCAAAGGCCCAATTTTTCAGCCCCTGTTCAACAGGGGTATGCAATTACAATTCTTGATCTAATAATTCACAGCAGGGCCCATTCATGCGCCCACCAAGAGTAACTGTGAGGGCTTACAGTGTTGTGGCAACACCAACATGTAAGGGGCAAATTTCAGCAGAGTATATACGGCAGGCCCCTACTTTCAAACATCCAACTTACAAATGACTCCTACTTGCAAACGAAAGGAGACAACAGGAAGTGAGAGGAAATCTACCCCTAGGAAGGGAAATTCTCTCCTGTAAGAGTTAATATGGGAAAAAGGTGTCTCCTCTCTACTGATGCTTTATCACCAATCCTTGTTTCAATAAAAACCCCACTTTTCAAAAACATTTGTCATTAGGACGGAAAGTGAGGTGAAATGTTCTGAACAGGTGCACAGACAGCAAAACAAATGTTACAGGGGTGATAACCCTTCTCTATGTTCTCCAAAAAGCTTAAAAATTTATTTTTTTGGCTGGAGCTACACTTAAACAATGTACCTGTTCAAAATACAAACAGATTCTACATAAGAACAAACCTACAGTCCCTGTCTTGTATGCACCGCCTGTATACCGCTGTTCAGAGTATGTAGGGCCTTTTTTATTTTGTGTGCGGGGTTCCCCTTAATATCCATACAAGACCCAAAGGGTCTGGTAATGGGCTGGGGTAGGGGGGGGGGGGTGATGGGGTAGCTATGCCATTTTTCTCAAAGATTGTCATCCATATTACCGGGACCAGACATTACATTAAAGCCGCAAGCAGTTTTAAATGGCTTTTTTTTTCCTTTAGAAATGTCATTTTGTGCAGGGACAGTTCTAAACACGGGAAACACGTGGCACTTCACAGGTATACTTTAGACACCCCCCAGGTACGATATTTAAAGGAATATTTGACTATTTTTTTTCACTTTATGCATCATCAAAATGACTGCTCCCGAAAAACGGCCGTTTTTAAAACTTCTTCTTGCATTGATACATGTCCCCTGGTGCAGAACCCGGGTTCCCAAACCCTTTTTAGGACAATAACATGCATATTAGTCGTTATAATTAGCACTTTAGATTTCGAACGTTCGCATCCATTGTATTTAATAGGGTTCTAACGTTCGTGCGAACTTTCGGTCCGTTCGCGGGTTCTGGTGCGAACCGAACCCGGGGGTGTTCGGCTCATCCCTACTCTGCAATATCACAGCTTCTCTGCCTTGCCATGCAATGGTAAGAATGTACCTTTGGTCCTTGGTATAATGGTTCTTTCCTCAGTTTGGTTGGGTGGATATTGCTTGAGTTCACAGTTCAGAAAGTGGCTGGCCTCTGACCCTTCATGCCCTGCTATCATATGGGTATCAATTTGTGTGCCATAGGTCTATTTATGTGTGTATATATATATATATATATATATATATATATATATATATATACACACACACAAATCTATGTAAATATATAAAATTTGGTATTAGTAAGAGATAATGACTGTGGAGGACCAGCCGTTTATCTGCCTGATTCTGTAATGATATTCTGTTCCTTAGAATGAGAAAAGAGAACACTAAAAAGGCAATTTATTTTTCTTCTGAGACAATTTAGACTTTAACAATGGCAGTCTTGTAATCCGGGACTGTGTGTGCTCTGTCACTGCAGCTATTTACTCAACACGTACCAAGCACTGGAGCTGCAGATCAGCTAAAACCCTCTGAATTTTTCAATAAGAGCCTTCTTATCCATCAGGGACACTATCAATAGGAAAAAAACATTTGATTTTCAATGCTGTATTTTTTTTCTTGCAGAAAGAAAATAGCACTGTGTATTGAAAATTGGATTCCAAGCAAACATATCACAGACACACAATTGCACAGCAGAGATGGTACATGACATACTGGAGGTGGCTTCAAGTGATACATAATTGATGGATCTGGTCTTTTTGTGCTCTGAAATTACAGAGAAATTTTAGGGACATTTTCATTGCTGGTGTGAAGCACACACAGGGTATAGCGTGAACAATCCATACTTTACAGACATTTTCTAATATATACTTCCAGTGGAGGTTAACAGGAAACTTTTTGTCTTGATGTAGCAAGTCTTATGTATTGAGAGCAATTTACTTAACAAGAAGAAACCCTTATTGTGGCCCGTTTACCTGTGTCTGATTGAAAGACTTTGACAAGTTAAATGGAAGGAATGATAATAATGATGTGAGAGTGAGACCATGGTCATTTTGATGTACACTATATTACCATAAATATTGGGACGCCTGCCTTTACCCACACATGAGCTTTAATGGGATCCCAGTCTTCGTCCGTAGGGTTCAATATTGAGTTGGCCTACTCTTTGCAGCTATAACAGCTTCAACTCTTCTGGGAAGGCTGTCCACAAGGTTTAGGAGTGTGTCTATGGGAATGTTTGACCATTCTTCCAGAAGTGCATTTGTGAGGTTAGGCACTGATGTTGGACAAGAAGGCCTGGCTCAGTTTCTGCTATTATTCATCCCAAAGATGTTCTATCAGTTTAGGTCAGGACTCTGTGCAGGCCAGTCAACTTCCTCCACCCCAAACTCGCTCATCCATGTCTTTATGGACCTTGCTTTGTGCACTGGTGCGCAGTCATGTTGGAACAGAAAGGGGCCATCCCCAAACTGTTCCCACAAAGTTGGTAACCTGAAATTGTCCAAAATGTCTTGGTATGCTGACACCTTAAGAGTTCCCTTCACTGGAACCCGATAAAACATATGTGGGATGAATTAGAGCGGAGACTGTGAGCCAGGCCTTCATCCAACATCAGTGCCTGACCTCACAAATGCGCCTCTGGAAGAATGGTCAAACATTCCCATAGACACACTCCTAAACCTTGTGGACAGCCTTCCCAGAAGAGTTGGAGCTGTTATAGCTGCAAAGGGTGGGCCAACTCAATATTGGACCCTACGAACTAAGACTGGGATGCCATCAAAGTTCATGTGCGTGTAAAAACAGGTGTCCCAATACTTATGGTAATATAGTGTATTTACTGTATGTATGTACTACACAATTAAAGCACAGTAAAAGTCTGTGCCCACAGGGTTTGGGCCTGTTTTGACATCAGTTTGTTACACTTCTGAGATCATTCAGAATTCAATGACAGTGATAGGTACGTATGACCTGCAGTTGACTTCCTTCTGACCTGCATGTGATCTGCTTCAAGTAGGTTTTTGCATTTGCACAGACAGAATAAAAAATCTCTGTCTCATGCAAACAAAATCCTTTCAACACAGGCCCTTAATGCAACGACAATGTAATGTACATTGAAGCAATTAAAGGGGTTGAAAAGTCAGAATTGTTTATATATTAATGCATTCTATGTATTCTTCTGTGTGCAGCCACCCCCTTGGTCAACCTAATACTTACCTAAGCACATCTCTGTCCAGCGATGTCCCTGAGTGTCTCAGCCGCCCGACACTCTCCCTCCTGATTGGCTCCCACTGCTGTCAAACAAAGTCAATTAGCCAATCAGGAGAGAGAGAGGGTGGGGCCGGGCTGCAGCTCCGTGGTTGAATGGACACACAGAGCTGTGACTCGGCTCAGGTGCCCCTAAAGAAAGCTGCTTGCTGTGGGGGCACTCAACAGGAGAGAGGGGTCAGGAGCACAAAAGAGGGACCTGAGAAGAGGAGGATCCAGGCTGCTTTGTGCAAATTCACTGCACATAGCTGGTAAGTATAACATGTTTGTTATTTTTATAAAAAAAAAAAAGGCTTTACAATCACTTTAAATATTACCTAGGTACGACAGGTTTATACTTCCCTTTCCCCATAGGCAACTGTCTTGTGCTGCCTCAACTCTACCTTAGCAGACTAACCTTGGTATCACACTAACAAGGTCAGATAGTACAGCTACAAAATGAAAGCTGAGGCTGAGAACAGATGGAGAAGCTGAAAGACACAGTTTGCGTTGTTTACCGCCAATCCATCTAAATTGACTGCAAGAGCAGGGCAAACTTTTACATTATTCTGCTAGGAGTTTGGTTCTCTGTTTATGGATTCAAAAGAGGATAAACTACATATTACATAATTTCAGCGACAAAATTATGCAAAACATAAAGGGTCAGCAACAACGAGGACCTAGCTGCACTTGCAAGGTTCTCAGACGTCAGTTTGGAACCTTTCATTTTACACAGGAATCTGTTACTGACATTCAGCGTCATGATGCGTGGGTGGTTGTGTGCTGGCCCTGGAAATCCTGCTGCCCTATGCCAGTCTTTTTCAACCAGGGTGGCAAGGCAACCTGGGGTGTCTTTTGGTTTCTTCAGGGGTGCCTTAGCAAAATGCCTAAAAATTGCCCCAAAAATTTATACAAGCCAGCGGGTGGAGCAAGCCTGCCTTTTAGTTACACAAAACCACAGGTTTTCATTGTACACCAGTGCGACCTTTTAGCTGAACCAATGACATCATATCTTTCTAAGGAGGAAGTTCCTGCACAGCATTCTTGTTTGCCCCTCCCCTCTCCATCAGCACTAGGGTCTCATTAGCTGAGCGAGGGAGAGAAACTGAGGGAAATGAGAAACATTTGTAGTTTCCCTATGAAGAAGTCGTGGTATCACGTGACAAAATTCTTCAGGGTCTAACCAATTGACATCATCACGCCCACAAGCTGTGTTGTGGCCATTTTACCATATCCTCTCCCAGATGTCCATGCTTAAAGAGGTGAGGTATATGTGATAAAAAGGCGATTATATCTTGTGCAGTTGATTTATTAGTGCACTTTCTTTGTGAGTATATTATCTATTTATTTTGCTGAATGTACTATATTATCGGTTCATACTACACTATGGAAGGTTTTTTACTTTTTCCTACTGAGTGGAACGCTTCCTGAGATATAGAGTGGAGGGAAAGTTAGTGTACACCTTTGGAGGAGTACGGTTACGTTTGGAACCAGGCGCCTGGGACAGCTCTGGTTGATCTTACCACTGTGTGAGTCAACTTTTGAAGTAAGAGACAGATGGCGGTAAAGCACTTTTTTGTCTGTTTATGAACATCATCATGTTTTTTTTGGAGCATGTATACAATTGGGTGAACTGTAATTTTGAAGAAGTGGACTGCGTATGTAAATTAAAACTGTCACTTCATTTAGTTTTATTTTGTGATTATATCAATCCACTTTAATATATTTCAAGGACATTTGTATATTTATTATGTAGCACCCTCCCCAAAAGGTTGGGACGCTATTTGAAATTTAGAGGGATGTCTGAGCCAGTAGTTGGGCTCAGACGGTTGAATTACGTTGAAATTTACCTCTGTTCTAGCTGTGGTTTGCCCGATAGCATTTTTCCTTTTTGCCTGTAGGTGGCGTTACCACCTCATGCACTTGTTGGAACACGGGCAAACCATGGTACATTGAGTGGCCCTTCTCGGCAGCGGTACGGTGGGAGTGGTCGCCCCGCTGTGCCTGCTGGGAGGGGATACTTAAGGGGCAGACACCATTGATTGGGGTTCGTTTCCGCCTCGTGGCCCTCCAGGCTCGAGGTGTGTGTGTGTGATCCTGGTCTCGGGGCCACGTTGGCCCGAGGCTGCATCGCTAGCTAGTAGGCCCAGCTAGTCTGGCTGGGGCCTACATCCGGAGAGGAGATCCCAAGCTGTCCATCCAAATGGGGAGGAAGCTATCTTAATGAAGGAGACCAGGGGAGGACCTGCCCTGGAGGAGACCGGCAAAGTGCTGCTGTCTCGGGTGAGGCCTGGCAACTTTATTAAGGAGGGATCCACTACACTACAAGCCCTGCAGTTCGCCGGATTGGCTTAAAGGCTTTTTCACTGCACGGCTGGAAGTTTGGGACTTTGAAATCCTGTGGCAGAGGATTCCCGGACTATCCATTCGCTCAACTTTAAAAGGTCTGTGGCAGAGACTTTGTTCACTTTAAAAGGTCTGTGGCAGAGACCCTATTCACCTAGGGCAGTCTGTGGCAGAGACTGTCCCGTTGCTGATTCGTGTGTCATCCCGGCTGCTAGGCCATGTGAGAGGGGACTATCTGGGTGACCAATACCCACTCTAACATTGAGAGTGGTGAGTGACTTTGAACTGACACCCGTGTATTTTTGTGGCGAGTGCCTGGGCCTTTCCCTACTCTTCTATACCTTCTACTTTCTCAACGTTTACTGCATAAGGAAAATAAAGCCTGACTGTTTAACATCTGTGTGGACATTGCATTACTACAGACTTTTCCACGCGGACAACGAAGCTGAAGAGGTAACGTGCAAAACCCAAAACTAACCAGCAGCTCCTACAATTATATATGTGTAGCACTACCACCGTAGGAGTTGCAAATGTCAGGGTTACCCACTGCTGGTCACATAGCGTTTCCTTCTTGCATCCAGACACAGAAAACAGTATTTTGGCTTGTTTTTGTTGTTTTTATTAGGGCGATAATAAATTGAATGGAGTAGGGATTATGGGATTCCCAACTTGACAAATAACAACAGAACCAGGGACAACTTCCTCAGCTTCCACTTGAACCTCCTGCACAAACTCTTGATCCTTTGTACAGCTCTTCTGGGTTCACTCCTTTTAGGAACTAACTGCCTTGTTGTTAGCTTAGCAACAGCCCCTTACAGGCTAGGAACTCGCAGTCCCTTGGAAAAGTAGCACATGTGGAGTGAACTGCTTCCTGACACCTTCTGCTTCCCTGTAGACACTTATGCCAGCTCTACTCCTTGCAGAAATGCTAGCCCACTTGGCTGCTGCTTTGCCAGCCAGCCTGGCTGCTTCTTCTTCCCAGTCCTCCTGACTGACAAACTGGAGAGCTCCCAGGGCAAGGCTGAAGACTTAAGCACACCGCTTTCTTCAAGCGAGACCTGCTGCATGTGGCAGTCTTTCCCTTTGTCTGTCTCTGCACCATGCTTATCTACTCACTCTGTCTCTCTTTCCTCCTGCTGTCTTTCCAGAAAGCTTCCTTCCAACTGCATCCTGTGGTAGGATCCTTCCAGGCCAAACCACCTGAGCTCTGACCCAAGGTAAAACCCATTCCTGGTAGGAGTCCCTCAAGGGCCACCAACAGGCTCCCTCAGCACTGCTTCTCCATCTTCCACCCGACTCCCCTGCTGGCATGGCTTATGTCTATTTAAGGGCTTCTTAGCTCTCTGCCAGGCCCTCTTCCTGCAGATTGGCTAAGGGCCCCTAAATATGCAAGACAACCCTCCTAGCTTCCGCCCACTAATTTCCAGAATGTTCTCGAACATTCTAGAATCAGAGGGAGGCACCAGAGAGCTGCCTGGATGAGTTATCCAATCCTGAACTCTAATGAACCCTGACCAAGATTCTATGGCTCAGGCTTAGCCCTGGGCCAGACTATAGTTTTTCTGCACTACCACTAGTAGCACACTAGAGGGTGCTAAATATGATGTAGGGGGAATTATTGGTTTTGTATCATTCATTATTGTATTGCGCTGCACTTTAAGTTTTATGGAAACACTTGAATACTAGTCAGTACCAGTGTGCAAAAGGTGTATGCACTTTAAAAAAACAAATCACCCACGATGTTGGATGTTCTATGTGTGTGTATGTTTCTGCATTATGTAAAACTATTAGGATAGGTGCCTTAAGACTGTCCATCATTTTAAAGGGTGCCTCAAGATTGTCCAAAATTTTAAAGGGTGTCTTGATTGAAAAACAGTTGAGGAACACTGCCTTGGGCCATGGCCTATGCAGAAGTTTATTCCTGATTATGTGCATAGTTTTGCATCTGCGCTTGTACAGCTTGCCTGTATACCACTAGGACCTAATAATTGGGGGAGGAATGTGAACATTTGGCCTGGGGAAAACGCATCCAAGTTGCCCTTTTATGGTAGGGACAGATTTATTTTCCAGTATCATCTTCCTTTGCGAATTTTGACATTCGGTCAGATGACATTCCAGATCCACAAAAGAGATTAGTGCTTCAAGACATCCCTCTACAAAAGGGGTCTCAAACTGGTGGCCCTCCAGCTGTTGCAAAACTACAAGTCCCATTAAGCATTGCAAGGCTGACAGTTACAAGCATGATTCCCACAGACAGAGGCATGATGGGACTTGTAGTTTTGCAACAGCTGGGGGGCCGCTAATTTGAGGCCCCTGCTCTACATGGTCTCAGTGTACTCAGGGAGCAGATAGTTTAGGACTGTGCCTTCACCAAAGTCTCCCTCCCTTCCCCTCTCTTGGCTTTACAGATGGAGTCCCACCTCGGTTTTGACAGAAGCACCCCTAGGTCGTCAGTTCCTTTTGTCTAGCTATAAGAGCTACCCACTCATAAAGCCCCCCCCCCCCAAATTTTTTCTGTATTGACTTTTTTAATTTTATTGGTTATTTTTTTTACTGCATCATATACATTTCTCATGAGTGATTGAGCGCTGATAGCCTAGCACCATTTTTGGCGTTGGGGAATAGAAGTATAATACCCAATACCTATGCCTCATTGCAATTACCACCCTGAATGGTGAAGCAGCTTCATTCAGTGCCACTAGCCCAACATATCTCATTAGTACTGACCCAGGGGGCAAATGTCCACCTATGTCAGCCCAGTCATCCATGGTAATATTACATTGTTACAACTTTCTTTATATAAAACAAGATTATTAGATCTACTTTTTTCCCTTTCACGGCTTTATTAACTTTTCTTTGTCTATTTTTTTTAATTCACATACAGTTACAAGCCTAGTTAACCACACTCATTATGCCTCCCAAGGGGCCAATATAGTTCTTAAATCAAGTTTTGCTTGATCCAATCTGGTTTTATTGTAGATGTTGTATTGTATCAGCACCTTTTCCTGAGTGTTCAATGACCTGCCGTCTGAAAGAGTCACAGTTGCTAATCATTCTTAACCTCTCTGATGCTTTTGACATACTGGATGATCACTTTCCCTGTGATACACTTCACTCCGCTGACATATGTGACACTGCTTTGTCATCATTCATGTCATATTTAACTAACTGATACTTCCCAGCCCCTCCATTCTTCTTCCCATCTCTAACATTCTCTTCCCCTTGTCATACTTCTGTCCTTCATGTATATTTAGTTATTATTTTCAGTACACTTTAAAAATGCCAAGCTATCTATATGTAAATATCACCATCATTCAAATACCACTTCCAAAAAACCATTCCAGCTAATTTAGAAAAAATAGTGTGTTGCCCATAGCAACTAATAAGTCTCTCTTTCATTACCTAACTTCCATAGGAAAAATAACAGCTACAATTAATTTATTTTTATGTCATCAGACAAATTAATAAACAAACAAAAAAATATGTATTATATCATGTTCACATAATGATGAACCCATAAAGACCAGAATGACTTGTTTTGTATATTGTGTTTTGTTTGCACACTAATATAACAATTTCCAAGTTAATTTTTATTTTTCAGTACAGATGGGCTTTAATTTGCTTCTCATGCCTTGGCTGGGTTAACCCTAATGGCCCATTCACACTTGTCCATTGTAGTGAAATTTAGTGCTAACGTTGAGCTTTAATGTGCATTGCCTTAAAGTGGTTGTAAACCTCAGACATGAAATATGAACAAAAACCTATCCCTCTATAGTGTGTACTTATCTCAATTAAGAGCGCTAAGTGTCACTTTTGTCTCCTGCTTCATTCCTCTACTATCAGCATGAATCCCTTCTGACAGGTTTTCCTGACACAAATGCCTCGTACACACGCTCGGGATTTCCAATGGGAAATCAGGAATCACGATGGGAAAAAAGAGAGCTGGTTCTCTCTTTTTTGCCGGCGGGTTTGGCAGTTTTCCCATCGGAAAAACTGCGAGGGAGCATACACACAGCCGGGATTCCCGGCCAAAAGCTCTCATCGCAGTCTTCCCGTCGGAAATCCCGGCCGTGTGTTCGAGGCACAAGAGAAAAAAGGTGACGGGGAGAGATCTACAGCAGATTGACAGCCTCAGCTCTGTTATTGTGTGATGTGTAAAGGTGGTTGTTTGTGTCCCTTCCCTCCAATCAGCTCTCAGAGCTCCCCTCACTGAGCTCTGCAGAGTGTAATTTCAGCTCTCTGCCCCCTTTTTCTGAACTTTCAGACAAGATTTATGATTCAGCATTTGGAACAGATATAGAGAAGATAAGACTGCAGATAGACAGATACAACTTATGTAGGAGGATTTGTTTTATCTCTGTATATCACCTGAGGCCAGTCACTTTACTGGGTACTGTATATGGAAGGGTTTACAACCACTTTGGACCTAAAAAAGTACCTGCCGCATTTCTTGTATGGCAGTGCATTGCAACACACTGTGCTTTGCAGCGCAAGTGGGTGGTGGAGGTGTATATGGCTGCGATTCAAATTGAATGGCACCGCACAAAAACGCATTTCCACAATGTGTGTTTTACTGAGATTAACCACAATGCACAAGCTCTGGTGCCATTCATTTTGATTGGTACGCAGTGCACTATTACACAACACAGCTGGATCAACTCTGGGTTTAGGGTTCTGAGGATGTAGGAAAATATTTTATGTACTTTTATCTTTTCGTTGAACTTGATGGACATGAGTCTTTTTTTGAACCTATCTATATAATACTTGCCTTGTAATGTGGTGCGTGCATTGTATTAGAGAGAAAACAGTATATTCAAAATAATTTGGGCTCGGGGTGAATTTTTACCATTAAAAGCGGTAACCCCGAGCCACATCGCAGGATCCATGTACTTACTTAATGTTATTACTTACCTTGAGATCCTGCGATGTCCCCCCGCTGTGTCCCCCGCCAGATTATCTGCCTTAATTCATCATTGTTCCGGGCTCCGTTCCCTGCGAGCGTCGACACACACAGGGATGAAGCCCGGTGGCAAATTCAAAATGTAAAAAATACATAACACACATAGTACACCCCTCACATTTTTGTAAATATTTGATTATATCTTTTCATGTGACAACACTGAAGAAATTACACTTTGCTACAATGTAGTAGTGAGTGTACAGATTGTATAACAGTGTAAATTTGCTGTCCCCTCAAAACAACTCAACACACAATTATCAATGTCTAAACCACTGGCAACAAAAGCGAGTACACCCCTAAGTGAAAATGTCCAAATTGGGCCCAATCAGCCATTTTCCCTCCCCGGTGTAGTGAATCGTTAGTGTTACAAGGTCTCAGGGGTGAATGGGGAGCAGGTGTGTTAAATTTGGTATTATCACTCTCACTCTCTCATACTGGTCACTGGGAGTTCAACATGGCACCTCTTGGCAAAGAACTCTCAGAGGATCTGAAAAAAAGAATTGATGCTCTACATACATTTAAGAAGATTGCCAAGACCCTGAAACTGAGCTGCAGCATGGTGGCCAAGACCATACAGCAGTTTAACAGCACGGGTTCCACTCATAACAGACCTCACCATGGTCGACCAAAGAAGTTGAGTGCACATGCTTAGCATCATATCCAGAGGTTGTCTGTGGGAAATAGATGTATGAGTGCTGCCAGCATTGCTGCAGAGGTTGAAGGGGTGGGGGTCAGCCTGTCAGTGCTCAGACCATACGCCGCACACTGCATCAAATTGGTCTGCATGGCTGTCGTCCCAGAAGGAAGCCTCTTCTAAAGATGATGCACAAGAAACCCTGCAAACAGTTTGCTGAAAACAAGCAGACTAAAGACATGGATTACTGGAACCATGTCCTGTGGTCTGATGAGATCAAGATAAACGTATTTGGTTCAGATGGTGTCAAGCATGTGTGGCGGCAATCAGGTGAGGAGTACAAAGACAAGTGTATCTTGCCTACAGTCAAGCATGGTGGTGGAAGTGTCATGGACTGGGGCTGAATGAGTGCTGCCAGCATTGGGGAGCTACAGTTCATTGAAGGAACCATGAATTCCAACATGCACTGTGACACACTGAAGCGGAATATGATCCCCTCCCTTCATAGACTGGGCCGTAGGGCAGTATTGCAACATGATAACGACTCCAAACACACCTCCAAGATGAACACTGCCTTGCTAAATAAGCTGAGGGTAAAGATGATGGACTGGCCAAGCATGTCTCCAGACCTAAACCCTATTAAGCATCTGTGGGGCATCCTCAAATGGAAGGTGGAGGAGCGCAAGGTCTCTAACATCAACCAGCTCAGTGATGTCATCATGGAGGAGTGGAAGAGGACTCCAGTGGCAACCTGTGAAGCTCTGGTGAGCTCCATCCCCAAGAGGGTTAAGGCAATGCTGGGAAATAATGGTGGCCACACAAAATATTGACACTTTGGGTCAAATTTGGACATTTTCACTTAGGGGTGTGCTCACTTTTGTTGCCAGCGGTTTAGACATTATACAGGCTACACACGTATGTGTGTTTGAGCTTTGGGGTGCACACCCTAATGCAATAAGCTACGCACACCTTTGACCTAGAGGTAACTGAATGTCTAAGTGTGAATTCAACCATAGAAAAGCATTGCATGCTTCCAGTTGCATTTGAAATGAGTTGCAAATGCATCTGGACACATATATAAATACCTGTACAAATAAAATAATAATAAATGCATTTTGACAAACTTGTGCATGGAGATGAAAGTAAATCTGTGTGTGGCCTTTTAGTTCACGTATTTCTGCATATTTCATAATATTCTGCATTTGTGCGCATTAATACAGCAATTCAGCAGTATTTAGATATAATTACAATGTTATAAAATAATAATAAAGCCAATATTTTAAGTAAGCAGACAGTCTCTGATTAAAATGAAGGCATTGTCTGATGAGTAGGGCCGATGACATTATTAAGCAGCCTCTTCAATCCAGAATTCTTGCATACATACATAAAATAATGATGAAATCTGTGAGTCTAGCACAGGGAGTACAATGTAACTCTGACAGACGTACAGTAGCGCTATGCTGTCAACACCCACAGCCATACATAATACATTAGCTTGTCTAGAAAGCATAGCTTGTGGCTTGACTAAATTGTGCATGTGGTTTTCATTAGGCTGCTTCAAATCTAAACGAAGAAAGAAAAAATCTCTTTAAAATTAGCGAACTTGGTTGTCAAGAGTCGTTTGCGATTTGATGACAAACATTTCCAACAACTGTGTTGTGTGAACATGAGCTAGAAAAGAAAACACTTCTTCACACAAAGGCCCATCATGAACGCATCTGACAATATTAATACCACTGAAGGACGGAGCGTACAGTTAGACAGCCGTACTCAGAAACGATTTCCAGGACCACCCAAGCAATGACGCAGCCAATTGCCAGCAATGATAGCAACAGTGTGGACTCATTTATGCCCACAATCCCTACATCTATTCATTTTGTATATATATATATATATATATATATATATACTGTATATATATATATATATATATATATATATATATATATAGTATATTATATATACACAGAGTCACAGAGTATCTCACAAAAGTGAGTACACCCCTCCCATTTTTGTAAATATTTTATTATATTTTTTATGTGACAACACTGAGGAAATGACACTTTGCTACAATATAAAGTAGTGAGTGTACAGCTTGTATAACAGTGTAAATTTGCTGTCCCCTCAAAATAACTCAACACACAGACATTAATGTCTAAACAGCTGGCAACAAAAGTGAGTACACCCCTAAGTGAAAATGTCCAAATTGGGCCCAAAGTGTCAATATTTTGTGAGGCCACCATTATTTTCCAGCACTGCCTTAACCCTCTTGGGCATGGAGTTCACCAGAGCTTCACAGGTTGCCACTGGAGTCCTCTTCCACTCCTCCATAACGACATCACGGAGCTGGTGGATGTTAGAGACCTTGCGCTCCTCCACCTTCCGTTTGAGGATGCCCCACAGATGCTCAATATGGTTTAGGTCTGGAGACATGCTTGGCCAGTCCATCACCTTTACCCTCAACTTCTTCAGCAAGGCAGTGGTAGTCTTGGAGGTCGCTATCATATTGTAATACTGCCCTGCGGCCCTGTCTCTGAAGAGAGGGGATCATGCTCTGCTTCAGTATGTCACAGTACACGTTGCCATTTATGGTTCCCTCAATGAACTGTAGCTCCCCAGTGCCGGGAAGCACTCATGCAGCCCCAGACCATGACACCCCCACCACCATGCTTGACTGTAGACACTTGTCTTTGTACTCCTCACCTGGTTGCCGCCACACACGCTTGACACCATCTGAACCAAATAAGTTTATCTTGTTCTCTTTAGACCACAGGACATGGTTCCAGTAATCCATGTGCTTAGTCTGCTTGTCTTCAGCTAACTGTTTGTGGGCTTTCTTATACATCATCTTTAGAAGAGGCTTCCTTCTGGGTTGACAGCCATGCAGACCAATTTGATGCAGTGTGCGGCATATGGTCTGAGCACTGACAGGCTGACCCCCCACCCCTTCAACCTCTGCAGCAATGCTTGTAGCACTCATACGTCTATTTCCCAAAGACAACCTCTGGATATGACACTAAGCACATGCACTCTCTTCTTTGGTCGACCATAGCGAGGCCTGTTCTAAAGGGAACCTGTCCTGGCTGTTAAACCACTGTTTGGTCTTGGCCACCGTGCTGCAGCTGTTTCAGGGTCTTGGCAATCCTCTTATAGCCTAGGCCATCTTTATGTAGAGCAAAAAAAAAAATTTACGGAGAGCTCTTTGCCATGAGCTGCCATGTCGCATGACACCGGGGAGGGGAAATGGCTAATTGGGCCTAATTTGGACATTTTCATTTAGGGGTGCACTCACTTTTGTTGCCAGCGGTTTAGACATTAATGGCTGTGTATTGAGTTATTTTGAGGGGACAACAAATTTACACTGTTATACAAGCTGTACACTCACTACTTTACATTATAGCAAAGTGTAATTTCTTTAGTGTTGTCACATAAAAAGATATAATAAAATATTTACAAAAATGCACTTAAAATATTGTCTTTCTAGTACCTAACCCCTTCCTACTCACCCCAACATCCCTTTAAAAAGTTTTGAATGCCTAGGAGGCAGGAAGGATCAGTAAAACATGTGGCTACAGTGATTGGCTGTCACAGTAGTCACATGATTAGGAGCCGGTCCCACAGGTCTCTGTGCTGGGAACACGCAGTGAGCGCCATCTCAGCACAAAAACATCGGTCTCCCATTGATATATATGTGCGGCAGGTGGGTGTTGAAGTCCTCCCTAGCCGCTGCACTTATGTGTTAGCGAGTGTTAACAAGTTAAAGTTTACGTTATTGTTTATCAGTAATAACACCATTTCACTTGAAATGTGAATATTTATTTATTTAGGGAATATAATTTTGAAACTATAAAATTATTTTTGAATAAATGTACATTTAACATTAATCCCGATTACCCATGCAAGGTTATGCCATTTTATTTAAGGTTTCAGCTTATTACCAGATGCCTTGCAGAATAGCTAATTATCTCAGACAGTTTTCTTCCCTATGCATATAAATTATTAATACTCATTAACACTTTCTTTATTTGTTGTGCCACAAGGTATGTTTAGTTCCATGTAATAAATACTACAATCTGAAAAATATACTCCATAGCCACAAAAATGTATTTTCTGGTCTGAAAGAAGATCACCACTAACCCGACAGGATTTTTTTTAAGGAGGAACTCAAGTTGTAGCAATCGTTTGATTGTTTTAACCAACTTTTTGAGTAAAGAGTGTTTTATATATTAATGCAAAATTGTTTAATTAAACTCACACAACCCTGGACTTTTTATTAGTAGCACATTAACAAATACTGTAATCACAAAAAATAAAACTCAAAAAGATTCTCTTACAGAGTGCCATCTCTAAACTCCATTCCTACTAAAATTTGTCAGTCATGTAAAGATTCAGCTTATTCCTCTTAGTGTCAGCCAGTTCAGGCTAAAACAAGCCATTAAACCATATAATATACTGAGATTGATTTGCATAAGGAGTAGAGGCTGTTCTGCTTCAGCAGTCTAAGCACAGAAATGTGATCTCTATAACCCCTCCAGTTGTGGTGAGAAAGCTTAAAGTGATTGTAAGGGCTATTTTTTAAATTAAAATAATAAATAGGTTTATACTTACCATCTCTGTGCCATGGTACCTCCACTTGCCTTACCTCCACCTCTGGGGTCCCCGGTCAGTGATCTTGGCTCCTTCTCTTTTGTGTCTGCCCCCAAAGCAGATACTTTGCTATGGGGGGCAGATTGCAGGCTCGCTCCTGAGCTGGACTGTGTGTGTCCATTGACACACACAGTGCGCCCCCACCCCTCTCGCCCTCTGCCAATGACTCCTGCTATTTCAAGCAGAACCTGCAGAACCAGATAGAGAGGGAGAGAAGACCTGCAGCCGGACACAGTGAAAGGTTACTCAGAATACAAAAATTTTCGTACGACAGAATACAACATCAGAAGTGACATAATGGGGTTGATTTAATTGTAGCGCCCTCCCTAAAAGGTTGGGACGCGATTTAAAAATATAGAGGGATGTTTGAGCCAGTAGTTGGGCTCAGACAGTTGAATTGCATGCTCCAGCTGTGGTTTGCCCAATAGCATTTTCCCTTATTGCCTGTAGGTGGCGTTACCACCTCAGGCACCTGTTGGAACACAGGCAAACCATGGTGCATTGAGTGGCTCTTCTCAGCAGCGGTACAGTGGGAGTGGTCGACCCGCTGTGCCTGCTGGGAGGGGATACTTAAGGGGAAGATGCCATTGATTGGGGTCGGTTCTCGCCCCACAGCCCTCCGGGCGCGAGGTATGTTGTGTGGTTCTGGTCTCGGGGCCACGTTGGCCCGAGGCTGCATCGCTATCTAGTAGGCCCAGCTAGTCTGGCTGGGGCCTACAGTCTGAGAGGGGATTCCAAGCTGTCCGTCCACATGGGGAGGAAGCTATCTTGGTGAAGGAGACCAGGGGAGGACCTGCCCTGGAGGAGACCGGCAAAGTGCTGCTGTCTCGGGTGAGGCCTGGTAACTTTGGCAAGGAGGAATCCGCTATATTACAGGCCCTGCAGTTCGCCGGATTGGCTTAAAGGCCCTTTAACCATACGGCTGGAAGTTTGGGACTTTAAAATCCTGTGGCAGAGGATTCCTGGACTATCCATTTGCTCAACTTCAAAAGGTCTGTGGCAGAGACTTTGTACACTTCAAAAGGTCTGTGGCAGAGACTTTGTACACTTCAAAAGGTCTGTGGCAGAGACTTTGTACACTTCAAAAGGTCTGTGGCAGAGACTTTGTACACTTCAAAAGGTCTGTGGCAGAGACTTTGTACACTTCAAAAGGTCTGTGGCAGAGACTTTGTACACTTCAAAAGGTCTGTGGCAGAGACTTTGTACACTTCAAAAGGTCTATGGCAGAGACTTTGTACACTTCAAAGGGTCTGTAGCAGAGACCTACTTCATCTCCGGCAGTCTGTGGCAGAGACTGCCCGGTTGCTGGTTCGTGTGTCATCCCGACTGCTAGGCCATGTGAGGTGGGACTATCCGGGTGACCAATACCCACTCTAACATTGAGAGTGGTGAGTGACTTTGATCTGAGACTGTTATATTTTGTGGCGAGTGCCTGAACCTTCCCCTACTCTTCTATGCCTTCTACTTCTCAACGTTTACTGCATAAAAAAAATAAAGCCTAACTGTTTGAGGTTTTACATCTGTGTGGACATTGCATTACTACAGACTTTCCTACCCGGACAAAACTAACCAGCGGCGGCCCTCTAGGGGGTATTGCTACATACTAAAGGCAAATAGACTGTGCATTTTGTAAAGTGCAGTTGCATACCTCCCAACTTTGTAAATGTCCACTGCGGGACATTCTTTCTAATTTTTTCCCCCTCTGACTAAAGTTGTTGAGCGAGCGGGGGGGGGGGGGGGGGGGGGTGCTGCGGGACAGAGTTTTTTTTTTTTACAAGCAACAGCTGCCTATTTGTTGAGGGGGGGGCGGGGCCGCGGGGAGAAGATTGTGTGTTCATTCCTCATCCTGTGCTGACGTCTCGTCTACATGCCGAGATTATGCTAGTTGCTGAGCGCGGGGGGGGGGGGGCTATTTTCACTTACCACTGCCGCTGCAGCCTGCCCGACATCAGGGTATCCTCCGTCGTCCGTCGATTGCGGGAAATTCGATCGCGGGTCTGCGGGAAATTTGCGTCGGTGCGGGAAGTTCCCGCACAATCCGTGCGTGTTGGGAGGTATGCAGTTGCCCTCTGCAAGTGCAGTTGCTCCAGAGCTTAGCAAATGAGATAAGGCTTCACTTTGCAAAGAGTACCCAATCACGTGCAAGCATTTTTGCTTGCACCTGATTGGATAATGGAAGTCAGCAGGGCTTCTGCTCATTTACTAAGCTCTGGAGCAACTGCACTAGCAGGGTGCAACTGCACTTTGCAAAGTCTTTTTGCCTTTAGTAAATCAACCCCAATGTGTTGAATAGTTTTGTATGTATTCTTTTGTTTCTGAGCATGCGTAGTCTTGCTCTTATGATTTTTTTTGTACGAAAACTGTACTAATGAAACGAAAATCGGACGTTGAGTTCCCATCCAACAAAAATTTTATAGTCATCCAGCTTTTCTCTGACGAAAAAGTGAAATCGGCTGTCGAAAGCACCTGTGACATAGGGGATTGTTCAGCTCAGTGGTAGATGCATTTTGGTGTAGTGAATCCACATCAGACAGACGTTTATAGTTAGGGGCCTGGTAGCCAACGTTTATTAAATGAAAAAGCCCACCTGGCTACTCTTCAGCAACACTGCTGCTATAGATTCTGGTCCCTCAGACCACCAGCTCTTCCAGGCCCTCAGTCTTGAATGGACACAGCTTTGGGTTCCTTAAACGCACACAGCTTCAAGCCCTTCAATGCACATAGCTTCTGGCTCCTTGGACTCACACAGATTGAAGCCCTTCAATGCACACAGCTTTAAACTTCTTAACGCACACAGCGTCTATCTTCACACAGAGACACTCACTAGCAGCCACTGTTCCAACTCCACCTTCCTCCTCCTAATGCTCTCACCAGCCCCTCATTATATGGGCTGTGTGCACCTGGGCACACACCCTGCTGGCTGTCCACAGATCCCGCCCCACCCAAGACTCTTAGGGATCTCCAAACTACAGTGTCCCATCCGGAACTAGAAAAATCTGGAGAGAAAATTGCCAGAGCAGTGTTCTCCATTTAAACTACACTCTGTAGTCTTGCAGTCTATAGATATGCAAACTCTGTGTCCCTTTAACCTCCAATTTCATAGGGACAGAGCCTCGCTCTGCCACACACCATACTAACGATCCGAAAATCGTCAGACAGCTCGTGGTACGAATTTTCCCATCCTATTTTCGTATCGTGTGTACGGGCCTTTTAGGGTAAGGTGACCAGATTTTTAAAATGAAATCCGGGGACATATTTTTTTTTTACTAGTAATGGCGGCAATCAGCGACTCTCTGCCCATCGCCGCCGCCCGCCTCACAGCCTGTCAAGTCTTACTCTCTGGGCCCTGGCTACTACTGGGTGGGGAGTGGAGGAAGATCACTCCACCAGGGAAGGCAAGGAGATAAGCAGGCGGCTGGCTGGGACTTGAGCCAAGGCAGAAGAACATGCGAGCGGAGCTGAATGGGCATGCACCCGAAACTGAAGAAATATTACCTTCGCTCCGACCAGCACATGATCATCAGAAAGGGGCACAGAAAATGGAAAAATACACCCCCCTGCACTGACTTTCTGTGAAATTGCCCCATGGCCCCTGTTCAAATCCAATCCGGGGACAAAACTGGGGACAGACTTGGTCCTGGGACAGTGTCCTCAATCCGGGGACTGTCCCCTGAAACCGGGATGTCTGGTCACCCTATTTTAGGGAAGGGGGGAGCACTCGGTTGAAGGTTCTTTACCTTAATACAGAGAAAAAAATCTATAGACATTGAACTATTTTAACTTACAGTCTTAGTAGCTTGGCAGACAGTGGCTCAATCGAAATGACATCTTGCCCAGCAGGATGTTTTTTGTGTGCAAAAAGTAGTGTGGTTATGAGTAGGGCTGCTTATGAATATTGCTGGAATGAGGCTGATGTAAGTATTTATCAAGGTGCACTGCACTCGGTTCGGAAGGAGGCAGGCATGTAATTAAAGGAAAATTGTACAATGGGTACTTAATAGATTTTTTCCTTGCTGAAAGTTCCAGAAAAGAGCATCTAAAAAGGTAAGCAGCACTTTTTTTAAATGCCTTTTTAAATATTTTGCTATGTGAATGGGGACATGTAACACATATAAAGTACTGTTACAATTTGGTTTCAAAAGTGTAAAGACCCTTTAAAGTTGGTGCCTTGAACGTTGCCCCAGGCTTCATGTTTCAGGATGGTTCCTTTCTCTTGCAGCATCCTTTAGAGCCACCCTTGCATGCAGTGGCTAAAATTGTGTCTCCATACACTGTGTGAATCTATAAAAACATAAAGTCATATAGCCTAGGTTGGCAAGGCACTCCCCTGCTCCTCCCTCCTCCCTCTATAAGCTAACAAACTGACTCCAGACTGCATTGTCCACTGTTAATTCTTTCTTGTGAAGGCCAGAACTTCAGGGAAGCAATACTAAGGCAGCATACATTATGCATTTTTTTTGTTCAACCAGCAGATTGAATGAAAGAAAATGCCTTGATTCCCCATCCATACATTAGATGTGGCTGGGGGGTATCCCTCCTGTTGTGGTAGTGTATTCTGACAGTGGGAAGACTTCCTCGTCATCAGAATACAATGATCAGCATTGCCAGCTATAGCCAGTGCCACTGATCGTCTAGACAAAACTTGACAGGCTGGTTATACACAAGTTGATCTATATGTAGCGGGGTCCCCTTTAAGACTCCCAGGATTACCTTGCCCAGAACCTCTTTCGGCAATGTTTCCACCCCAGAGACTCATGGGAGGGGTTATAAAAGGAGGAGGCGAGGCTGGGCTCGGCCTCTTTGGGACACGAGACTTCAGTGACTGATCCTCCTGTGCGGATGTGCCGGAGTGCAAGGCCTGAAGCCTGAGGCCTTGCGCAGCACCAAAGAGCCTTCCACCCCACTGCGAGCCTGGGTGGCATCTGACTTCGCTTATCTACAGCCTTGGTTGGATCGGGGACCCGATCGCTGGAGACACTGTGTGTGAGGACACAGTCGGTGGAAGTTCCCGGACTGGGATCGCGTCCGGAGGGGTGAGCGAGCGTATGCTCAGACCATACACTGTTTATTGCTGATGTGCCTATAGACTGCCGTGGCCCATAAGTTTATATCTGATACTCTCACTGGAGATCCATGTCAGAGCTGAACTCAGAGGTTCTTCAGTAAAGTGTTTATTCTATTACAATCTTCCCACTGGATTACAAATGTTATTCTGTTATGTGCACCACCTTTAAAGACTTGCCGGTGAAGAAACCATCATCCCCTAGAGACTGAGTTTTAGATATCTGAGCCAGGCCTGGCCAGCTAGTTAGTTCATTTAGTTGCTGCACCACAGGGCGCCTAGTTAACGGTCGCCCACGCGGCGCACCTTTACTATTCTATTAGTGTATAAGTATGTTTATTGCTGCAGGGCTCTGCAACCTATTTTATGTAAACTGTTACCACTGTTAACCTTTTTACCACAAATCTAAAGTAAATTAGATACCCCTTTCATTATTGCCTTGGTGTCTGAGTTTAATCATATAGTATAAGAATTACATTGCTGCCATAACTAACTGTGCCAGTAGGGGGTCGAGTAAATTTACCGGGGGTTGGCGGAGCTGTCTTCAGGGCCCAAACTAAATCTGCGGCCCTCTTAGTTGAAGGTATCGCTACACGCGGGGGTTCTCGTCCGGGATCCTGATACAGCAATTAAACGCCAGAGGTGCCGGCATGGACCCACGAGCAATAAAAGAGTGGTGCAAAACCTCTAGGGCAGAGCCGAATAACTCGATAGTCATCAGTCTCCCAGGAGAGGAATGGAAGACAGAGATGGTAGAGGAGTTAATGAAGTTAGTGTCCCCAGATCACACGCCATGGGTGATAGATATAAAGTCAGACCCAGACACTTCATATCAGTATGCACTGGTGGAATACGGAGACGGGATACCAGAGGCTTGCAAGCACATATGTGTAAAGACGCCAGACAATAGAACCTATAGGTTGGCGCCCGCAGTAACTATAAAGAAGGAACCATCACAGATGGGATCACCGCAGGCTGCGGCCCGTACCTCACCAGAAAGAGGAGGTGGGGTGACACCCCCGGTGGCACCCACACCTGCCACTGCTATATCACCAGAATTGATAAAGGCAATAGGGGATCTACTAATCAAATGTCAGAAGACAAACACGGTGCATGTAGAGACTAGCTACCGGAGACTGAAAACATTCTCAGGGCAGCTCCCTGTCCCTGCAGGGGAAGAAGATTTTGATACCTGGGTGGAGCAGGCATTACAAGCAGTAGAGGCATGGGAGGTGCCTGAAGTGCAGAAGAGGCAACGAGTGTTAGAGAGTCTCAAAGGCGCAGCAGCAGAAGCAGTAAAAAGCTTTCGGTTTGGGAATGCAGATTGCACGGCTCAGGACTGTCTAGCCATGCTACAGGAAGAGTTTGGTCAATTGGAAAAGGTAACAGAGATGGTCTACCAATTTGAACACACTTTCCAACAGCCAAGGGAGAAACTTTCAGAGTATGTTAGGAGACTGAACAGGTTGCTGTGCAAGATTGTGTTGAAGAAGGGAATGAAGCCCCAAGATACAGATGCAGCAAGAATGAAGCAAGTCTTAAAGGGAGCGTTACGCTCGGATCCAGTCTGGCTGCACCTGAAAACCTCGGGAGGAGGAACGTTACTGACTTATGCTGACTTGATAAAAATCATCAGAGATGAGGAGGCGCTACAACAGGACCAGCAAATGATTAAGACAAATGTTGTACCCGCACAGGTGCTAGTCAATCCAGTGATGACCCCTGAAAGAGACTCAGAGGTAGACACTCTAAAATCTCAAATGTCCAAGGTATTAGAGATGTTGACCTCTCTGATAGCAAAAGACTCAGAGGGTCCCAAGAGAGAAGAACCAAGGAAGGAATTATTCCCAATTGCCTCGGCACCCGCATCTTTACAAGAATGGGGAGATATAGTCTGCTTTAACTGTGGAGGAATTGGCCATATTGCAGCTACATGTTCCAGTCCAAAAAAGAAGAAAACGGACAACCGCAAGCATTCGGGAAACTTCAGAGGGCCCCGGTGAAGGAGTCAACCGGGTGCCCATCACCTTCAGTGAGCTCCAAGCTGAATGCGAAGCAGAAAAAAAGAGGAGACAAAACACCTCAGAGGAAACACAACATTCCTCAACAGAGATACACCCCAGAGAAAGGGGGCAAGACCCCTCAGAAGAGGCACAGCACTCCTCAGAGGGGGTGCACACCTAAGAAAAACAATAGTAGCCCTCAGCGGGTCCGTACACCCATTGAAAGGAGGGAAATCAATGCATACCAGGCTCAAGAAAGATTAAAGTCCAAAGGGAATTGGACAAGAGAGAGTCCGAAAGGAAAGGGCCAGAAGAAGGCGACCCCGGCTAGGCCATATCCGGAGAAGCTGGTAGGCCCATCTCCTATAGTGCCCATTCAAGTAGAGGGAGTATACACCAGAGCAATCTTGGATACTGGGGCACAAGTGACCCTATTATACCAGGATTTTTACGATAAACACTTGAGTCATCTGCCCATCCAGAAGATAGAGGAACTGGAAATATGTGGGATTGGAACCCAGAGTTTCCCCTACGATGGCTATCTGCCCGTCAAAATGACTTTTGACCCATCCATGGCTGGGAAGGCCAAAGTGTTTGACACCCTGGCAGTTGTGTGCCCCCGACCGCCAGGAGCCAACAAGAGTTCCCTTATAATAGGGACAAACACGGACCTGGTCCGAAGACTCTTGACCCCTCTAGTGGAAGAGAAGGGGCAAGCGGCCACCAAGATCCACCCCATGCTGAAGACGGCCTACCAATGGCTGGTCCTAGAGCAGAAGACCCCTGGAGAGGGGATAGGGAAGGTGAGGAGACTTGGAAGAGAAGGGGTAGTGTTGCAGCCCGGCAAAGTAACCTGTCTCAGAGCCACTGTGAAGCTTACTTGGGAGCAACCTGGACCCTTTGTCATGCTGGAATCCGACCCAAGGGAAGAGTCCTCCGGTCTGGAAGTGATACCAGAAGTGATTCCACTGAAGGCCCTGAAGAAGGCCCATGGTAGAGTTCCGGTGAGTGTTAGGAACACTACAGATGGCCCCATGGAAATCCCAGCCAGGATGCTGCTGGGCCAGGTGAGCCCTGCTGCCCCTGTTACCCTGTCAGAAGTCCAGGGGACGGGTGAAGGAGGAGATGCTTGGGAGAAGCTGTCCATGGAAAACCCGAATCTGCCCAGGGCTTGGAAAGAGAGAGCCAGGGCCCAGTTGACCAGATGGGAGAAGATCTTCTACAAAGATGAGTTCGATGTGGGGTGTGCAAGGAGTGCCACCCATCGGATCTGCCTCCAAGAAGATAAGCCCTTCAGAGAGAGGGTCAGGCGGGTCCCACTAGCAGATCTGGAGGATCTAAGGGAACAACTTGCAGAACTCAAGAGGACTGGTGTGATCCGGGAGTCTAGAAGCCCCTATGCCTCCCCGATAGTGGTGGTCAGGAAGAAGAATGGGTCATTGAGGCTCTGTATAGACTACAGGACTCTCAACAGGAGAACCATACCCGACCAGTACACCACTCCGAGGATAGAGGACGCTTTACAGAGTTTGTCTGGAGCCAAGTGGTTCAGCGTTATGGATCTCAAGAGTGGATACTATCAGATCCCTATGCATCCAGAAGACAAGGAGAAGACAGCCTTCATAACCCCAGTGGGGTTCTTTGAGTTTGATCGAATGCCTCAAGGACTGTCTGGAGCTCCTGCTACCTTCCAACGTCTCATGGAGAAGACTGTGGGAGACATGAACCTTATTGAAGTCCTTGTATACCTGGACGATGTCATTGTATTTGGAAGAACCCTGGAGGAACACGAGGAGAGGCTGGAAAAAGTCTTGAGGAGACTCAGTGAGGAGGGACTCAAGCTTTCGCCTGAGAAGTGTCGGTTCTACCAGTCTTCTGTGAACTATCTGGGGCACATAGTGTCTGAAGAAGGGGTGGCCACAGACCCTGAGAAATTGGAGGCAGTTACCTCCTGGCCACGACCCACCACAGTAACAGAACTCAGATCCTTCTTAGGGTTCTGCTCCTATTACAGGAGGTTTGTGGAAGGATTCGCCCGAATTGCTAGACCATTGAATGAACTGCTCAAGACTGAGGGAGAAGAGGATGACTCAGGGCCCAGGAAGCCGGGAGAGTCAGTCAGAGATCAGTGGAATCAGAAGTGTGAAGAGGCCTTCCAGGCGTTGAAGAAGAGCCTAACCACTGCTCCAGTCTTGGCCTACGCAGACCCAACCAAACCCTATGAACTACACGTAGATGCTAGTCATGACGGTCTGGGAGGAGTACTTTATCAAGAACACGAAGGGCAACTACGGCCTGTTGCCTACGTGAGCAGGAGCCTGACCCCCTCTGAGAAAAACTACCCCACTCACAAGCTGGAGTTCCTGGCCCTTAAGTGGGCGGTAGTAGACAAGCTCAAAGACTACCTGTATGGGGCGGAGTTCACTGTGAAGACCGACAACAACCCCCTTACCTACCGATTCACTACAGCAAAGCTGGACGCCACTGGACACAGGTGGTTGGCCGCATTGTCTGGATTCAATTTCAGCCTAAAGTACAGGCCAGGGATTGGGAATCGAGATGCAGATGCTCTGTCCAGAAGATCTCATGGTCCCACCCGCGACATGGAAGACTGGACTCAAGTGGCACCAGACGGGGTGCAGCCCCTTTGTCAAGGGGCTGAATTACAAGCCAGAGGGGGCTCAAGGGTGGAAGAGATAGGAGTTACCATGGTAGGAGTCCCCAAACAATACTGTGGAGTAACTCAACTGGAGGAAGACCATCTGCCAAAGCTGTCCAAGAAGGAGCTAAGATGTGACCAATTAGAAGACCCCATGGGGAAGCTAGTTCTGGAAGCCCTGGAGAATCAGGATCCAAACAGACTTCTGAGTCACTCCTCAAAGGAAGCTCGCCTGTTGAGGAAAGAGTGGGACAGGTTACAGGTGCATTAGGGAGTGGTCTACCGAAGGGGCCCCTCTGATGACCTGGAAGATAAATGGCAATTGTTTCTTCCGGAAAAACACTGAGAGACTGTTCTGATTGCCCTACATGACAATCATGGCCACCTAGGGGCGGAAAGGACCTTTCAACTTGTCAGGAGTCGGTTCTATTGGCCCTGCATGAGGGCAGAAGTGGAAGAGTACTGCCATTCATGTGCACGCTGCATCCAGAGGAAGACTTTACCTCATCAAGCTGCCCCAATGGGCCATCTACAAAGTCAAGGCCCAATGGATCTGGTATGCATTGATTTCCTCTGCCTCAAACCCGACCTGAGTGGACTAGGAAATGTTCTGGTGATAACCGATCATTTCACCCGGTATGCCCAAGCTTTCCCAACCAAAGACCAGAAGGCTTCCACAGTAGCCAAGGTACTTATGGAGAAGTATTTTGTCCATTATGGGCTGCCCCAGTGACTTCATTCAGATCAAGGAAGGGACTTTGAGAGTCGACTGATCCGGAAACTCCTGGATTCGTTAGGAATCAAGAAAACTCGAACTACACCTTACCACCCACAGGGAGATGCTCAGCCGGAGAGGTTTAACTAAACCCTGCTCAACATGTTGGGGAATCTGGAAAGTGAGAAGAAACAACATTGGAGCAAACACATAGCAGCTATAGTACACGCTTACAACTGTACCACCAATGATGCTACAGGCTACTCCCCATATCGACTCATGTTTGGGAGAGAAGCGAGATTACCTGTGGACTTGGCCTTTGGCACCTCTTTAGACCATTCCTCAGCCCCATCCCACAAAGGATATGTGGACAGGCTCAGACACAGCCTGAAAGTAGCCTATGAACAAGCTCAAGCGGCCTCAGATCAAAGGGGAGCTCGAAACAAAAGAAACTTCGACTTGAAGGTCCGGGTACAAGACCTGCAGCCCGGGGACCGAGTACTGCTATGCAATCTGGGAGTCCCTGGAAAACACAAACTTGCAGACAGATGGAGATCTGAAGCCTATGTCATCTGTAGGAAGCTGCCGGGCCTACCTGTCTACAAGTTGAAGCCAGAAGGAAAGGTAGGCCCACTGAAGACGTGGCATCGAA
Source organism: Rana muscosa (assembly GCA_029206835.1). NCBI lineage: Eukaryota > Metazoa > Chordata > Amphibia > Anura > Ranidae > Rana > Rana muscosa. The sequence goes on from JARGYO010005626.1 coordinate 34,082,635, forward strand.
ACCACCTGCTCCCACTTGCTGAAGCGGTCAGGATACCTCCAGTGAGGGACTCCCCTGAACCAGTCTCTATTCTGGATACCACCAGGCCAAACACTCGGTCCCAGACCTCTCGGACTGAAGATACAGAAGCTTCTGAACTCAGTGGAGATGAAGAGAGAGAGCTTGACTGGCTGTGGCCTTCCCCAACTCAAGGAACTTCTGCTATAGATCTTCCAACTACTGAAGACACTATAGATGGACAACTGAATGCAGAAGCCGCTGAATTCATCCCATCTAGTCCTTCATCAGATTACTGGGAAGATGCCTGTGATGTTTACCCTGAACAGAATCCTAGAGACTCTATGTATCCCTCGGCTCCTGAAACAGATGTTACAGAGCCTGCTGTGTCACCTGAACCTGTTACAGAAGAAGAGCCTGTGGCGCCAGAGCCAGAAACCCCAAGGGAACAAAGGGCTCGCAGAGTCATAAGGCCTCCCAGAAGGTTGACCTACCCACAAATGGGGGAGAGTTCAGAAGATTCTGTGGTCACTGCCAGGAGGAGTGTAGAGAATCCGGATCCCTCCACTGTTCATTTAGTAGAGGGCAACCCCCACTCACTCTCTGGCACAGTTAGGCAGGCCACTCAGGATAGTGTGACCTGTGGGCAAGGGAATCCAACCCCTCGGTTTTGGTGGGAATTCCCTATGCCAACCTCTTATGCAATGTTGTCTGGGGTTGTACGCAGTGTATGCTAAAATTTTCTTTGGGGACCAAAGAATTTAAGTGGGGGGAGTGTGTAGCGGGTTCCCCTTTAAGACTCCCAGGACTACCCTGCCCAGAACCCCTTTCGGCAATGTTTCCACCCCAGAGACTCATGGGAGGGGTTATAAAAGGAGGAGGCAAGGCTGGGCTCGGCCTCTTTGGGACACGAGACTTCAGTGACTGATCCTCCTGTGCAGATGTGCCGGAGTGCAAGGCCTGAAGCCTGAGGCCTTGCGCAGCACCAAAGAGCCTTCCACCCCACTGCGAGCCTGGGTGGCATCTGACTTCGCTTATCTACAGCCTTGGTTGGATCGGGGACCCGATCGCTGGAGACACTGTGTGTGAGGACACAGTCGGTGGAAGTTCCCGGACTGGGATCGCGTCCGGAGGGGTGAGCGAGCGTATGCTCAGACCATACACTGTTTATTGCTGATGTGCCTATAGACTGCTATGGCCCATAAGTTTATATCTGATACTCTCACTGGAGATCCATGTCAGAGCTGAACTCAGAGGTTCTTCAGTAAAGTGTTTATTCTATTACAATCTTCCCACTGGATTACAAATGTTATTCTGTTATGTGCACCACCTTTAAAGACTTGCCGGTGAAGAAACCATCATCCCCTAGAGACTGAGTTTTAGATATCTGAGCCAGGCCTGGCCAGCTAGTTAGTTCATTTAGTTGCTGCGCCACAGGGCGCCTAGTTAACGGTCGCCCACGCGGCGCACCTTTACTATTCTATTAGTGTATAAGTATGTTTATTGCTGCAGGGCTCTGCAACCTATTTTATGTAAACTGTTACCACTGATAACCTTTTTACCACAAATCTAAAGTAAATTAGATACCCCTTTCATTATTGCCTTGGTGTCTGAGTTTAATCATATAGTATAAGAATTACATTGCTGCCATAACTAACTGTGCCAGTAGGGGGTCGAGTAAATTTACCGGGGGTTGGCGGAGCTGTCTTCAGGGCCCAAACTAAATCGGCGGCTCTCTTAGTTGAAGGTATCGCTACATATAGATCGACTTGTATACAACCAGCCTGCCCATACATGGATGCTTCCTGACGAACTGGACCAAAGAAGGGAAAATAGAGCGCTTCTGCCTAGTGGGTCTGTCCTGTATGGATAGGGTCATAAATCAAAGAGTATTCACACAGCTGGAGATAGTATTCCCACCCATTCCCACCCCCTCCTCCCCTATTTATTCAGGCTCATTACACTGGGGATTCGGTTTTGAAGCCTTGTGCCCATGATCCGAAATGTGTCACCACCCCTTTCCTGATGTCACTTCCGGCACTTGCGTTCCATACACATGGCGTGCATTCCACCGTGGTCCTGGAAGAGCGGCCGTCATCTTGACTGAACTATTCTATCCACCCTTACAGCTGCTGTTGGGCACAAAAAGAAGGAGAAACAGTGACAGGAGCCCCGTCAGGAATTTGTTACTATTTAACGCCCACTTCTTGTAAATGTTTTTAAACTGTGTTGCTTAATAAACTGCTGACATTCTACACTTAGAGGCACCTTTTTTGTTCTTCTCTTTGCCTGCCGAACTGGACAAATTTTGATCCATGTATGGTTGGCTAAAGGCTGGCCATACATTATTCATTTTTTTTTTGTTCAATCAGAGGGTTGAATAAAAAAATAAAAATACCCAATTGCCCCATCCACACACTTGATGTGGGTCAGGGAATCCTTCATGCTGAGTTACTGTAGTCTGACAGTGGGGAGACTTCCCCTCCGTTCTGAATACACTTATCACCGGTGGCAGCTATAGCTGGCGGCACTGACTGATCAGGAAAAAACTGACAGGCTGACTGTACAGAAGTTGATTGGTGGATTGACTTCTGTACAACCAGCCTACCCATACATGGATCAGAATTCAGGTGGTCCCTGCTGACCATATTTTGAACCATGTATGGCCGGCGTAAGAGAGCAGGAGTCAGCCGTATTGAAACTTGTAATTGTAAACTGTCAGAAGAACAATTTTAACAAATATGTTAATTGGGGAATTTTTATTTTATTGTGCTCAATGTGTTAAGCCTCGTACACACGGCCGAGAATCTCGTCAGGAAAAAACACGTAATTTTTCCTGACGAGATTCTTGACAAGAATCTTGTCCCGGTCGAGTGTACACACGCTCGATTCAAAAGAACCGCCGTTCTTTTGAATGGAACGAACGCGGTGACGCCATCGACTACAACGAGCGTGCGCTCGTTACCTTCGATGCCGCCGCCGCCATCTTACTACACCCTACCTATGCCTAGGAAGCTACCGCGCATGCGTCAAAGTCATTTCGAGCATGCGTGGGTTTCCACGGCGACAGGTAAGCGTACACACTCTCGGGTTTCTCGTCGGGAAACAGGCCGTCGAGAATCTCGACGAGAAAATAGAGAGCAGGTTCTCTATTTTTCTCGCCGAGATTCTGGCCAGTTTTCTTGACGAGAAACCTGAAAGCCTCGTACACACGGGCGGTTTTCTCGGCAAGAAAGCTCTCCCGGCAGTTTTCTTGTTGTTTCTTGACGAGAAAACCGGCCGTGTGTACGAGGCTTCAAACTGAAAAACGCTAAGGGTTTAATACTACTTTAATTTAATCATGCAAATTTATGAAGTTTATTTAAAAATCCACTTTAACATTTTATCTTTCATCTCATTTATTAACAATAAAACAACTCAACTGAAGTTCATTGTTTATGGGTTTCTGTTGCAAAGTTATCTACACTCTCATTTGTACACTTGATTAATAAATCATTTTGCAGCATTTCTGTAGCAAATACTGTGAAATAACATGTTGCATAATTGGTAATTCTTTGATATTTTTATAGGTAATTATGAGTCATTATACATTGTTATTTTTTTTTTTTTTTTCAAACAAATTGTCCAGAAATAGTGAATGCTAATAAATCTCTGAGCTAGTTTTAGGTCCATCAGTGTAGTGTAAAAAAATCTTAAACATATGTTTACCCTGTTAATCTCAAATCTAAGACTGGGGAAGCGATAGAGTGTGAAGTTTTAAATATTTTGTATGTCAGCTCCATTGCTCTTGCCTTTTGTTTTTGTCTTTCTTGTCTCTCATCTCTGGAACAGATGGGCTCATCACTCCTCTATTTTCCTATTGTTTGTGACTGTGCTAGCTCGAGGTCAGTTGTTCTCCCAGCAATTGACAAAGAACTCAGAATAGGAAGAAAGAGACAGTTGTCCCGTACGCTCATGCAGTGGATCTATTAGCCACACCCGGTTTTATAGTAGGTCATTCCTGTGCCTGCGGCCCAGTGTAATAGTTTTGGCAAGCGCAGTGCAGAATCTAGGGTGTCTCTTATTGTGTATGTGGAGAGAGAGCACTTAAAGATCTGAAAGTATTGAAAGAATGGGATATTTGATTTCCCTGTGCAATTCTAATTGCTGTCATTCCTTGGAGATTCTGACTTGTTTTTATTTTGCTTCATTTTCTTGTTCAGAGTCACTTGGGTATTCTGTGAGTGACACAATTTTTCCACATCTACTTTTAGTAACTATTTAGGTTCCAAATGATAAATAGTTAGAATAAAGAAGACAACTTCTATATTTCAGATAGCAGGACTGTGATGAATAACAGGGGACTACTGAGTGCAGTTAGGAAAGTTTGGGAGGGCTAGAATGAGGAAAGTAATGAGAAAATAGAAATCCAAAGATGGAGTTGACTTTAGGGGCTAGAGTTCAAGAACTAGTGTCAGGGATTAGTGTGGGCTCTCCAGGTCTTCAGTGATCAACTGCAACCATGCCAAGTCGTTCAGGTGCTGGAGGTCAAGAACTAAATTGTCAGGGATTAGTGTGGGCTCTCTGGGTCTTCGGTGATCAACTGCAACCATGCCAAGTCGTTCAGGTGCTGGAGGTCAAGAACTAAAGTGTCGGTGATTAGGGTGGGCTCTCCAGGTCTTCAGTGATCAACTGCAACCATGCCAAGTCGTTCAGGTGCTGGAGGTCAAGAACTAAAGTGTCAGTGATTAGGGTGGGCTCTCCAGGTCTTCAGTGATCAACTGCAACCATGCCAAGTAGTTCAGGTGCTGGAGGTCAAGAACTTAAGTTGTCAGGGATTAGTGTGGGCTCTCTGGGTCTTCAGTGATCAACTGCAACCATGCCAAGTAGTTCAGGTGCTGGAGGTCAAGAACTTAAGTTGTCAGGGATTAGTGTGGGCTCTCCAGGTCTTCAGTGATCAACTGCAACCATGCCAAGTCGTTCAGGTGCTAGAGTTCAAGAACTAGTGTCAGGGATTAGTGTGGGCTCTCCAGGTCTTCAGTGATCAACTGCAACCATGCCAAGTCCTTGAGGTGCTGGAGGTCAAGAACTGAAGTGTCAGGGATTAGTGTGGGCTCCCCAGGTCTTCAGTGATCAACTGCAACCATGCCAAGTAGTTCAGGTGCTGGAGGTCAAGAACTTAAGTTGTCAGGGATTAGTGTGGGCTCTCCAGGTCTTTGGTGATCAACTGCAACCATGCCAAGTCCTTCAGGTGCTGGAGGTCAAGAACTAAAGTGTCGGGGATTAGGGTGGGCTCTCCAGGTCTTCAGTGATCAACTGCAACCATGCCAAGTAGTTCAGTGCTGGAGGTCAAGAACTTAAGTTGTCAGGGATTAGTGTGGGCTCTCCAGGTCTTCAGTGATCAACTGCAACCATGCCAAGTCGTTCAGGTGCTGGAGTTCAAGAAATAGTGTCAGGGATTAGTGTGGGCTCTCCAGGTCTTCGGTGATCAACTGCAACCATGCCAAGTAGTGGAGCTACAATAGGGTGCAATCTGCACCATGGACCCCCACAGAAAGAACTTTTGTGATACTCCCAGACCTTTGATTTCCTTCCCTGATGACAGTTGCCAAAAAAAAATAAACAGAGTACATACATGTACAGCAGAACTGTTCTCAATAGCCAAGCAAGTCAGGACAGGCAGAGTACAATCAGAGATGATACATAGAAGCTGTTGGCAGGTGGCAGAGAGAGGAGCACAAGGCAATCCGACTGTGTGTACGCTCCATCGGACAAACTTTTTTCGTTTGGTTTTGGATTTCATCGGACAAAAGTTGGGTCTGCAAACGGACAAACTTTTGCCCAACAAAAGTCCGATGGGGCAAATTCCTACCGTGTGTACAGAAAACCATAGGACTTTTGTCTGATGGACAAAACAACTAATGTTAAAATCAACCAACAATAGCAGAAGTTGACCAAAGGGTGGCAGTAAAGAGCAGAAAAGAGCAGAAAAAGCATGTGATGTTGCAAAAAGTTTTGGGAAAGTTTGCAGAAAAGTCCTGTGGTGTGTATGCTATGGGTGTGCCCGGCCAACTCCGTTCGGACAAAAATCCACGGAAAAGTCCGATGGAAGTCCGACCGTGTGTACGAGGCTTTAGGCCCCATGTACACTGCTGCTACTAAACGGACGTTCAGAGGCAGTTTGACACTTTTTTCAACTACCCCTGAACTCATTCAATGTTATCTTAAGTTAAATCGTTCAGGAGAGGTTGAACAACGTCCCGTGTACATGAAGCCTTATGTGTACATGTACACAGGTTCGTTTACTGTCGTTTTTAGACAGTTGCGTTTATAGGCCTTTTTTTGAAGGCAAAAAAATTAGTTCAGACGCCGAAGTTTCCGACGTTTCAGACGCCAAATGCGTCTAAACGCGTGTAAACACGGTAACCAGCGCTTAGTCGCGTTTCGCTTATAGGTGTTATTCGTTTTTGGTCATTTAAAAAAAAAAATTCAAACGCGGCTAAACGCGGCATGTAAACGTGGCTAAACTGAAGTTTTTAGACACTGGTTTCTAGCTGTCAAGTTAAATGGTTCTGGAGAAGTTGAACAACGTCCCATGTACATGAAGCCTAATGGCCCGTACACACGATCCGAATATCGTACAACAGATCATACGACTTTTTTCGCTTAATAGTCGCAAGTAGAAATTGAATAGGGTAATAAAGTCACGAAAATTCTCGTACGACAGAAAAAAAAATCGTAAGTGATGTCATGTGTTGTAATGTATTTGTATTGTATTTTCAGACGACAACTATACTGACTAAACGAAAATCGTACGATCTGGAAAATTTTTGCGCTTGTCCGATTGAATAATATCGGATGAACTGTCGTGATTGGCTCTCGAAAGTAGTGTACACACGATCTGAAAATCGTACGATTCTTCCTCGGACGACCATTTTCGTCCGATATTCGGATCGTGTGTACGGGCCATAAGGCTGGTAAACTGACTTTTAGGACTTTTAGGAGCAGTTGGGCGTTTTTTTCAGCTGCCCCTGAACTCTCCTCTAGGTTATTGTATCAGTACATGTACACAGGGTTGTTTTTAGTCATTTCTAGGCAGTTGAGTTTAGAAGCATTTTTGAAAAGCAAAAAAATGCATTCAGGATGGATGTTCAGAGGCATTTGAAACGCCAAATAACAGCTTGTAAATGCGGTAACTCGCGTTAAGCCGCATTTCGTTTACAGGCGTTTTTAATGGAGATATATTTTTGACCATTTGAAAAAAAAAGACACTTCTAAATGCAAACGCGACTAAACGTGGCTAAACGCGGCATGTAAAAGCGGCAAAACTGAAGTTTTTAAACATCGGTTACTATCTGTCAAGTTAGATCATTCAGCAGAGGCTTTAAAACGTCCCGTGTACATTAAGCCTTACAGGAGCAGGGTAGTAATTTAGATAACACATTATATCAGGAATAAGAGGGAGAAGAATAACTGCATATCCCCATGGATTGCTGAAATTAAGCAAAGATAAGGAAAGCAGAAATGGCCTGAGAAAGAGATGCAGGACAACGTGGGATAGGGAAAAGTCATGAAGATATTTACTTACTTAAAGTGGATGTAAACCCTCCTCTATACTCAGTGAAGTGAAGTGAACAGCCTCAGACGATACACAGAGATGAAACAGATTCAACTTGCTATATTCTTTAGAATTCTTACATGGTGTTAGAATTTTTACTTCCTCATTCAGCAGTAGGAGTGGATTCTTGGCTTACACTGTGTGACAGCTGATTGGAGGAAAGACACCCCCCCCCCCTCCACATAGGCAGAGGAAGTAAGATTCTTTCAGAGCTGTGCTGTGAATAGACCAGCTCTCTGCTAATCTATTTATAGCACCCACCCGACACAAATTTCAGGCTGTTTTTATCTCCTGTCTTGGAGAACTTGTCGGAAGTTATCATTCTGATAACAGAGGAACGAAACAGCAGAAAGACACAGGACTCAGGGTTTTGGAGAGAGATACGTAAACACTACAGATTTTTGTGCCTAGGTCAAATTCCATGAATCGGGTTTACATCCACTTTAAAGTGTTACTAAACCCAGGGCCCTGCATTCACTATATCTGGTTTCCCACAGTACACAGCACATGGAAATGCAATTATTTTAGTAAATATAAACTGCTAAATACCTTTTTTTATCAGCAGTATAAAGCAGTCTTGTGACTTCTATCAGTGTCCAGCCAAGCACTGGCTAAGGCTTTTAGGAGGAGTTTTTATTCTGCTCTGTCTGTCCTATGAGGCTGCAGGACCCCTGACCCTCTGTCTAGACCAATGGTGCTCAACCTGTGGCCCTCCAGCTGTTGCAGAACTACAACTCCCATAATGACTCTGCCTTTGGGAGTCACACTTGTAACAGTCAGCAGCTTGCAATGCCTCATGGTAGTTCCTCAACAGCTGGAGGGCCAAAGGTTGAGCACCCATGGTCTAGACAGTGCTGATTGACCTTGTGCTGATCACATGCGCCCTCATAAAAGAAAAAAAGACTCTCTAGCAATACACACCCGACTGAGCATGTGCAGCTTGCCCCCAAGGCTCTGTTCTACCAGGAGATGGTTTGGGGATAGTGGAAGAAAGGGAGGATTGGAGAGGACAGGATCAAACAGCCTTTCTACACAATGCAGAGGATTAACCCTTTAGGTTCCACAGTGAGTATAACGAGCATGCTTTACTGCATATACAGACCGATTTTAATGTTGTGGGTTTAGTAACATTTTAAAGTGACACTGTAAATAGAATATAAATGTGAAAATAAGAACTGCCTGTAAAAAAAAAAGAAAAGAAAAGAGAGAAATGTATATGTAGCGGCCTCACCCTCTCTCTCTTCTTTAGTGGATACTTTGGCTTCGGTCTAGGGGTACGTTGAAGGGGAGAGCGAGGTGCGCCACGGCCCATGTCCTCTAGAATACTGCGTGTAGAGGTGAAGGCCAGAATCAGATTACACCCGGGCTGTGCATACGTTCAGAGCCAAGTCTGTTCTGCTGATAACCCCCTTTGCTCCCAGTAATTGGAGTACCACACACTGAAAAGGTCCAACACTTATTTATTCCATAACGGCAAACAAATAGTCCTTTGCGAGCAGACAGTTTGAGACCCATAGAACAGTTCAGTATTGGTGGGGAGTAGGTCAAGGCACGATCCTCAAAGAAAACTAAACCGTTGAGGTTTCACCAACGGTTGCTAAGCACAGTGGCTGTTAAATGGACTTTATGGCTTCAGAGTCTCTTCCAGCGACTCTAGTGAACAGGAACTGGAGTTACCTTCGCTACGTTGCAGCCCCTGTCAGGGGGAAGACATCCCTCCAAGGGAGTTACCAGAGGCCCCGCCGTCACCGGATTAATGCTGTACTGGGCTATCCGGAAGGGTTACACTCCCTGGCCTCCTCACCTCAGATACGGGTCCCAACACCTTAGGGCCCCTCTGACTCCTCCACCCTCACGGAACCCAGTCGAAGTTACTGGGCCCCAGGCCTTGGCCATAGTACCTCACCCCAGGCTTAAGGTGCCTGGGATGGACTCCATCCCTCGCTCCGGCCAGGTCAAGGGCACCTGGGTCCGGATCTCCGGAACGCCAGCACCCAGGCCGAAGGTGCCTGGGCGCGGCCGCGTCCTCCAACTCTGAACCCCAAGGTCAGGGCGTCCGCCCTTTTTATCTCCTCTCCCCCTGCGTCACAGTGGGTTCCCCGCCCCGCTGTACCGGCGCCAGAAAAGGACAAAAAGGTACAGTCTTGCGGTGCAGGTTCAACTCCAGCCCAGGGCGACAACGCCACCTGCAGGCCACAGGGAACCTTGTACCACCAGAGTCCTCCAAGAACCACAAAATGGATTCTCAGATTCCGTAACAATTAATACATCTGGGTTAACTAACCCAGATGCTCCCCCCCAAATTTAAAAAGCCGCTACATATAGTTATTTGCCTCTTTGGCCATCTTCACTCCCCAAAATACTTTCATTTTGGTATATATCCCGCAAAAGCCACAAAAGACACAAATCAACTTTGTCAGCCTCAAATGCCTTTGCAAACCCAGATATTTTGTTGTAGCTGTGGTAACATCGTCATTGTGCTGCACATACCCTATGTAGAGAGAGGAGCTGTGGGTGGGAGAGCAGCTGCAATTGGTCTTTACAACAGGAAACTCATACACAGATGCAAAGTGCAGAAGTTGTTTATTGCTGGAATACTGCACAGATTTGGAAGAAATCCAACATTTCCAAAAACACATCACTTATTAACCAATGACACCACAAAGCTGATCATTTTCTTCCTAGTTATCTCTCGCCTCAACTTTTGCAACTCCCTCCATGTTGGTCTACTTTTACAAAAGCCGTTCCCCCTTCCATCTTTCCTGGATGCTGCTGGGGGACTCATCTATCTTCTGCTCACCCAACAAATAAGACCACTAACAACAACATACAAAGCCGTCTACAATTCTCACTGAGCTGTATCACCAACCACATCTCAGAATATCACCCATACCATCCTCTTCCCATCCCAAGACCTCGTGTTCTCTAGCCCCCTCCCCCTCATCAGCTCCTCCTTAGGCTCATCTCCAGTATTTCCCCAGATCCTCTCCCTTCTTATGGAACTCCCTACCCCAATCTGTCCAGCTATCTCCTCCTCTGTCTACCTTTAAGTGATTCCTAAAACTCATCCCTTCAGCCTCCACCTAATAAACTGTACTTTTACTATAAGCTCATCCCATACAGTTATTACCTTTTTATCACTTGCCTCTCCCATTTAGATTGTAAACTGTCATGAGTAGGGCCTTACCCTTTTGGATTAAGGTGTATTGTAACTGAATCTCCTCCCTTTAATTTGTAAAAACTGCTGGCAATATATAAATCCTAAATCATGTATAATACAGTGCCTTGGAAAAGTATTCATACCCCTTGAAATTTTCCACATTTTGTCATGTTACAACCAAAAACAAAAACAAAAACGTATTTTATTGGGATTTTATGTGATAGACCAACACAAAGTGACATATAATTGTGAAGTGGAAGGAAAATGATAAATGGTTTTCAAATTGTTTTACAAATAAATATCTGAAAAGTGTGGCGTGCATTTGTATTTAGCTCCTTTTACTCTGACAGAGGAGCAACCAAGAGGCCCATGGTAACTCTGGAGGAGCTGCAGAGATCCACAGCTCAGGTGGGAGAATCTGTCCACAGGACAACTATTAGTCGTGCGCTCCACAAATCTGACCTTTATGGAAGAGTGGAAAAAAAAAAAGCCATTGTTAAAAGGAAGCCATAAAAAGTCCTGTTTGCAGTTCGGGAGAAGCCATGTGGGGGACACAGCAAACATGTGGAAGAAGGTGCTCTGGTCAGATGAAACGAAAATTGAATGTTTTGGTATAAATACAAAACACTATGTGTGGCGGAAAACTATAGGCCCGTACACACGATCGGATTTTCCGACAACAAATGTGTTATGGCAGTGTTTTGTCGGATAATCCGGACAATTGTTGTCGGAAATTTCCGACAACAAATGCTTTCAAATTTTCCGACAACAAATGCGTCTTGTCGGATTATCCGATCGTGTATACACAAGTCTGTCGGAAAAAATCCAAAGTACAAACACACATGCTCCGAACCAATGCTAACCATAGCACAATATTAGCAGAAGTTGCCCAAAGGGTGGCGCTAAAGAGCTGAAAAACCACGTAGTTTTGTGTATGTTGGCTGAAAATGTTCTGCCGTCTGTATGCAATAGAAGTTCACAGCCAACGCCCTTCGCACAAAATTCCAAGGATTTGTCCATTGGAAATCCGATCGTGTGTACGAGGCTTAACACTGCACATCACCCTGAACAAACCATCCCCACTGTGAAACATTGTGCTGGCAGCATCGTGTTGTGGGGATGCTTTTCTTCAGCAGGGGAACCTGGTTAGAGTTGATGGCAGGATGGATGGAGACAAATACATTGCAGAAGTCGGTGTTTGGGGCCACTCTGTGCAAAACGAGCTGCACAGTGGAGGTAAGAATAACATGTTTGTTTTTTGTTTTTAAATGGGCATACACCCGAAACTGAACAAATATTCACTCCGCTCTGACCAGCACATGATCATCAGAAAGGGGCACATGGAAAAAAATACACCCCCTAAGCTAGTAGGAGCATTGGAGCGGGGGTGAGCAATTCAGATTTTTTTATTTTTTTATTCTGCACTGACTGTCTTTGAATTTGCCCCAGCCCCTGTTCAAATCCAATCCGGGGACAAAACTGGGGACAGACTTGTTCCGGTGACAGTGTCCTCAATCCGGGGACTGTCCCCAGAAACAGGGGATGTCTGGTCACCCTAAATTATGGTAGGATTGATTTTTTTCTGCCTTAGGTAGCAACCCTCATAGAAAAAAAAAAATATGCAAGTTTTTTTGATGTGAACTTTTCTTTTAATAATGATTAAGGGAGTTTTCTTTATAGATGACTTGTGGTTTGTGCCTGAGCTGAGTGTTGTGCCAGTCTGTTAAAGGTTAGCATATTCATAATTTTTCATATTAATTGATGAAAATGATAGACTTGCATTTTGCAATCAGTGTTCCAGAACCAAGTATTACTTGTTGTAATCAGCACAGGTGTTACCAAATTAATGACAAGCATGACCGAGCAATGACAGTACTTTTTGTCTTTCATTTTTTTATGCTTTCTATGTGGCCACAGGGGAGATTTCCTTATACTTCCCCTACTTACTTTAGGCATCAGATAAAATAGAAAGTGGAGGGGGGAGTCTCTGCAAAGGCAGAACAGATGCAATAAAAGGGTTAAAACCTCTGTATTGTTTTCAAATGAAAAACTAAAATGCAAACTTGGTAAACCTTACCTGTCCATATGGGATTAAGAAGCTTTGGTGAACAGAAGGGCTACTAATCCCCCATAGTATCTGAAGACTGTACAAATATTTTTTGCACGCAGCTGGCATTCCAATACTTTATTATTTCTCAGCAAGCACCAGTAAAAATGGGGATAACTAAAGAGTTTCAGCCTTAAAGTGGATGTAAACCCTCACATACCCCCAGTGAAATGAACAGCCTCAGATGATACACAGCGATGAAACAAATCTCCCTACATAAATTTTACCTTCATATCTGCTGTCTTCAGATTTATATATTCTTTAGAAAGTTCAGATCTTGTTATGAGATTTTCGCTTCCTGTTCAGCACTGGAGTGAAGCCTGGGCATTCAACCAAGACAGTTGATTGGAGAAAAGGCACACACTCCCTCTCCTCATAGGTAGAGACTTTCAGAACTGTTCGTTGAATAGTTCAGCGTGTTGCTAATCTATTTATAGCATCCTCCCCAACACAAAAAAGCAGGCTGGTTTTTTCTCAGTTCACGGAGAACTTGTCAGAAGTTCTCAGGCTAATAGCAGAAGAATGGAGCAGGAGACAGCTACGGGACATAGTGCTTTGAAGAGAGATAAGTAAACACTACAGATACATGTAGCTCAAATTTCATGAATCGGGTTTACATCCAATTTAATCATAACAATTATATGTAAATCTGCTCCTGCGTGGAGTGTGAACTATCATATTGACCAACCCCAGGAGACTGGCATCATGATCTTTAGCAACTGGATTGGTTAGAGTTCTTTGTTTAACCACTTGCCGACCACCTCCTGTAGATATACGTCGGCAGAATGGCACGGACAGGCACATCAACGTACCTGTACGTCCCCTTTAAGTGCCTGTCCGTGTGATAACGCGCTCGTGACCCTGCCGCCATCCCCGTGAGTCGGACCGCGGGTCCCGCGGACTCGATTGCCGCAGGGGTTCCCCGCGATCGTCTCACGGAGGGATGGAGCGGGAAGATGTTAGTGTAAACACAACATCTCCCCACACGCCTACTGACACTGTCACTGATTTCTGCTCTATGTAGTCAAAGCGGACATCAGTGACAAGTCACTCGTAGCCACGCCCCCTAACAGTAGTAATCACTCCCTTAGGCACACTTAACCCCTTCAGCGCCCCTAGTGGTTAACCCCTTCACTGCCAGTGTAATTTTTACAGTAACCAGTGCATTTTTATAGCACTGATCGCTGTAAAAATGACAATGGTCCCAAAAATGTGTCAAAAGTGTCTGATGTGTCCGCCATTATGTCACTGATCGCCGCCATTACTAGTAAAAAAAAAAAGAATTAATAGAAATGCCATAAAACTATCCCCTATTTTGCAAACGCTATAACTTTTGCGCAAACCAATCAATAAACGCCAATTGCGATTTTTTTTACCAAAAATATGTAGAAGAATACGTATCGGCCTAAACTGAGGAAAATTTTTTTTTTATATATATATATTTTTGGGGATATTTATTATAGCAAAAAGTAAAAAATATTGAATTTTTTTCAAAATTGTTGCTCTATTTTTGTTTATAGTGCAAAAAATAAAAACCGCAGAGGTGATCAAATACCACCAAAAGAAAGCTCTATTTGTGGGAAAAAAAGGATGTCAATTTTGTTTGGGAGCCACGCCGCATGACCGCACAATTGTCAGTTAAAGCGACGCAGTGCCGAATCGCAAAAAGTGGCCTGGTCTTTAACCAGCCAAAATGGTCCGGGCTTAAGTGGTTAAAGTTCCACTAACCTCTGATTTAAATAAATAATTCTACTCAAGTATATATTCTTAAAGCGGAGGTCCACACAAAAAGTGAACCTCCGCTTTTCGGAACCCTCCCCCCCTCCGGTGTCACATTTGGCACCTTTCAGAGGGGAGGGGGTGCAGATACCTGTCTAAGACAGGTATTTTCACCCACTTACGGGTATAGACTCCCGCGGGAGTCACGCCCCTCCCCCCCTGCTGTGTTCTGGGAAACACACAGGTCCCAGAACACAGCGGGGACCAGTGAGGACGCACAGCGCGACTCGCGCATGCGCAGTAGGGAACCGGGCAGTGAAGCCGCAACGCTTCACTTCCTGATTCCCATACCGAGGATGGCGGCGGGGGCAGCCGAGAGACGAGCGATTGCTCAGCTTCGGCTGCCGACATCGTGGGCACCCTGGACAGGTAAGTGTCCATTTATTAAAAGTCAGCAGCTGCAGTATTTGTAGCTGCTGGCTTTTAATATTTTTTTTTTTTAGGTGGACCTCCGCTTTAACTCAAAAATGTACATTCTGTTGCTGTAAGCCTCCTCCAAATCTCCAAATACATTTTTATGCTGCTGTGATTGGACTTCCAGTTAGAGGGTGGCTATGTTCATTCTCCATGGTCCCACTGTATGTAGCAATCAAGTCAACCTCTGTTTACTCGCAAGATAGATGAGGGACTATGGGCTATAGAATTTGTAGTGCGCATACAGCAGTATGCATGACCACACATAATGTGCACTGCTTATTCCCAACAAGACAAAGTGAAAGAGAAAAGTAGAGGCCTGGGAACTCACATAGGATTTTACCTATTACAAGAATGCAGAAAAAACAGGAAGAAACATATCATGAAAAACAGATTACAGGACCGTTTCATTGATTGTAAAGGTTTTTTAAAAAAAATAACGAACATGGTATCTTACCTGCTCTTTGCAAGTGTTTTGAACAGAGCAAAACCATTGTGCATTGCTCCCACCTCACTGTCTGTAATTTAGAGGAGCATGAGCCAATGGCTCCCACTGCTGCCTCTGTACTAGTGAGGAGGGAGAGAGACAGAGAGAAGTCTTGTGCACAGCGCTGGAGCAACATTAGGCTCAGGTAAGTACAGATGCATCTCAAAGTTAATTTATTTCAGTAATTTAGTTTAAAAAGTGAAACTCATAAATTTTATATAGATGCGTTACACATAAATTTCAAGCATTTATTTATTTTCATTTTGCTGATTATAACTTACAGCTAGTGAAAACCCCAAATTTAGTATCTCAGAAAATTAGAGTATTGCATAAGACCAATAAAAAAAAGGATTTTTAATACAGAAATGTTGGCTTACTGAAAAGTATATCTATGTACAGTATAGTAAGCACTCAATGCTTGGTCAGGGCTCCTTTTGCATGAATTACTGCATCAACATCCCATGACATGGAGGCGATCAGCCTGTGGCACTACTGAGGTGTTATGGAAGCCCAGATTTCTTTGATAGCGGCCTTCAGCTCGTCTGCATTGTTGGGTCTGGTGTCTGTCATCTTTTTCTTGACAATACCCCACACATTCTCTATGGGGTTTAGGTCAGTCGAGTTTGCTGGCCAATCGAGCACAGTGATACCATGATCATTAAACCAGGTATTGGTACTTTTGGCAGTGTGGGCCGGTGCCAAGTCCTGCTGGAAAATGAAATCAGCATCTCCATAAAGCGGGTCAGCAGAGGGAAGCATGAAGTGCTCTAGAATTTCCTGGTAGAGGGCTGCGCTGACTTTGGACTTGATAAAACACAGTGGACCAACACCAGCAGATGACATGGCTCCCCAAATCATCACTGACTGTGGAAGCTTCACACTGGACCTCATGCAACTTGGATTCTGTGCGTCCACTCTTCCTCCAGACTCTGGGACCTTGATTTTCAAATGAAATGCAAAATTTTCCACATTCTGTGATTTGGGGAGCCATGTCATGTGTTGGTGTTGGTCCACTGTGTTTTATTTAGTCCAAAGTCAGTGCAGCCCTCTACCAGGAAATTCTAGAGCACTTCATGCTTCCCTCTGCTGACCAGCTTTATGGAGATAAGGGAGAAGGAAACCCCAAGTGCCGCACATCCATACAAGTAGTATTTAAGTTGAAAGAAACAACCTCAGCCCGAGCTCCCACCAGGCCATGCCCCCAGCACGTTGGGGACGTGGCCTGGCAGGAGCCCAGGCTGAGGTTGTCTTTTTCAACTTAAACACTTAAACACCTAAACATTACTATGAATGTGCAGCACTGGGGAATACTTTTCTCTTCTCTTCGGCAGTCACAAGAGCTGGGACGGGCTCCACTCCCTCGCCAGCACTCCTGCAGCAGCGGACACTTACATTATTTACATCGCTCCCCAAATCAAAAAAGAGCCTGAGCGGCACACTAATCTATCGTAGGTCACAGCTTTTATGGAGATGCTGATTTTATTTTTCCAGCAGGACTTGGCACCTGCACACACTGCCAAAAGTGCCAATACCTGGTTTAATGATCATGATATCACTGTGTTTGATTGGACAGCAAACTCGCCTAACCTAAACCCCATAGAGAATGTGTGGGGTATTGTCAGGAGAAAGATGAGACACCAGACCCAACAATGCAGACGAGCTGAAGGCCGCTATCAAAGAAACCTGGGCTTCCATAACACCTCAGCAGTGCCACAGGCAGATAACCTCCATGCCACACTACATTGATGCAGTAATTCATGCAAAAGGAGCACTGACCAGGGCTTTTTTTCAGCGGGAACGCGGGGGAATGCAGTTCCGGCATCTCCAGTACTGAATGTATGTACTGGAAAGGGCTGCTGGAGGGTCTATAGATGCTGGCTGATGGGGTATCTATTGTCGCTGGTGGGAATCTGTTTTGGGATGGGGGTCTATTGTTGCTGGGTAAGTCTACTGTTGCTGTTGGGGGGGTCTTATCTTGCTGGGGGGTCAATTGTTGCTGGGTGGGATCTACTGTTGAGGGTAAAGTCTATTGTTGCTGTCTGGTGGAGAGTCTATTGATGCTGGC
Source organism: Rana muscosa (assembly GCA_029206835.1). Classification (NCBI taxonomy): domain Eukaryota; kingdom Metazoa; phylum Chordata; class Amphibia; order Anura; family Ranidae; genus Rana; species Rana muscosa. The sequence continues at coordinate 34,100,241 of JARGYO010005626.1, forward strand.
TGCTGAGAAATCTGTTATTTCTGCTAGGGGTGGTATTTTGTTGTGGGTGGTCCATTGTTGCTGGGGGGATGTCTTTTTTGTTGTGCGGGAGATCCACTGTTGCTGAGGGGAAAGTCTTTTGTTGTGTGGGGGATCTTTGTTTCTGGGGGATCTATTGTTGCTGCAGGGGGTCTATTGTTTCTGGGGTGGAGTCTATTGTTGCTCATTTCAAGGGATCTGTTTAACAAAGGGATCATTAACAAATTTCATAGAAATTACTGAGTAGCACAAAATACTTGGCTCTGTATTATCTGAAAGGTGCTGTACTGGGAGGTGGGTAGGGGGTGGAACCAAGGGATAGTGTTCAGAAACGGGTAGGGGCAGAGACGAAGTGTGACTAGTAAGGGTGGAGTTCCTGTACCTATTCCCTGAGAAAAAAAGCCCTGGCACTGACCAAGTATAGGGTGCATACTATACTGTACATGGACATACTTTTCAGTAAGCCAACATTTTTGTATGAAAAATCCTTTTTTTTTATTGATCTTATGTAATATTCTAATTTTCTGAGATACAGAATTTGGGGTTTTCACTAGTTGTAAGCCATAATCATCAAAATTAACAAGAGAAAAATGCTTGAAATATGTCACTCTGTGTGTAACGCATCTATATAAAATATAGAACTTTCACTTCTTGAATTGAATTACTGAAACAAATTAACTTTTTGATGACATTAAAATGTTATGAGATGCACCTGTATAAGGTAAAGGGGGGGGGGGTTGTTGCACACACAAATTTTTATTACCTTAACCACTTAAGCCCCGGACCAGAGAACTTTTTGCGATTCGGCACTGCATCGCTTTAACTGACAATTGCGCGGTCGTGCGACGTGGCTCCCAAACAAAATTGACGTCCTTTTTTTCCCACAAATAGAGATTTCTTTTGGTGGTATTTGATCAACTCTGCGGTTTTTATTTTTTGCGCTATAAACAAAAAGAAAGCGACAATTTTGAAAAAAATTCAATATTTTTAACTTTTTGCTATAATAAATATCCCCCAAAAATATATAAATTTTTTTTTCCTCAGTTTAGGCAGATACGTATTCTTCTACATATTTTTGGTAAAAAAAATCACAATAAGTGTTTATTGATTGGTTTGCGCAAAAATTATAGCGTCTACAAAATAGGGGATAGTTTTATGGCATTTTTATTAATAATTTATTTTTTTACTAGTAATGGCGGCGATCAGCGATTTTTATTGTGACTGCGACATTATGGCGGACACTTTTGACGCCATTTTGGGACCATTGTCATTTTTACAGCGATCAGTGCTATAAAAATGCACTGATTACTGTAAAAATGACACTGGCAGTAAAGGGGTTAACCAGTAGGGGGTGCTGAAGGGGTTAAGTGTGTCCTAGGGATGTATTCTAACTGTAGGGGGGATGGGCTACAAGTGACACGACACTGATCACCGCTCCCGATTACAGGGAGCTGTGATCAGTGTCCTGTCACTAGGAAGAATGGGGAAATGCTTGTTTACATCAGCATTTCCCCGTTCTTCCTCTCCGTGAAACGATTGTGGGTATCCCCGCGGACATCGAATCCAAGGGACCCGCGGTCAAACTCACGGAGCTTGTGGCGGGCACGCGCGCAACACCGGCAGCGCTCGCACGCCCACAATGCCACGTCTTAAAGGGCAACATATATATATACGTTAATCTGCCCAGCCATGCCATTCTGCCGATGTATATCGGCGTGACGCGGTCCTTAAGCAGTTAATGTATAGAACCCTTCTGCCTTTAAACCTACTTTGTGTTGTGTATAGATTACTTTCTGAAAATAGGAATATAATTTAGTGTCGCCTTACGGTTCTGCTCTTATCTGATGATAAGGCACATATAAAGGTAACCCAGTGCCCCGTAGGCAGTAATGGGGAGTTAAACTGACTTGAAATAGGTGAAGGAAGAATTGTTGAAGGACCTAATCATTTATTTCCAAATTATTTGATTCCTCTGTATAGGGTCAGTTTCACTTTATTCTTCCTCAGCTTCTCTTCTTTTTTTTGAGTACTATGGCATTGTATATGCCTTTTCTTTTTATCTTCTCAGATAGGAATATTTGTGTAAATATCTGACAGCTTCCCGTCCCTGTAGAAGTCTTGTATTCTGTATTACAGGTTCTGAAGAGGAACATGAATAATTTAGCTGGTGATTCATGTGAAACCTTAGTCCCCTCTGTAGCTGCTGTTTGTAATAATGTATCATACAATACTCCCCCTGGGAAAATGGTCCTGAAGATCGTCATTTTCTTTGTCTTTGCTTCAAGTGACCTATCGTTTTATTTTGCTGCACATAATTAGAAGGAATAAAGACAGCATGCGAGTGTAGGTGTTCTTTGTGAAGGGATCAAGGATAATAATAATAGGGGTCATTTACTGAAGAGCAAAAGAGCAGAAGAACATGTTTTCATGGAGGCAGGTGTCTGTAGCTGGCCCTACCTCAAAATGGCGGTTGCACAATTAGAAATAATTTGGCACTTGAACGATCTCTCTCTCTAATTCAGTTTTCATATTGACATGCACACCCATACCCCATGAGCATGCACCACAGATATCACCATTGCTAGCCTAGATATTCAGATCAGCCAATCAGTCAATGCATATGGGTACCATAAAGTAATCCTGACCTGTCCTAACACATTTCTAAGCTAGCAACACGTTATGATGAGTGATGCCTGAATGTACCAGTGATGGTCTTCAAACTGATCCCTTTGTCCTTGTAAAGCCTGGCACTAACTACAGCCCCTGACATTCAACGTCAATGTCAACGGTTGAGGAAGGTGAAAAAATTGCACTGGACCCATAAGGTTATCTAATTGGTATTGCTATCCTAAAAAATTCACAACCAGGACACGATATTAATGTTGATGTAAATAATCTGATTCCCAGGCAGGGGGCTTCTACAAACCAGGAGATCTCCAGGTCTCTTAGGCTTGGTGTAATGTACCAAAAATGTAAACTGAAGTGTTATACCACCGCTAAAAGGTTCAGATACAACTTTATACCAATAAAAGTCAGGGGGACAATCCAAAGAATGGCCAAAGTGTTTAAGGGGTTCAAAAATGCCCCCTTCATCAGGGCTTGAATGAAACAATGTGAGTGGACTAGACGTTAACTTAACTTTTAATTGTATTTCTTCCAGTGTGATTACAGGCACAGGTCTTGTCAGCAGCTGAATTGCCATTGAGGCCGGGTTCACACTTGTGCGACACAACACTTGTCCTACTTTGGATCCGACTTTGCCCTGCGACTTGAAGCCGACATATGTCCGACTTTCAATGAACGGGGATCCGACTTGGATCCCCGCCAATACCAGGCACTGTTTGGTATGAATCTTGAGGGGGAAAGCCACGCCAAATTTTAAATAAACTGGCATAGGTTCCCCCTCCAAGAGCATACCAGGCCCTTTGGTCTGGTATAGATTTTAAGGGGAACCCCATACGCCGAAAAACGGCGTGGGGGTCCCCCCAAAATCCATACCAGACCCTTATACGAGCACGCAGCCCGGCCGGTCAGGAAAGGGGGTGGGGACGAGCGAGCGCCCTCCCTCTTGAACCGTACCAGGTCGCATGGCCTCAACATGGGGGGGTGGGTGCTTTGGGGCAGGGGGGCGTTCTGCGGCCCCCCACCCCAAAGCACCTTGTCCCCATGTTGATGAGGACAAGGGCCTCTTCCCGACAACCCTGGCGGTTGGTTGTCGGGGTCTGTGGGCGGGGGGCTTATCGGAATCCAGGAGCCCCTTTAATAAGAGGGCCCCCAGATTCCAGCCCCCCACCCTATGTGAATGAGTATGGGGTACATCGTACCCCTACCCATTCACCTGGAGGAAAAGTGTCAATAAAAAAAAACACACTAGACAGGTTTTTAAAGTAATTTATTAGGCAGCTTTGGGGGTCTCTTTCCGACTACGGGGGTCTCTTCCGACTCTCCGGCCTCTTCTCCCGCTCTCCGGTGCCTTCTCCGCACCCTCCGGTTCTCCTCCCGCTCTCCGGTGATTATGGATTTACTCTTTGGATTGCTCCCCTGAATATTGTTGGAATAAATCATAAGCTGATCACTTAGCAGTAGTGTGGAACTTCAATTTAATTTTTTTTCTTTCATTTTTCTACTTTGCTACCATTTTCTAAACTTTCTTCAGTGCTAATGCCGCGTACACATGGCCGTTTTTAATGTCATTGAAAAAAACAACGTTTTTCTCATCGTGATTCTTCTCAAGCCTGCCTTGTCTACACACTATCGTGAAAAAAAATGCTTGAGCAAAGCGCGGTGACGTACAACACGTACGACAACACTATAAAGGGGAAGTTCCATTCGGATGGCGCCACCCTTTGGGCTGCTTTTGTTGATCTCGTGTTAGTAAAGTTTGGTGAGAGACGATTCGCGCTTTTCTGCCTCGTGCTTTTCAATCCGTTAAAGCGTACACACAGCCGTTTTTCACGACGAGAAAAACGACGATGTGAAAAAATAGAGCATGTCCTAAATTTTTAATGCCCATTTTTCTTGTCGAGAAAAATGCTCTGGAGCCCACACACAATCGTTTTAATGAGCAATTTAAAAAATGGCATTTTTTTCTCGTCATGAAAAACGGTCGTGTGTACGCGGCATAAGATTAAAAAAATGATATAAAATCCTTCCTGGTCTTTGGTTTTCCAATGAAGACAAGCTAGAGAGAAGTATTAAGCCTCTCAATGCTTTCAATGGTGCTGCCGCCTGCAGCTAATCACTGGGAACCCCCACAGAGTTTCTCACATGTAATCCCTAATGACACCATTTGCAAGGGGCCTTTAAGCTAGTGCAGAACAATACTAATAATACTAATGCAGTATCTTATAGTACAGAGAAATCACACATTAGCTAATTACAGTAAGCTGAAATCTGACTGGCTGTTATGAGTTTGCACTTTCTATAGCTTCCTGCTGCCATTTGTATTGTCTAAACCAGTTTACTGTCCTTCAGACTTTAGGGGGTCTGAATGTGTCCAGTGGGAGTAAGCAATGCCCTATCTTTGGTATTAGGGGGAGAAATAGTGTCCCATTGTTGGTGTCAGTGGGAAGAATAGTGCCCCATCATTGGTGTCAGTGGCAGGAATAATGCCTCAAGGGCCAGGTAAAGGCATGCACTGGTCTAATGAATAAGCCTGAAGGTGCCGTTTCCCTTTCGCTGCCAGATCCTTTTTTCCTTTTTGCACACATTTAACTAGATGGAGCCCGGGCCATAGACGAATGACGGCCTCAAGGTGGCTCCAGATATCCGGGAGGACGTCAATAGACGTCCTCGGCTCCTCCGGCCACTGGGGGGCGCGCGCGCGCCCGGCGTGTCACTGACATGCTGATGCGCGTGCCTGGCGGCCGCGATGTCCGCCAGGCACCCATGATCGGCCGGTACACAGACAAGGATGTGGATCTCTATGTGTAAACACACAGATCCATGTCCTGTCAGGGAGAGGAGACCAATGGTGTGTCCCTTGTACATAGGGACACAGATCGGTCACCTCCCCCAGTCAGTCCCCTCCCCCCCACAGTAGTAATCACTCCCAGGGCACACATTTAACCCCTTCCTCGCCCCCTAGTGTTAACCCCTTCACTGCCAGTGTCATTTTTACAGTAACCAGTGCATTTTTATAGCACTGATCGCTGTAAAAATGACAATGGTCCCAAAATGGTGTCAAAAGTGTCCGATGTGTCCGCCATAATGTCGCAGTCACAATAGAAATCGCTGATCGCCGCCATTACTAGTAAAAAAAAAAATTATTAATAAAAATGCTATAAAACTATCCCCTATTTTGTAGACGCTATAACTTTTGCGCAAACCAATCAATAAACGCTTATTGCGATTTTTTTGACCAAAATATGTAGAAGAATACGTATCGATCTAAACTGAGAGAAAAAAATAAAAATTTTTTTAACCACTTCCTTACTGGGCACTTAAACCCCCTTCGTACCCAGACCAATTTTCAGCTTTCAGCGCTGACACACTTTGAATGACAATTGCGCGGTCATGCAACGCTGTATCCAAATTATATTTTTATAATTTTTTTCCCACAAATAGAGCTTTCTTTTGGTGGTATTTGATCACCTCTGCGTTTTTTATTTTTTGCGCTATAAACAAAAAAAGACAGAAAATTTTGAAAAAAAACACAATATTTTTTTACTTTTTGTTATAATAATATCCCAATTTTTTTTAAAAAATATATATTTTTCTCAGTTTAGGCCGATACGTATTCTTCTATTTATTTTTGGTAAATTTTTTTGCAATAAGCGTATAGTGATTGGTTTGCACAAAAGTTATAGCGCCTACAAAATAGGGGATAGAATTATGACATTTTTATTATATATATTTTTTTCTATAAAAATGCATTGATTACTGTATAAATGTGTCTGGCAGTGAAGGGGTTAACACTAGGGGGCGATCAAAGGGTTAAATATGTTCCCTATTAGTGTTTCTTACTGTGGGGGGAGGGTACTGACTGGGGGAGGAGACCGATCTGTGTCCCTATGTACAAGGGACACAGCATTGGTCTCCTCTGACGTCCTGCCCCTGTCACAGCCGATCGCATGTACTTGGCGGACATCGCGGCCACCAGGCACGCGCATCAGCATCACGTGATGCGGAGCGCACAGCTGTTCCCGCCGCGCGCCTCCGAGGGCGCGCAGCGGGATGTAAACAGAGAAGGACGTCCTGGGGACGTCCACTCGGCACTTGAGAGCCGCGCTGCAGCCGTCTTTCGGCTATAGCGCGGATCTCAAGTGGTTAAAAATTGGGATATTTATTATAGCAAAAAGTAAAAAATATTGTGTTTTTTTCAAAATCGTCGCTCTTTTTTTGTTTATAGCGCAAAAAATAAAAACCGCAGAGATGATCAAATACCACCAAAAGAAAGCTGTATTTGTGGGAAACCCCCCCCCCAAAGCATCATATGTTTTCTGAAAACAGAGACCCTAGAGAATAAAATGGTGATAGATCCAATTTTTTATGTTACACAATATTAGCACTATTAATTTTAGGGCACATAAACACAATAAATTACCCAATTTCCCAAAATATAAAAGATGAGGTTGCACTGAGTAAATAGATACCTTACATGTCAAACCTGTGTCTGAAAAATGTTGACAAACTTCAGTACCCTATATTTTCCATAGGCGGCACTTTAACCACTTGTCAACCGGCTCATGCCGATATACATCAACAGAATGGCACAGCTGGGCGAAACTGGTATGGGTATGTTGTCCCCCTAAAGAGGGGGCACGCGCATGCCGCTGGACACCGGCGATCACGGGCACGAGAGCCAGCACGGGGATTTGTGTAAACACACAAATCCCTGTTCTGTCAGGGGAGAGGAGACTCATCGTTTTTTCCTACTAAGTAAGAACAGCGATATGTCTCCTCCCCCAGTCAGTCCTCCCCCCACAGTTAGAAACACTAACTAGGTAACAAAGTTAACCCCTTGATCGCCCCCTAGTGTTAACACATTCCCTTCTAGTGACATTTACACAGTAATCAGTGCATTTTTATAGCACTGATCGCTGTATAAATGTCAGTGGTCCCAAAAATGTGTCAATGTCGCAGGACTGCTAAAAATCGCAGATCACCGCCATTACTAGTAAAAAAAATAAAAATAAAAAAAAAATGCCATAAAAATGCCATAAATATTTCCCATAGTTTGTAGGCGCTATAACTTTTTCAATATACGCTTATTGCGATTTTTGTTTACCAAAAATATGTAGAAGAATATATATTGGCCTAAACTGATGAAGAAACTTTTTTTAAAAACATTTTTGGGGATATTTATTATAGCAAAAAGTAAAAAAATATAGTTTTTTTTTCAAAATTTACGCTTTTTTTTTGTTTATAGCGCAAAAAATAAAAACCGCAGAGGTCATCAAATACCACCAAAAGAAAGCTCTATTTGTGGTAAAAAAAATGATGCAAATTTAGTTTGGGTGCAGCATTGCATGAAAGCGCAATTGTCAGTTAAAGCGACGCAGTGCCAAATTGTAAAAAGTAAAGTAAGTAAAAAAGTGCTCTGGTCAGGAAGGGAATAAAATCTTCCAGGGCTGAAGTGGGTAAAAGCCCCTACAGGTCATCAGTTTAGAGTTACGCAGAAGCTCTGGTACTAATTTGATATCATCTGCCCTCCAATGAATCCAGTACAGTGCAGATTGCACTGCATGAGATACCTGTCTAATCCAGGTATTTGCTCCCACTTACGGGCTTAGATAGCCACAGCTTTCTACGCCACGTCTGGGCCCTCCTCTGTCCACCCCCTTCCCGCTGTCTTATGGGAGACACACAGGTCCCAGAAGACAGCAGGGACCAGTGAGGACGCGCAGCGTGACTCGTGCATGCACAGTAGGGAACCAGGCTGTGAAGCTGCAAGGCTTCATTTCCTGATTCCCTTACCGAAGATGACGGCGCCTCCACCTGAGAGCCGAGGGACAGGCCGGCTTCGGGTGAGGACATCGTGGGCACCCTGGACAGGTAAGTGTCTGTATTTTAAAAGTCAGCAGCTGCAGTATTTGTAGCTGCTGACTTTAAAAAAAAAAAAAAATTGGTGTAACTCCGCTTTAATTAGCACTAAGCACACTGTAGAGCTGGTCATACATATCAGTCTTCCTTATATCAAATTGAGTTACTTTTTTTTGTAAGAAATTTTTCTTTTTGTGCCATTTAACCTAACTTTACTAGATACATGTTACAGATTGGTCATGCAATAAAGCTAGCCACATACTTTAAAACACTGTAAAGCAGGGGTGCCCAACCAGTGGCCCGGGGGCCACACGTGGCCCGCGGAGCCCTCTGATGTGGCCCATGACCTCCTGCTCTGGGATGGCTGGTTGGCAAGCCCAGATCACGAATCGCCGATCCGTCATCCCAGAGCATCAGTGTTGTGAATGAAGCCGCAGTAGAGAAAGCAAGCGGCTGTGGAGCAGAGCCGCATAAGACAATGCTTCCTCTATAGCACCGGCTCCTACCACAGGCGGAGTGATACCAAATATGGGCATATCTGTTCTGCAGTGGTTACTAGGCTGCTTTCAAATTGATCCGCAGAGCACCGCCTACCTCCAATCTGATGCGCTAAAAAAAACAGAAGTGGATCCATCCCCTTCCGCCTGGGTGGATTGGATCGAAGGGCCCAAAGAGTAGAGTGGGCTGTGTCCATGTCTGCTCTCCATATGCAGTGGACACAGACCTGTCATCCGCCTGCTCCACTCATTGTGGCCCTAGAACCAGTTACCAAGTCTCTTAAGTGGCCTTCGCTCTTCAAAAGGTTGGACATGCCTGCTGTACAGTGTACATTAATGTAGGTTTAAAAAGCATACAACAAAAAAAATTCAATTTTTATTAGTAGGTTAAACCGGCTATATACGGATCAGCTGGTTCAACAGTGATCATTGTATTCTAACGGCTGGGAAATCTCCCGCTGTCAGAATAAAAAAAGCGCCACAGGAGGGAATCCCCCATCAATACTGACTGTGTTGATGGGGGAATCAAGCAATTTTATTTCCTTCAACCACGGGTTGAAGGAAAGAAAATTGCATAATGTATGGCCTGCCTTATACATTCTATGGCCTGCTTTATATATTGTAACATATTGTTAAATGACAAATGCATTTACTTTATAATACTGACTTGATATAAGTGAATTAGTAACTTATATGGACCAATCAGAATAATTTTCCTTAATTACCAACTGAAATTACTGCCTTGAGTTAAATAAAACGTGACTGCTAAAATGGTTAGTGATAGTCAGTTGCCTAAATATAGATATACTGTATATAGATACCTATTTATACTCGTGTTCTAGGTTCATTGCCATCCCTGGATAGCTATAAAGGGAGGTCTGTCGTCTCTCAGGATGGAGAATGATATCCTGCTGATAAACTGCATAATACAGCCTGCCTACTACCTACATTATACAATGCTAACATTTCTTAATGAAGCCTTAACCAGAACCATCATTATCTTTTCAAACAACTACCCTTCAATATAGCCTATTTCTTCCTTAAAGGGGAATTCTAGTGTTATAATATTAAAGCGATATTAAACCCATTCATTCGAATGGAACTTCCCCTTTATAGTGCCGTCATACGTGTTGTCGTACGTGTTGTACGTCACCGTGCTTTTCTCTAGCGTTTTTTTTTCCTGAACGTCTGTATGCAAGGCAGACTTGAAAGGAATCAAGACGAATCACATCGAGAAAAACGTTGTTTTTTTGCATGACAGGAAAAACTGTCCTGTGTACGTGGCATTAGAGTGCCCCCACTTTGAATGAAGAAGTTCAGGGGACACATTTGGACAGCAGCATTGTCAGTCTTGGTGAAGGGCAGTGTTAGATGTAGTAGCAGATTTAGATACACTAACAAATTGAAGCCAAACGCCAGCTCACACTGTAGTTACAGCAAACAGGTTTTACATAAACATATAAAAACTGAGCATTGTAAGCACTCCTGCTGGAGTTAAATGGTTTGTCTCATCTCTATAGCTGTGACCTTCTGCTGGAGAGTTTTTGCTTTTAAAACACAACAGACTTACTGGCCAGATCACCAGATGAACATAAAAGAAAAAAAAGCCTAAAAAAGAAAATGGACGCAGTCATCACATCTAAGAAATGGTAAGCTACAATATAATAAATGTTTGCTTTAGGGTTTAATACCACTTAAACACGGATACATGGGTGAATGATATCAGCTTAAAATGACACTAAACTCACATTTTTTACATCAATAAAATATCAAGTATACCATGGCTCTGTTTTTTTTTTAACTCTCTTACTGTTGTTTTCAGGCTTCTTTTTTGTCTGTGCACGCTCCTGATCCTACGCTGATGCACCCAGGGCCGATCATAGGGTCACAGACGCCTGGGTGCAGAAATATATTTGGCGCCCCCACATGGGCGTGGTCATCTTACTAACTCCTCCCCTTTACAAATGTTTTTATGGCTATGACTCAAACACAGAGATGCTTCCCTGAGAAGTCTTCATTACCCTGGGATCCTCCCATGATCTTTTAACAATAAAGAAAATGAGTACATTAATGGGACCTGGAGGGGGGTCTCTCTAATGCACACAGAGAGAGTCTGTTAGAAAGAGCCCCCAGACATACTGCAGACATGAAACAGGAGATGGTCAGAGACTGCAGACATAGTACAGGAGATGGTCAGAGACTGCAGACATAATATAGGAGATGATCAGGGACTGCAGACACACTACTGGAGGCTGCAGTTCCTATGGATGGCAGTAGATAATGGCCGACCAGCCCTCTCACCAGACCCGGCGATACAGAAACATTGGTTCCTCTGATCAGGAGTCAGCTCACTCTGGGTTGCCCGTGACGACTCCGCTGGGTAGTGCTCAGATCTGTATTCTGGCAATGACTCCATTCCTTTCTTCACCAGGGATGGTGCAAGGCTGTGCGGCTTTCCCTCTGGTGGTGCAGGGCAGCTGGGTTCTCTCTCTGATGGTATTCCCTCAGCACTGTCCTCTCACTGGAGTCCTGGGTGCACTTCCCCAAAAGCTTTCCCGGGCTCCTGGCTCTCTCTCTCTCCCCCCTCTCTCATTCAGCTGGCCATGCTGTGTGGGCTGCAGTTTCTGGGTCACAATGGGGCCGGCAGTCCTCGGGACTACATGTCCCACAATCCTCTTCTCTGCTCCTTTTTTATTGTATTTCGCTCCCTGGCCAATATGAAGGAGGGAGAAGAAACATAGCTGGCAGCTGTCCTGGCAAGCGCCGCTCACTAGTACAGCAATGCGAGGAGAAGAGGGGTCTAAGAGCCCGCGGCTGCCCTTTCTCCACTCGAGACAGGCGCTCCAATCTCTGGCTGCTTCGCTCTCCTCCTCAAACAGGAGGAGGGAGGAGGATGGGCAGTAAACACAGAGAGCCCTCTTCCCGTTGATAACAGGGGTAGCGGTTGCACAGTCTCTCCTCCCCTGATCCGCTCCTGCATACCTCCCAGCTTTTAAAATTGAGAATGAGGGACATTCTGGGGAGGGAGCGGCACTCGCAGCTTATATCAAAGTCCCCATCAGAGTCCCTCCTTACATCAGGGTTCCCATCAGAGTCCCCCCCACAGCAGGTGTAGCCCATCAGAGTCCCCCCATAGCAGGTGTCCCCCATCAGAGCCCCCCCACAGCAGGTGTCCCCCATCAGAGCCCCCCACAGCAGGTGTCCCCCATCAGAGCCCCCCCACAGCAGGTGTCCCCATCAGAGCCCCCCCACAGCAGGTGTCCCCCATCAGAGCCCCCCACAGCAGGTGTCCCCCATCAGAGCCCCCCCACAGCAGGTGTCCCCCATCAGAGCCCCCCAACAGCAGGTGTCCCCATCAGAGCCCCCCCACAGCAGGTGTCCCCATAAGTGCCCCCCCACAAGTGTTCCCATCAGAGCCCCCCACAGGTGTCCCCCATCAGAGCCCCCCACAGGTGTCCCCCATCAGAGCCCCCCCACAGCAGGTGTCCCCCATCAGAGCCTCCCCACAGTAGGTGTCCCCCATCAGAGCCCCCCCACAGCAGGTGTCCCCATCAGTGCCCACCCACAGCAGGTGTCCCCCATCAGAGTCCCGCCAGAGCAGGTGTCCCCATCAGAGCCCCCCCCACAAGTGTCCCCCATCAGAGCCCACACAGCAGGTGTCCCCCATCAAAGTCCCCCACAGTGTCCCCCATCAGAGCCCCCCACAGCAGGTGTCCCCCATCTGAGCCCCCCCACAGCAGGTGTCCCCCATCGGAGCCCCCCCACAGCAGGTGTCCCCCATCAGACCCTCCCCACAGCAGGTGTCCCCCATCAGAGCCTCCCCACAGCAGGTGTCCCCCATCAGAGCCCCCCCACAGCAGGTGTCCCCCATCAGAGCCCCCCCACAGCAGGTGTCCCCCATCAGAGTCCCCCCACAGCAGGTGTCCCCCATCAGAGTCCCCCCACAGCAGGTGTCCCCTTCAGAGCCCCCCCACAGCAGGTGTTTCCATCAGAGCCCCCCACAGCAGGTGTCCCCATAGATCAGTACCTGTTTAATAGATCCCTGTAGCTCGGGCTGGAAGCAGAAGCACATTACAGGGGGGCATACGTGGCATCTTTGGTTACTAGGAGGGTGGCACTCGGAGAGCATTTCTGGGAGTGCACGGGATGATTGGCAGCAGCTCCGGCCAACCCAGAAGCCTCTCATCACACCGCCTATGGAAGAAGAGCGGACACACGCAGAGGGGGTGGGGCAGACAGGAGACTGCTCCACGCGCACCGGACAGAATAATTAGTGGAGCCTAGTACCGGAACGTGTTCCGGTACTGGGTTCTGCTGCGGTACCCAGCCCAGATTCCGGGGACAGCGGGAGGTATGCGCTCTTGTCAGTTGCCAGCAGAGAGAGGAAGCGGGATGGGGAACTGCAGCACCCGCTACATGCGCTCCGCCTCTGGACACAGACAAGGAGGAGGGAGGGGAGCACTCTGGAGCTTTGGCGCCCCCACCTCTGCGGCGCCTGGGTGCGGAGTACCCCACGCACCCTGCCTAGGATCGGCCCTGGATGCACCCCACCACTACCAGTGTGGAGCGAGCAGTGTGCATTATTTCTGGTCACATGCTCCACTGTATGCATACAACAAATCCTATAGAGCTGCATGTGTCTGCATATAGATGTATAGTTCATCTCTGGGCTGAGCAGGAAAGGGTGGCTAGATTCACATACATACTACGGGGAACCTGGAGAACAAATGTAGCCACTCTAGAACAGGAAATCTGTGAATAGCAGATAAAGGATTGTATCTGAGAGATGAAACAAAGGAAGAGAGAGATAGAAGGTGCATTCTACTTATATTTAAAAATATATATATCATTTATTTTATTTTCGAGATGAAAAAGAAAACAAATATTCGTACTCACCTAGGTGAGTCCCCCGCCACCTAAGACCAGTTCTTGGTCTTCAGTGAGCAGAGAGCCAGTGACTCTCTGCTCTGCCCCTCCAGTGCTCGCTGGAGTGCCAGGCTGGGGAGGGGGTAGGAGCGGCTGGCTCAGGCTTTCAGAAGCTGAGCCAGCTACCGATTCAGGCATCTGGGTGGATCCCGACATTAAAGTTGGGATCTCTCTAGAGACCAGCCGAGTGTTGTCAGCAAACAGCGGGCTTTAGCCAACTGTCGGCTAAATACGGGTCACAAGTCTATAGAATGAAGTGTACCCCTGTGATCCCGTGGAGAATTAGGGCCACAAGAGCCTTTGCCCTACTTCTCCTTTATTGTCACTTTATTTTAAGTAATCCTATCAATGTGTATCAATAAAAAACAAAATTTTTAAGGTCTCACTTTCCCCATTGCTTTGCAATCCAAAATATCTGGCCAAATTTCACAACTGAATTGTACAATATACTGAGTTTAGAATTTCCCCCCCAAAAATTTCCAAAATTGTAAAGGTTGGTCGGCTCATATAAAATCTTGTACTTTCATAATATGGATGAGGTTGTATGAAATGTTGATTGGTTCAGTTAATCCAAGTAGATTTTAAAGCTGGCCTCACATTTTATTCTGACTGTACAACCCTTTTATATTTATCTTTCTTTCTTTTCCAATTTTATTACGTTTTACAGTACATTACATAGAAGTAAAACAACATAATCATGTACAGTAAGGTACAGAACTTTCAATATAGACCATATTCGTTACAAGAAAAAACAAAAAACACATGTAACTTTGAATATAATAAAACTTGGTTACGTCAATATTGCCAATTACGGGATGGGATGACTGTCTGTATGTTCGATCGTATAGAAAAAAAGGGGAGCACAAAAATGATATATATATTATCTAATATATTTTTCTACAAGTCAATTGGTATACCTCTTGTAGTTATTTTGTCTATTGTGTTGAAGGAGTGAGGGCGAGGTATGGTATTATGTGACAATATCTGAGTGGCAGTCATCTATAGGAGGACATGTAGCCTGACATCTGGGGGTAGAGGGGTTCGGAGGGTGGGGATGGGAGGACTTCATAGGGTATGGGAGAGATGCCTACGGTTCGTACAGCCAGAAGAATTATAAACAAGTTTGTAATAGGAAAGTATACCAGACTGGATATAAATTGAATGGACTATTTTTGATGGACACCTATACTAAATAAATTGCAGACAGCTCCTAATATTTATGGCAATCGTAACACTGTATGCATGCCTTAAAATCTACTCTTTTTGATGTTTTTTATATCACCTGCCCAGCTCTCATTGGGCGCTCTAATTACACACACAGAACATTCCTTCTAAATGTGTAGGGGGGCTCATCTCGATTATAGGATGCAGTACCACGCCCCCTAAAACAATGATACACTATTGTGGCCTTGAATGTTATTTAGAACCATTGAAGCTAATCTATATCGTTGCACGCAGTTCAGAAAACATTTAGGTTGCCATTGCTCTCCATTCAAGAATGCTATTTGTTTGGCTATCATGCAGATTCTATAAACCAGAACAAGTATACAGATTTCTACCTTCTACTGGTCCACCACAGTACAACCCAACTGGAGTCCTGATTTGTTTGGTCTGATACCTGATCCACAATAAGGATAAGTGACAACCCACTGGGGGACTCTATACAGAAGCGTATCACCCTCCTAGTAAGGTTGCTAGGATGTGAGGCAAATGTAGTTCTTTTTAGCTCATCTGTAATCAGTGAAGCAGTTGCTGATTGCTTTGGGCTGTTTCACAGGTTGCAGGTTTGATTATTTCCCCCTGCATGCTAGACTTTTCTAAAAGATAATGCCCAGTAGGTGGCTGAAGAGCACATAAATATTCTGAGGCCTAGAGCAGACAGTCTCTTGTCCTACAGGAAGGAGGACTCCCCAGCCTGAGTGGCTTTGCCCCTTTGGGCAGACTGCTGGATTTTGCTACATGTTTATCAAGATCCCAGTTTTGGCATCTAAAATCATTCTTTGAAACTAATCAAGGGAATTTCACCTAAGGACCTAGTCTGGAAAGCTCACTGAAAAGTGCCCAGGTGAAGTTGGAAGGGGTCTGACTGCCCTGTAGCATTATGAGCATTAATCTCTCCATCACTGAAGAGTGGCTGGAGGATACTGGAAGAAAGCCATCTGGTCATCTTCTGACATTGTGAGTACTGACCTAAGCTCAGGGCCCTAGTGACTGAGTGCTGTTTCCTTTGGGAGGAAGAGACAGTGGTTTTTCTGTCTGGTATGGCTTCTAAAAAGGGACTGTCATGTGTATTTTCTCTTGCATAGAGACTGTTCAGGGAGGCTTAGAAAAGTGGAGTGTCCTCCTGTAAATATTCAGTAAATTTGGAGTACCCCATATCACCCTTCACCCCATCCAAGTTCCTCAGCATTAAAAATCCTAAAAAGACATCCCCTAGACCAGTGATGGCGAACCTTGGCACCCCAGATGTTTTGGAACTACACTTCCCATGATGCTCAACTACATTGCAGAGTGCATTAGCATCATGGGAAATGTAGTTCCAAAACATCTGGGGTGCCAAGGTTTGCCATCACTGCCCTAGACTGACTACTGAGCCAGAGTAAGTCAACTGTTGCTATGTGCCTGCCTGCCTCTGCACTAATTTTCGGAAAGAACCAGCTAAATTACTGTGGCTCCTTCAGGGGGTAGCGCTACAGAGAGTTGAATTACTTTCTAGCTTTTTATATCTCTTTTAGGACTCCCACATAAAATGCTAAGTTCTGTGCCCTCCATTGAATCTACTGCAGGAGAAGTTTAAATTCTCTTGCTGCATTTATAAAACGGACAGCGAGACTACTTATTCTGATGGCTGCAGCAGGTGACAGGCCCAGAATTGAGATACACAAAACATGCTACAAGAGTTCCATGCACTTACTGTATAAGACATGGTTTTGTTACACTTGCTGATTTATACTGAAAACTAAATTTTATAGTTAGTAAATAACAGATTTTTTAATATGTTCCCATCAGTTCCAGCTTTAACGTGACCATTTAATGTACTTGTGGGGCAATGACTGCCCTTCATAAGCCTAATTGTATATGGGCTCTAACCATTTCCCTCCCTTCCTTGCAGTAACTAAGAATGTATGTCAAACTTGTGTTAAGCAAATTCAGATGTCAGTCTCAGCCACACAGACAACAGTGACACTTTGACACGTCCGCCTTGTGCATTCCTAATGATCTAGTTAGTATTCTATTATATAACAGTGATTGTCTCTGTGTGTCCAAATAGAGCATTGTTCTTACACAGTGTTTTCCCAAATCATCTCATAATTCATTGATATGATCATAGCATGAATAGCTATGCAGTGACAGGGCATCATCCTATTAGTGTCTCCCCTTTAATCAGCCATAAATTTACAGATCCAGTCACATTTTTCTAGAGATGAAAATTAAAAAATTGCCTAGTAGTATTTATTCCTATTACAACTCCAGCTCTAAATTAGTGACGCGGCTAATATTTCTACATGATAAAGGATTATTTTTTCATTAATATTTTCAGCTGATCAGCTTTTAAGGTGTTTGTAAAGGCACAAGTTTTTTTTTTACCTAAAACCTTCTATGTGTAGCAGCCCCCCCCAGCCCCCCTAATGCCCTAATACTTACCTGAGCCCTCTATGGACCCATCGATGTCCACGAGAGCCTTGCCTCTGCAGTGACTCGCACTCCTGATTGGCTTTTGGCAGCAGTGGGAACCATTGGCTCCTACTGCTGTCAATTACAGCCAGTGAGCCAATAACGAGCCAGGTCCGAGATGCGGCTCTGTGTGTGAATAGATACACAGAGACGTGGCTCGGGAGCATGCCTGCTTAGGTGCTAGGAGCGCTGGCGTGGGGCCCGAGAAGAGGAGGATCAAGATCAAGGCAGCTCTCTGCAAAACTATTCCCTGACCGGGAACCTTATATCTATATATATGGGGGGGGGGGGGGGTTGTCAGTGCCTGGGGCAAGGCAAGTAATGTGCACGCCCTAACTCATGGACTATGTAATATACAACATAATGTATGTGTGCAGGGGTCAAGTGTAAGCTACAAAGCAGCATATAGTGTGCTGCAGTCAGGATGAATCCTCTGTTCACATCAGAGTCCCCCATTACATCACAGTCCCCAGTATTTCCCTATAGGTCATGGTTCCCAGCGTCCCTCCTTACATCAGAGTCCACAGTGTTCCCCCTTACACAAAAGTGTCCCCCTTACATAAGAATCCACAGAGTTCTCCCTTAAATCAGATTCTCCCCAGCATTCCCTCCTTATATCCACAGCATTTCTCCTTACATCAGCGTCCACAGAATTCCTCTTTACATTAGAGTGCCCCTCTTAAATCAGGGTTCGCAGAGCCCCCTTTACATCAGCATTACATCAGAGTCTAAAGAGTTCCCCTTACCACTGTAAGGGGGAGCTCTGCAGACTCTGATGTAAAGGGGAACTCTGGGGACTCTGATGTAAGAGGAGTTCTGGGAACCATGATTTAAGGGGGATGCTGGGGACTCTGATGTAAGGGGGAAAGATGTGGTCACAAGAGCTCCCCCTTGCATTAGAGTTTCCAGAGTCCCCCTTACACTTCCATTCCTCAGTCCCCCACAGTTTAGGGCACTACAAGTCCCAGTATAGCAGACTGCCATGCCTCAGTCCCCACAGAGGGCACTACAAGTCCCAGCATAGCAGGCTGCAATACCTCAGTTCCCACAAAGGACACTGTAAGTCCCAGTATAGTGGGCTGGAATCACTAGAGGGGCAGGGCCGAGTCTCAAGCAAGCAGAGCCTGAGCAGGTACAGAGGTGTGTCCTTTCTAATGGGGCATCAGGGCGGCCCGGGGGGCAATTGTCCCCCTGCCCCTGTCCACCTCTGCCTTCTTCAATAACCACCTTGGGGGCCCTCTCCTCCTTCAACAACCACCTTGGGGACCCTCCAACTCTACCAATCACCGCTGCCAGGCTGTGTGAGGGCCTATCCAGAAGTAAGAGGGCAGCGCAGGGTTTGATCTTCGGCTTGCAGGGTTTGGACTTCGGCTTGCAGTCCAACCAAAAGTGACGGTTCTGCTGGCCGGAGAACCTGTTGTGGTCGGAGGTAGAAGGAAAGCTGGTGCCACTAAGGGACCAACCACCAAGTACCACAGTGACATTCTCACCGAACGGGCACGATGGAGAATCGAGAAACTTCAGGCGGTGATCAAGTCAGGGACCCAGCCAGTGGAGGTGATGCTTGCAGAGCAGCCTTGTGTGTCAAGCCAGGGACCGAGCTGGTTAGCAGGGGTGAAGCTTGAAAGGTATCTGGAGTGCCAATCTAGGGACCCAGCAGGGAAGCGTGGGTGATTATTGAGGGAGATACCACTGCAAAACCTTTGAGGAGCTCATGGGATTCAGAGTCAGTGAATCAGAGAGTCCAGTGAGAGACCAGGAGCTCAAGAGACTGAAGAGCTACAAGTGGACATTGTAGTGAAGCTGAGAGAACTGTTGAACTTTGTGTTAGGAAATGTTAAGTACTGTTGCCATAGGAGACAGCAATCCTGCACGTTCAGAAGTGGTGCCTTGTACGGCTGTCCTCCTATTGAAATCTTGGAGTCTGGTAATTGAAATTGCAACTACTTAAGGGTGTCCTGGCCCTAACCCTCTTTCCCTTCAAAATATAAAAAGGACTGTTAAAAGATATAAAACCTCTTTTACATCTAAGAAGTGTCTGGCACCCAATGACTTTCACCAGCTTTGCACCCACTATGCCTCACAACTCACTACATATTGAAGGATGTCAGCTGTCTTTGGCCTTGAAGGTCCTCATTAGTAGGGATGAGCTGAACACCCCCGGGTTCGGTTCGCACCAGAACCCGCGAACGGACCGAAAGTTTGCACGAACGTTAGAACCCTATTAAATACAATGGATGCGAACGTTCGAAATCTAAAGTGCTAATTATAACGACTATTATGCATGTTATTGTCCTAAAAACGGTTTGGGAACCCGGGTTCTGCACCAGGGGACATGTATCAATGCAAAAAGTTTTAAAAACGGCCGTTTTTCGGGAGCAGTCATTTTAATGATGCATAAAGTGAAAAAAAAAAGTCAAATATTCCTTTAAATATCGTACCTGGGGGGTGTCTAAAGTATGCCTGTGAAGTGCCACGTGTTTCCCGTGTTTAGAACTGTCCCTGCACAAAATGAAATTTCTAAAGGAAAAAAAAGCCATTTAAAACTGCTTGCGGCTTTAATGTAATGTCTGGTCCCGGTAATATGGATGAAAATCTTTGAGAAAAGTGGCATAGCTACCCCATCACCCCCCCCTACCCCAGCCCATTACCAGCCCCTTTGGGTCTTGTATGGATATTAAGGGGAACCCCGCACACAAAATAAAAAAGGACCTATATACTCTGAACAGCCGTATACAACGTATACAGGCGGTGCATACAAGAAAGGGACTGTAGGTTTGTTCTTATGTAGAATCTGTTTGTAATTTTGAACAGGTACATTGTTTAAGTGTAGCTCCAGCCAAAAAATCTATTTTTAAGCTTTTTGGAAAACATAGGGAAGGGTTATCACCCCTGTAACATTTGTTTTGCTGTCTGTGCAGTGTGCACCTGTTCAGAACATTTCACCTCACTTTCCGTCCCAATGACAAATGTTTTTGAAAAGTGGGGTTTTTATTGAAACAAGGATTGGTGATAAAGCATCAGTAGAGAGGAGACACCCTTTTCCCATATTAACGCTTACAGGAGAGAATTTCCCTTCCTAGGGGTAGATTTCCTCTCACTTCCTGCTGTCTCCTTCCGTTTGCAAGTAGGAGTTGTTTGTAAGTTGGATGTTTGAAAGTAGGGGCCTGCCCTATATACTCTGCTGAAATTTGCCCCTTACATGTTGGTGTTGCCACAACACTGTAAACCCTCACAGTTACTCTTGGTGGGCGCATGAATGGGCCCTGCTGTGAATTATTAGATCAAGAATTGTAATTGCATGCCCCTGTTGAACAGGGGCTGAAAAATTGGGCCTTTGGTGGTGGTGGTGGTGGTGTTGACACAACACTGTAAGCCCTCACAGTTACTCTTGGTGGGTGCATGAATGGGCCCTGCTGTGAATTATTAGATCAAGAATTGTAATTGCATGCCCCTGTTGAACAGGGGCTGAAAAATTGGGCCTTTGGTGGTGGTGGTGGTGGTGTTGACACAACACTGTAAGCCCTCACAGTTACTCTTGGTGGGTGCATGAATGGGCCCTGCTGTGAATTATTAGATCAAGAATTGTAATTGCATGCCCCTGTTGAACAGGGGCTGAAAAATTGGGCCTTTGGTGGTGGTGGTGGTGGTGTTGACACAACACTGTAAGCCCTCACAGTTACTCTTGGTGGGCGCATGAATGGGCCCTGCTGTGAATTATTAGATCAAGAATTGTAATTGCATGCCCCTGTTGAACAGGGGCTGAAAAATTGGGCCTTTGGTGGTGGTGGTGTTGACACAACACTGTGAGGCCGAACAGTTACTCTTGGTGGGCGCAGAAATGGGCCCTGCTGTGAATTATTAGATCAAGAATTGTAATTACATGCCCCTGTTAAACAGGGGCAGAAGAATTGGGCCTTAGGCACTGGTGCCACAACACTGCAACCCCTCACAGATACTGTACTTGGAGCACAGCAATGAGCCCTGTTGCAAAGTATTGCATCAAAAATTGTAATTACACTCCCCTGTTAAACAGGGGCTGAAAAATTGGGCCTTGGGCACTGGTGCTGGTCCCGCGACACTGCAACCTCTCCCAGATACTCTAGTTGGAGTGCAGGAATGAGCCCTGCTGCAAAGCATTGCATAATTTTTTTTAATTGCATGCCCCTGTTAAACAGGGGCTGAAAAATTGGGCCTTAGGCACTGGTGCTGGTGCCACGACACTGCAACCTCTCCCAGATACTCTAGTTGGAGTGCAAGAATGAGCCCTGCTGCAAAGCATTGCATAAAAAAATTGTAATTACATGCCCCTGTTAAACAGGGGCTGAAAAATTGGGCCTTAGGCACTGGTGCTGGTGCCACAACACTGCAACCTCTCCCAGATACTCTAGTTCGAGTGCAGGAATGAGCCCTGCTGCAAAGCATTGCATAAAAAATTGTAATTACATGCCCCTGTTAAACAGGGGCTGAAAAATTGGGCCTTAGGCACTGGTGGCGGCACCCAGAAACAAAAATGTTCTTCCAAGCTATCATCATCAATCAGATCATTGAGGAGGAGGAGGAGGATAGTCAGTCAACATAACAGGACAGTCACTCAGCATCAGCATCAGTCTTGAAGGGATGTGACATTTGAAAATAAATTAGTCTGTTATATCAGCTTCAGGTGTTTGGTAGCTGGTGGTGATCCAAGACTGGTTCATCTTTATGAAGGTCAGTCGATCAACCGAGTCGGTGGACAGGCGCACCCTGTGATCCGTAACAAATCCTCCAGCAGCACTGAATGTTCGTTCTGAAAGAACGCTGGATGCAGGACAGACCAGTAGCTCAATTGCATACTGTGCAAGCTCTGGCCAGTGATCCATCCTCAAGACCCAGTAAGCCAGAGGATTTTCGGTGGGGAAGGTGTCCAAGTCTGACCTTGCCCCTAGGTATTCCTGCACCATGTATATCAGACGCTGGCGATGGTTGCTGGAACCGATCATACCTTGGGGCTGCGGACTAAAGAATTGTCTGAACGCATCGGTCAGACGGCCACCTTCCCCACCGCTCCTTCTTTGACTGAGCCTCAGCAACTCGTTGTCCAGGACCAGGAGTTTGTAACCTCCCAGTCTCTGGGAACGCGTTGCACAGACCTTTCTGCAAGGCCTCCCGGAGTTGTCTCATCCTCTGCTCCCTCTGCGACGGTAAGATAAGGTCCGCAACCTTAGCCTTGTACCATGGATCAAGGAGAGTGGCCAGCCAGTAATGGTCCCTCTCCTTAATCCGAAGAATACGAGGATCCTTCCGCAGACTTTGCAGGATCAGGGAGGCCATGCAGCGTATGTTAGCTCAGGCATTCGGTCCGGAGTCCTCTGGGTCACTAAGGACGACATGATCCGCAGCCACCTCCTCCCAGCCACGTACAAGTCCATGGGTTTCTTGGGACTGTAAATCATCCCTAAAAGACTGCTGCTGATGATGCTGAGTGCCAGGCTCCACCTCCATGCTGACACAATCCTCCTCCTCCTCCTCCTCCTCTTCCTGTGCGATGGGTGGGACAGAGGGAACACTGTCTGGGTAAAGGGGGCCTTGAGAGGCAAGGAAGTCCTCCTCTTCCTGC
Source organism: Rana muscosa (assembly GCA_029206835.1). Lineage (NCBI taxonomy): Eukaryota > Metazoa > Chordata > Amphibia > Anura > Ranidae > Rana > Rana muscosa. The sequence goes on from JARGYO010005626.1 coordinate 34,123,440, forward strand.
CTCTGTTCTTCCTCAAGTGCCCGGTCCATTATTCCACGCAGCGTATGTTCCAACAGGTGGACAAGAGGTACAGTGTCACTGATGCATGCACTGTCACTGCTCACCATCCTCGTGGCCTCCTCAAATGGTGCCATGACAGTGCATGCATCCCTGATCATGCCCCACTGGCGTGGTGAAAAAAACCTGAGCTCCCCTGACCCTGTCCTGGTGCCGTAGTCGCACAGGTACTCATTGATGGCCCTCTGCTGCGTGTGCAGCCGCTGCAGCATGGCCAACATTGAGTTCCACCTGGTGGGCATGTCACATATAAGGCGGTTCTTGGGCAGGTTCAACTCCTTTTGCAGCTCAGCCAGGCGAGCACCGGCATTATAAGATCTGCGGAAATGCACACAGACTTTCCTGGCCTGCCTCAGGACATCCTGTAAGCCCGGGTACCTGCCCAAGAACCTCTGCACCACCAGGTTAAGGACATGAACCACACAGGGCACATGGGTCAGTTGTCCCTGTCGGAGGGCGGAGAGGAGGTTGGTGCCATTGTCACAAACCACCATTCCTGGCTTAAGCTGGCGTGGCGTCAACCACCTCTCGGCCTGCCCCTGAAGAGCAGACAGAACCTCTGCCCCAGTGTGGCTCCTGTCCCCCAAACACACCAGCGCAAGCACGGCATGGCATCTTTTTGCCTGCGTACTTGCGTAGCCCCTTGAACGCCTACGGAGCACCGCTGGTTCCGAGGACAAAGCACAGGAAGAGGCCATGGAGGAAGAAGAAGAGGAGGGGGTGGAGGAGAGAGGTGTGTCACAACCAGTAGTAGCATTTTGGAGGCGTGACGGCGGAACAACCTCTAACACTACTGCACCTTGTCCTGCATCCTTCCCAGCTGCCAAAAGAGTGACCCAATGGGCCGTGAAAGAAAAGTAACGTCCCTGTCCATGCCTGCTGGACCATGAGTAAGGTAAGGTGCATATTACCGCTGACTGCCCTGTCCAGCGAGGCCAAGACATTGCCTTCCACATGCCGGTAGAGAGCCGGAATCGCCTTCCGTGAGAAAAAGTGGCGTTTGAGAACCTGCCACTGAGGAACCGCACATTGCACAAACTCACGGAAGGGGGCCGAGTCTACCAACTGAAAAGGCAGCAGTTGAAGCGCTAGCAATTTAGCCAAGCTAGCATTCAACCGCTGGGCATGTGGATGGCTGGGAGTGAACTTCTTTCGACGGTCCAGCAGCTGGGGCAGGGAAATTTGCCTGCTAGAATCGGACGTCGGTGTACTGCTAGCAGAGTGCCCGCAAGTACTTGGCTGTGACCCACCTAATTCTACACCTTCATTCCTCTCAGTGCAGGTTTCAGAGAGGACTGAAGGTATAGTGGGGTTGGAGATCCCAGCTGATGCGGTGCAAGGAGAGGTCCGCTTTGTTCTTTGGTGTGGGTCTTTAAGGTAGGCTTGCCAACAAGCTGCATGGCAGGTCAACATATGTCTGGTCAAGCATGTGGTGCCCAAGCGGCTGATGTTTTGGCCACGCGATATACGCTTGAGACATATGTTGCAAACAGCAGCTGTGCGATCTGATGCACTCGACTCAAAAAAGGCCCACACCAAAGAACTTTTTGAATAACGGGCAGAGGCAGCGCCCTGCACAGGTGGAGCTCTGCGGTGTGATTCAGTCGGTGTGCTGCCCTTACGCTGGCCCCCCGAGGGCATCCTGCCTCGTTGGAGATGTGCCTCTTCCTCATCCTCCTCCTCCTCCTCTCTCCTATTAGGCACCCACGTGGAGTCAGTGACCTCATCATCCCCTCCCTCCTCATCACTGGAGCCAATCTGGCAGTATGCTGCAGCTGCTGGAACATGACTGCCAGATTGGTGTCCTTCTTGAGCATCCCCTCTCTCTGCTCTCACGCTACTGCCTTCCTCTAGCTGGGTATCATCATCAGACCCTTCGAAACGCTGGGCATCTTCCTGGAGCATGTACCCAACACTGTGCTCAAACAGTTCGGGGGACTCCTCAGGAGGACTTGTGGGTCTAGGGAAGGAGTGACTGATGATGACATTGATACCAGGGAAGAGGACGCTTTGGCAGCTGCTTTGCCAGTACCCTGAGCCTGGGTGAGAGAGGATGAGGAGGATGAGGAGGGCTTGGTCATCCACTCTACCAAGTCTTCGGCATGATGCGGCTCAACACGTCCAGCTGCCAAAAAGAAGGACAAGCGTGTCCCATGGCCACGTGCTGATGACGATGCACCGCGTCCACGACCAGCACTTTTGTCTCTAGACACAGAGCCTGCTTGCTCTCTTTCATTGGCTCCTGACTGTCTGCCTCTCCTTGTTTGCCTTTCAGACATTCTAATGGCCTGCAGGGAGATGGGAAAACCAGCAATAAGGGGTATTTCAGGTGAATATTTAGCAGGAATCACACTACGCCTGCTGTAAGTGCTGCAAATGCCTGTTAGTGTAACACACTAGGAAAACACAGCAATAAAGCCTAGCTTCAGGAGTATATTTAGCAGGAAGCACACTACGCCCGCTGTAAGTGCTGCAAATGCCTGTTAGTGTAACACACCAGGAAAACACAGCAATACGGGCTAGCTTCAGGTGTATAATGTGCAGGAGGCACACTCCGCCCGCTGTAAGTGCTGCAAATGCCTGTTAGTGTAACACACCAGGAAAACACAGCAATACGGGATAGCTTCAGGTGTATATTTTGCAGGAAGCACACTCCGCCCGCTGTAAGTGCTGCAAATGCCTGTTAGTGTAACACACCAGGAAAACACAGCAATACGGGCTAGCTTCAGGTGTATAATGTGCAGGAGGCACACTCCGCCCGCTGTAAGTGCTGCAAATGCCTGTTAGTGTAACACACCAGGAAAACACAGCAATACGGGCTAGCTTCAGGTGTATATTTTGCAGGAATCACACTACGCCTGCTGTAAGTGCTGCAAATGCCTGTTAGTGTAACACACTAGGAAAACACAGCAATAAGGCCTAGCTTCAGGAGTATATTTATCAGGAATAGGGATGAGCCGAACACCCCCGGGTTCGGTTCGCACCAGAACCTTCGAACGGACCGAAAGTTTGCGCGAATTTTCGAACCCTATTCGTTATAATGGACGCGAACGTTCGAAATCAAAATTGCTAATTACAATGGCCAATATGCATGTTAATGTCATAAAACAGGTTTGGGGACCCGGGTCCTGCCCCAGGGGACATATATCAATGCAAAAAGAAATTTTAAAAACTAAAGTTTTTTCGGGAGCAGTCATTTTAATGATGCATAAAGTGAAAAAAAAAAAAAGTGAAATTTTCCTTTAAATATGGTACCTGGGGGGTGTCTAAAGTATGCCTGTGAAGTGGCATGTGTTTCCCGTGTTTAGAACTGTCCTTGCACAAAATGACATTTGTAAAGGAAAAAAAGAAGCCATTTAAAACCACTTGCGGCTTTAATGTCATGTCTTGTCCTGGCCGCCATATGGCTGAAAATCCTTGAGAAAAATGGCATGGCTACCCCATCATCCCCCCCCCCCCACCCCAGCCCCTTTGGGTCTTGTATGGATACTAAGGGGGACCCCGCACCCAAAATAAAACCCTATACCTACAACCCTATATACTCTGAACAGCAGTATATAGGTGGTGCAAACAAGACATGGACTGTAGGTTTGTTCTTAAGTAGAATCTGAACAGGTACATTATGAAGTGTAGCTACATCCCAAAAAAATCAATTTTTAAGCTTTTTGGAGAACATAGGGAGGGGTTATCACCCCTGTAACATTTGCTGTCTTTGCACATCTGTTCAGAACATGTCACCTCACTTTCCGTCCCAATGACAAATGTTTTTGGAAAAGTGGGGTTTTAATTGAAACAAGGATTGGTGATAAAGCATCAGTAGAGAGGAGATACCTTTTTCCCAAATTAAATCTAACAGGATAGAATTTTCCTTCCTAGGCGTAGATTTCCTCTCACTTCCTGTTTTCTCTTGCCGTTTGCAAGTAGGAGTCGTTTGTAAGTTGGATGTTTGAAAGTAGGGGCCTGCCGTATATACTCTGCAGAAATTTGCCCTATTAGATGTTGGTGTAGCCACAAGACTGGTGGGCACAGGAATGGGCCCTGCTGTGAGTTAATAGATCAAGATTTGTACTTGCATGCACCTGTTGAACCGGGCAGAAAAATTGGGCCTTTGGTGGTGGTGGTGGTGGTGGTGGACGGTGTTGCCACAAGACTGTAAGCCCTCACAGTTACTCTTGGTGGGTGCAGGAATGGGCCCTGCTGTGAGTTATTAGATCGAGATTTGTAATTGCATGCACCTGTTGAACAGGGCAGAAAAATTGGGCCTTTGGTGGTGGTGGTGGTGGTGGACGGTGTTGCCACAAGACTGTAGGCCCTCATAGTTACTCTTGGTGGGTGCAGGAATGGGCCCTGCTGTGAGTTATTAGATCAAGATTTGTAATTGCATGCACCTGTTGAACAGGGCAGAAAAATTGGGCCTTTGGTGGTGGTGGTGGTGGTGGACGGTGTTGCCACAAGACTGTAGGCCCTCATAGTTACTCTTGGTGGGCGCAGGAATGGGCCCTGCTGTGAACTATTAGATCAAGATTTGTAATTACACGCCCCTGTTAAACAGGGGCTGAAAAATTGTGCCTTAGGCATTGGTGCTGGTGCCACAACACTGCAACCCCTCACAGATACTGTACTTGGAGCACAGCAGTCACACCTGTTGCGAAGCATCTTTTTAAAAAATTGTAATTACACGCCCCTGTTATACAGGGGCTGAAAAATTGTGCCTTAGGCACTGGTGCTGGTGCCACAACACTGCAACCCCTCACAGATACTGTACTCTGAGCACAGCAATGAGACCTGTTGCAAAGCATTGCCTAAAAATTGTAATTACACGCCCCAACAGGGGCTGAAAAATTGTGCCTTAGGCACTGGTGCTGGTGCCACAACACTGCAACCCCTCACAGATACTGTACTCTGAGCACAGCAGTCACACCTGTTGCGAAGCATCTTTTTAAAAAATTGTAATTACACGCCCCTGTTATACAGGGGCTGAAAAATTGTGCCTTAGGCACTGGTGTGGTGGCATGGATCATTGAGGAGGAGGAAGAGGATAGTCAGTGAACATAACAGGACAGTCACTCAGCATCAGCATAGGCAGTCTTGAAGGGATGTGACATTATAAATTATTCCGTTATATCCGCTTCAGGTGTTTGGTAGCTGGTGGTGATCCAAGACTGATTCATTTTTATGAAGGTCAGTCGATCAACCGAGTCGGTGGACAGGCGCACCCTATGATCGGTGACAAATCCTCCAGCAGCACTGAATGTGCGTTCGGAAAGAACGCTGGATGCAGGACAGGCCAGTAGCTCAATTGCATACTGTGCAAGCTCTGGCCAGTGATCCATCCTCAGGACCCAGTAAGCCAGAGGATTTTCGGTGGGAAAGGTGTCCAAGTCTGACCTTGCCCCTAGGTATTCCTGCACCATGTATATCAGACGCTGGCGATGGTTGCTGGAACCGATCATACCTTGGGGCTGCGGACTAAAAAATTGTCTGAACGCATCGGTCAGACGTCCACCTTCCCCACCGCTCCTTCTGCTACTGACCGAAGCCTCAGCAACTCGTCGTCCAGGACCAGGAGTTTGTAACCTCCCAGTTTCTGGGAACGCGTTGCACAGACCTTTCTGCAAGGCCTCCCTGAGATGTCTCATCCTCTGCTCCCTCTGCGACGGCAAGATAAGGTCCGCAACCTTACCCTTGTACCGTGGATCAAGGAGAGTGGCCAGCCAGTAATGGTCACTCTCCTTGATCCGAAGAACACGAGGATCCTTCCGCAGGCTTTGCAGGATCAGGGAGGCCATGCAGCGTAGGTTAGCTGAGGCATTCGGTCCGGAGTCTTCTGGGTCACTGAGGATGACATGATCGCCAGCCACCTCCTCCCAGCCACGTACAAGTCCACTGGTTTGTTGGGACTGTACATCATCCCTAAAAGACTGCTGCTGCTGATGCTGAGTGCCAGGCTCCACCTCCATGCTCACACAATCCTCCTCCTCCTCCTCCTCCTCCTCCTCTTCCTGTGTGATGGGTGGGACAGAAGGAACATTGTCTGGATAAAGGGGGCCTTGAGAGACAAGGAAGTCCTCCTCTTCCTGCCTCTGTTCTGCCTCAAGTGCCCTGTCCATTATCCCACGCAGCGTATGCTCCAACAGGTGGACAAGAGGTACAGTGTCACTGATGCATGCACTGTCACTGCTCACCATCCTCGTGACCTCCTCAAATGGTGAGAGGACAGTGCATGCATCCCTGATCATGCTCCACTGGCGTGGGGAAAAAAAGCCAAGCTCCCCTGACCCTGTCCTGGTGCCGTAGTCGCAAAGGTACTCATTGATGGCCCTCTGCTGCGTGTGCAGTCGCTGCAGCATGGCCAACGTTGAGTTCCACCTGGTGGGCATGTCACATATTAGGCGGTTCTTGGGCAGGTTCAGCTCCTTTTGCAGCTCAGTCAGCCGAGCACTGGCATTATAAGATCGGCGGAAATGCACACAGACTTTCCTGGCCTGCCTCAGGACATCCTGTAAGCCTGGGAACCTGCCCAAGAACCGCTGCACCACCAGGTTGAGGACGTGAGCCATACAGGGCACATGGGTGAGCTGCCCCTGTCGCAGGGCGGAGAGGAGGTTGGTGCCATTATCAGAAACGACCATTCCTGGCTTAAGCTGGCGTGGCGTCAACCACCTCTCGGCCTGCCCCTGCAGAGCTGCCAGAACCTCTGGCCCAGTGTGGCTCCTGTCCCCCAAACACACCAGCGCAAGCACGGCATGGCATCTTTTTGCCTGCGTACTCGCGTAGCCCCTTGTACGCCTACGGAGCACCGCTGGTTCCGAGGACAGAGCACTCGAAGAGGACATGGAGGAAGAAGAAGAGGAGGGGGTGGAGGAGAGAGGTGTGTCACAACCAGTAGTAGCATTTTGGAGGCGTGGTGGCGGAACAACCTCCAACACTACTGCACCTTGTCCTGCATCCCTCCCAGCTGCCAATAGAGTGACCCAATGGGCCGTGAAAGAAAGATAACGTCCCTGTCCATGCCTGCTGGACCATGAGTCAGCGGTAATATGCACCTTACCGCTGACCGCCCTGTCCAGCGAGGCATGGACATTGCCTTCCACATGCCAGTAGAGAGACGGAATCGCCTTCTGTGAGAAAAAGTGGCGTTTGGGAACCTGCCACTGAGGAACCGCACATTGAACAAACTCACGGAAGGGGGCCGAGTCTATCAACTGAAAAGGCAGCAGTTGAAGTGCTAGCAATTTAGCCAAGCTAGCATTCAACCGCTGGGCATGTGGATGGCTGGGAGTATACTTCTTTCGACGGTCCAGCAGCTGGGGCAGGGAAATTTGCCTGCTACAATCGGACGTCGGTGTACTGCAAGTACTTGGTTGTGACACACCTAATTCTACACCTTCAGTCCTCTCAGAGCAGCTTTCAGAGAGGACTGAAGATATAGTGGGGATGGAGATCCCAGCTGATGAGGAGCAAGGAGAGGTCCGCTTTGTTCTTTGGTGTGGGTCTTTTATGTGTGCTTGCCAACGAGCTGCATGGCAGGTCGACATATGTCTGCTCATGCTTGTGGTGCCCAAGCGGCTGATGTTTTGGCCACGCGAGATACGCTTGAGACAAATATTGCAAATAGCAGTGGTGCGATCTGATGCACTCGTCTCAAAAAAGGCCCACACCAAAGAACTTTTGTGATAACGTGCAGAGGCAGCGCCCTGCACAGGCGGAGCTCTGCGGTGTGGTACAGTTGCTGTGCTGGCCTCTAGCTGGCCTCCAGGGGGCATCCTGCCTCGTTGGACATGTGACGCTGCATCCTCCTCCTCCTCCTCCTCTCTCCCTTCAGGCACCCACGTGGAGTCAGTGACCTCATCATCCCCTCCCTCTTCACCACTAGAGCAAACCTGGCAGTAAGCTGCAGCTGGTGGAACACTACTGCCAGATTGCTGTCCTTCAGCATCCCCTCTCTCTGCGCGCACACTACTGACTTCCTCAAGCTGGGTATCATCATCCGAGCCTTCGAATCGTTGGGCATCCTCCTGGAGCATGTACCCAACACTGTGCTCAAACAGTTCGGGGGATTCCTCAGGAGGACATGGTGGGTCTAGGGAAGGGGTGGCTGATGATGCCATTGAGTACGCGTTGGCAGCTGCTCTGCCAGTACCCTGAGCCTGGGTGAGAGAGGATGAGGAGGATGAGGAGGGCTTGGTCATCCATTCTACCAAGCCTTCGGCATGATGCGGCTCCACATGTCCAGCTGCCGAAAACAAAGACAAGCGTGTCCCATGGCCACGTGCTGATGACGATGCACGACCACGTCCACGGCCAGCACTGTTGTCTCTAGAAACAGAGCCTGCCTGCCCTGTGTTCTTGCCTCGGGACGCTCTGCCTCTCCTTGGCGGTCTTCCAGCCATTGTAGTCGGTAGTGTATATAGTATAAAAAATAGAACTCCTATGTGTGCTCACAACACACTGTAGGTCCTATGGGTGCTGACACTAACACACTATAGGTACTATGTGTGCTGCTGACAAGAAAATATAGGAGCTCTGTTTGCTGCCACTAACACACTAGAAGTCCTATGGGTGCTTCTGAGATGAAAATATAGGAACTCTGTGTGATGCCACTAACACACTAGAAGTCCTATGGGTGCTGCTGAGAAGAAAATATAGGAGCTCTGTGTGATGCCACTAACACACTAGAAGTCCTATGGGTGCTTCTGAGATGAAAATATAGGAACTCTGTGTGATGCCACTAACACACTAGAAGTCCTATGGGTGCTGCTGAGAAGAAAATATAGGAGCTCTGTGTGATGCCACTAACACACTAGAAGTCCTATGGGTGCTTCTGAGATGAAAATATAGGAACTCTGTGTGATGCCACTAACACATTAGAAGTCCTATGGGTGCTGCTAAGAAGAAAATATAGGAGCTCTGTTTGCTGCCACTAACACACTAGAAGTCCTATGGGTGCTGCTGAGAAGAAAATATAGGAGCTCTGTGTGATGCCACTAACACACTAGAAGTCCTATGGGTGCTTCTGAGATTAAAATATAGGAGCTCTGTGTGATGCCACTAACACACTAGAAGTCCTATGGGTGCTTCTGAGATGAAAATATAGGAACTCTGTGTGATGCCACTAACACATTAGAAGTCCTATGGGTGCTGCTAAGAAGAAAATATAGGAGCTCTGTTTGCTGCCACTAACACACTAGAAGTCCTATGGGTGCTTCTGAGAAGAAAATATAGGAGCTCTGTGTGATGCCACTAACACACTAGAAGTCCTATGGGTGCTTCTGAGATGAAAATATAGGAACTCTGTGTGATGCCACTAACACATTAGAAGTCCTATGGGTGCTGCTGAGAAGAAAATATAGGAGCTCTGTTTGCTGCCACTAACACACTAGAAGTCCTATGGGTGCTTCTGAGATGAAAATATAGGAGCTCTGTGTGATGCCACTAACACACTAGAAGTCCTATGGGTGCTTCTGAGATGAAAATATAGGAACTCTGTGTGATGCCACTAACACATTAGAAGTCCTATGGGTGCTGCTGAGAAGAAAATATAGGAGCTCTGTTTGCTGCCACTAACACACTAGAAGTCCTATGGGTGCTTCTGAGATGAAAATATAGGAGCTCTGTGTGATGCCACTAACACACTAGAAGTCCTATGGGTGCTGCTGAGAAGAAAATATAGGAGCTCTGTGTGATGCCACTAACACACTAGAAGTCCTATGGGTGCTTCTGAGATGAAAATATAGGAACTCTGTGTGATGCCACTAACACACTAGAAGTCCTATGGGTGCTGCTGAGAAGAAAATATAGGAGCTCTGTTTGCTGCCGCTAACACACTAGAAGTCCTATGGGTGCTTCTGAGAAGAAAATATAGGAGCTCTGTGTGATGCCACTAACACACTAGAAGTCCTATGGGTGCTTCTGAGATGAAAATATAGGAACTCTGTGTGATGCCACTAACACATTAGAAGTCCTATGGGTGCTGCTAAGAAGAAAATATAGGAGCTCTGTTTGCTGCCACTAACACACTAGAAGTCCTATGGGTGCTTCTGAGAAGAAAATATAGGAGCTCTGTGTGATGCCACTAACACACTAGAAGTCCTATGGGTGCTTCTGAGATGAAAATATAGGAACTCTGTGTGATGCCACTAACACATTAGAAGTCCTATGGGTGCTGCTGAGAAGAAAATATAGGAGCTCTGTTTGCTGCCACTAACACACTAGAAGTCCTATGGGTGCTTCTGAGATGAAAATATAGGAGCTCTGTGTGATGCCACTAACACACTAGAAGTCCTATGGGTGCTTCTGAGATGAAAATATAGGAACTCTGTGTGATGCCACTAACACATTAGAAGTCCTATGGGTGCTGCTGAGAAGAAAATATAGGAGCTCTGTTTGCTGCCACTAACACACTAGAAGTCCTATGGGTGCTGCTGAGAAGAAAATATAGGAGCTCTGTGTGATGCCACTAACACACTAGAAGTCCTATGGGTGCTGCTGAGAAGAAAATATAGGAGCTCTGTTTGCTGCCACTAACACACTAGAAGTCCTATGGGTGCTGCTGAGAAGAAAATATAGGAGCTCTGTGTGATGCCACTAACACACTAGAAGTCCTATGGGTGCTGCTGAGAAGAAAATATAGGAGCTCTGTTTGCTGCCACTAACACACTAGAAGTCCTATGGGTGCTGCTGAGAAGAAAATATAGGAGCTCTGTTTGCTGCCACTAACACACTAGAAGTCCTATGGGTGCTGTTGGGGTGCAATGCTGTGCTAACAGCACTGCGGTTGGTACTACTGCAATACTGTACTAACAGTAAGCACGCACCAGACTAATCCCCAGCAGCAGCTAATAACACACTAACTGTGCAATCAGCAGCAATGAACGATCAATGACTTAGGTAGCAATGGTTTAGCAAAGAAATAGCCAATGGTTTAGCAAAGAAGAGCAAATCTTTCAGTATCAAGCAAAGACAGAATCAGCAGACTAATCTCTCCTAAAGCCGGAACTCATGTGACCGGGGCCGATGGCGTGGCGGCCTTTTAAATGGTGGGGCGTGTACTAAAGCCCCTGAGCTGTAATTGGCTACAGGCGTCCTGCCTGTAGCCAATTATTGCTCTCCGAGTTTCGGGCGCTGTGATTGGCCAAGCATGCGGGGTCACAGTGCATGCTTGGCCAATCATCAGCCAGCAATGCACTGCGCCGGCCGCGCCGGCCGCAATGCATTGCGGGGCCGCTCGCATCACACGAATGTGATGCGAACGGCCCAAATAGTTCTGGGCTCGACGAGCGAGCGAACGCCCGGTGCTCGATTCGAACATGGGTTCGAATCGAGCACCGGGCCCATCCCTAATCAGGAAGCACACTACGCCCGCTGTAAGTGCTGCAAATGCCTGTTAGTGTAACACACCAGGAAAACACAGCAATACGGGCTAGCTTCAGGTGTATAATGTGAAGGAGGCACACTCCGCCCGCTGTAAGTGCTGCAAATGCCCGTTAGTGTAACACACCAGGAAAACACAGCAATATGGGCTAGCTTCAGGTGTATATTTTGCAGGAATCACACTACGCCTGCTGTAAGTGCTGCAAATGCCTGTTAGTGTAACACACTAGGAAAACACAGCAATAAGGCCTAGCTTCAGGAGTATATTTAGCAGGAAGCACACTACGCCCGCTGTAAGTGCTGCAAATGCCTGTTAGTGTAACACACCAGGAAAACACAGCAATATGGGCTAGCTTCAGGTGTATAATGTGCAGGAGGCACACTCCGCTCGCTGTAAGTGCTGCAAATGCCTGCTAGTGTAACACACCAGGAAAACACAGCAATACGGGCTAGCTTCAGGTGTATATTTAGCAGGAAGCACACTCCACCCGCTGTAAATGCTGTAAATGCCTGTTAGTGTAACACACCAGGAAAACACAGCAATACGGGCTAGCTTCAGGTGTATATTTAGCAGGAAGCACACTCCGCCCGCTGTAAGTGTTGCAAATGCCTGTTAGTGTAACACACCAGGAAAACACAGCAATACGGGCTAGCTTCAGGTGTATATTTAGCAGGAAGCACACTCCGCCCGCTGTAAGTGCTGCAAATGCCTGTTAGTGTAACACACCAGGAAAACACAGCAATAAGGGCTAGCTTCAGGTGTATACTGTGCAGGAGGCTTAGCAACAATGACACTGACACTGTCCCGTGCCTATCCTTCTCTCTCCCTGCACACAAGGTTTATCAAAGAATTCGACACTGACACTCTCCCTGTCTATCCTTCTCTCTCCCTGCACACAAGGTTTAGCAAAGAATATGACACTGACACTGTCCCCTGCCTATCCTTCTCTCTCCCTGCACACAAGGTTTAGCAAAGAATATGACACTGACACTCTCCCTGCCTATCCTTCTCTCTCCCTACACACAAGAATAGCACAAAGAATAGCACAATGACACTGTCCCTGCCTATCCTTCTCTTTCCCTGCGCCGGAACACACTACACAAGGCCGCCGCGCTGGCGGCCTTTTATAGTGTGGGGCATGTGCTAAACCCCCTGAGCTATAATTGGCCACAGGCAACCTGCCTGTGGCCAGCCAATTATGGCTCTCCTAGCTGCCGGCGCTGTGATTGGCCAAGCATGCGGGGTCACAGTGCATGCTTGGCCAATCACAGCGCCGGGATTGCACTGCGATGGCGCAGTGTATTGTGGGCCGTTCGCGTCACTCGAATTTGGCGCGAACGGCCCAAATCGTTCGATCTTCGTCGAACGATCGAACAGCCGATGTTTGAGTCGAAACGTATGTTCGACTCGAACACCGAGCTCATCCCTACTCATTAGGCTGGAAGAGGTTAAAGGCTTTGTTATAGACAAGATAATGACTTCAATCAAGTATTGTGTGCGGTCTCGTCCTGATTTGGTACCCTGGGCCTAGGCCCCACCTACATGTTAACCCCTGATGTAATGGTTTTTAACGCAACATACCTGACTGGACAGGTGTGAATCCAGCCTTAAAGTAATCACAGGACTGGGAAACAAGAAGGGTTGCTCAAGAGCAGCCAATGGTCGGACTTTAAAGGCAACAACACAATGAATAAACAAAAATTGAATTTATTAATAGAAAAAACAAAAAACAGACAGTTACTACAATGGTTGAAGAGTTAAAAACTGTATACAAGATGGAATGTACAGATGCGGTCCCTTGTGTTCCTACGCGTTTCACCGCGAGGCTTCTTCAGGACGAACAGAGATAGCAAGAAAGAATACAAATCTCACTATCTTGTGAGGACGGGGTCCAATATATATTGTCCCACAGTCAGTACTTATACAAGTATAAGAAATTCCACACGGATAAAAATCAAGACCATAAGCGTCTAGTGCGCACATAAATTGGGCATAGTAGGTGCTTCCTGTATGGGGAGATAACCATAGGGCACGGGAGCCATAAATCAAAGGGAGAAAATCATCACCGTGTTGGTCATATTGCAAAGGTGAAATCGTTGGTGATGAATGGGGGCATATATAATTAGGATAGAGCAAGGCTCACAAATATATGCAGCCAAACAAAGTCTATCCAAAATCCGGGACCAGCCAAACAATGACGGTAATCCTATTTAGCAACACGTCTGCCAAACAGTGGTAGCCGCGAGATAGGTGGAAAAAATGCCCCCAGGAGACAGCTGTACACTGTGTTTCTCTAACACTATTACGGATGTGGCATTGTGAGTGCTTCCCTTTCCCTTGTTCATATTCTAATCACAGGACTGGCTGAACAGAATTACCCATGTTTTCATGGGTAATGCACACCTATGTCTGTTTCAAGTGGGCATTTAGCCGTTGGATGGTGCTCGGCTTTAAGAAAGTTATTTTGTACCTTTTGGAAAATATCCGTTGTCCTGATTGTTACTACTTACTAGTGAATCACTTGCAATAATTGGGTAGCCTGGGGGCTAACAAATGAGCAATAACAAGGTCTTGCCTGTGACAAAAATCCATAGAATCAGTCACAGAGATTTCTAGGTATGCTTGCAAATTTCTGTGTGATGTGTTCAGTATAACGGCTCCTAAGAGGAAAACTGTTTGAGTCAGAGTTTGAACTAGCAGCCCCAGGGATCGTAATGAGAATGGTATGATGTATATCTGTAGTCACATCTCATGAAAGTTATGTTTGTGTACGCTGGCTTTAGGCCCGCTCGCACTTTTCTGCTACCTCATGGTGAAGATTGGCCTCTCCAAGGAAGCTTTCATTAGAGTTAATAAGGCAGCCGCTAGCCATATATCAAAGACCCTGCATGCTGAATGTGTTGTAGGGAACATCACTGAGGTGTACACAGACTTGTTGATGCTTGGGATTTTTTACACTGCGCTTCCTCCGGCATTAAAATGCAAAAGAACTAGGGCTGTGGAAATTAACTATTAATTCCTCAATTAATCGATTTAATGTTTTTGATCGATCAAAATTATTTTGATCGGTACTCATCTCTCCGCCGGCTTCCGGGTCTTCAGGGAGTTCCGTCGGAGATCCAGTGACGTCACGGACACCGGCGGGGCTTGCCGTGTCCATCTGAAGGGCTCCTTTGCTGTGCCTTCATATCTGCATGCTGGCGGGACCACGCAAGGGCTGTTACACTTCCCTCTATCACTTCCCTCTATCAACCTGGGATTCTACAGCCATCCACTGGGAGTTGTGATAGTTCCCTTCACGGGACATCTACATGCCGACGGACTGATGTTAACCCCTCCTCATCTGGATTCAGCAGTGGCATCATTGTACACATTTTTATACCAGTATCATACTTAGCTACATGTTTTTATGACTGCTTTTGCTACCGTTAGGTATTCCTCGCTTTTTTTAATTTTTTAGATTTTATCTCCAGTGCAATATTTATTTTGTTACCTACTTGAAGACTATAAAAGTTTTAATGCTATTCCCATCAAGCGCTGCCTTTGTGTTTTTTGTATCCTGCTATCCATTTTTCCAGTGGTTGGTAGATGCACTGGGAATCAGCCTGCAAGGAGATCAGCTAAAAGTAGTTGTATCTGTATGTGCGTTATAATTAATCGAAATTAGTAGATTAATCGATAAAAAAAAAAAAACGATGAATCGAACACAAAAATTTTAATCAGTAACAGCCCTAAAAAGAACACTTTAAGGAAGCTTGTGTTAAGAGAGGTATGTAGGCTGCCATTGCCAACCTCCTTTAAAAAAATGCTAGTTGCCTGGCTGCCTCTGCCCTAGAGAATAGGTTGTTTAAATTGGTCAAGTGTATTGTAAAAAACTGGAACAGAGGTGAATACCTGCTGTAGCATCAAAAGAGTATATACAGCTATAAACCCCTAATTAGGATTTAAAATTGAACTCCAGATTCCTTGTGACTTTACATACTGTATTTATTGGCGTATAACACTCACTTTTTTACCCTGAAAATAGAGGGTAAACTGTGCCTGTGTGTTATACACAGGGGGCTGTGGAAAGTTTTTTTCCTGAAACTTTCCTCTTAAAGTTAGGGTGTGTGTTATACGCCTGTGCGTGTTATACGCCGATAAAGTAGTTAATTTGGACCAAGCTGGTCCAAACCAACTTTTTCATTCACTAGAAGATGTGCCTGCTGGGAGTGCTGTATAGACTAGCTTGGTCCAAACTAACCAATTAATGTCACAAGAAACCTGGAGTTAAGCTTTTAAGTTTCTGATATCAGGACAGAGGGCAGTGATTTATACCATGTTGACCAGATGCACTTCCAGAACTGCTGGTATATACCGGTAGTGCAAATGAAGCCCAATAATATAGAGCCATTTATTCAATACAGCATACAGCTGTTTCTGGCCATCATTACTGTGGTGTTTTGGGAACCATGAAAAGCCGTGTTGGCATACCTGAAATCACAGTCACTTGACAGACTGGAGAACCAGTCTGTGGTATCCACCCATCTATCCTCCTCCTAACCATTCCACCCTAGCTTGAAGCAAATTAATGGAAAGTTGAAGAGCAGTGATATGTTGACTCATAGAGGAGAATACCCATCATGTCATATCCCCACCTCCACATTCACTCACTGCATGCTACAGGGCAGAATTGCCACATGATCTCTAACTAAGGGCTCATGCACACTGCATCTAAAGAAGCAGCTCCTACAGGCATTTGAGCTTTTTTGAGCTCTCATTTTTTTCTGCACGGAAACTCCCCTCCATGTTAGCCACTTCTTCCGGTGCGTACCTGGAATAATTCCTCTTGCGAGGAAACTGGTCGGATTAAGAGCCCATTAACACATGGGCGGCATGACTTGTGCCGCGACTGTGCTGGGCGATCTCAAGACGACTTCAAAGCAGACTTCCAAAATGACTTCTGTATAGAAGTCAATGGAAGTCGCCTTGAAGTCGTCTTGAAGTAGTACAGGAACCTTTTTCTAAGTCGGAGCGACTTTAGTCGCTCCGCTTAGAACGGTTCCATTGTACAGAATGGGACACGACTCGTCAGGCGGCTGAGACGCCTGACGAGTCGCCCCTGTGTGAATGGGGACTAAGGCATCATTTCCTCTTATTCTTAGTTTGAGCCAACGATTGTTTATGCTGAAGAAGTTTTATTTGTTTTTATGTACTGGCATGTTAAATGCATTACCTGCAATAAAGCCTAACTTAAAAGGATTTTACACTATTTGGCATCTTATCTCTTTGCTGACATTAGGGATGAGCTTCGAGTTCGAGTCGAACTCATGTTCGACTCGAACATTGCCTGTTCGCCCGTTCGCCGAACAACGAACAATTTGGGGTCTGATGGGGAACTTTAGAAGGGGCGGGTCTATACATTTAAAACACTGCGGAGGAAGTTCCCCATCAGGTCCGCTCAGGCACAACCAATGACGGACAGCGCTGGACATCGGGAACGCCGCGGGACACTGGATTTCATCGCTGGAATGTTTTTATTTTTTTATTATTATTTGTTTTTTTTAATAAAGGACTTTTCCAAGGTGTTTGTGTGTTTTTATTTACATTTTTTGACACTTTCTTCGTGAAATGGTAGGGGTACAATGTACCCCTTACCAATTCACATAGGGGGGGGCCGGGATCTGGGGGTCCCCTTTGTTAAAGGGGTCTTCCAGATTCCGATAAGCCCCCTGCCCGCAGACCCCCACAACCACCGGGCAAGGGTTGTAGGGATGAGGCCCTTGTCCCCATCAACATGGGGACATCCTCCCCATGTTGAGGGCATGTGGCCTGGTACGGTTCAGGAGGGAGGGGGGGGCGCTCTCTCGTCCCCCCCTCTTCCCCTGCGGCCGGCCAGGTTGCGTGCTCGGATAAGGGTCTGGTATGGATTTTTGGGGAGACTCCACGCTATTTTTTTTTTAATTTGGGGTGGAGTTCCCCTTAAAATCCATGCCAGATCTGAAGGGCCTGGTATGGATATTTAGGGGGAACCCCACGCCATTTTTTTTTAATTTGCGGCGGGGTTCCCCTTAATATCCATTCCAGACCTGAAGGGCCTGGTAGATGAATTTGGGGGAACCCCCACGCTTTTTTTTTTTTTATCAATGACTTTTCTATGTATTGATAAAAGCCGACAATTCATTAATAGCCGCGAGTGAGTTTTAAATGACTTTTTTTCCTTCAAAAATGACATTTTGTGCAGGGACAGTTCTAAGCACGGGAAACATGCGCCACTTTACATGCATATCATACACACCCCCCAGGTACGAAATTTAAAGGAAAATTTCACTTTTATTTTTTCATTTTAAGCATTATTAAAATCACCGCTCCTGTAAAAACGTCTATTTTTTAAACCTTTTTTTGCATTGATACATGTCCCCTGGGGCAGGACCCGGGTCCCCAAACACTTTTTAGGACAATAAATTGCATATTAGCCTTTATAATTAACACTTTAGATTTCGAACGTTTGAGTCCATTGTATTTAATAGGGTTCTAAAGTTCACACGAACATTCTGTCTGTTCGCAGGTTCTGGTGCGAACCGAACAGGGGGGTGTTCGGCTCATCCCTGGCTGACATATTCCACTGAGCACTAAGATTGGAAGCAAGAGGAGTATCGTCTCCATATGATGGATGGATGATCCCTTTAGTCTACCCAGCATTGAGGAGTGACCGCCTACGTAGCAGATAAGACATATGAGCCCTTTTTGACCCCCCGTAATAGGTGGTCAATACTCTCTGGTAAGAATACATCTTAACCTTTGGTGGTTTATTCACAAGGTGGAAGAAATAAATTTGATGTTGACACATTTATTATTTCCCTGCCCATGCTTATATGAAAGTGGCAACTCTTCTCTGAATTCAAGAACAGTGCAGAATCATTGCCACACCATCACAGGAAGCTGTATTAGATGGATGTCACTGGCAGGATCCACCAGTATTTGTGGAACTTTAACTGGGTTACCTCCTAAGCCTGCTGGAGAGATCCTTATACTGTAGTCCGGGGGTCAGCAACCTGTAGATCACGATCTATCAGTAGATCGCGAACAGGTGTCTGATAGATTGTGGTCTGAATTTGCTGACCCACCATTCCAGAGCATCAAACATAGTGCAATGCAGAGTGATTAAAGTTGGAGCTGTAGTAGGGAGCAAGAGACACATAAGCTGATACCTCCTCTGTAGCGCTGGCTCCTGTCCCATGCGGAGTGATGCCAACTGCACTACACCTCCTATCCCAGCTAGCAGTCTCCAGAGTGGTGCCAGCAGCAGGAAAGAAAAAATCTTCAGGTCAGTCTGAAGCAATACACTAGGCATAATAGTATAGGACTGTTTTCACACTGATGCAGATGCATTGCGCTGCACCCGCGGTGTAGTTAAACAGCAGCACACCAGTGTGAAAGCAGCCTTATAGGGGGCTCAGAATAGTAAGGATTAAAGGGTTAGTAAAGGTTTTTTAATTTTTTTTTTAAATAACAAACATGTCATACTTACCTCCACCGTGCAGTTCGTTTTGCACAGAGTGGCCCCGATCCTTTTCTTCTGGTGTCCCTCGGCGGCTGTCTTGGTTCCTCACCGTAAGAGCTAACCCCCGTTCTGGGAAGCTTTCTCCCAAGGTGGTTAGCTTGCAGGCGCGCTCCCGTGTGATACAGTGGTGGCCATAACCGCCAAGCGTATCACTTAGCCCCGCCCCCGGCGCACCGCATCATTGATTTGATTGACAGAAGCGGGAGCCAATGGCTGCGCTGCTATCAATCATCCAATGAAAACCCAAGAATAGCAGAGAAGCCAGCGCGTTCATGACGCCGGACTTTCGAGGGCTCAGGTAAGTAAACGGGGTGGGGGGTGGGGGCTGGGAGGCTTGTAAGCATCGGATGTTATTTCATCTTAATGCATAGGATGCATTAAGGTGAAAAAACGGGAAGCTTTACAACCCCTTTAATTTACATTTGCAGTTTTGGGTGTGGTAAAACTCCATAATTAAGATGTGTTTTTATCACCCCAACTGCACCCCCTTTAGCTGCAGTGGCCAATGTTGTATACATGCTACTGCAGCAGCAGGAGTTATATACCCTGTCATAGTTAGTGGGTGTAGCACCTGACAAGCATGACCCATTCAGGTGAATAGGGCCCCCCCAAACTTTACGTATGAACGAGCCCTAAGGGTGCCCCTGCCGAATACAACTATGGGCTCATTCAGGAGGCACTGCTGCTCCTCTGAAAAGTGATCCGAGTGTGTTTGACAGGTGGTGAGGAGGCGATCTATTGCCTCCTCACCACCTATTTAAACCCATAATTGTCGTACAATGCACGTGATTGCGACACGGTAATACAGCAATTAGAGGTTTAAAACAGGTGTGAGGAAGTGACACTGGCCGACACTGTGCCCGGTGATCTTTGACTTCTCCCATGTTGCTCAGGTACAGTCAGGTCCATAAATATTGGGACATCAACAAAATTCTAATCATTTTGGCTCTATACACCACCACAATGGATTTGAAATGAAACAAACAAAATGTGCTTTAACTGTAGACTTTCAGCTTTAATTTGAGGGTATTTACATTCAAATCAGGTGAACAGTGTAGGAATTACAACAGTTTGTATATGTGCCTCCCACTTTTTAAGGGACCAAAAGTAATGGGACAGATTAACAATCATAATTCAAACTTTCACTTTTTAATACTTGGTTGCAAATCCTTTGCAGTCAATTACAGCCTGAAGTGTGGAACGCATAGGCATAACAAGACATTGGGTTTCATCCCTGGTGATGCTCTGCCAGGCCTCTACTGCAACCAGAGGCGTAACTAGAACCTTCAGGGCCCCAGTGCAAGAAACAATGGAGGGCCCCCCTGACCTCCGGCCAGGGCCCTTCCCACTGATCCCAAGGGCAATAGGACCTGGATAGGAGGGGGAACAAATCCTCTTTATTTCCCTCCTGCTGCCACTGAATGTCTATCGGAGGGAGAGGAGGAGATGCGCAGACTTTTGGTGGCGGCAGGAGAAAAATGGAGGGGATTTGCTCCTCTATGCCCCCCATCCAGGTGTTTAGGGGCAACATGTGTGCTATTGCAATTGTAGTTACACCCCTGGGATGAGTGGCAGCGGTGGTGGTGGGGGGTGGGATCAGTGGTGGTTGGGGAGGGATAGGATCAGTGGCATCGATGGTGGTGGGGGATGGGATGAGTGGCAGCAGTGGGGGGTGGGATCAGTGGCAGCAGTGGTGGTTGGGTGGGGATGGGATCAGTGACAGCAGTGGTGGTGGGGTGGGCATTAGTGGCAGTAGTGGTGATGTGGGGGTATCAGTGGCAGTAGTGGTGGTGATTTGGGGTATCAGTGGCAGTAGTGGTGGTGATGTGGGGGTATCAGTGACAATAGTGGTGGTGATTTTGGGGTGGCAGTAGTGGTGGTGGTGGTGGGGGGTATCAGTGACAGTAGTGGTGGCGATGTGGGGGGGATCAGAGGCAGTAGTGGTGGTGACGTGGGGGCATCAGTAGCAGTAGTGGTGGTGATGTGGGGTTATCAGGGACAGTAGTGGGGGTGATTTGGGGGTATCAGTGGCAGTAGTGGTGGTATCAGTGGCAGTAGTGGTGCTGATGTGGGGGTATTGGTGGCAGTAGTGGTGGTGATGTGGGGGTATCAGTGTCAGTAGTGGTGGTGATGTGGGGGGATCAGAGGCAGTAGTGGTGGTGATGTGGGGGTATCAGTGGCAGTAGTGGTGGTGATGTGGGGGCATCAGTGGCAGTAGTGGTGATGTGGGGGCATCAGTGGCAGTAGTGGTGGTGATGTGGGGGCATCAGTGACAGTAGTGGTGGTGATGTGGGGGTATCAGTGACAGTAGTGGTGGTAATGTGGGGGTATCAGTGACAGTAGTGGTGGTGATGTGGGGGTATCAGTGACAGTAGTGGTGGTGATGTGGGGGTATCAGTGACAGTAGTGGTGGTGATGTGGGGGTATCCGTGACAGTAGTGGTGGTGGTGGGGGTATCAGTGACAGTAGTGGTGGTGATGTGGGGAGGATCAGAGGCAGTAGTGGTGGTGATGTGGGGGTGGATCAGTGACAGTAGTGGTGGTGATGTGGGGGCATCAGTGACAGTAGTACTGGTGATGTGGGGGCATCAGTGACAGTAGTGGTGGTGGTGGGGGGGATCAGTGGCAGTAGTGGTGGTGGGGGGGGATCAGTGGCAGTAGTGGTGGTGGGGGGGATCAGTGACAGTAGTGGTGGTGGGGGGGATCAGTGACAGTAGTGGTGGTGGGGGGGGATCAGTGACAGTAGTGGTGGTGGGGGGGATCAGTGACAGTAGTGGTGGTGATGTGGGGGTGGATCAGTGACAGTAGTGGTGGTGATGTGGGGGCATCAGTGGCAGTAGTACTGGTGATGTGGGGGCATCAGTGACAGTAGTGGTGGTGGTGGGGGGGATCAGTGACAGTAGTAGTGGTGGGGATCAGTGGCAGTAGTGGTGGTGGGGGGGATCAGTGGCAGTAGTGGTGGTGGGGGGAATAAGTGGCAGTAGTGGTGGTGGGGGGGGATCAGTGACAGTAGTGGTGGTGGGGGGGATCAATGACAGTAGTGGTGGTGGGGGGGATCAGTGACAGTAGTGGTGGTGATGTGGGGGTATCAGTGGCAGTAGTGGTGGTGATGTGAGGGGGGGGGAATTGGTGGCAGTGTTGATTTAGAGGGATGGGTGCCACTCACTTGCAGATCTCTTGGTTCCCCCTCCTTGCTAGGTCTTCCTTGGGCGAGCAGAGAGGATGGGCGGGCCTGTGAGTACCAGTTTGTGCAGGCGGAGTCTGAGAAGATGGGCAGAGCGGGCGGAGACTGTCCCCGTGAGTGCGGGCGGAGAGGATGGGCGGAGCGGGCAGAGAGGATGGGTGGAGCCGGCGGGTACTGTGCTGTGAGTGTGGGTGGAGAGGATGGGCGGAGTGGGCGGGGACTGTGCCGTGAGTGGAGGAGAGGAGCGGGCGGAGAGGATGGGCGGAGTGGGCGGGGACTGTGCCGTGAGTGGAGGAGAGGAGCGGGCGGAGAGGATGGGCGGAGCGGGCGGAGAGGATGTGTCCCGTGAGTGCGAGAAGAGAGGATGGGCTGAGTGGTCGGGGATTTCAGTGTGCCCGCGAGTGTGGGCGACTGGTAAATGATCAATGTCCTATCTCCCGGGCGGCGGCGGGCCCCCCTACAGTGGCGGAACTCAGGGGCCCGGTCGCAAGTGCGACTGGTGCGACTCTGATAATTCCGCCACTGACTGCAACTGTCTTCAGTTCCTGCTTGTTCTTGGGGCATTTTCCCTTCAGTTTTGTCTTCAGCAAGTGAAATGCATGCTCAATCGGATTCAGGTCAGGTGATTGACTTGGCCATTGCATAACATTCCACTTCTTTCCCTTAAACTCTTTGGTTGCTTTCGCAGTATGCTTCGGGTCATTGTCCATCTGCACTCTGAAGCGCCGTCCAATGAGTTCTGAAGCATTTGGCTGAATATGAGCAGATAATATTGCTTGAAACACTTCAGAATTCATCCTGCTGCTTTTGTCAGCAGTCACATCATCAATAAATACAAGAGAACCAGTTCCATTGGCAGCCATACATGCCCAAGCCATGACACTACCACCACCATGCTTCACTGATGAGGTGCTATGCTTTGGATCATAAGCAGTTCCTTTCCTTCTCCATACTCTTCTCTTCCCATCACTCTGGTACAAGTTGATCATGGTCTCATCTGTCCATAGGATGTTGTTCCAGAACTGTGAAGGCTTTTTTAGATGTTGTTTGGCAAACTCTAATCTGGCCTTCCTGTTTTTGAGGCTCACCAATGGTTTACATCTTGTGGTGAACCCTCTGTATTCATTCTGGTGAAGTCTTCTCTTGATTGTTGACTTTGACACACATACACCTACCTCCTGGAGAGTGATCTGGCCAACTGTTGTGAAGAGTGTTTTCTTCACCAGGGAAAGAATTCTTCGGTCATTCACCACAGTTGTTTTCCGGTGTCTTCCGGGTCTTTTGGTGTTGCTGAGCTCACCGGTGTGTTTTTTCTTTTAAGGATGTTCCAAACAGTTGATTTGGCCACACCTAATGTTTTTGCTATCTCTCTGATGGGTTTGTTTTGTTTTTTCAGCCTAATGATGGCTTGCTTCACTGATATTTACAGCTCTTTGGATCTCATGTTAAGAGTTGACAGCAACAGATTCCAAATGCAAATAGCACACTTGAATTTAACTCTGGACCTTTTATCTGCTCCTTGTAAATGGGATAATGAGGGAATAACAGACACCTGGCCATGGAACAGCTGAGCAGCCAATTGTCCCATTACTTTTGGTCTCTTAAAAAGTGGGAGGCACATATACAAACTGTTGTAATTCCTACACCGTTTACCTGATTTGAATGTAAATACCCTCAAATTAAAGCTGAAAGTCTGCAGTTAAAGCACATTTTGTTTGTTTCATTTCAAATCCATTGTGGTGGTGTATAGAGCCAAAATGATTAGAATTGTGACCATGTCCCAATATTTATGGACCTGACTGTAGATCTCCACCTCTTTAAAGTTGCCCAACCCTGGTGTAGTCGTTTAAGGATTGTTCCCATCTTTTGTGGCTATATGATTTCAAACTTGTGGGATTTGCAGAGGGACTGCAGAGAAAACTGTCATGTGCTTATAATTTAGGAGCTGCAGCACATATTTTTAACAGGAGGCCATAGTTCTACTTTAAAGCAGGGTTCCAGTCATTTTTGTGTTTATTAAAAGTCAGCAGCTACAAAAAGTGTAGCTGCTGACTTTTAATAAACATCCACTTGCCTGTCTCACAATCCAGCGATGTGGCCGCCTGAACCCTTGGTTCTCTCCCTCGCCTTTTCCCGGCGTCGAAATTACAAGTGTGGGCACCCGGCTGTGACAGGTTGCGGCTTCAAAGCCGGGTGCTCACTGCGAATGCGCGAGTCACGCTGAGCCTCCTCAGTGGCTGGGCAATCTTCTGGGACTTGTGACATACTCCAGAAGATTGAAGGGAGGGAGGGAGAAAGGAGAACTTCCGCTCGAGTCGCCTAGGCAGCCTGAGCAAAAGTGTAAGTGGGGTACCTGTCAAAACTAGGTACCTGCCCCCCCAAAAAGCTGACATGCCAAATGAGGCATAGAAGGCGTTGAGGAGTGCCTAAAGTGGAACTTCCACTTTTGGGTGAAACTCCGCGGGACACTTTTACACTGAGGCGCGGGGGCGTTGGCAGTAAAGCACCGCTAGTTTAAGCGGTGCTTTACCGTCGTTATAGCTGGGCTTTTCGGCTACTTACGGGGCACTTTTATCCCCCGCTAGTGGCCGAATAAAGGGTTAAAAGCGCCCGCAAATCGCTGCTCCTGCGGTGCTTCGGCCCTGCTGCCAATTGATTTCAATGGCAGGGGCACTTTAGGAGCGGTGTATTCACCGCTCCTAAAGCGCCTCAAAGATGCTGCTTGCAGGACTTTTTGTAGGCTACTTTCGCACTGAGGCGCTTTACAGGTGCTATAGCACTAAAAATAGTGCCTGTAAAGCGCCTCTCCTGTCACTCCAGTGTGAGAGCCCGAGGGCTTTCACACTGGAGCGGTGCGCTTGCAGGGCGTTAAAAAAAGTCCTGCAAGCTGCATCACTGAGGCACTTTAGGAGCGATAAATACACTGCTCCTAAAGCGCCCCTGGCATTGAAATCAATGGGCAGCGCTGCCGAAGCGTCTGCAAAGCCCTGCAGCAGCGGTGCTTTTAACCTTTTATTTGGCCGCTAGCAGGGGTTAAAAGCGCCCCACTGGCGTTCTGAAAAGCACCGCTAAAACAACGGTAAATCGCCCGTAAGACCAGCGGCGCTTTACCGCCGATACCCCAGCGCCTCAGTGTGAAAGTTCTCTAAACGTCCCGCAAGCGCACCGCTCCAGTGTAAGCCCTCGGGCTCTCACACTGGAGTGACAGGATAAGCGCTTTTTCCCTTTGCAGGCGCTATTTTTAGTGCTATTGTGCCTGTAAATCGCCTCAGTGTGAAAGTAGCCTAAGTGAATCTGGTAGTTTACTATGCGTGGGTTTAGCACAGGTTTATTTTAATTGTGTATGAAGCCTATTAGATATTAACATAATAGCCGATATTAGATTTCATATGTTCTTCATTAACCCTATGAATGGAATTCCTTTACTCATATTTGATGAGTTTTTTAGAAATGTTATTTCTTTTTACTGCAATTATATCTTTTGCTCTGTGGTGTTCCTGTTTGCATATATGACCATCTAGAGTTTGTTTTTACATCCTGAGCCAGAATGAGGCTTGGGTAGCATACATCCGGCTCCGCCCTCCCATTTTGGGTGGTCCCGGACTTTTGAAGTTATATATTTAGTAGCAATGTGGGGGTACAGAGATATGCCCCAGTTGAAGACCGATTGCGTTGAAACGCGTCGGGCGAGCATTACTGCACCCCACATTGCTTTTTACATATGTTTTATCTTGATCACCATTTTATCTGTCATTTCATGTGTGACACTTTTTATAAATAAACCAATCGTGGTTTGACCTGCACCATTGGGAGCATCTCTTTCTTGTTCCCTTTATTTATTTATTTTTTGAGTTTGCATGGACCTACCCTACTATTCATCTGTCAGTGGAAGAGCGTGAACTCCATACCTCAACCCGTTGGACCACCATTTCCATCTAGGATCGATCCAGGCCTCTGGAGACCACAAGTATCGATTTAACACTGATCCAGACCATGTGGGATCTCAAGCCTGTATGACCCACTTTTGTATAACAGATGTGTCCACCCAATCTGGTAAGAGTACCTAACCTGTTCATGCTTTGAAGATTTTGAGAGTAACTGCAGACAACCTGTTTTTCCTCTAACTTTGAGCAACCCAATGGGAAGATTTCTCCTTCATTGTGTTTTCAACACATGGACTTTTTTTCACATTGTTATTTGAAGCCCACTTGCTTCTTTGAATTTTCACTATTAGTTGATATCACTTATCATCTGGTTTGTTTCTCACCATTCACATTGTGTTACTTTCAGCGTACATCTTTACTCATATTTGCCTATAAGATTTTATATACAGTTTTTAATACACAAAGTAGAGGGAAAATCATATTTTACACTTCCAGCTTTTACAGTAACCCATGCAATCTCTTTAGCTTTAACCGATTCCTTTAAACAGCATAGCTTTATTTAGCACAACACAATACACAGCACTTTGCCTGCAGCTGACACACTTGTCTTTTGAAATTTTATATCACTCACATGCCTAATGTAACCTGAAAAGGAGATGAACGGAGTTGCTTAAATGGTTAGGAAAGAACTGCGTAATTACTCTTAAGCAAGCTCCATAATTACAAATTACTAATCCTGTTTAGCAGAACAGTGACACGCAGGGATAAGAATAAAGAATGCGGAAAGTACTTCAAAATTCTGTGAAATCATCTTATTTCTAATTATTGTCTTTGGAATATGTGTGATTTAGCATGGCTACACGCACCATACACACAGGCACTCTGTCCATGCTTGTATATCCACACATGAACTTGGAGTTTGCAGGTTCTTCAGCATCACCTCGCTTCCCTCACATACAGGACCAATGGGGATCGGGGTACTGAATGCTGAACACCTCAGTACTTACCTTAATGGTAGGCATCTCCATAAGTACTAAAAAGGGCAAATGCAGCATAAGATATCCAGGGGCCTTTAACCACTTAACGACCGCTCACTGTATATATACGTCGGCAGAATGGCACCGACAGGCACAATCACGTAGAGCATACGTGATTGCCTTTGTACAGTTGGGGGGTCCGATCGGACCCCCCTCCTATACAGTGAGCGGTGGCTAAGTGTCCGGGAGCGTTCCGGGATGAGGGGGCAGCCATTCGTTTCTGGCCACCCCCTCGCGATCGCTCCCGGCGAATGGAAATGCCCCCTCTGTCTGTGTCAGACAGAGGGAGCAGGAGGAAGTGATGTCATCTCTGGTGCGGCGCTCACATATACCGAGCGCCGTACAAGAGAAGATATCAGGTCAGTGCACACAACACTACACTGACACCAGGACACATAGGGACATAAATCGCCCCCCCAGGCCCCCCAGATCACCCCCCAGATCACCCCCCTAGCCCCCAGTCACAGTGTCACTGATTGCAGTGACCATTTATTTAGTGATCACTGCAATCAGTGACATTTGTGACTGTAAAAGTGTCACCAAAGTTTAGTCTTAGGTCCAGTGTAGCCCCCTAACCCCCCCTAATAAAGGTTTAACCCCCTGATCACCCCCCAGATAACCCTTTCACCGCCTATCACCACTGTCGCTTAGCGATCATTTTCTTATCGCTGTCTTAGAGTCAGTGATGCCGATCGGCAGCCAGTAATTTTTTTTAGGTTCGCCGCAGGTTTTTATAGCGTCAGGTACCCCAATATATTATCTAATAAAGGTTTAACCCCCTTGATCGCCCCCCAGGTAACCCTTTCACCCCATATCACCACTGTCACTAAGCGATCGTTTTTCTAAACGCTGTCTTAGTGTCTGTGATGCAGATCGGTAGCCGGTAATTTTTTTTAGGTTCGCCGCAGGTTTTTATAGCGTCAGGTACCCCAATATATTATCTAATAATGGTTTAACCCCCTTGATCGCCCCCCAGGTAACCCTTTCACCCCCTATCACCACTGTCGCTAAGCAATTGTTTTTCTAAACGCTGTCTTAGTGTCGGTGATGCAGATCGTAGCCAGTAATTTTTTTTAGGTTCGCCGCATGTTTTTATAGCGTCAGGTACCCCAATATATTATCTAATAAAGGTTTAACCCCCTTGATTGCCCCCCCAGGTAACCCTTTCACCCCCATCACCACTGTCGCTAAGCAATCGTTTTTCTAAACGCTGTCTTAGTGTCGGTGATGCAGATCGGTAGCTGGTAATTTTTTTTAGGTTCGCCGCAGGTTTTTATAGCGTCAGGTACCCCCATATATTATCTAATAAAGGTTTTAACCCCCTGATTGCCCCTAGTTAACCCTTTCACCAGTGATCACCATATAAGTGTTACGGGTGACGCTGGTTAGTTAGTTTGCTTTTTATAGTGTCAGGGCACCCGCCGTGTATATAACCCAATAAAGGTTTAACCCCCTGATCGCCCGGCGGGTGATATCAATTAGGTTTTAGCGTCAGAGAGGGTCTGAGTCACACCCCAGGCAGCGTCAGGTTAGTGCCAGTAACGCTAACACCCACACGTGAAGCATACACCCCCCTTAGTGGTATAGTATCTGAACAGATCAATATCTGATCTGATCAGATCTATACTAGCGTCCCCAGCAGTTTAGGGTTCCCAAAAACGCAGTGTTAGCGGGATCAGCCCAGATACCTGCTGGCACCTGCGTTTTGCCCCTCCGTCCAGCCCAGGCCACCCAAGTGCAGTATTGATCGATCACTGTCACTTACAAAACACAACACACATAACTGCAGCGTTCGCAGAGACAGGCCTGATCCCTGCTACTCCAGTGCTGTAGGAGGTGATTTCACCACCACAGTTAAAAAAAAAGAAGCAAATATGCCGAAGCATTGGGGCAGCAGGGGCGGAGGAGCGATTTTGCTCCTAATGCCGCGTACATACGGTCGAAATTCCGACGGAGGCTTGCCCGTGGAAAAGTCCGACCATGTGTGTGCGGCATAACTTTTTTGCGGGAGGATGCCCCCATGCTTCGGCATATATAAATGGTGCGTGTATGCCCATGATTGGAAGTGGGTGGTTGAAGGGCGGTATTCTAATGGTGGGCATACCCACCGATCAATCTCTTTTTTCGTTCAGCCAACTGGCTGCATGAAATAAAAAGATTACAATACATGTCCAACAAGGACCAGCAACGTACTGGTATGTTGCTGGACTTTGAATGTTTATACCAGAATGATGCCTGCGGGTTTAGGTATCATCTTGGTATAATTCTTTTCAGCCTGCGGCCGGCTTTCATGTAAAAGCAATCCTAGCGGCTAATTAGCCTCTGGACTGCTTTTACAAGCAGTGGGAGGGAATGCCCCCCCCCGGATATAAAAAGCGCCATTGGGAAATTGGGAAAGCATTTTATCACACCGATCTTGGTGTGGTCAGATGCTTTGAGGGCAGAGGAAAAATCTAGAGTCTAGAAGACCCCAGTTTTTTCAAAAAAAAGAGTACCTGTCACTACCTATTGCTATCATAGGGGATATTTACATTCCCTGAGATAACAATAAAAATGATAAAAAAAAAAAATACTTGGAAGGAACAATTTAAAAATAAAATAAAAAAGCAAAATTAATAATAAAAAAAAAAAAGAAAAAAAAGCACCCCTGTCCTGCCCTGCTCTTGCCCAATGGCGAACGCAAGCGTCGGTCTGGCGTCATATGTAAACAGCAATTGCACCATGCATGTGAGGTATCACCGCGAAGGTCAGATCGAGGGCAATCATTTTAGCAGTAGACCTCCTCTGTAAATCTACTGGGGTAACCTGTAAAGGCTTTTAAAGGCTTTTAAAAATGTATGTAGTTTGTCGCCAATGCGCGTTTGTGCGAAATTTTAAAGCATGTCGTGTTTGGTATCTATGTACTCGGCCTAAGATCATCTTTTTTATTTCATCAAACATTTGGGCAATATAGTGTGTTTTAGTGCATTAAAATTAAAAAAAGTGTATTTTTTAACCCAAAAAATGCGTTTGAAAAATCGCTGCGCAAATACTGTGTAGAAAAAAAAAATGCAACACCCACCATTTTAATCTGTAGGGCCTTTGCTTTAAAATATATATATAATGTTTGGGGGTTCAACATAATTTTCTTGCAAAAAAAAAAAATGTTTTCATGTAAACAAAAAGTGTCAAAAAGGGCTTTGTCTTCAAGTGGTTAGAAGAGTGGATGTAAGCTTCCTAATGTTGTGTATAAAATGCCAGAACAGTTCAAAACCCCCCCAAATGACCCCATTTTGGAAAGTAGACACCCCAAGCTATATACTGAGAGGCATGTCGAGTCCATGGAATATTTTATATGTTGACACAAGTTGCGGAAAAACGACAATTTATTATTTATTTTTTTTGCACAAAGTTGTCACTAAATGATATATTGCTCAAACATGCCATGGGCATATGTGGAATTACACCCCAAAATACATTCTGTTGCTTCTCCTGAGTACGGGGATACCACATGTGTGAGACTTTTTGGGAGCCTAGCCGCGTACGGGACCCCAAAAACCAAGCACCGCCTTCAGGCTTTCTAAGGGTGTAAATTTTTGATTTCACTTCTCACTGCCTATCACAGTTTCGGAGGCCATGGAATGCCCAGATAGCACAAAACCCCCCCAAATGACCCCATTTTGGAAAGTAGACACCCCAAGCTATTTGCTGAGAGGTATTGTGAGTATTTTGCAGATCTCGCTTTTTGTCACAAAGTTTTGAAAATTGAAAAATATATATATATATATATATATATATATATATTTTCTTTCTTCATTTTCAAAAACAAATGAGAGCTGTAAAATACTCGCCATTCCTCTCAGCAAATAGCTTGGGGTGTCTATATTCCAAAATGGGGTCATTTGGGGGGGTTTTGTGCGATTTTGGCATTTTATGGCCTTCGAAACTGTGATAGGTAGTGAGGAGTGAAATCAAAAATTTGTGCCTAGAAATCCTGAAGGCGGTGCTTGGTTTTCGGGGTCCCGTACGCGGCTAGGCTCCTAAAAAGTCCCACACATGTGGTATCCCCGTACTCAGGAGAAGCAGCAAAATGTATTTTGGGGTGTAATTCCACATATAACCATGGCATGTGTGAGCAATATATCATTTAGTGACAACTTTTTGTATTTTTTTTTTTTTTTTTTTGTCATTATTCAATCACTTGGGACAAAAAAAAATATATTCAATGGGCTCAACAGGCCTCTCAGCAATTTCCTTGGGGTGTCTACTTTCTAAAATGGGGTCATTTGGGGGGGTTTTGTGCTATTTTGGCATTTTATGGCCTTCGAAACTGTGATAGGTAGTGAGGAGTGAAATCAAAAATTTGCGCCCTTAGAAATCCTGAAGGCGGTGCTTGGTTTCCGGGGTCCCGTACGCGGCTAGGCTCCCAAAAAGTCCCACACATGTGGTATCCCCGTACTCAGGAGAAGCAGCAAAATGTATTTTGGGGTGAAATTCCACATATAACCATGGCATGTGTGAGCAATATATCATTTAGTGACAACTTTTTGTAATTTTTTTTTTTTTTTTTTTTTTAGCCATTATTCAATCACTTGGGACAAAAAAATAAAAAAATTCAATGGGCTCAACATGCCTCTCAGCAATTTCCTTGGGGTGTCTACTTTCCAAAATGGGGTCATTTGGGGGGGTTTTGTACTGCCCTGTCATTTTAGCACCTCAAGAAATGAGATAGGCAGTCATAAATTTAAAGCTGTGTAAATTTCAGAAAATGTACCCTAGTTTGTAAACTCTATAACTTTTGCGCAAACCAATAAATATACGCTTATTGACATTTTTTTTACTAAAAACATGTGGCTGAATACATTTTGGCCTAAATGTATGACTACAATTGAGTTTATTCGATTTTTCTTATAACAAAAATAGAAAATATCATTTTTTTTCAAAATTTTCGGTCTTTTTCCGTTTATATCGCAAAAAATAAAAATCGCAGAGGCAATCAAATACCATTAAAAGAAAGCTCTATTTGTGGGAAGAAAAGGACGCAAATTTCATTTGGGTACAACATTGCATGTCCGCACAATTTACAGTTAAAGCAGCGCAGTGCTAAATTCTGAATTCACCTCTGGTCCTTTAGCTACCAAATGGTCCGGGGCTTAAGTGGTTAAGCAGATATTACACAGCATTCAAATAAGTGTATGGGTAAGATCCAAAAGACCAGCTACTCTAAGCTCAATTAACTACGATGGATGGGTTATTTTAACACAGATCATTATTTATATGATGAGTTACTGCTAAAAATGTGTAATTGACGACCAGAAATGCTGCTTACTAATAATTATGTTTTTATATGAAATGGACATTTAAAGTGGATGTAAACCCGACTCATGAAATTTGAGCTGGGCACATATATCTGCAGTGTTTTTTTTTTATCTCTCCTCAAAGCACTATGTCCCGTAGCTTTGTCCTGGTCCGTTCTTCTGTTATCAGCATGATAACTTTTGACAAGCTCTCCGAGACGGGAGCCTGAAGTGTATGTCGGGGGAGGTTGCTATAAATAGATAAGCACACTGTTAAACTATTCACAGGCACGCTCTGCATGTGTGGGGAGGGGGTGTGTGCCTTTCCTCCAATCAGCTGTCTCACAGTGTCTAGCAATAATCCACTCCTACAGGGGAATGAGGAAGTGAAAAATCTAACAGGAGGTGCACTTTCTAAACAGTATATAAAGATGAAGACAGCAGATACAGTATCTCACAATAGTGAGTACACCCCTCATATTTTTGTAAATATTTTATTATACCTTTTCATGTGACAACACTGAATAAATGACACTTTGCTACAATGTAGTGAGTGTACAGCTTGTATAACAGTGTAAATTTGCTGTCCCCTCAAAATAACTCAACACACAGCCATTAATGTCTAAACCGCTGGCAACAAAAGTGAGTACACCCCTAAGTGAAAATGTCCAAATTGGGCCCAAAGTGTCAATATTTTGTGTGGCCACCAATATTTTCCAGGACTGCCTTAACCCTCTTGGGTGTGGAGTTCACCAGAGCTTCACAGGTTGCCACTGGAGTCCTCTTTCACTCCTCCATGAATACATTACGGAGCTGGTGGATGTTAGAGACATTGCGCTCCTCCACCCTCCGTTGCCTGCCCCACAGATGCTAAGGTTTAGGTCTGGAGACATGCTTGGCCAGTCCATCTTTATATCTCAGCTTCTTTAGCAAGGCAGTGGTCATCTTGGAGGTGTGTTTGGGGTCGTTATCATGTTGGAATACTGCCCTGCGGCCCAGTCCCTGAAGAAAGGGGATCATGATCTGCTTCAGTATGTCACAGTACATGTTGGCATTCATGGTTCCCTCAATGAACTGTAGCTCCCCAGTACTGGCAGCACTCATGCAGCCCCAGACCATGACACTCCCACCACCATGCTTGTCTGTAGGCAAGACACACTTGTCTTTGTACCCCTCACATGGTTGCCGCCACACATGCTTGACGCCATCTGAACCAAATACGTTTATCTTGGTCTCATCAGACCACAGAACATGGTTCCAGTAATCCATGCCTTTAGTCTGCTTGTCTTCAGCAAAGTGTTTGCATGCTTTCTTGTGCATCATCTTTAGAAGAGGTTTCCTATTTTGGACGACAGCCATGCAGACCAATTTGATACAGTGTACGGCATATGGCCTGAGCACTGACAGGCTGACCCCCCCACCCCTTCAACCTCTGCAGCAATGCATAGGTCTATTTCCCAAAGACAATCTCTGGATATGATCCTAAGTACGTGCACTCCTTCTTTGGTCGACCATGGTGAGGCCTGTTCTGAGGGAACCTGTCCTGTTAAACTGCTGTATGGTCTTGGCCACCGTGCTGCAGCTCAGTTTCAGGGTCTTGGGAATCTTCTTATAGCCTAGGCCATCTTTATGTAGAGCAACAATTCTTTTTTTCAGATGCTCAGAGTTCTTTGCCATGAGGTGCCATGTTGAACATCCGGTGACCAGTATGAGAGAGTGAGAGTGATAACACCAAATTTAACACACCTGCTTCCCATTCATATCTGAGACCTTGTAACACTAATGAGTCACATGACACTGGGGAGGGAAAATGGCTAATTGGGCCCAATTTGGACATTTTCACTTAGGGATGTACTCACTTTTGTTGCCAGCGGTTTAGACATTAATGGCTGTGTGTTGAGTTATTTTACAGCAAATTTACACTGTTATACAAGCTGTACACTTACTACTTTACATTGTAGCAAAGTGTAATTTCTTCAGTGTTGTCACATGAAAAGATATAATAAAATATTTACAAAAATGTGAGATACTGTATACATGTAAAACTTATGTAGGGAGATTTGTTTCATCCCTGTATATCATCTGAGGCTGTTCACTTCACTGGGTATATGTGAGGGTTTACATCCACTTTAACTACTGAAAACCTTACCTTCCTGTGAAATGTTATTTTCTCTATCAATGTGTTATGCCGCAGACACACGATTGTTTTTCACAACGTTAAAAATGCCATTTTTTTAATTGGGCATTAAAAACGATCGTGTGTAGGCTCCAGAGCATTTTCAAAGACGTAGAAAATGGCCTAAAAAAAATGAGAACCTGCTCCATTTTTTCACGTCGTTTTTCACGTCGTTTTTTTAACGACGTGAAAAACGGTAGTGTGTATGCTTTTACGAGGGGAAAAAAAAACGTGCATGCTCAGAATCAAGTATGAGACGGGAGCGCTCGTTCTGGTAAAACTAGCGTTCGTAATGGAGATAACACATTCGTCACGCTGTAACGGACTAAAAAGCACGAGGCTGAAAACGGAACTTCCCCTTTATAGTGCCGTTGTACGTGTTGTACGTCACTGCACTTTGCTCGAGCATTTTTTTTTTAATGAACATGTGTATGCAAGACATACAAGAAAAATCACGTCGAGAAAAACGTTGTTTTTGAAAATGACATTAAAAACGATCGTGTGTTCGCGGCATTACTTTATAACCACATATCCCTGCTCTCCTCAGTGGACACCCCATGAAACTTGTGGTTTTCACCAGCCCGAAGTTGTGTTTTAGGAAGCAAAAACCCCTGTGATAATTTTTGCAAATTGACTTTTGTGTACAAAACGTCTCAAAAATTGGATTAAAAAATCACGCAATCTGCAAGTAGAAATGTATGCATACTTTGAGTAGTGGTAATGCCTTTAATGAACTAAAAAATAAAAATCAAGTAATTAATGGTAATACATAAACTGCACATGTTATGCCTTTGTAAATTAAGTTGGCTAAATCAAAGTACCGTATTTCTCTGAGCAGCATTCCAAAAAATGTGAAACAGGGTTTAATATAGGACTTTCTTTTTAGGATGCCCTGTTTCCTTTCTTTTTACATGTATCAGGAAATGTTGCCTACTTGTTCCCTTCTTGTTGCTGCATTTTGTTGAGGAGACCACTTAAATCAGCCAGTTACCTCACAAATTCTGTAGAGTGTGCCTATGTGACATAGAGCACCCTGTAGGCTTCTTCTCCCTGTGCCTCTGGAAAAAGAGGATCTTCAAGCTGGAGAAGCAAATTTTTTATTTTTTTACCAAAGTATTATTTAGAGGGGTTGAGGCAGTTTTGTATAAAGAAAAATACTTTTCTAGAGATGGCCTTTATTGACAAAAAAAAATTATTTATTCCCTTAAAAATAGGTTGCATTTCCCCAAAATGGTGTTCCAGTCTCCACATTGGCCATTTTCCACTCATGACATGAGCACTTCAGGAGGAAACAAACACTAGAGGTCAACAACCATGTAACAGGCGTATTCTATTCAATAAACAGAGCAGGGAGCAATTCACAAAGTGCAGTGATCTTTGTGTCCAGTCAGCAGTAACTTACTAACAGCATTACAAGATGATTACTTGCAACAGGTACTTTGCAGTGTGTTTTCTCTAAATAAGCCTAATAGCCTGTTACCCCCAGAGGTTGCTATGGGTCCCTAGTTGACCACCAATGTAAGGGGGCCCTTCTCCCACTGACCATCAATCTGGGGGAGTCTTTACCTCACTGACCACCAATCTAAAGGGGGCCCTTTTCCCACTGACTACCAATGCATTACCCTTCTTACACTCTATGCCAATGTAAGGG
The DNA here is from genome assembly GCA_029206835.1 of Rana muscosa. Lineage (NCBI taxonomy): Eukaryota > Metazoa > Chordata > Amphibia > Anura > Ranidae > Rana > Rana muscosa. Next base: position 34,159,621 of record JARGYO010005626.1, read on the forward strand.
GCCCTTCTCCAACTGACCACTCTTCTGAGAGGGGAGGTGGTTCCTTCTCTCACTGACCACACATATAAGTGAGCCCCTTTTCTAACAAATTACAAATGTAACAGAGCCCTTCTCTCACTGATCACCAATCCTATGTCGCGTACACACGATCGATTTTCTCGACGGTGAAAACACAGTCGAGAAAATCGACGGGAAAAACGAGGAAGGGCTTGTTTCCCTAAACACGGCCGTTTTTCCCATCATTTTTTCTCTTGGTCGAGAAAAACGACCATGTGTAGGCTTTCCGGCAGTGTTTCCCTATGGGAAAACTGCTGCGGAAAAAAATGCCGTGAATCACGACGAGAAAAATTAGAGCATGTTCTAATTTTTCTCGTCGTGATTAATGCCGTTTTTCTCGTCGGGAAAAATTACCAAAAGCCCACACATGGTCGTTTTTCTCGTCAAAGAGAAAAAATTACATTTTTCCCGACGAGAAAAATGGTCGTGTGTACGCGGCATAAGGGATGCTTCACTGCACTGACCATCAGTGTTAACTGGGCACAATAGTTTTCACTGTCTGCATTTCTTTCCTAGATATTATTCGTATTTGTTTAATTTCTGCATTACTACTGAAGATAATTTTTCCTGTAAAGACTGAGGATGTTGGAAGTGTTCTGCTTTTGGTGTCAAATATGCTAAGTATGAAACCAATTTTCTTGTTTATGTAGCGCCCTGCTCCTGATGACCAGGCGCTATGTTTAAATTTAGTGAGTGTCTGAGCTGGTAGTTAGCTCAGACTTTGATAATTAAGGCTAAATCAACTTTTGTTCCGGCTATGGCTGTGATTGGAGGGATTTCCCATTGTTTGCCTGAAGGTGGCGTTACCACCACAGGCCAGTGTTGGAACACAGGCAGGCCAGAGTGTATTGGTATTTTTCCCCGGGAACAATTTGGTGGGAGTGGTCTCCCCGCTGGGCATGCTGGGGAAGGGTACTTAAGGGGCAGACGCCATTTTTCGGGGCTCCTTTGCCTTATGGCCCTCCTGGCTCGAGATATGTGATAGTCAAATTTCAGCCGCGGAGCCATGTTGGCCCGAGGCTGCATCTCTGCCGGGTAGGCCCAGTTGTCCTGACTGGGCCCTGCACTTTGAAGGTGATCCTGTGCTCATGGGCGTCCGCTCCATAGGGCAAGGGGGGTCAATTGCCCCCCCTGGAAGTCAGAGTGAAGACACACACTTGCCCCCTGTGTTGCAATGACCGCCGTGGCCGCCTCAGCCTCCGTGGCAGATGTGGACTTTTTATAGAAGTCTGCAGACTGCTGCTGGCCTGAGGGCTGGGGCTGCTCTCAGTCTTTTCCGACTATCCGTCCCTCCCTCCTCACCCCCGGCCATCACCGTGACCCTGACCCGGCTGTTCCATGATTGGCTGCTGCCTCAGCCTACCTGTGTAAATGTGCCTATGCCAATCCGGCCGTCGCGGCGCCGGCTCCTCCCACAGGTGCGTGGCGTGCAGTGGCCGAGATAAGAGACAGAATGCGCTGCCAGTGCCTGCCCTATCGCTGAAGAACTGCAGGCAACAGCAGTGCCTGTGCCACGACACCACTGTGTAAATCTTTTTGTATTGCATTACATCTGTGTTGTGGGTGGCCATATTTTGATCTTGATGAAAACAACCTATACATACAGTATAGGCTGTTTTCATCAAGATCAAAATATGGCCACAACAGATGTATTGCAATACATTGCAATATAGAAAGATGTACATTCTCTAGGCTATATTTATATGGACATGGAGTGAAGCGGAATTATCCTCAAGAGCTATTTCACACAGCCAGCTGGCCGCGTTATCGGTAAAGCGCCGCTAGTTTTAGTGGCGCTTTACCATCGTTTTAGTGGCGCTATTCGGCCTCTAAAGGGGGGGGGTTAAAAAAAATAGAAATTGCAGCTTAATCCTTCCATTAAGCTTTTGCATCAGGTTTCTCAAACCTTTGCATGCCTGCGCTTTATGTCATAATGACTAAGCCCCTCCCCTTCATGACATTGTCAAAAAGGGACCGAGCATGGATGACCTTAAAATAATGCCCCCTTTGAAAAAAGTTCAGCGGACGCCCATGCCTGTGCTGTCTGTCCTGCGAGAGGAAGCCACTCAATGGAGAAAACCAGGGGAGGACCTGTCCTGGAGAGGACCAAGCGGAAGGCTGGTGTCTCGGGGAAGGCCTGGTAAACTTATTGGAGGATGCACCGTAGCTTGTTACCTTACAGTGTGCCGGGTCGGCTTAAAGGCTCTAAAACTGTAAGGCTGGATCTCCGGATACTAAATCCTGTGGCAGAGGATTATTGAACAGCTCATCTTTATCGTCTTAAAGTCTGTGGCAGAGACTGTTGTTCTTCATTTTGTTTGTGCATCATCCCGGCTGCTAGGCTAGTGAGAGGGGCCTATCCGCGTGAGCAATACCCACTTGAAGGAGAGTAGTGAGTGTGACTTTTTGAAGCTTAGAAGTTTCCCCAGTGATCTGCATCGTGTGCCTGAACCTTACCCCGACCCTCCATCCCTCTACCTGTGCAAGTTTGTGTGAAATAAAGCCTGACGAAAAGGATTTATAACTTGTGTGGACATTGAAGTTTCTATAGACTCTCATCCCCTAGACAACGAATGTTGAGGTAACGTGCAACGCCCAAATCTAAACCAACAGCTCCTACGGGGGCAGTGCTATATCATATTTATTGTTCTCTACAACTTTGTGATCACATTATTGTACCAGGAGCTGTAGATATAAACATTTTTAGCAGAGGGTCACTGAGACCTAAGATTTATTTCAAGGGTTCCTTCTTTGTTTAAAGTGTAACTCCACTTTTGTTGAGAAAAAAACATTCCCCTCTGGGTGATCTATGTACATTGCAAGGATTATAACAACCTTTGTTGCAGATTTCTACCTTTTGTTATTCTGAAGAAATCCATGTGTGTTTTTCTGTGTCTCTTTGCTAAGTGGGTCTAATGGGAGGGGTTTCATAACTATCAGTCAGCTGTGCAGCTGCAGGGCACTAATGAGGAATGCTGCTGGGCCTGCATCCCCTTAGACGTGTTCCTATTGGAAATATCTCACCAAAAATAACATTTTTGTTGCAGGGGATGGCTGAAATATGACTTGTATCTTAGGCAAACTTCTGGGAAAATTAGTGAGCCAATCACACAAGCAGGAAATTATGTTTCTGGGGAGTGGTCAGTACAAATACTGTGTACAGAACAACTCCAGGTAGCCATATTGCTTTGCATTTATAGAAAATTACAGAGGCTGCATATTAAAAAGGAAAGGTAATTTTTAATAACATTCAGTTACAATATGATTTGTATCGCAATTGTATACGCTATATTAATTTTTCTTCATTTGCTTTTTTTTCCCCCACGAAAGTGGAGTTACCCTTTAAAGGTGTAGAAAGGCTGGTTTATACCATTGGATTACTGTATTTTGAAGCCAGTTGAAGCAAAAATAAAACATGCAGTACAGTGGAACTTTGGATTACGAGCATAATGCGCTCTAGGAGAATGCTTGTAATCCAAAGCACTTGCATTTCAAAGCGAGTTTTCCCATAGAAGTCAATGGAATCAAAGATAATTTGTTCCACATTGACTTCTATTGTATGCAATACCGCATGTGGCCAAAGGTGGGGGGGCACTGGAGAGCCTTGAAAATACTCGGGGACAGCTCGGTTGAACTCAGAAACCCTCGGAAAGGCTCGGAAACACTTGTGACCGGAGTATTTCCGAGTGTTTCCAAGTATTTTCGAGTGATTCTGAGAATTTCTGAACGGCTCCGAACCATTCCGAGTGTCACCGGCACCCCCGCACCCCTGGTCAAATGCGGTACTGCACACCCCATTGGCTTGAATCCTGCTTGTTTCGCGGGACAACACTTGCAAACTGAGTCAGGATTTAAAAAAAAAAGTTGCTTGTCTTTCAAAACGCTCGTTAACCGCGTTACTCGTTAACCAAGGTTCCATTGTAGTTGGTTCAAGAAGGAAGTCAGCTTTTAACCCTTATTGAATATTGACCCATGGGGGTTAATTTACTAAAACTGAAGAGTGCAAAATCTGGTGCATCTGTGCATGGTAGCCAATCAGCTTCTAACTTAAGCTTGTTTAATCAAGCTTTGACAAAAAAAAAATGGAAGCTGATTGGTTTCTATGCAAAGGTGCACCAGATTTTGCTCTCTCCCTTTTTAGTAAATCAATCCCATGGTGTCATTAATACAGGCAACCTTCACACACTAAACTCCTTCCTGCATCAACTGATGTCCAATAGTTCCACACACAGAAGCATACAACCCAAAGGTTTATGAAGGCCGTCTCCGAGGTATAGTTTACAGCAGAAATAAGTTTGGTAAATAAGCCAGCTTCCTCATACCTTCATTAATCCTCACACACAGCTTTATGATAAGCTTTATGATATGTGGATTCTGATATACACAATATTGACTCCCTCCAAGGGTTTTATTGCATTTGATTAATTGAATGTTTTAGCCATACCTAAAGGGAGTTGTGAGTCTCCTACTGAGAGGGTTAGATTTGCTTTGCTCCAGTTAAAAATGGTAATATATTTTCTGGGTCACGGCTGAGATGAATGTCTAATTGAGTTATTATAATGTTTGAAAAGTGCAGCCATATTATTCCAAAAAGATTTATTTCCTTTTTAGTTTTTCCTTGGCAGGTTAGCAAGAACAAAAATCTTCATTTGGTAATACAGTGGAACCTCGAATTGCCATTAACTCGGTTAACGAGCCCTCCGCAATACAAGCTTTTTTTTTTTTTAAATCCTGACACGGTTTGCGAGTGTTGACTCGCAAAACGAGCAGGATTTAAGCCTCTGCGGTGTGCAGTACCGCATTTGGCCAGAGGTGCGGTGGCGCCGGGGGAGCCGTTTGGAAATACTCCGTTCCCAAGGGTTGCGGAGTCTTTCTAAAGGTTTCTGACTGCATCCGAATGGTCTCCGAGTATTTCCGAGTCTTTCCGGCACCCCCCCACCTCTGGCTACATGCGGAATTGCATGCAATAGAAGTCAATGTGTAATGAATTATCTTAATTTCCATTGACTTCTATGGGGAAACTCGCTTTGATATGCGAGTGCTTTGAATTACAAGCGTTCTCCTGGAACGGATTATGCTCGTAATCCAAGGTTCCACTGTACAGATTCCTGACTGACAGATTTAGTAGTCAGATATATTAGATGTGATGAATACGTATGTATTTTTTGAGGTGATATGGCCAGCTCCTGACAGATTTTGAATAGGTTCTTCAGATATTCATAGTGTATGGGGGGAAAAAAAGGACCATTAACACTAGGGATGAGGATAGTGATTTTAGCTAAAGTGATTTTGCCTTGGAATTACCAATTTCGCTGTCAATGAAACTTCACCAAAGCAAGGACCATCAATACTGCTCAATGAACTCCTTAGATGAAATGTGCTTGAAAAAAAAGATCTACATTTTATTTTGTGTTTAGAGGATGTTTTGGTATGTAAGGTAGTTTCATTTATTTTATTTAAAGTTGCTTGTATTTGTGTTTTTGTTTTTCTGTGTTTGACCATTTTATGTGTCTACTATTATTTATTTGTTCTTTTCTAATTTTTTTCTATCTGTTAAAAAAAACACTTCATAAAATAATGAGGTTAATGAGAGCTGCTTTCTTATAAGAACAGGTCCAGGACGGTTGTAAGGAGCTTTTGTAACCCTCAGAAACCATTTAACGCACAATGCACTTTAAAAAAACTTTTTTCACATTGATGTTTGCCTACATTTTTGAGCGATTAAAATTTTCATTTCCAATTGCATTTTATTTTATCAGGTATAGATGACATTTAGCTAGAAACACCTTTTTAGCATTGCAGCTAATTTTAGCAGATGCAGGCTTAGGCTGGCTATACACGATGCAAGTTTCTTTCCTGCAACCACGGGTTGTCCCCGCCGGGAGAAGACAGTAATTATAGCCACTAGCGATAATCACAAGAGAATCCGTCTGGCTGGTTGTACCCAAGTGGATTGATCGATCAACTTGGTACATTCAGCCTGCCCATTAATGGTTCGAATCTCGGCCGGTTCCTTCTGAACCGACCAAGATTCGGACCGTGTACCTTAGGGTTTGCCTTCACTCGTGGTGGCCCAAACTTATTATAGTGTCTGAATAAAAAAAGATTATCTTTTACAGTAAATAACTCCCACAATAAGGGAAAGAAAAGTCAATAGTTTGATACCACCAAGGTTTACTGTGACTTAAGGTGAAATCCTGGCTATACACTAAAGCTGGGTACACACTATTCATTTTTTTTCGGTTAACCCCACGGGTTGTGCTCTGACAGGAGGATGGCCCCTCCATCAGAACACTCCGATCAGCGATCTCTGCCATTCTCTGAGAGCGCTGATTGGGAGTCCGTCAGCTGCTGGTTTTCCTGTTGGACAGACCGACATACACACGGTCCAAATGTCGGCCATTTTGTTTTTAACTGGCCGTTGTCTCCCAACATTCGGCCCGTGTGTACCCGGCTTTAACTAGCTCTACAACTTTTCCATCTCCAGGCTTTACTAGCCATTTTCAGAGAGCTCTCTCCTCTCCTTTGCAGCCACCACTGACTGCCGCATGGGACATTTTGTGACTGGACTGAAGTGGCCTAAAAACAGGTAAGTATACACATCTTTCTTACACAGGTTAGTTAGCATAGATGTTAGGAAAGGAGGGTGGGACAGTTTTACGGCTAGTTAGGTGTATAGCCGATAAGTGATAAGTAAATTTTTTCCTAAAGGTCTTTAACCTGGTAAATGTTATTGGTTCTCTTCCTCTGCTTATTAGTAGTGGGTGGTCCTAAATTCTGCAAAGAACAGACCCACGTAATGATGTAAGCATTTTCCTGAGAGCTCAGGTTTGCCTAAAGGATTTGTTAAATCAGAAGGTTTTTTATCTAAATGCATTGTATGCAGAGCTCCATCTCTGTCCAGCGATATCCACAAGTCCCTCGGCCCTCTGGGACTGTCTCTCCTTAATGGCTGAGACACAGCAGTAACGCCATTTGCTCCCACTGCTGTCAATCAAAGTCAGTTAGCCAATCAAGAAAGAGAGTGGGCGGGGCCAAACATCAGCTCTGTGTCTGGAAGGACACAAGGAGCTGCAGCTCAGCTCGAATGCCCCCATAGCAAGCTGCTTGCTGTGGGGGCACTCAAGAGGAGGGAGGGGCCCGAGACGAGAACAACAAAAACACAAGACTTTACAATCACTTTAATGAAGACAAAGAATCCCTGGGTTTAGAGTAAGTGGGATAAATGATGCTGGATCATAGATAGTGGTGAGCCTGAAGGGGGACAGCAATGGGGATGCATATATTTTTATTTTTTCTACATTTACATGCAGACAAAAGTAACAGAGAGAGAGGCTGGGATAACCTGTAACACTACCATGCTGAGTGTGCTGTAGGAACTATAGCAACAGATTTAAACCATGTGAATAAAAGATAACCTTCGCAAGCACTGTAAAGTAGTAAGACATGCAAGGGTAACCTCTTACCACCATTAACCTTCCGTGCAGCATTTTCGGCACACGGCGATTGGAGTGGCTTCACTGTAATATTTTGCATGGAACTTCCCAGAGTTCATACTATTCTAAGGGGGAAACAGTGAAACAACATGACCCCTTTGGTAATTCTAGGCAAAGGCCCAGCCTGGCTTAATGAGATTACAGCTCCAGTACCAAGTCCACACTCTTTGCTGGCACCTGTCCCTTTGTCAACGCACACAGTTATTGATCAAGAGACTTCCCCTGAGAAAAAACAACTGTCCAGGCTGGAAATACATCATACCCAAATATATGCTTTACTGTACATTTCCAGTAACATAACTTCCAAAAACTTCCAAAAACAGAAAAAGTATCTATTATTTCACAGTCACTTCTGTGGTACATACTCTTCGTAAATGTTGCTGTAGCGATACCCCCAAACTAAGAGAGCCGCTGGTTTTGTTTCGGGCCCTGTACACAGTACTGCCAACCCCCGGCATTCTACTTGACCCTCCTCTGGCACAGCTAGTCTAGGGAATGAGGTATTAGTATAGCTTTGTACTAGTCTAAGAGCAATCCCACAGTAATGCAAATGGTGGTAAATTATAGTAATTGACACTAATACCGGAATGATTAACTATATCAGGTTTACTTTGAGTATAAAAATAAATCATAAATACAATACATCACATACATTCAGAGCCCTGCAATAATAATGACACTAGTCAACTACTGTATAGGAATATATCATACACAGCGTGCAGCTATTCTCCCCGTGAGCAATATGGCGCTCCAGTCAGGCCTGACTTGGTTAAAGCTCAGTTTTAAGGTGAGGAATCTTCGCATGCAAGATGATCGGTGGTGCACATACAGGAACAACAATTTGTAAATCCAAGTAACGGTTTATGGCAATGGAAACAACTCCCCGGAGACTATATAACTCAGTTCTGGAACTAGTCTCCAATCAGGATAGCAAGTATAGAACGATAGGCCAAGGTAGTCAATAGGCCTAAACAAAGTACTCGGCTATGATTGTGAGCAGGTGCTCTCTCACCACTCCGGACTCAGTCCTAGTCCGTGACTTCCACCGCTGTGTCTCCGCACACAGGGTCTGCGACAGCCAGGTCTCCGGTCCAACTGATGTCCCTCAAGCCGATAGAGATCAGGTGCCACACAGGCTCCGCAGTGGGGTGGAAGGCTCCTTGGAAGTGCGCAAGGCCCAGGCTTTGGGCCTTGCACTTGTAGCAGGTCCGCACAGGGAGTCCTATTGCTAGCAGCGCGATGTCCAAACAGGCCGGGCTTAGCCTCGCCCTTTCCTTTTATACCCCACCCCTTGGGTGCCAAACGGGGTTCTGGGTAACGTAGTCCGTGGGGTCTTAAAGGAGACTCCGCTACATTGCAAACAACAAATTCTCCTCAAGAGACCCATTTCCATACATTGTTTCATCTTGCTGATAGATACTCTTTCCAACTAAAGGGTTCCATGGCCTGCCTCCCCTCTACATAGAGAGTAGTCCAAACCTCACCTTCCCCCCCTGTATTCACTGGGTTGTTGTCTTAGCTGCAGGCTTGCAGTGAGGTGCCCTATGCTGTTTTGCTACAAGCCAGCAACCCCCACCTTTACTTATGTATCTCTGTAACAATGGAAGGATTGGCAGGAAGGGGTTGCTGTCTAACCTTAAAGTGGATGTAAACCCATTCTCATCATTTCTAACTTACTTCCATAGTGCTGATTTATAAGGATATACATGCCTCCTGCATGTATCCTTAACTGGCAGTGTTAGTCTTTAGATGTAGTGGTTGCATTAGTTTTCTTTTATTTAATATTTATCTTTACCTGGTTTCTGCAAGTAATAAACTGCCAATTCAGAATAACAACACTCTTTCATCCTACTGTATCAGGACAGCAGAAGTACGATAGGACTACGAAACCCTACCCCACTCTTATTCTCTATAAGGCTATTCTCACACTGGGCGGGGCTTTAGCAGTAAAGGGCCGCTAGTTGTAGCGGCGCTTTACCGTAGTTTTAGTGGCGCTTTTCGGCCGCTGGCGGTGCACTTTTAGGAGCATTTTAGGAGATGTATTTACCACTCCCGCAAAGCCCCAAAGATGCCTGCTTGGGTTTTTCAGGTGCTTTACAGGCGCTATTTTTAGTCCAAAAGCGCCTGAAAATGCCTCAGTATGAAAGTGGCCTAACATACAGACATAACATAATGGTTCTGTAGTCCTCAGAGATGGCTAAGAACAATATAAAATATAACAGTCAGCACAGGCACAGAGCAGAGGAATTTACCAGTTAATAAGGTTTCTGGCAGGATCACCAAGTATTTTTTTTTACTTATCAAACAGATGTAGCGGGGCTTTGAAAACTAGGGGAATGTTTAAGTGGTAGTTGTGCTCAAACACACTATTTGATAGGGTTCAGTAAAACCCATTTTGAGCTGCAGGTGGGATACTGGTGTGTAGTTCCCCGTGGCCTGTTGGTGGTGCTGCCATCGGAGGCCAGGGTTGAACCGCTGGTACAGTGCTGTGCCTTGGATGTCCCCTTTCGGCGGTGGTATGGTGGGCGTGTCGGCCTGCTGTGCATCCCGGGAGGGGATATACAAGGGGCAGACCCTGTCTGTCAGGGGTTAGTTCCCGGGGGTCCGACCCCAGGAGCGTGTGATTCTGTTCGTGGCCACCCCAGGCACCTTTAGCCCTGGGGTGGAGTTCCTGGTTCGGTACACTGGCGGATCAGTCCCAGGCACTTTTAGCCCTGGGGCTGCAACTGGAGGCTTCGGGTCTAGCGCCTTTGGCTGGAGCCGCGGAGGGAGAAGGAATCCCAGGGTGCTGCCTTGCGAGGAGGCCCGCATCTAGATGAGGAGGCCAGGGGAGGACCGTTCCGAAGGACTGGTGAGAGATCACAGTGAAGGAAGGGGCCCGGTAACTCTCTGCAGGGATGTAATTTTCCCGCTAGAGGCCTAAAGCCAGAACCAACGTTCACCAGGTCTGTGGCGGAGACTGTGCGTGTACTCTGATTCGAGCATCATTCCGGCTGCTAGGATCCACTCCATTGGGAGACTATCCGGATGAGCTAAGTCTACCTGAAGATATGGGTAGTGAATACGAATTTGTTTGTGCCTGGACCTATTCCCACACCTCTTGCTGTCCTGATCTTCCTCCAACCTTTCCTGTCTAATTATCGTGTATAAGAGAGAAATAAACTCTACGTTGGAGTTGCAATTGGTGTGGACCTTGAAGTTATTGGGGAATAGAGACTTGTCTTTATTGCAGTGAAGATGGGAGCCATTCTATGGGGGAACCCAACCACAGAGACCCAGGTACATTACACCGCTCCACCTCTTCGCACAGGAGGGTACGGGCATGTGGCATAGGTGTGCCCTTTCTCCCACGAGTGAGCCAAAGGGAGAAGGGGTGGTGAGTGCTACACAGATATAACAAAAGATTTTAATACTATATTGAAAAAACTAAAAAGCACCAAATAAGAGAAGTTAGTGTTTACACTTTAATTGAATGAGTTTCAGTCTATTCCTGTATGTGAATTGGGTTTACTCTACTACACAGATAGTTTTTGTGTTCAGCACTGCTTTAAACATACTGCATAATTGTCAAGAACAAAGTATAATGTAAGGAACAAAGTAAGAAATCAGTATTTATGACCCAGTTATTTGCCACTTAAACAGTTCTAGGTTACATTCATCTCTGTTGGTAGGGATGAGCCGAACACCCCCCCCCGGTTCGGTTCGCACCAGAACCTGCGAACGGACCGAAAGTTTGCGCAAACTTTCGAACCCTATTAAATGCAATGGACGCGAACGTTCAAAATAAAAAGTGCTAATTATAACGGCTAATATGCAAGTTATTATCCTAAAAAAGGTTTGGGTACCCGGGTCTTGCCCCAGGGGACATGTATCAATGCAAAAATAAGTTTTAAAAACGTCAGTTTTTTCGGGAGCAGTGATTTTAATGATGCATAAAGTGAAAAAGAAAAGTGAAATATTCATTTAAATATCGTACCTGGAGGGTGTCTAAAGTATGCCTGTGAAGTAGCACGTGTTTCCCGTGTTTAGAACTGACCCTGCACAAAATGACATTTCTAAAGGAAAAAAAGTCATTTAAAACTGCTTGTGGCTTCAATGTAATGTGTGGTCCCGGCAATATGGATGAAAATCATTGAGAAAAATGGCATGGGTACCCCCCCCCCCCCCCAGCCCACTACCAGCCCCTTTGGGTCTTGTATGGATATTAAGGGGAACTTTGCACCCAAATTTAAAAAAGGCCCTATATATTCTGAACAGCAGTATACAGGCGGTGCAAACAAGACAGGGACTGTAGGTTTGTTCTTAAGTAGAATCTGTTTGTAATTTGGTAAAAATTTTTTAAGTGTAGCTCCAGCTCAAAAATCTATTTTTAAGCTTTTTGGAAAACATAGGGAAGGATTATCACCCCTGTAACATTTGCTTTGCTGTCTGTGCACCTGTTCAGAACATTTCACCTAACTTTCCGTCCCAATGACAAATGTTTTTTGAAAATTTGTTTTTTTTATTGAAACAAGGATTAGTGATAAAGCATCAGTGGAGAGGAGACACCTCTTTCCCATATGAACTCTTACAGGAGAGAATTTCCTAGAGGTAGATTTCCTCTCACTTCCTGTTGTCTCCTTCCGTTTGCAAGTAGGAGTCGTTTGTAAGTTGGATTTTTGAAAGTAGGGGCCTGCCGTATATACTCTGCAGAAATTTGGCCCTTAGGTGTTGGTGTTGCCACAACACTGTAAGCCCTCACAGTTACTCTTGGTGGGCGCTGGAACGCCCTGCTGTGAACTATTATATCAAGAATTGTAATTACATGACATTGTTGAACAGTGGTAGGAAAAATTGGGCCTTTGTGTTCTGGTGGTGGTGGTGTTGCCACAACACTGTAAGCCCTCACAGTTACTCTTGGTGGGCGCAAGAATGGGCCCTGCTGTGAATTATTAGATCAAGAATTGTAATTACATGCCCCTGTTGAACAGGGGCAGAAAAATTGTGCCTTAGGCACTGGTGCCACAACACTGCAACCCCTCACAGATACTGTACTTGGAGTGCAACAATGAGCCCTGCTGCAAAAGCATTGCATCAAAAATTGTAAATACACGCCCCTGTTAAAAAGGGGCTGAAAAATTGGGCCTTAGCCACTGGTGGCTGTGCCCAGAACCAAAAATGTTCTTTCAAGCTATCAGCATGATTATTGAGGAGGAAGAGGATAGTCACTCAGCATAACAGGATAGTCACTCAGCATCAGCATAGGCAGTCTTGAAGGGATCTGACATTTCCCCAAAAAATATTCAGTTACATCAACATCAGGTGCTTGGTAGCTGGTGGAGATCCAAGACTGATTTATTTTTATGAAGGTCAGTCGATCGACCGAGTCGGTAGACAGGCGCACCCTGTGATCAGTTACAAAGCCTCCAGCAGCACTGAATGTGCGTTCTGAAAGAACGGTGGATGCAGGACAGGCCAGTACCTCAATTGCATACTGTGCAAACTCTGGCCAGTGATCCATCCTCAAGACCCAGTAACCCAGAGGATTTTCGGTGGGAAAGGTGTCCAAGTCTGATCTTGCCCCTAGGTATTCCTGCACGATGTAAACCAGACGCTGGCGATGGTTGCTGGAAGCGATCATACCTTGGGGCTGAGTACTAAAAAATTGTCTGAACGCATCTGTCAGACGGCCACCATCTCTACCGCTCCTTCTTTGACTGACCAGAGCCTCAGCAACACGTTGTCCAGGACCAGGAATTTGTAACCTCCCAGTCTCTGGGAACGCGTTGCAGACTTTTCTGCAAGGCCTCCCGAAAATGCTTCATCCTCTGCTCCCTCTGCTCCCGCAACCTTAGCCTTGTAACGTGGATCAAGTAAGGTTGCCACCCAGTAATGATCCCTCTCCTTGATCACACGAATACGAGGATCTTTCCGCAGGCTTTGCAGGATCAGGGAGGCCATGCAGCGTAGGTTTGCTGAGGCATTCGGTGCGGAGTCCTCTGGGTCACTGAGGACGACATGATCCGCAGCCACCTCCTCCCAGCCACGTACAAGTCCATGGGTGTCTTGGGACAGTAATTGATCCCTTGAAGACTGCTGCTGATGCTGAATGCTAGGCTCCACCTCCATGCTGACACAATAATCCTCTTCCTCCTCCTCCTCCTCGTCCACTTCTTGTGTGATAGCCGGGCCAGCAGGAACACTGTCTGGATAAAGGGGGCCTTGAGAGGTAAGGAAGTCCTCCTCTTCCTGCCTCTGTTCTGCCTCAAGTGCCCTGTCCATTATGCCACGCAGCGTGTGCGCCAACAGGTGGACAAGAGGGACAGTGTCACTGATGCATGCACTGTCACTGCTCACCATCCTTGTGCCCTCCTCAAATGGTGCCAGGACAGTGCATGCATCCCTGATCATGGCCCATTGGCATGGGAAAAAAATCCAAGCTCCCCTGACACTGTCCTGGTGCCATATTGCAACAGATACTCATTGATGGCCCTCTGCTGCATGTGCAGCCGCTGCAGCATGGCCAACGTAGAGTTCCACCTGGTGGGCATGTCACAGATTAGGTGGTTCTTGGGCAGGTTGTAATCCTTTTGCAGGTCAGCCAGCCAAGCACTGGCATTATATGACCGGTGGAAATGCCCACAGAGTTTCCTGGCCTGCTTCAGGACCTCCTGTAAGCCCGGGTGCCTGCCCAAGAACCGCTGCACAACCAATTTAAGGACATGAGCCAAACAGGGCACATGGGTCAGTTGTCCCTGTCGGAGGGCGGAGAAGAGGTTGGTGCCATTGTCGGAAACCACCATTCCTGGTGGAGGGATATATATAGCTAGGATCAGGAATGGTTCTCCATAGAGTTTAACCGAAAGGAACATGTATCGGCCCTGTGGGTCAGAGATAACATCACATAACTCAAAATGAACCGCCTTGGCGACTAACACAGAAACCCTGCGGGCCTGGGTGGAGTGGGTCGAATGGTATGCCCATCCCACCCATGGCCGTCGAAGTGCCATCTGGAGCCGGCCATCTACATGTGTCTCCACTAGTACTAATATGTCAGCTTTTTGTTTTTTAAGGAGTGCGAACACCGCAGACCTCTTTATCTTATCCCCCAGTCCCCGGACATTCCAGGTAAGCAATTTTAGTGTGGCCATCCAAGGGACTGGGGGAAAAGCAATGCGCCAAGGGCCGTCCGGCCCATCCGACCCAAGCATGTAAAGCATAACATATCCAACCTGTCGAGTTGTGTATACATAATGGTATATTGAACATAGAACATATGAAGGTGTTGCATCAAATAAAAAAATAACGTTTTCAAAAATATATATGCATTGCCGTGTAGAAAATCCAAACAAACTAAACCCACCCCCCACCCCACCCTGCACCTACCCAAACTGGTGCGGGTATGACCCAAAACAAAACTTAACAAAGCAACTAGATAAGTGCCGGGGCAACAAAAGGGGCCACTAGGTGTTAAAGGCGTTTGGGAAGCCTGGGGCCACAGGTCCAGGGGAGACACAAGCCAGTAACAGAGGGCTAAGCACAGCCATCCCCAAACTCAGGGGAGGGCTGCCCATCGATTCAATCCCAACTGGATCCTGTCGGCACATAGTTTATCTTTGTTGCTGCTGGGGGGGCGACTCATCGCTGCAAAGAACAGTCAAACAATGTAGGACCATATTCGCTCCAAGTATATAACCCTATCAACAGTACAAATGAGGAGCTTAAACCATCAGTCAAAAGGATGCAAGAATAGGACCAGTTCGCCAGAGGGAAGGGAGAATGATTTTAGATGGATAAAGGGAGGGGGGAGGGGGGAAAGCCGGATTCCTGAAGGGGTCTTGGGCAAAATATCCATGGCAGGGGGCTGCATATAGGGGGGGGGGTCAGGGGAGAGGGTACATACCGGGTAGTCCAGGTAATGGGATCATCACAGGGGCTTTGTGCAGAAGGATTGCAGGCTGTGGGATATCTGGTGAGGGAGCACTTAGTCATCTGCACGCCTGGAGGGATCCGGGCGCTCCAGCCAGGCAATAACATCTGCTGGATCTTCAAAGAAAAACACCCGGCCGTCCCTTTCCACCCTAAGACGTGCCGGGAATAGCATGGAATACTTGAGATGCTTAATCCGGAGTTTCTTCTTAGCCTCGGTGAAGCCCTGTCAGCGGCGCTGCACGTCCGTGGAGAAGTCAGGGAAGATTGCAATCCTGGAATTTCCCAGTTCAATATTACCCTTCTCTCTAGCCATTCGCAGCACCGCATCGCTGTCTTTAAAGTTCAGGAACTTAGCGATGAACGTGCGGGGGGGAGCCCCCTGCGGCGGGGCTCTAGCCGGCATGCGGTACGCTCTTTCCACTGTAAGGATTGGGGAGAAGGTCTCGCGCCCGTAAGTGGTAATGAGGAGTTGCTCCAGAAAAGCGGTTGGGTCTTTCCCCTCCACTCCCTCAGGCATTTTCGATAAAGCGGAGATTGCACCTCCGAATCCTATTCTCCATTTCGTCCTGTTTCTGCGCCAGCTGGGAGAGCTGGAACTGCATGCGTTCGGAGCCCGCCTGGAGTGGAGGTATGGCGTCCTCTACATCACTGATGCGGGTCTCCGCCTCCGTGACCCTCTCACGCAGCTTTTGGAAGTCTTGCCGTATGAGGGATATATCTACCTTGACCTCCTCTATTTGGGAAGTGAGCGAGGTGCGGCAGAAGGTAATAGCTTCCAGGAGTTTTTCCGTGTCCCTTCCCGGCGCGACCTGGTCCGAGCACGAGGCGCCGCCATCTTGCTCAGGGGTGTCCTTGTCTTGGCAGCGATACTGGTCCAGTTTGGCGATGGCAGCACTCTGTATTTTCGGCGGAGACATGTCCGGAGGTATGCCGGCACTTGCCTCAATCGACTGGGGTCTTTTAGGATATTTTAGGGCAGCAGGATTAGTGATGAGCCGAACACCCCCGGGTTCGGTTCGCACCAGAACCCGCGAACGGACCGAAAGTTCGTACGAACATTAGAACCCTATTAAATACAATGGATGCGAACGTTCGAATTCTAAAGTGCTAATTATAACAACTATTATGCATGTTATTGTCCTAAAAAGGGTTTGGGAACCCGGGTTCTGCACCAGGGGACATGTATCAATGCAAAAAGAAGTTTTAAAAACGGTAGTTTTTCGGGAGCAGTCATTTTAATGATGCATAAAGTGAAAAAAAAAAAGTCAAATATTCCTTTAAATATCGTACCTGGGGGGTGTCTAAAGTATGCCTGTGAAGTGCCACGTGCTTCCCGTGTTTAGAACTGTCCCTGCACAAAATGACACTTCTAAAGGAAAAAAAAGCCATTTAAAACTGCTTGCGGCTTTAATGTAATGTCTGGTCCCGGTAATATGGATGAAAATCTTTAAGAAAAATGGCATAGCTACCCCATGACCCCCCCCCTACCCCAGCCCATTACCAGCCCCTTTGGGTCTTGTATGGATATTAAGGGGAACCCCGCACATAAAATAAAAAAGGCCCTATATACTCTGAACAGCCGTATACAGGCGGTGCATACAAGACAGGGACTGTAGGTTTGTTCTTATGTAGAATCTGTTTGTAATTTTGAACAGGTACATTGTTTAAGTGTAGCTCCAGCCCAAAAATCTATTTTTAAACTTTTTGGAAAACATAGGTAAGGGTTATCACCCCTGTAACATTTGTTTTGCTGTCTGTGCCCCTGTTCAGAACATTTCACCTCACTTTCCGTCCCAATGACAACTGTTTTTGAAATGTGGTGTTTTTCTTGAAACAAGGATTGCTGATAAAGCATCAGTACAGAGGAGACACCTTTCTCCCATATTAATTCTTACAGGAGAGAATTTTCCTTCCTAGGGGTAGATTTCCTCTCACTTCCTGTTGTCTTCTTGCGTTTGCAAGTAGGAGTCGTTTGTAAGTTGGATGTTTGAAAGTAGGGACCTGCCGTAGATACTCTGCAGAAATAGGCCCCTTAGTTGTTGGTGTTGGCACAACACTGTAAGCACTCACAGTTACTCTTGGTTGGTGCTGGAACGCCCTGCTGTCAACTATTATATCAGGAATTGTAATTACATATAATTGATGAACAGTGGTAGTAAAAATTGGGCCTTTGATGGTGGTGCTGGTGCCACAACACTGTAAGCCCTGACAGTTACTCTTGGTGGGTGCAGCAATGGGCCCTGCTGTGAATTATTAGATCAAGAATTGTAATTGCATGCCCCTGTTGAACAGGGGCTGAAAAATTGGGCCTTTGGTGGTGGTGGTGGTGTTGACACAACACTGTAAGCCCTCAGAGTTACTCTTGGTGGGTGCAGGAATGGACCCTGCTGTGAATTATTAGATCAAGAATTGTAATTACATGCCCCTGTTGAACAGGGGCTGAAAAATTGGGCCTTAGGCACTGGTGGCACAACACTACAACCCCTCACAGATACTGTACTTGGAGCACAGCAATGAGCCCTGTTGCAAAGTATTGCTTCAAAAATTGTAATGACACGCCCCTGTTAAACAGGGGCTGAAAAATTGGGCCTTAGGCACTGGTGCCACAACACTCCAACCCCTCACAGATACTGTACTTGGAGCACAGCAATGAGCCCTATGGCAAATTATTGCTAAAAAAATTGTAATTACACGCCCCTGTAAAACAGGGGCTGAAAAATTGGGCCTTAGCCACTGGTGGCGGCACCCATAAACAAAAATGATCTTCCAAGCTATCATCATCAATCGTATCATTGAGGACTCGGAGGAGGAGGATAGCCAGTCAACATAACAGCACAGACACTCAGCATCAGCATCAGTCTTGAAGGGATGTGACATGTTAAAATCAATTAGTCTGTTATATCAGCATCAGGTGTGTGGTAGCTGGTGGTGATCCAAGACTGGTTCATCTTGATGAAAGTCAGTCGATCAACCGAGTCGGTGGACAGGCGCACCCTGTGATCCGTGACAAATCCTCCAGCAGCACTGAATGTGCGTTCCGAAAGAACGCTGGATGCAGGACAGGCCAGTAGCTCAATTGCATACTGTGCAAGCTCTGGCCAGTGATCCATCCTCAAGACCCAGTAAGCCAGAGGATTTTCGGTGGGGAAGGTGTCCAAGTCTGACCTTGCCCCTAGATATTCCTGCACCATGTTTATCAGACGCTGGCGATGGTTGCTGGAACCAATCATACTTTGGGGCTGCGGACTAAAGAATTGTCTGAACGCATCGGTCAGACGGCCACCTTCCCCACCGCTCCTTCTTTGACTGGCCGAAGCCTCAGCAACTCGTTGTCCTGGACCAGGAGTTTGTAACCTCCCAGTCTCTGGGAACGCGTTGCACAGACCTTTCTGCAAGGCCTCCCGGAGTTGTCTCATCCTCTGCTCCCTCTGCGACGGTAACATAAGGTCCGCAACCTTACCCTTGTACCGTGGATCAAGGAGAGTGGCCAGCCAGTAATGGTCCCTCTCCTTGATCCGAAGAATACGAGGATCCTTCCGCAGACTTTGCAGGATCAGGGAGGCCATGCAGCGTAGGTTTGCTGAGGCATTCGCTCCGGAGTCCTCTGGGTCACTAAGGACGACATGATCCGCAGTCACCTCCTCCCAGCCACGTACAAGTCCACTGGTTTCTTGGGACTGTAAATCATCCTTAAAAGACTGCTGCTGATGATGCTGAGTGCCAGCCTCCACCTCCATGCTGACACAATCCTCCTCCTCCTCCTCCTCCTCCTCTTCCTCTTCCTGTGCGATGGGTGGGACAGAAGGAACACTGTCTGGGTAAAGGGGGCCTTGAGAGGCAAGGAAGTCCTCCTCTTCCTGC
The DNA here is from genome assembly GCA_029206835.1 of Rana muscosa. Lineage (NCBI taxonomy): Eukaryota > Metazoa > Chordata > Amphibia > Anura > Ranidae > Rana > Rana muscosa. The sequence continues at coordinate 34,178,946 of JARGYO010005626.1, forward strand.
CTCTGTTCTGCCTCAAGTGCCCTGTCCATTATTCCATGCAGCGTGTGCTCCAACAGGTGGACAAGAGGTACAGTGTCACTGATGCATGCACTGTCACTGCTCACCATCCTCGTGGCCTCCTCAAATGGTGCCAGGACAGTGCATGCATCCCTGATCATGCCCCACTGGCGTGGAGAAAAAAAAACAAGCTCCCCTGACCCTGTCCTGGTGCCGTAGTCGCACAGGTACTCATTGATGGCCCTCTGCTGCGTGTGCAGCCGCTGCAGCATGGCCAACGTTGAGTTCCACCTGGTGGGCATGTCACATATAAGGCGGTTCTTGGGCAGGTTCAACTCCTTTTGCAGCTCAGCCAGGCGAGCACTGGCATTATAAGATCTGCGGAAATGCACACAGACTTTCCTGGCCTGCCTCAGGACATCCTGTAAGCCCGGGTACCTGCCCAAGAACCGCTGCACCACCAGGTTAAGGACGTGAGACACACAGGGCACATGGGTCAGTTGTCCCTGTCGGAGGGCGGAGAGGAGGTTGGTGCCATTGTCGCAAACCACCATTCCTGGCTTAAGCTGGCGTGGCGTCAACCACCTCTCGGCCTGGCCCTGCAGAGCAGACAGGACCTCTGCCCCAGTGTGGCTTCTGTCCCCCAAACACACCAGCGCAAGCACGGCATGGCATCTTTTTGCCTGCGTACTTGCGTAGCCCCGTGAACGGCTACGGAGCACCGCTGGTTCATAGGACAAACCACAGGAAGAGGCCATGGAGGAAGAAGAAGAGGAGGGGGTGGAGGAGAGAGGTGTGTCACAACCAGTAGTAGCATTTTGGAGGCGTGGCGGTGGGACAACCTCCAACACTACTGCACCTTGTCCTGCATCCTTCCCAGCTGCCAAAAGAGTGACCCAATGGGCCGTGAAAGAAAGGTAACGTCCCTGTCCATGCCTGCTGGACCATGAGTCAGCGGTAATATGCACCTTACCGCTGACCGCCCTGTCCAGCGAGGCCAAGACATTGCCTTCCACATGCCGGTAGAGAGCCGGAATAGCCTTCCGTGAGAAAAAGTGGCGTTTGGGAACCTGCCACTGAGGAACCGCACATTGCACAAACTCACGGAAGGGGGCCGAGTCTACCAACTGAAAAGGCAGCAGTTGAAGCGCTAGCAATTTAGCCAAGCTAGCATTCAACCGCTGGGCATGTGGATGGCTGGGAGTGAACTTCTTTCGACGGTCCAGCAGCTGGGGCAGGGAAATTTGCCTGCTAGAATCGGACGTCGGTGTACTGCTAGCAGAGTGGCCGCAAGTACTTGGCTGTGACACACCTAATTCTACACCTTCATTCCTCTCAGTGCATGTTTCAAAGAGGACTGAAGTTATAGTGGGGTTGGAAATCCCAGCTGATGCGGTGCAAGGAGAGGTCCGCTTTGTTCTTTGGTGTGGGTCTTTGAGGTAGGCTTGCCAACGAGCTGCATGGCAGGTCAACATATGTCTGGTCAGGCATGTGGTACCCAAGCGGCTGATGTTTTGGCCACGCGATATACGCTTGAGACATATGTTGCAAACAGCAGCTGTGCGATCTGATGCACTAGCCTCAAAAAAGGCCCACACCAAGGAACTTTTTGAATGACGGGCAGAGGCAGCGCCCTGCACAGGCGGAGCTCTGCGGTGTGATTCCGTCGGTGTACTGCCCTTACGCTGGCCACCAAAGGGCATCCTGTCTCGTTGGAGATGTGCCTCCTCCTCATCCTCCTCCTCCTCTCTCCTATTAGGCACCCACGTGGAGTCAGTGACCTCATCATCCCCTCCCTCCTCATCACTGGAGCCAATCTGGCAGTATGCTGCAGCTGCTGGAACATGACTGCCAGATTGGTGTCCTTCTTGAGCATCCCCTCTGTCTGCTCTCACCCTACTGCCTTCCTGTAGCTGGGTTTCATCATCAGACCCTTCGAAACGCTGGGCATCCTCCTGGAGCATGTACCCAACACTGTGCTCAAACAGTTCGGGGGACTCCTCAGGAGGAGGACATGGTGGGTCTAGGGAAGGAGTGACTGATGATGAGTCTGACATTGATACCAGGGAAGAGGACGCTTTGGCAGCTGCTTTGCCAGTACCCTGAGCCTGGGTGAGAGAGGATGAGGAGGAGGAGGAGGGCTTGGTCATCCACTCTACCAAGTCTTCGGCATGATGTGGCTCAACATGTCCAGCTGCGGAAAAGAAGGACAAGCGTGTCCCATGGCCATGTGCTGATGACAATGCACCGCGTCCACGACCAGCACTGTTGCCCCCAGACACAGAGCCTGCTTGCCCTCTTTTATTGCCTCCTGACTGTCTGCCTCTCCTTGTTTGCCTTCCAGACATTCTAATAGATGGCCTGCAGGGAGATGGGAAAAAAGCAATAAGGGCTACCTTCAGGTGTCCTTCTCTGTCCCTTGAAACAAGGACTTGCACATTGAAAGAAACTGACACTCTCCCTACCTACAGTTTTCTGTCCCTAGAAAAAATGTTTTTTTTAAGCACAATATAGCACAAGGAGAATTCACTCACTGTCCTTCCAGGTCCCTAGAAACAAGGACTTGCACAGTGAAAGAAACTGACACTCTCCCTACCTACAGTTTTCTGTCCCTAGAAAAAATGTTTTTTTTAAGCACAATATAGCACAAGGAGAATTCACTCACTGTCCTTCCAGGTCCCTAGAAACAAGGACTTGCACAGTGAAAGAAACTGACACTCTCCCTACCTACAGTTTTCTGTCCCTAGAAAAAATGTTTTTTTTAAGCACAATATAGCACAAGGAGAATTCACTCACTGTCCTTCCAGGTCCCTAGAAACAAGGACTTGCACAGTGAAAGAAACTGACACTCTCCCTACCTACAGTTTTCTGTCCCTAGAAAAAATGTTTTTTTGAAGCACAATATAGCACAAGGAGAATGCACTCACTGTCCTTCCAGGTCCCTAGAAACAAGGACTTGCACAGTGAAAGAAACTGACACTCTCCCTACCTACAGTTTTCTGTCCCTAGAAAAAATGTTTTTTTTAAGCACAATATAGCACAAGGAGAATTCACTCACTGTCCTTCCAGGTCCCTAGAAACAAGGACTTGCACAGTGAAAGAAACTGACACTCTCCCTACCTACAGTTTTCTGTCCCTAGAAAAAATGTTTTTTTTAAGCACAATATAGCACAAGGAGAATTCACTCACTGTCCTTCCAGGTCCCTGGAAACAAGGACTTGCACAGTGAAAGAAACTGACACTCTCCCTACCTACAGTTTTCTGTCCCTAGAAAAAATGTTTTTTTTAAGCACAATATAGCACAAGGAGAATTCACTCACTGTCCTTCCAGGTCCCTAGAAACAAGGACTTACACAGTGAAAGAAACTGACACTCTCCCTACCTACAGTTTTCTGTCCCTAGAAAAAATGTTTTTTTTAAGCACAATATAGCACAAGGAGAATTCACTCACTGTCCTTCCAGGTCCCTAGAAACAAGGACTTGCACAGTGAAAGAAACTGACACTCTCCCTACCTACAGTTTTCTGTCCCTAGAAAAAATGTTTTTTTTAAGCACAATATAGCACAAGGAGAATTCACTCACTGTCCTTCCAGGTCCCTAGAAACAAGGACTTACACAGTGAAAGAAACTGACACTCTCCCTACCTACAGTTTTCTGTCCCTAGAAAAAATGTTTTTTTTAAGCACAATATAGCACAAGGAGAATTCACTCACTGTCCTTCCAGGTCCCTAGAAACAAGGACTTGCACAGTGAAAGAAACTGACACTCTCCCTACCTACAGTTTTCTGTCCCTAGAAAAAATGTTTTTTTTAAGCACAATATAGCACAAGGAGAATTCACGCACTGTCCTTCCAGGTCCCTAGAAACAAGGACTTGCACAGTGAAAGAAACTGACACTCTCCCTACCTACAGTTTTCTGTCCCTAGAAAAAATGTTTTTTTTAAGCACAATATAGCACAAGGAGAATTCACTCACTGTCCTTCCAGGTCCCTAGAAACAAGGACTTGCACAGTGAAAGAAACTGACACTCTCCCTACCTACAGTTTTCTGTCCCTAGAAAAAATGTTTTTTTTAAGCACACTATAGCACAAGGAGAATTCACTCACTGTCCTTCCCAGTCCCTAGAAACAAGGACTTGCACAGTGAAAGAAACTGACACTCTCCCTACCTACAGTTTTCTGTCCCTAGAAAAAATGTTTTTTTTAAGCACAATATAGCACAAGGAGAATTCACTCACTGTCCTTCCAGGTCCCTAGAAACAAGGACTTGCACAGTGAAAGAAACTGACACTCTCCCTACCTACAGTTTTCTGTCCCTAGAAAAAATGTTTTTTTAAGCACAATATAGCACAAGGAGAATTCACTCACTGTCCTTCCAGGTCCCTGGAAACAAGGACTTGCACGGTGAAAGAAACTGACACTCTCCCTACCTACAGTTTTCTGTCCCTAGAAAAAATGTTTTTTTTAAGCACAATATAGCACAAGGAGAATTCACTCACTGTCCTTCCAGGTCCCTAGAAACAAGGACTTACACAGTGAAAGAAACTGACACTCTCCCTACCTACAGTTTTCTGTCCCTAGAAAAAATGTTTTTTTTAAGCACACTATAGCACAAGCACAAAACACACTGACACTCTCCCTACCTATCCTTCTCTTTCCCTAAACTAAAGGAATCCAGGTTAAGCAAGAAAGAAATAAAAGTCACTGTCCCTGCCTATGCTGCTCTATCCCTGCTCCGGAACACACTACACTAGGCCGCCGTGCTGGCGGCCTTTTATAGTGTGGGGCGTGTACTAAACACCCTCAGCAATAATTGGCCACAGGCATCCTGCCTGTGGCCAATCATTGCTCTCCTCGCTGCCGGCGCTGTGATTGGACAAGCATGCGGGGTCACAGTGCATGCTTGGCCAATCACAGCGCCTGGATGACACTGCGATGGCGTAGTGCATTGTGGGCCGTTCGCGTCACTCGAATTTGGCGCGAACGGCCCAAATCGTTCGATCTTCGTCGAACGATCGAACAGCCGATGTTCGAGTCGAACGTATGTTCGATTCGAACCCGAAGCTCATCCCTAAGCAGGATTAGCGAAGCGGCAGGATTAATGCGCGGAGCTCCTCTCCTGTGCGTCCTACTCCATTCCCCATCAGGCCACGCCCCCACAGCAGCATTTTTAATCTCCAAATTTACTTCCCCTCTCTCAGTGTAATGCAGGTCTGTACACCTTCCCTATCACACCATCCCGCTCCCCCCTTCACTATCTTCTGTTTGCATAGTTCACTGCTCACATCCTGCAGCATCCATTGTCAGATCTGACCATTCCAATCACTGCCTGACACCCTTTCATTGCCACATTACTTTTTATCTCTTCCAAACTGTTTAGCAGATCAGAAAATTCTCTGCACTCATTTAAGGTGGTCGTAGGAATGAAATTAAAAAGGAATCATCTATTCTATGGCAAACTTAAATGAGTGCAGAGAATGTTCTGATCTGCTAAACAGTTTGGAAGAGATAAAAAGTAATGTGGGATGGAGAGGGTGTCAGTCAGTGATTGGACCCCTAAAGAGGAATGCCCAGATCTGAGACCACACTTGTAAAGAAGAACTCAGCATAGGGATGATGGGAACCCCTCATAATGGGAACAGCGGGGGTACAGACCCGGGAACTCAGCACAGGGATGGTGGAAACCCCTCATAATGGGCACAGCGGGTGTACAGACCCGGGAACTCAGCACAGGGATGGTGGGAACCCCTCATAATGGGCACATCCGATTACAGACTCGGAAACTCAGTACAGAGATGGTGGGATCCCCCATAATGGGCACATCAGATTACAAACCCGGGAACTCAGCACAGGGATGGTGGGAACCCCTCATAATGGACACAGTAGGTGTACAGACTCGGGAACTCAGCACAGGGATGGTGGGAACCCCCATAATGGGCACATTAGGTTACAAACCCGGGAACTTGGCACAGGGATGGTGGGAACCCCTCATAATGAGCACAGTAGGTGTACAGACCCAGGAACTCAGCACAGAGATGGTGGGAACCCCTCATAATAGGCACATCAGGTTACAGACCTGGGAACTGGGCACAGGGATGGTGGGAACCCCTCATAATGGACACAGTAGGTGTACAGACCCGGGAACTCAGTACAGGGATGGTGGGAACCCTCATAATGGGCACATCAGGTGTACAGACCCAGGAACTCAGTTCAGGGATGGTGGGAACCCCTCATAATGGGCACATCAGGTGTACAGACCCGGGAACTCAGCACAGGGATGGTGGGAACCCCTCATAATGGGCACAGTAGGTGTACAGACCCAGGAACTCAGTACAGGGGTGGTGGGAACCCTCATAATGGGCCCAGTGAGGCTGCAATTGACGGCCACAGTTTTACCTAGCAGTAATGATACATAATCACCTGATAAATGGCTATTTACAGCCCTGCATTACTAAAAGTTTGATTTTTCAGTTTGCGCCCCCCCAAAAATTTTGAGCACCAGCCGCCACTGGACAAGCGTGTCCCACGGCCACGTGCTGATGAGGATGCACCTTGTCCACGACCAGCAGTGCTGTTGCCTCTAGACACAGAGCCTGCTTGCCCTCTTTTATTGCCTCGTGACTGTCTGCCTCTCCTTGTTTGCCTTTCAGACATACTAATGGCCTGCAGTGAGATGTAGCTGCACAAAGGTGGGATGTGTATATATATATATATATATATATATATATATATATATATATATATACACTGATAATGCAGCTATCAGAATTAACTGCCTGCTGTGGTATTAGTATGGGAAAAGCAGCAATTGTCTTCAGTTAGTTTTAGGTGAAAACTGTGCAGAGAGGGACACAGTACACTAACTGAAAATACTTGCAGCTCTCTGCCTGTGGTTTAATTATGAGAACACCACTATTAGTCACTAACTGTATTCAGGTAAGCTTTAGGTGAACGCTATGCAAAGCACACAGTACACTAAATTAAACACTGACTGTCTGCAGCTAGCACAATCACCTGCCTGTCACAGTATAGAGAATAACAGGAACGGATCTAGCTAAACTGAATACAGTGTATAAATATATATACACAACACCTAGGATGCATATATATCCTCTACACACTGTAACTGCAGCTAACTGACTCGCCTGCCTGCTCTATCTAACTCAATAAAAAATGACACCGTCTGTCTCTGTAATCTCTCATTAAACAACTCCAACACACTACACAAGGCCGCCAAGCCGGCGGCCTTATATAGTGTGGGGCGTGTACTAAACCCCCTGAGCCATAATTGGCCAAAACCACCCTGGCTTTGGCCAATTACGGCTCTCCGTTTTTTCTGCGCTGTGATTGGCCAAAGCATGCGGGTCATAGTTCATGCTTGGCCAATCATCAGCCAGCAATGCACTGCGATGCCGCAGTGAATTATGGGCCGTGACGCGCCAAATTCGGCCCATAATGTTCGCAATTCGGCGAACAGCCGATGTTCGAGTCGAACATAGGTTTGACTCTAACACGAAGCTCATCCCTATCTGTTGGTAATAAGAGAGGTTGCAGGTGATTCTATGGCCAGGAATAGGCAACATCTTACCTACATTTTGGCATTTATATACTGTACTTTAGTTGTGCTCCTCTTCTTATTTTAATATGATCAATGTTTATTTTTTAATCTTTTCAGTGATGCCATGAAAATAAATATGTGGTTAATGCATAAGCTGCCATGTAACTGTAAAGTGTTTCCTTTTCAAAGCTCCCCTTGTACTACCCACATGGATGTTCTGGTTCTTTGGCCAACCTACACCCGCACTTCTGTCTTTGTCATCAGCTTTTGGCTTGTTTCTGTGCCATTCCCGCTCCCTCTTGTACCCCAATATGTACCCCAATATGTACTATTAATAAAGAGTTTCCTGCCAATAGAGACCTTTGTGAATTATTCCAAAGACAGATACATGTATAATGCTTTATCCTGAATTTACAGTATATTAATGTTTTGGCAAAAGTCATCCATGCCACAAGCAGTATATTTGTTTAATCTTTCCCTTTCTACTATTCTGACCTTTTATTATTACTGTGTAATTCCATAGGTCACGTATTGAGCTACGGAACAGAAAGAGTTGACTTGGTGTTTAGAGAGCTATAAAACAATGATACTTGAAAACCTGATGGAGACCCTGGCCTAAATCATGTTGTCAGCAGCCTGTGACCTTGGATGGGTTATTTGTCTCCCTTGGTCCTTGGCTTAAAAATTAAATTGTATAGTCGAGTAAGCAGATGTAGTGTGTCTTGATTATCTAGTGTACAGGAAACACCTTAAGAACAGATTTATTTTTACACTAAATGATAAAGTGAATGTCTAATCCATTATATTTCAGATTGTGACTTGCTGGCTTCAGCATCATATCTGCTGTAGAAATTGCTTTAAATAGTAAAAAAAACTCTAAATTTAAAAAAAAAATGTATAAGGAAAATTAGTAATGTTGTTTAGAACAACCAAGCAGATATTTCTACAGCGAGCAACCGATCGACTGCTCATTTAAATTTATATTTAACTTGTATTAAAATATAGATTTGATTGCTGTGGGTCTCACTTTCACATTCTTTACTTGTTTTTTTTAATGAGGTGGAAGGTGAAATATGCTTAATTAATAATGAGCAGATTAGTCTGTGTACCTTTCTGAACTGTGGTTATTTCTTACTCTAATTTGCTCATGGCTATTCATAGTCAGGTTTTCATTGCTTGTAATTGTAGCGGGGTGCTAAATTTAGGGGAAGTGTTGGGTGGTAGTTATACCCAAACACCACAATTGTTAGAGTTCTTGCAACTATTTTTTGTCTGCAGGGAGAGTATTGGTGTATAGTTCCCTGTGGCCTGCAGGTGGCGCTGCCATAGTAGGCCAGGGTCGAACCGCTAATCCAGTGCTGTACCCTGTGTGTACCTCTCGGCAGCCGTACGGTGGGTGTGGTAGGCCTGCTGTGCATGCTGGAAGAGGATATAAAAGGGGCAGATGCTGCCTGTTTAGGGTTCGTTGTCGGGGGTCCTACCCCAGGGTGTGTGTTCCTGTCCGTCCTGGGCACCTTTGGCCCAGGGGCGGAGGTCAGTGGATCAGTCCCAGGCACCTTTAGTCCTGGGGCTGTAACAAAGGCCTGGGCCCAGCACCTTCGGCTGGAGCTCACCAAGGATCGAGGAGTCTCAGGGTGCCGCCTTGCGAGGGGACCCGTATCTTAGATGAGGAGGCCAGGGGAGGAACTGGTGCAGAAGTCAAGGTGAAGGAAGGGTCCCGGTAACTCTCTGGAGGGATGTCTTCTCCTTAAAGGAGTAGTAAAGGTACATGTTTTTTCACCTTAATGCATTAAGGTGAAAAAACATCCGACAATACCGCCCCCCCCCGAGCCCCCGTTTTACTTACCTGGCCCCTCGAAAGTCCCGCGCTCGTCCCCGTCATCCTCTTCGGTTCTCAGCCTGGCCGCTGATTGGCTACACTGGATGGATTGAAAGCAGCGCAGCGCAGCTGTCAATCACATCCAATGATGCGGTGCGCCGGGGGGCGGGGCCGAGTGATACAGTCGGCGGCTATGGCCGCCGCTGTATCACGGGAGCGCACCCGCAATAACTCCACACCATGCGAGCTCGCTCGCATTATGGTGTGGAGTCCTTGCAGGGAGGAGCCAAGACAGCCGCCGAGGGACCCCAGAAGACCAGGATCGGGGCCACTGTGTGCAAAACGAGCTGCACAGTGGAGGTAAGTATAAACTGTTTGTTATTTTTTTGCAAAAAAAAGGGAAGCTTTAGTGTCCCTTTAACAGAGGCCAAGTTCATCAGGTCTGTGGCAGAGACCAAGTTCATCAGGTCTGTGGCAGAGACCAAGTTCATCAGGTCTGTGGCAGAGACCAAGTTCATCGGGTCTTTGGCAGAGACCAAGTGTATTGTTTGAGTACCATATCGGCTGCTAGTCCCAAGCTAGGGAGACTATCCGAATGGGCTGAGTCTGCTTGAGAATCGGAGCAGTGAATTGGGTTACGTTTGTGCCTGGACCTCTTCCACACCTTAAGCTGTCCTGTCCTCCTTCCAACCTTTTCTGTCAGAGACTGTGTTTTACAAGAGAATAAACTCTACGTTGGAGTTTCAGCTGGTGTGGACATTCAAGTTACTGTGGGGATACAAGGACTTGTCTTTATTTAATATAGAGGTGAGAAACATTCTCTGGCTGTCTGACTGTGGAGGACCCATCAACAACACCGCTCAACCTCTTCACACAAGAGGGTACGGGCTTGTGGCGCGGTGTGCCCCTCTATTCCTGCGAGGAGCCGAACAAGGCAGGTAAAAGAGGGGTGGGTGTGCTATATAATCATTATGTGTAGTTTGGTTCTGTGTGCAATACTTTTTTGCAAGGGGACCCATTTGTGTTGGGGAGATGGATCCCTGATATTCATTAGCTTCCCAAACTTAAATGTCCAGATACTGTATTTTTATTATACCAGGGGTATGGTTGAACAGTTGTACAACAGTGTCTTGATTAGCAATCTTTACCTCTGCTCTAGAGTGCCCTTAATTTACCACCAGGTACAAAATCAACATGAAGTGTGAATGTTGTCCATATCTTTGTGTAGGTTTTTCTGGATACACCAAACTTGAAATAAATTGGTACATAGATTCTACTTTATGTCCTCCCTATAGACACTTGCCACAAAACAAATGTAAGAATATTCTGATCCACTTCTAAAAATGCTACTTGCTTGGATGCTGACCCCCTGGTTTCATTACTTTGTAAGTCATTTAACCAGACCATATATAATGAACAGTCTTTATTGGCATGCTTATTCCTGGCCAATGAAACAATATATTGAAGTTAGAGAATCAACATAACAGCCATGAAACTAGCAATCCTAAAATCAGTCAACAATGAAAATCTTCACGTTTCCCTCATTACAAATTCCATTCGCTAATAAAGCCCAATAGTCAAACACCTTCCATGACCTTCCATGGTCATTACAATCACCAGATCTAAACGTAATTGAAACTATTATAGGAAATCCTGTGAAATAGATTTCCACAATCAAGACAGATATAATAGCTACTGCTTGAGAACGAGTTATAGCATTTCCAAAACATCTGAAACATAACATGGAGATGGAACTGACAGGCTGCTTTCACACTGAGGCGCTTTGCAGGCGCTATTGCGCTAAAAATAGCGCCTGCAATCCGCTCCTTTATATCCAGTCTGAAAGCCTGAGGGCTTTCACACTGGAGCATTGCGCTGGCAGGACGGTAAAAAAAAGTCCTGCCAGCCGCATCTTTGAGGTGCGGTAGGAGTGGTGAAAATACCGCTCCTAAAACGCCCCTGCCCATTGAAATCAATGGCGTAGCGCCTCCGAATCGCCCGCAAAGCGGCGTTTTTGCAGGCGGGTTTAACCCTTTTCCGGCCGCTAGCAGGGGTTAAAACCGCACCCCTAGCGGCCTAAAATCGCGGCAAAAAAACGACGGTAAAGCACCGCTACAAATAGCGGTACTTTACCGCCGATGCACCCAGCGCTTCAGTGTGAAAGTACCCATACTGTTTTCTACTTAAATATATTCTGGCTGTACTGAAGATGCAATAATAATAAAGAAGATTGATTTATGAGGTCCTTGATGCCAGTCTTCTTTCTTGATTTTGGAATAATGTAACTAAGAGATGCCTAGGAGGGTGGACTGCGGCATGGAAAGCTGCTTTGACATTGGAGAAGTGTGAACATTTGAATAAACCTAAACAAGTAGATTTCAACCTTTTTCATCCTTCCAAGGACTAAGAGCTTTTCGTATTAAAGAATGGTGCATTAAAGTGTTTTTAAAAGTAGAAGTTTTTTTTTTAACTTAATGCATTCTCTGCATTAAAGTAGAACTGTAGGCGGTTTTATTTGTTATTTTGGAAAGAGCAATGGAGGGTTATAACCCCTGTGAAGTTTTTTTTGGTCTTTGTCCCAATGGGGAGATTTACATTCACGTCCTGTCCCATAGCCAAAACAGGAAGTGAGTGGAAATCCTTGAAACTTAATGGAATGTCTTGGGGGGCCCACAGGTCACCAGAACTAGTGTCCCCATTGGAGGATTCTCCCTCTATTACTTTTCTGGGGACAACCCAACATTTTGGATATTCTTTTACTTTCACTTTCAGTGATAATGATAAACAGAACAAAATTGGGAGAGTGAATCTCCCTAATAGGGACACAGACATCAATAAAAGCTGACAGGTGTTCTAATCCCTCTCCAAAAAAAAAAAGGTTTGTCTTTAATTATATCTTAGGGTAAAAACCTTCTGTGTGCAGCTCCCCTTACCTGTAGCTGATCTTGGTCCAGCGCTGTGCTCACTCTATCTGCTCTCTCTGCCCTCACTGGAGATTGAGGCAGCAGCTGGAGCCATTGGCTCGGGAGTGAACCCGCATAAATGTCCCCATAGCAAGCAGCTTGCTATGGGGGTTACTTAGAGGAGGGGAGGAGCCAAGAGCACCGACGGGGGACCCTAGAAAAGGTGGTCCGGGGCTGCTCTGTGCAAAACCATTGCACAGAGCAGGCAAGTATGACATGCTTATCCTTTAGAATAACTTTAACCTACTATATGCAGTTTATTATTTGTATTGCATCATTTGAAGACGAACTAAAGCTGACTGTAGCCTGACTACTTTTTTGACATTATTAATGTACTTTACTCTGATTTACAAAGTAGGAGTAGAGAGTTCTCACTTTGTAAAGTGATTTTTAACTTAATTTACTGAATGAGGTGAAGCAAAGTGAAGTTTTTCTTTGCAAAGTACACCCAATCCTGCACAAGGAACATTAAAAAACAAGATTTTATGCTTACACATTCATAAGTCAGCACAACCTCAGCTCATTTCAAACTTCACAGAAATTCCCTTTGCAAACAGAAAATTCACTTACTTAGCTTAGTAAAGAGGATAAGCTGTTTTGATTTAAATCATCCAATAAGGTGCAAGCAAAACTCCTGTTTTTAATTTTTTTTCTAATTTTTCTTGCGTATGATTCTTTGCAAAGTGATTTTTTTCCACATTCAGTAAGTAAGTCAAAGTTCCCTTAACAAATTTAAAATGCTTAGTAAATCAGGGTCACTGCTGGATTTTCTGTTTAGTCCACCTCCTGTATCTTTGCAGCCTGAAAAATATGACTAGCACATGTAAATGCATAGCAATGAACAATATTCATTATTACATACAGGCTGTAGGTGTATTCTTTACTTACTTTATTTCTTTACTGACCAGGGCCCTCTATACTTTTGACTTAAATTTCATTTTTAAGACTAATATTTGATGGCTTAAATCCAGCACCCAATCAATTTCTTCCACCCTTTTCTTAGAACATCCTCCTTTCTTTATAACAGCAATAAAGTGGGGAATGAACTACACCACAAAGGTAATTGTCTCATTCATGATTCACAATTTATCAAATTGCCATCTATCAATTACTTCCTACACACTTTCCTCCTCTCATCACAATCTCATTACGGCTTTACACATTAATCTGTTTACATTTTTCACCTTCAAGACAACATAAATCTAGCCACAGTATGCTCATACACCGGAGATTTTTTTTACTTTTCCAATTCTCTTCTGACCTCATGTGCTAAACCCCTCCATGCAGATCCTGCCTCTTGCACAACATTGGATTCTCAGTGATCTAAGGACCATTAACATCAGAAACTGCACATAACTACATGTTTTTGACTGCATATTTACATGTATTTGAAGCATGCTTGATGTGCGCATGACGCACGCTTTAATGCACTTTGCATACGTTTTGGTCTCCGTTTAGTACTGCATTTGCAGTGCATTTTGCTATATGTTTTTGGACTTGGCTTTCTTGGCTTAAAGTGGTGTGGAGCAGTGCATTTGAAGTGCATTTGTAGTGCTTTTGTAGCACATTCCCCTGCATTTGAAGTGCAGAAAAATGCAGCATGCTCACTTTTCTTAACTGCACTGAACTGCGCTAAAATGATGTGAATTATGCCTATAGGATTACCTTGATTTTGGGCTGTCAGTTTGAAAGGACTCTTGATGTCATACGTCACCCCAAAGACATGTAAGACACAGCTGGACTATTATTTTGTTTAGCAAAAGGATGTTATACATCAATCAGCAAAATTGTACTTATTTACCTGTATTTATATACTGTATATACTCGAGTATAAGCCGAGTTTTTCAGCACATTTTTTTGTGCTGAAAATGCCCCCCTTGGCTTGTACCTCGAGTCACCTTTTTGCGCCTGATCTCCCAGATTTTGGGGACCAGGTACCGGCCGGCCATAGGTCCCTTGGACCCCAAGCTTGGCACACATGTAACCACACTCTTCCTCTATAAGTGTGCAAACTTTGTTGTCCAGGGGACCTACGGCCGGGAACCCCTTCCATAGAATCCCATGTTAAACGTCAGTCTAGTCATGGACACAGTGAGGCATGGGGAAAGTGAGGCATGCACATGGACACAATGAGGCAAAGTGAGGCACACAGATGTTAAACGGTAATTTCTCTGGTGATTTTTGGGGATCCGCTACCGGCCGGTCGTAGGTCCACTTGGCACACATGTAGCCCCACTCTTCCTCTATAATTGTGCAAAGTTTGTTGTCTAGGGGACCTACGGCCGGGGAGCACCGATTTTTCAAAGCTGGGCACCCCTTCCATAGACTCCAATGTTAAACGTCAGTCTAGTCATGGACACAGTGAGGCATGCACATGGACACAGTGAGGCAAAGTGAGGCACACAGATGGACACCCTAGGCTTATACTCGAGTCAATAAGTTTTCCCATTTTTTTGTGGTAAAATTAGGTGCCTCGGCTTATATTCAGGTCGGCTTATACTTGAGTATATACGGTAGTTCCAGGGCTTTTTTTCAGCGGGAACTTGGTGGAACTCAGTTCCACCACCTCTTGCTCAAACCCTCTGCTCCCTGCTCACCACTATCACTTGTAAACACAGAAGTCTCTCAACGGCTCCCACAGATCTGATCTCCTGAACAGCTCCCACTGAGTGCAAGATGGGGACAAGGAAGATGCAGGCGGCCGGGGTGCAGTGTGGATGCTGACACCCCCATTGGATGATCTTCCTACAAGTGAGAGAGGTGGAGCCACCTACAGTGTGTGAGGGGGTCCTAGAGGAGAAGAGGGGCGAAAGTGAGATGTGGATAGGGGATGCAGAGGTAGGAAGCTGTAGAAGAAAGCTGAACCCTGTACTTTGTGTGTAGCGCACCCCTGAATTCTGCATTCTGTATGCAGTGGCTCCCTGAACTCTGAACTATGTACATAGCACACCCCCGAACGCTGCACTCTGTACTTACTATGTACTGTACTATGCACTCCTGGTATTTAATGCCCCTTTAAGACCCTCCCACTGTCAATGAAATTTGACCACACCTAATATTTGATGCGGTTTGGAGGGTGTGTGAGTAGGTGGGGGAAGGGGGGTTTTGGGGGGGGGGGTCATGGTTGAGTTCCTGCACCTTTTTTATGAGAAAAAAAGCCCTGTATAGTTCAAACATATCATAGCCTACTATCATTTCCACAGTCACATGCACAATAGTGGCAGTTACGTCAGTAGCCATTTCTTATTCCAGTAAAATTTTTGCATATTGTAAGTAACTCCAGCAGCAATTCCAAAACTAGGATCTCTATACAGACTGCGTCCCTGTTGGGCATTGAATCCAGGACCTCAGGACTACAAAGCAAGAGAGTTAATCGATTATCCACTATTTTTCTTTTCTATCATCTTTTTGATAATGGATTGCTTTTGGCCAGATGTTGATTGACAAATGAGCTACGTTATGATTACAGATATAATTGGTCCAATCCCACCCCAGATTTGATGGTCCAATGCAACTTGGTGAAGAAGAGGTCAATTAGGTTTTCCCTGGGCTGTGATAACGTATAATGTTGGGAACACTTGGTATTGCGATGTGATGGCACCAATCCTCCTAAATTCTCAGTGAGATGAGGTAAGGAATTGAAAGAATATGAGAAGATGTCTCCTTGCCCATTGTTCTCAGTGAAACATATCCATCAATGGCCAACTTAAAAGTTGGACAGTTCCTTCTTTACTATCAGTTAACCAAATTACTTTCAATAAAATTTGGTAAAACCCAATATCATTGTTTCCCATAGTTTTGGTAATATTTCTCTTATGCCGCCGCGTACACACGATCGGATTTTCCGTCGGAAAAAGCTTGGATGGTTTTTCCGACGGAATTCTGCTCAAGCTTGGCTTGCATACACACGGTCACACAAAAGTTCTCTGAACTTTCGACCGCCAAGAACGCGGTGACGTACAACACTACGACGAGCCGAGAAAATTAAGTTCAATGCTTCCGAGCATGCGTCAAATTGTTTCCGAGCATGCGTCAGAATTTTGCGCGTCGGAATTGCTATAGACGATCGGATTTTCCGATAGGAATTTTTTCCGTCTGAAAATTTGAGAACCAGCTCTCAATCTTTTGCTGGCGGAAATTCTGACAGCAAAAGTCCGATGATGGAGCATACACACGGTCGGAATTTCCGTCCAAAAGCTCACATCAAACTTTTCTTGTCAGAATTTCCGATCGTGTATACACGACATAAGAAGCATACTTTTGGTTATGGTTTATTATTCACCTTATTGGTTTCCCAATACAGCCATTGCACTATTTTCCAAATGAAACCATTGCTTTCACAGCATTGTTCTGTAATAAAAGGGCTATTCAGCTCTGGATATCCCAACATATAATGCCTGCCATTCCTCATCAACATAAATAATCTTTTCCACTTCAAAGCTGTAAGGTACATCAGGCTTTTGCTTTATTTTTGTCCCAACTCACCATCACCTAATGGTTTATACTTTCACCTTTTTTGTAATTAGGTTAATATGAAAATGTGCATATAAATACTTATATTTACATTGCATGTACAGGATGCGCTTTTAATACCAACACGTTGAGCTAGATTTAAATTGATTGTACATTTTAATTTCTGCTTTTAAATAAAAACCAGCAAGTTGAACTTAATTAAAAGTGAATGTAAATTAATTTTTCTTTTAATTAAAATAATAAAGATGTTATACTTACCTGATCTGTGCAATGGTATTGCACAGGGCAGTCTCTTGCCTCCCCTTCTGGAGTCCCCCGCCAGCTGTCTCCACACCTTCTCTTCTCTTAATCCCCCCTCAGTAAGCAGCCATGTGCTGTGGGGGCACCCATGCACATATGCTCTAGAACCAGTCTGTGTGTGTCCATAGACACACAGAGTGGCCTGACCACACCGCCCACTCTCTCTTCACAGGATTTGACTGTTAGCAGCAGGAGACAATGGCTCCAACTGCTCTAAGCGCAGACTGTGAAAGAGACAGCAGCGCTGCTGCAAACTGAAACTTACACATATACCTGAATAAGTCAAATCAGTAACTGTCAGGAAAGGCGCATACCTATGTGCGGGCACAGAACAAAAAAAAAGGGCATTACTATTACTAGCACTTTCATGTAAAAGCAATCCTTGTGGCTAAATAGCTGCTGAATTGCTTTTACAAGCAGCGGAAAGGGCCACCCCCCCACCCCCGCCTTCCCGGCCTCTCCCATCCCATCGGGGAACCCAGGACTGCAGCTGGCAGTTCTGTCAGCTGACCATAGAGCTAATCGGAGAGAGGAATGACCCCAATCACCTCTATGGTCTAAGAAACTGGAAGTGACTAGCATTTCCAGTTTTGCCCGTTGTAACAAACCATTACTGGTTTGAAAAAGGCTTAGGATAATACCAATCTTGGCAT
This sequence comes from Rana muscosa, assembly GCA_029206835.1. NCBI lineage: Eukaryota > Metazoa > Chordata > Amphibia > Anura > Ranidae > Rana > Rana muscosa. The sequence continues at coordinate 34,196,708 of JARGYO010005626.1, forward strand.
GGTTCAAAGCTTTTAAGGGCAGAGGAGAGATCTGGGGACCCCATATATCTCAGTAAAGAGGACCTGTCACTGCCTCTTTCTATCACAAGGGGTGTTTACATTCCTTATGATAACAATAAAAGTGATCAAAAAAATAAATAGGCACACTTTAATCACTTCAATACCAGGCACTTATACACCTTCTTGCCCAAGCCAATTTTAAGCTTTCAGCACTGTGGCAATTTGAATGACAATTGCGCGGTCATGCTACACTGTATCCAAACAATTTTTTTTATCATTTTGTTTCCACAAATAGAGCTTTCTTTTGGTGGTATTTGATCACCTCTGCGATTTTTATTTTTTGCGCAACAAATAAAAAAGCCAGAAAATTTTGAAATTTTTTTTTCTTTGTTTCTCTTAATTCTTTTTGTAAATACCTATGTTTTCTTCTTCAATGATGGGCACTGATATGGCTGCACTGACGGGCACTGATAAGGCAGCACCGATGAGGTGGTACCAATGAGGTGGCACTGATGGGCACTGATAGGCGGCACTGATGGGCACTGATAGGCGGCACTGGTATGCGGCACTGATGGGCACTCATAGGTGGCACTGATGGGTACTTATGGGTGGCACTGATGGGTACTTATGGGTGGCACTGGTAGGTGGCACTGATGGGCACTGATGGACACTGATAGGTGGCACTGTCGGACACTGATGGGTGGCACTAATTACACTGGTGGGTGGCATTGCTGGGCATCACTGATTTTATTAGTTCTATAATGGTGTCAGTCAGTGCCCATTTGTGGGCACTGATTGGCATATGTTGGGCATAAGTTGGCACATGTGGATGGCCATGAGGGATGTACCTGGCCATCCACATGTTAGGGGCTTCCCTGGTGGTCCTGGCGGCTTCCCTGGTGGTCCAGTGTGGGCATCCAAGGAGGGACTGCGCTGATAAACAATCAGCGCAAACCCCCCCTGTCAGGAGACCCGCCGATTGGCTCTCCTCTATTCGCGTCAATGGCTCTTCCTGTTTACATCGTGATCAGCCGTGATTGGACACAGCTGATCACATGGTAAAGAGCCTCCGTCGGAGGCTCTTTACCAAGATCAGTGTAGCAGTGTGTCAGACTGACACACTGCAACACTGATCGCCGCAATGCACGCCCCCATGGGCGCGCGGTGGCTGTTATCCTGCTGGACGTCATATGACGTCCACTCAGGATAACTGAACCACCGCCCGGCCGGCATTTTGCTATAGGCTGGGCGGTAAGTGGTTAAAAATAAAAAAATAAAATGAATAATAAAGTAAAAATTTGTTTTAAAGCGCCCCTGTCCCACCATGCTCACGTGCAAAGGAAAACATATGCATCAGTCCTCCATCGGTATATAAACAGCAATCGCACCACACATGTGAGGTATCACCATGAACATCAGATTGAAGAATAATTAAAGCACCAGACCTCCTATGTAAACCTAAAGTGGTAGCCTGTAAAGGCTTTTAAAGCATTGCCTATGGATAATATAATATATGTAGTTTGTCGCCGTTCCATGGGCGTTCACAATTTTAAAACATGACATGTTTGGTATGTATTCACTTGGTGTATTATCATATTTTATATTTTAGCAAACAATTGGGTATTATACTTTTCAGAGGGATCCTTAGCTACCCATGTCAGGGAAGCCACGCTTGGGGAAGGAGACCAGGGGGGGATCTGCCCTGGAGGAGACTAGCGACGGTACTGCTGTCTCGGGAGGAGGCCTGGAGCTCACCTAAGAAGGGATCCATCATTACAAACCCTGCAATACGCCAATCCGGCTTAAAGGTTCTTTACTATTGCTTGGCTGGGAGGTTCGGGACTAACAATCCTGTGGCTGAGGATTCCTGATCGCATCCCCTAAAAAGTTCACAATTTATCTGTGCTCCATCCCGGCTGCTAGGACCGCTCACAAAGGGACTATCCGGGTGAGCAGTACCCACTCAGGCTTGAGTGGCGACGAAAGAGTTGCACTGTGTGTTTAAGTGCTGTGTACCTGAACTTTCCCCTACTTCTCTCATTTCCCTACTCTCTCTCTTCAAGTTTACTGCAAAGATAAAGAATGAAACCTTGCTGCTGGTTTTACTCCTGTGTGGACATTGGACTTATTCTCTACCTAGACAACGGAGCAAGGGAACCACTTGAAAGAGGTAATTGCTGCAAGGCCCAAACAATAACATCGCTCGCCCCTCTACACAAGGGGGGATACCAGGCAAGTAGCGAAAGGAGGACGGCAGAAAAGGATCTGTGTGCTACATAATGTTTGGAGTTTTAAGTATTTTCTAGCAAAAAATACTGATTCTTGCATGTAAACAAAATGTGTCAGTAAAAGGCCCAGTTAAAACATTCTAGTTAAAATAAACAATTATATTACAAATGCATTTAAATTATATTAAAATAAAAGTTATTCAAAAATGAATACAGTTTTCCTTTGAGAAACCATCAGTAGAATCCATCTTTTAAAATTTGACCACACAGGCCAACCTGATTACTGTACTGCTGACCATTAGTTATCTGGCTATTGTTCAGGTAGGATTTGAATACTTCCCAAACCTCTTCTGAAAGTTGACTGATTTCCTGTTAAGCTTAATCTAGCTGATAATCAGCAACACTAGACAGAAATATTCACTATACCAAAGGTAAATTAAGGTTAAAAAAATAATAAATTCCCAAACACCATCACCATTTCTAATCAGGAGTGCCCCGTTCTTTGGCGTTTGCTTCCACCCCCTGGTTAAGGTGGAGAGAGCATTGCTGTCAGATGACCCAGGTTTGCCCTCAGGCCATGCCTTCATCAATCTCCCATCATCTTTGTGTTAGCATTTGAATAGTTTAAGATAAGGCTTTAAAGACAGCAGGGGCTCTGACTCTGTTTGAGAAGTGATTTTTTTAAAGATCTCCTAGATTACCTTTTTGTCCTCCTACCTTATCAACAAGAGGATGCTCAGCTCCCTGCTGTTCTATTTGACCTTTAAGTACTGTAAATTTGAGGCTATTATGTCTCTTTGGGAATTTCTTTTATATTCTTCTTCACAGAGAAGAGTACTTAAGAATGCAATAAACCAGGAGTGCACAATTAAGTGAGGGTGTAATTAACCCCTTCACTGTGGCCGGTGGAACACCAGAGGTGTGGGAAATGACATTCCCCATTCATAGTTCTCTTTATTGTAATATGTTCAGCCTTTATGACACCTTGACCTCTTGGTGATCCAAAAAGAAGCAGTAAACCAAGTGCACTAGGGAAAGCACTTTGCTTTGTCGCTTTTCTGCCAATTATTGCACTCATAATTCATTTGCTTTAATAGTATGTATGATCACTTCCTTCTTGCAAATATTTCTGCTTGCTATACTCCAAGAATAATGTACAGTGAAATTTAATGTCAGATATGTTTGATTTCATAGGCAGGGTTGATAGTAAAAGTGACACTAAACTCTGGTTTCAAAATAAATTCTATTCAAGTCTGTATTCCTCAAGCCTCGTACACACAACCGAGATTCTCGTCAGGAAAAACCCATCGTTTTTCCTGACGAGAATCTTGAAAAGAAACTTGTCCCGGCCGAGTGTACACACCAACAATTCAAAAGAACCGCCGTTCTTTTGAATGGCACGTACGCGGAGACGTCATCGACTACGACGAGCGTGCGCTACACCCTATGCTATACCCTATGCTAACCCTATGCCTATGCCTAGGAAGCTACCGCGCATGCGTCAAAGTCATTTTGAGCATGCGCGGGTTTCCACGGCGACAGCTAAGTGTACACACGCTCGGGTTTCTCGTCGAGACACAGGCAGACGGGATTCTCGACGAGAAAAAAGACCGCAGGTCGTCTTTTTTCTCGTCGGGGAATCTGGGCAGTTTTCTCGACGAGAAAACTGAAACCCACGTACACACAGCCGGTTTTCTCGGCAAGAAAACTCTCCCGGCAGTATACTCCAGGCAGTGTACGCGGCCTAACTAAAATACCTTCTATTGCTCTCTGCCTCCTTCACATCTCCAAATTCCTTTTTTAGCTCCCGTGATCGGACTTCCTGTAAAGCCCCGTACACACGATCGGTTTAACTGATGAAAACCGTCCGATGGATGGTTTTAATCAGACAAACTGATCGTGTATGGTACCCATCTGTCTTTTTTCCATCGGATGGAAAAAATAGAACTTGTTTTAAATTTTTCCGATGGATCAAAAACCGATGGGAATTTCCGATCGTCTATGAGCAAGTCCATCGGATAAAAAACCCACGCATGCTCAGAATCAAGTCGACGCATGCTCAGAAGCATTAAACTTCATTTTTCTCGGCTCATCGGAGTGTTTTACGTCACCGCGTTTGGAACGGTCGGTTTTTTGACTGATGGTGTGTGGCCAAGACTGATGAAAAACAGTTTCATCGGATTTCCGATGGTCAAATCCATCGGACGAAAATCCATAGGTTATCCGATCGTGTGTACGGGGCTTTAGAGGGTGGATATGTTCATTCTCCATGGTCCCACTGTATGTAGGTACGTAGCCATCCTCTTTTACACATTCCCAAAATGGGCTACAACTATGGACTATGGGACTTACAGTATATATAAGGGGGTAAACCCATGTTCTGTCATGTCCTCCATGTTTCCCGCTCTCGTTGGGTGTCAAGCAAGGGTCACATAAGAGGTTCTCCATTGGGATGGGTTATTTGGACTACGCCAGGTATTGAATAGGGCCACTGATCCTTGCACAGGGCAATACTTCGCTCAAAGGAATGCTCACCAAAGCCTGGGTCCAAGCAGGAGTCATATTTTGTAAACAGTCAAACTGTCAGTCTCCCAACAACATTCCATGTTCTACACACTTGCTCTGATGTATATGTTGAAGTCGGAGGGGCAGGCTTAGCCACCGCTCATTCCACCAGTCATCCACCAAGACATTACCTCTGTTACCTCACTCCATGTGACATGTTACAAATGCACCGGTCCCTGCACCCCCCTGAGTCCCTGTTTTCACAGCGAGCGAGGATCTTCTCCCCTCGCTCGCTGTTACAATCACGCCCGTCCGTGTAATCCATTCAGTGTTTTTTGCGGCTGTCAGCTTGTTACATAGTTCCATAGTTAGTCAGGTTGAAAAAAGACACAAGTCCATCTAGTTCAACCATAAAAAAATATATATATATGTAGCGCACCAACCCCAGACTTTACCTGCTTTTCTTCTGCTTGGCTCCTCAGCAGGAAAGAATGAGGCACACCGCACCACAAGCCCGTACCCTCCTGAATGGGGAGGTTGAGTGGTGTTAGTTTCTCGGGCCTGCTTGCAGCCAGTGTTTAAAAACATCCAGTGCTGACCTCATTTCTGCAGTAGTCAGAAACAAGTCTTTAGTTTTCCCCAGTAAGCAACTGTCCACACCAACTGAAAGGTCCAACTCTTATTTATTCTTTTTAGCACAATAAACAGTCTCTTTGAGAGCAGACAGGTTGGAACAAGACACAGGTCAGATAAGGTGGGAGGAGGTCCAAGCACAAACTTGAATTTGGGTTTACTCCTGTTCTGATTAGCACGAACAGGCTTGGCGCACGGTCTCTGCCACAGACCATGAAGTTGGTCACTGCCACTGACCTTGTGAAAAAAAGATGAAAGCTACTGCCACTGACCTTGGGTGCGTAGTATCACTGCCACTGTGACTTAAAGAACACACACTTCCTTCCGTTAGCAAACTGGCCCTTTATAAGACAAGAACATCCCTCCGGAGAGTTACCAGAGGCCCCATCTGTCACCACGACTCTGCGCTGGGTCTTCAGAAAGGGTCACCTCCCTGGCCTCCTCGTCCTGGATACGGGTCCCCTCGCAAGGCAGATCCCTGGGAATCTCGGTCCCCGGCGGATCCCAGCCGAAGGCTGCTGGGCTCCGGGCCTTTCTCCAAAGTACCTCACCCCAGACTGAAGGTGTCTGAGATGGAACAGCAGCTTCGTCTCCGGGCCTAGGGCACCCAGAGATAACCCGACCAGGCCTCCGGGCCTAGGGCACACGGAGGCGACACACGCGCACCCAGGCCTAAGGTGCCTGAGCGCGGAACCGACCCCTCTGGAAGATGGCCGCCCCCTTTTATATCCTCTCCCGACAGGCACAGCAGGTTCTCCGCCCTGCCGTACTGCTGCCAAGAGGGGACAAAAAAACTGTGGTTCAACCCGGGCCCATGGCAACAGCGCCACCTATAGGCCCCAGGGAACTACACACCAGTACCATCTCCCAGGGATAGAAATGGTCCATGAAACCTAACAATTAGTGCATCTGAGCCTAATTACCACTCAGATGCTTCCCCCTAAATGTAACCACCCGCTACATATATATCGTACAATCCCATATACCCAATTCTATATCCACAGTTGATCCAGAGGAAGACAAAAAACCCCAGCAGAGCATGATCCAATTTGCTACAGCAGGGGAAAAAATTCCTTCTTGATCCCCCGAGAGGCAATCGGATTGTTCTTAATGAACTACCAGAGCGATGTTGATCTGATCTGAGTTTCCTGTCAGAGTGTAACTGCCTGCCTGTATCGGAGGTACTGGCAGACAGCTACACAGACAGTCTGCAGGACCATGGTATTACATCCACAATCTGCGGTTCGAGGGTGCAATGCTATAGAGGTCCCTACCAAAAAAATTATAAATTTAATTAAAATATTTTTTTTACCTGAAAAAATATGTGCATTTTTTTTTTTTTTTTTTTTAAGTGAACTTATCCTTTAAATATTCTCTGTACGATTTGGTTCTGGATATTTACAACATACTGGTAAATATATGAATGCTACATTCGTTACAGAGTCTGGATGGACATTTGCTCACGTTTGGAAGGAAACTTGAAGCGTTGGTGGTCATCACTTTATTAGGCAAGATCTTTGATCAAATAAATATTTTTCAGGTTTTGCACGGATTCCTTTTTGGTTGTTTAGACAGCAAACAGTCTAAAGCAGGCCTCCAAGCTTCCTAAACAAAGAGACAGTTTACTGGCCTTCAGAGTTTAGGGGGGCCATAAGCAGTGAAAATTGCCCCAGTGGGAGTAAAAAAAAATACATAGTGCCTGTGTTCAGTAGGAGGACAAACAATGCCCTATCATTGATGTTAGGGTGAGGTATAGTGCCCCATCATTAGTGTCAGAGGGAGGAATAATGCCCCGTCATTAGTGTCAGTGGGAGGAATAGTGCCCCATTGCTTGCGTCAGTGGAAGGAATAGTGCCCCCTCATTGGTGTCAGTGGAAGGAATAGTGGACCATCATTAGTGTCAGTGGGAAGAATAGTGCTCCGTCAATTGTGTTAGTGGGAGTAATAGTGCCCCATCATTGGTGTTAGTGGGAGGAAAGGTGCCCCATCATTAGTGTCAGTGGGAGGAAAAGTGCCCCATCATTGGTGTCAGTGGAAGAATTGGTGTGCCATCATTGGTATTAGTGGGAGGAATAATGCCCCATCATTGGAGTTAGTGGGAGGAATAGTGTACCATCATTTTTTTCAGTGGGCGGAATTATGCCACTTTGTTGGTGTCAATGAAAGGAATAGTGCCCTATCATTGGTTTCAGTTGAACGAATAGTGCCCCATCATTGGTGTCAGTGGAAAGAATAGTGCACAATCGTTGGTGTCAGTGAAAGGAATAGTGCCCCATCTTTGGTGTCAGTGGGAGGAATTATGCGTCAGTCTTGGTGTTAGTGGAAGGAATGTTGCCTCATTGTTAAACTGGCCATACATTATGCAGATTTCCTATTCATTTCCCCTTATATTTACCTTCAACTGTGTAGTGCACGGGCCTGCCTGACTGCATACAAATTGAAAGTGTTTATGCTTGACCTCATATTATATGGTTTTGGAAAATCTAAAGGAAAATTGTACAAGAAAGTTGTATAATGTATGGCCATCGTTACTGTCAGTAGGAGGAATAGTACCTCACATCAGTGGGAGGACAAGTGCCCTGGGCTGGAAAAGGCAGGCAAAGGGCCACATTCAGCCCGTGGGCCACAGTTTGGAGACTACCAGTCTAAAGTATGAATATGTTACCTGAGCATAGTAAAAACATATTTTGTGGAGAAAACCAGAGCACCCGCAAAAAATATACAGGTACACTCGTAGAGCATAAATACTCCATGCAGAAGGTGCCTAGGTGGGTTTATATTGCAAGTGTGGACTAGACTTGTGTAGTGAGTTTTTTCCAGGATTATTGTAGGCACCCAGAGCTGGACAACTTTGGCAGAGAACTGTGCCTGTTACATACAGCAGTTACATAGGTACACAGTTGGTAAGGTTGAATAATGACACCAGTCCATCCAGTTCAAACTGTGTGTGCACGTGTGTTTCTGTCAGTAATAATTCCTATATCCCTGTATTTTGTGTACGCTAAGATGTCTATCTAAAGTTTTTAAAATTGGCGACACTTCCCAACGACACCACCAATTGTGGGAGGGAGTTCCACATCCTTACTGTTTTAACAGTAAAGAACCCCCCTGCGCAGTTTAGGTTAAACCGCTTCTCATCCAAATTCACTGAGTGGTCCTCAATTAGTGACCACTACATATAATTAATAGCTAAACTCGTATTTACAATGTTATGAGAAATCCTATTAATATTAGAAACACTAATATGACATCGCTGCAGGGTTACTGTTGTCACTTCCTGCTTTACCTATTTCCAATTATTGTAACCTATGCCGAATGAATTATTATAATTAACATAAAAATACCTTTAACACCAATTATTGCAATTCATTTATCCCGGTAGGAAAACAACCGAGGGAGTAATAAGAGAGGACAATTATCTTCAGGAGGATGAAATTAATTATAGATAAAGGCTGGAACAGATGAGAAAAATATTAGATGAGCCGTGTTCTTCTTTTTAATACTAATAACAATAGCATAGCCATCTATAAGATGTCATTTGTTCTGCTTCCTATCCTCCCAAATATAGTTGATGATTTTCAGCACTTCGTTTAAGTTCTGTAACTAAATGAAATCCATAAATGCTTTTATTTTTTGGTTTTTCTATGTATATGAATCCAAAACGGCTTAATTTAAATAATCTCTGCAATGTTATGGGCTTTGATTTATAGTTTTTACTTTTATTTTTACACACGGGGAGTCACATTTGCACATTACAGGCATACCCCACTTTTAAGTACACAATGGGACCAGAGCATGTATGTAAAACAAAAATGTACTTAAAGTGAAGCAATACCCTTTTTCACTTCTGGGGCGTCAGGGGCTGTAGTGGGGGTGTCAGGGGCTGTAGAGTGGTGTCAGGGACTGTAGTGGGGGTGTCAGGGACTGTAGTGGGGGGGTCAGGAAGTGTGTTTCCAAGTAGCGGTGAATCTGAACTATCCGTGCATGGATTACTCAGCTGCAGCTTTAGCTTGAGAGCCACTTTACATACACTCACGGGTATGTCCTTACTATGTATGTAAAGTGAGTGTACTTAAAGCGGGGTATGCCTGTACATATACACATTGAAGCAGCGGCGGATCCAGAGTCTTTTCTCGGGAGGGGCACTGCCAAAAAATATGTTTTTTTTTGTGGGAAATTTATCGGGGAAATGGCTGGTGTCGGCGCTTCAATCATCCTGGCACCATGGTTGAAGCGCATTATTTCTATTATTACATTGTAATATAAAATTAAATAGTTCAATGCAGAATCAGTGGGAGCCCCGAGTGTGTCACTTGCCACCGTCGCCTGCAATTAGTGGGAGCCCTGAGCATGTCACTTGCCACACGTTGCGGATTGTCACTTGCCACGTCACCTGCCACATTTTGTGGATTGTCACTTGCCACGTCACCTGCCACACCTTGCTGATTGTCACTTGCCTGCCACCAGATGCAGATTTTCATTTGCCACCTCACCTGACACAATTTGCGGATTGTCATTTGCCACGTCGCCTGCCACACCTTGCGGATTGTCACTAACTTGCCTGCTAAGGTGTAGTTTTGGTTGTCTCTTGCTGTGTCCCAGACTCCCAGAGTCAGGCAGCAGAGAGATAATGTAATCTCTCTGCTGCCTGCACAGTGAGGGCGGAAGTCACTGCAGGAATGCAGGGCAGGCACGGGCGGTGAGATATGATCTCATCTCTCTGCTCCCCCGCTCCCGGCTAGCTGATTGGCCAGCTGCCACACTGAGCCTGCTCTCTCACTCTCACCTGCGCTGCCAACACACTGAGCAGCACGGTCTGCCCATGAATGGTGCCGCCCGCCCACAAACTGCGCCGCAAGCGGAGCCACCCACTTTCTTACCCGTCTGTGGAGCCGCACGCTATCGCACCTGCCCGCAGAGCGGCCCGACGTGACTCACTGATGTCACTCGTTGCTAGACGCCAAGCGGCCCAGGCGTTAGCAACGAGTGCAGGGAAGAGGCTCCACCCACCTCCTCCTCCGCTCCTGGTATCGTGTCAGTGCACCGCGTAACTACATTAGACGAGTCTCTCTCTCTGCGCCGCTGATCGGCTGATGTGAGAAACAGAGAGAGACTCAGAGAGGCAACGGCAGCCGCAGAACAAGTACTGTATATACTCGAGTATAAGCCGACCCGAATATAAGCCGAGGCACCTAATTTTACCCCAAAAAACTGGGAAAACCTATTGACTCAAGTATAAGCCTAGGGTGTCAATCTTCATGCCTCACTGTGCCCATGCCTCACTGTGCCCATCCTTCACTGTGCCCATGACTAGACTGATGTTTAACATGGGAGTCTATGGAAGGAGTGCCCGGCTTTGAAAAATCGGTTCTCCCCGGCCGTAGGTCTCCCAGACACCAAACCTTGCACACTTGTAGAGGAGACAAGGGGCTACATGTGTGCCAAGTTTGGGGTCCAGGGGACCCCACAACCGGCTGGTACCGGGTCCGCAAATTCACTGGAGAAATGACCGTTTAACATTGGAGTCTATGGAAGGGGTGCCCGGCTTTAAAAAAATCAGTGCTCCCCGGCCGTAGGTCCCACAGACACCAAACTTTGCCCACTTTTAGAGGAGACATGGGGCTACATGTGTGCCACGTTTGTGGTCCAGGGGACCTATGGGCGGCCGGTACCGGATCCCCAAATTTCAAGAGATCAGGCGCAAACAAAAAAAAACAGAGCAAGCGAGTGTGACAGATGGTCTCGGGGGGAGGGGGCAATTGCCCTGTTGCCCCCTCCCTGGATCCGCCCCTGCATTGAAGAACAGTTGTCAAGAATTAGACACGCATCTCACTTAGAAAAGTATATTTAAACATTTTTGGGTATTTGAAAACCGTTCTCTTGCAATGTTTGGCAACAAACAGACAGTTTTGAAGATGAGACAATTTTTTATTTAAAGGGGTTGTAAACCCTCGTGTTTTTTCACCTTAATGCATCCTATGCATTAAGGTGAAAAAACTTCTCACACTGACCAGCCACCCAGCCCCCCCCCCCTCCTCGTTTTACTCACCTGAGCCCTTCATTCCTTCGGATGAGTTGTGCTCTTCCTCTCTGCCCAGAGTTCTCGGGTCTTGATTGGATAGATTGATAGCAGCGCAGGCATTGGCTCCCGCTGCGGTCAATCAAATCCAATGACGCGGGCGCCGAGGGGCGGGGCCGAGTCTGGTATTCTGTGCCTTTGGGCGCAAATGCTAGACCCAGGAGTGCGCCCCCAAGGTAAGCCCCACCCCCCAGTAGAGCGCTTCTCCCAGGGGGTTTACCGATTCGAGGAGGAGCCACGAGAGCCGCCGGGGGACCACAGAAGACGGGTGAGGGGCCTCTGTGGAAAACAAACTGCACAATGGAGGTATGTATGATGTGTTTGTTATTTAAAAAAAAATCCCTTTAAAGCGTAAGTAAACTCATCCATAAAACAGTTTCATTTCCGGCACGTGCCGGAAATGTAACTCTCCGATTGGTTGTGCTCTCAAACAAACTGTCAAACCATCCAATGGCTGGTGTCATAACTGATCACATGTGCAGCACCATGGCAGTTGTAGAATAAACAGAGGCAAAGATGTCAGCTTCCTTGACTGAAAGCAATAGGGGGGTTTTCTTACACTTTAAGGCCTCATGCACACTGGACATTTTTACAGCTGCTCCTAGGGACGTCAGGTGTTTTTTTTTATTCCTGCCTCTAAACTCCCCTTTGCCCCGTTGTGCCGATTTGCAGCTTACTATGTGTATATGAGTTGTAAGGATCAGCACATAAGGTTGCATCATGAGATCACACCCTCAGTTGAAGTCGGAAGTGACGAAACGCGTCAGCTGCGTGATCTCTACAACGACCCGAAGTGATGTTTGCAGATCACGGTCAGCTAGAAACCACTAGGAAGAAACAATGCAGCTATTTGAATTACACAGGCGGCTTCCTATACAACGGACTGGTGACTACGCTATGTCTTATTATATGCTCTATTGGCAAAAAAAAACGGGAATTGCCACAGGGTGATGGTTGCCGCCGGAACATTTAAAAAAAAAAAAAAGGACTTGCAAAAAAAATCGGGAAGGAGGAGCCTCTGCGGGTAAAACCCGCACAATCCGTGCCAGTTGGGAGGTATGTTAACTAGTATGTATATTTTGTATGGGGGCTTTTGGCTACAATAACATTTAAAAGCAGGATTTCACTATGTGGTATTTTATTTTCCTTTATGATCCTGTGATATTGAAGTCATTTACACCTTTATCCTGACAGAGTATGTGGATGACTTGTCCTTAAAGTGATAAAAGGGATTACCTTAAGGCGTATGAAATACTAACATCTGGTGAGTGTGTACCCTAAGGGGAGTGTTACTCACTTGGTGGCGTCCTTGGTATGTGGTGCACGAGTGATAACGATTAGGATCACCATATCGAGAGCTTCACCTGTTTAGAAGTAATTTCACTATTTTCTCATATGCTGAATCATATAAATGCTTGTCACTTTTGGATGGACTGACATGAGCGCTGCTACGGCATTTTAAGGACATAAGACTGATTGAACTTTTAAATGCTATTTTATTCATTTGGATCGTTTTTTTTTTTTTATAGTAGCTGCTGACATGATTTATGTTTTACTTTACGTCTGGATTCAGCTCTATTTTGTTAAAAACATTTTATTATATCATAATTTCTTTGAAAGTTTGGCGGTGGTGCGGATGGGCCTTTACTGTGCACAGTTTTTTTAATAATTTGTTTCCCCTGCATGTTAGCCTATGTGTCCATGCACACATAGACTTTTAATAGCGTTTAGTGAAAGGAGAGTTTAGAAGCAGGGAAAAAACCTACTGCCAGTGTGTCCAGGAGCACCAGAGTTTTGGCAGAAAAACCTCTTGATGCTGCTAAACGCGTCTAAATGTGCCTAATTGCTAGCACTTTAACATTTATTAATTTCAGTAGCCAGAATACATTTAAATTCTGGCCAATTAAAAAGTGGAACTTCCGCTTTAAGCACTACTCGCCCCCTTACATGCCACATTTGGCATGTCATTTTTTTGGGGGGGAGTGGGTACCTGGTTTAGACAGGTAATTCCTGTCCCACTTTCTCCTTCCGTCTTCTGGCCGCCTAGGCGACTCCTTCTCTCCCACTAGGCGGCCCCTCCCACTCTGCAATCTATGAAGCCCCAAGCTGTCACAGCCGAGCGCCCACATTTGCAATGACGGAGCCGCAGAGAGGAGGGGGAGAGGAGCGAGGCTCCGGGCGGCCGCATCTCGGGACCGTGGGTCAAGTAAGTGTCTGTTTATTAAAAATCAACAGCTACACTTTTTATAGCTGCTGACTTTTAATAAACTGAAAAAAGGCTGGAACTCCACTTTAACTAAACGCCCATACACCTAACGCTGCTAAACTCTGCCAAACTGGTTTGAAAAATGTTTTTAATGCTCATTTTACAATAAACCCGTGTGCATGAGGCCTAAAACATATACACAATTAGTCTATGCTGCAGATTTTCCTGGGGGTACTGAGTTAAAAATCACAGAAGTCCAGTCAGTAAAATATTGTTCCAGCGAAGGTCCGGATTGCATGTTTGTGCGATGATGCAGATCCTTCACATCACTGCTCTCTTCTTAGGCTAGGTTCACATTTCTGTGGCCGGAGATTGTTTGCAAAATCAAACATGTTCCCGACCCACCGAGAAATGTGTTACACTTTAGCTGATGTGTAGGGGTGCCATTAATTCCTAATACCATGCCCACATATTACCACCTATGGCACATTTATGCACGCACTAAACCCCATGGTGCTGAAGCACCATGCAGCTTGCTGCAGTGCAATTAAAAAAAAAATGGTCAGGGACTTCTTTCCCTGCCTTTCTTGTGCATGGGGCATCCCTTTAAAATGGATGGGCTGCCCTACCTGTGACGTGTGTGCGCAAATGCGCATGCACAGATCCGAATTGAGCTTCATATCACAGTCCCTCTCTTTACCATACCTCCCAATTTTTGAACTTCAGAACGAGGGACAATTGAAGGAGGAAGTGAGCTACTTGCCGCCTGGTAAAGTGTGAATGTGGTTGAAGTCTTAACGGTAGGAGGTGCTTAAGGGGCGTGGGTAAACAAAACCCAGGCTTCCTTGGAGACAGGAGTGTGTAATGCATAGTAGCAGTCAGGAGTAATGATGATATTCGAGTTCGAGTCGAACTCATGTTTGACTCGAACATTGCCTGTTCGCCCGTTCGCCGAACAGCAAACAATTTGGGGTGTTCGAGGCATATTCGAAAAGCCGCGGAACACCCTGTAAAAGTCTATGGGAGAAATCTAAAGTGCTAATTTTAAAGGCTTATATGCAAGTTATTGTCATAAAAAGTGTTTGGGGACCCGGTTATTGCCCCAGGGGACATGTATCAATGCAAAAAATAGTTTTTAAAACGGCCGTTCTTTTCGGGAGCAGTGATTTTATTAATGCTTAAAGTGAAACAATAAAAGTGAAATATTCCTTTAAATTTTGTACCTGGGGGGTGTGTATAGTATGCCTGTAAAGTAGCGCTTGTTTCCTGTGCTAAGAACTGTCCCTGCACAAAATGTCATTTCTGAAGGAAAAAAAGTCATTTAAAAGTATTCGCGGCTGTAATGAAATGTCGGCTCCCGGCAATACAGAGAAAAGTCATTGAAAGTCATTGATAAAAAAAGACCAAAGTCTGGTATGGATATTAAGGGGAACCCTGCGCAAAATAAAAAAAAATGACGTGGGGTTCCCCTCAAAATCCAAACCAGACCCTTATCCGAGCACGCAACCTGGCAGGCCGCAGGAAAAGAGGGGGGCGAGAGAGAGCTCGGATAAGGGTCTGGTATTGATTTTTGGGGGGAACTCCACGCCATTTTTAAAAATTTGTTCCCTGTTACCTGAAGGGTCTGGTATGGATATTTGGGGGGAACCCCACTTCATTTAAAAAAAAAATGGTGCAGGGTTCCCCTTAATATCCATACCAGACCTGAAGGGCCTGGTAATTGAATTTGGGGGACCCCCACGTATTTTTATTTTTTGTTTTATCAATGACTTTTCTCTGTATTGCCAGGAGCCGGCAATTCATTACAGCCGCGAGTACTTTTAAATGCCTTGTTTTCCTTCAGAAATGACATTTTGTGCAGGGACAGTTCTAAGCACGGGAAACAAGCGCTATTTTACAGGCATACTATACACACCCCCCAGGTACGAAATTTTAAGGAATATTTCACTTTTATTGTTTCACTTTAAGCATTATTAAAATCACTGCTCCCCAAAAAACTGCCATTTTTAAAACTTTTTTTTCATTGATACATGTCCCCTGGGGCAGGACTCGGGTCCCAAACACTTTTTATGACAATAACTTGCATATAAGCCTTTAAAATTAGCACTTTAGATTTTTCATGTTCGTGTCCCATAGACTTTAACAGTGTTTGGATATTCGAACAAATTTATTGCCTGTTCGCATGTTTTGATGCGAACCGAACTGGGGGGCATTCGGCTCACCCCTAGTCAGGAGTACAAAACAAAAAGCGTGCAGGAGTCAGGAGTGTGCAATGCACAGTGAGGGGTCCCCTACTTTACCCTTTCAGCAAAAAAATCCCATTCCCTCCCCTACAAAAAACAAAGCACTAATTTGCACACTACCCCTCAACCCCCCCCCCCCACAGTACAGCTTTCACAAATGCCCCTCAGCTCTCTCACCTCTCACAAATGACCCCCTGGCTCTCAAAAATCCTTTCAGCTCTCTCATAAGTACCCCCCTCTGCCCCCCAGCTCTCTCACCTCTTACAAATGCTCCCCAGCTCTCTCACCTCTCAAAAAATGCCCCCCCCCAGTTCTATCATATCATCTCTCACAAATGACCCCCCCAGCTCTCACAAATCCCTTCAGCTCTTTCACAAGTGCCCCAGCTCTCTCACCTCTCACAAATGCCCCCCCAGCTCTTTCACCTCCCAAAAATGCCCCCCAGCTCTCTCACAAATCCCCCCAGCACCCTCACCTCTCACAAATGCCACCCAGCGCTCTCACAAATTCCCCCTCAGCTCTCTCACTACTGCCCCCCCAGCTCTCACAAATGCCCCCCAGCTCTCTCATCAATCTTCCCCAGCTCTCTCACCAATAATCCCCAGCTCTCTCACCAATAATCCCCAGCTCTCTCACCAATGTAGCCCCCCAGCTCTCTCACCAATGCCCCCCCAGCTCTCTCACCAATGCCCCCCTGGCACTAGCACACCGAAGCTGGTGGAGGAAGCGAGTGGGAAAACATTCTCTACCAGTGTGACAAGCTGAAAAATGCAAGGCGGCAGAACTTCTCTTACCAGACGGGAGACGCAGAGAGGCAGGAAGCGGGAGCCAAAGGCAGGGTGCGGAGCTAGGGAGTGGCTTACAAAGGGTGTCATCATTTGCTAGGACATTGGTGGTCCTAGCAACCAATGACTGCATTGAAGATTGAGGAGGGGGGCAGAGATTGCCGACAAGCTCTGCTAGCAGGAATTCTCACTTGGTGCTGGGTGTAAGAGCACACATTGCACACATTGAGGATACCACTACTGAGTGGAGCAATGTGCTGGAACTTGTTCCAGCACTGGGCTCCGGGATTCCAGCCCAGATCTGCGGGACCTTGGGACTTACTTGAAATCCTGGGCGGTTGGAAGGTATGTCATTACATCACAGTTCCTCTCCCTTCAAAATCCCTTCTTCACATTACTGTCCTCAGTCCCCCCATAATTGTTCTCATCCCCTCACATTACAGTCCTCAGCCCCCCCTTACATTACTTTCTTCAGCCCCCTCCCATTACTGTCATTAGCCTCAGCTCCCCCTTACTGTCCTGAACCCCTCCAGTACTTCCCTCACCCCCCATAACTGCCTCAGCACCCCTCCCATTACAGTCCTTAGCTCCCCCCATTACTTTCCTCAACTTCCCCCATTACTGTCCTCAGTTCCCCCCATTACTGTCCTCAGCCGCTACCCATAATCGTCCCCAGCCCCACTACAGTCCTCACCCCCATAGTTGTCCTCTGCCCCCCCACCTTAGCTCCCCTCATACTGTCCCCAGCCCCCATTATTGTCTTCAGCTCCCTATTACTGTCTTAAGCATAGATGTCTGTAAACACTGCTCTAGATCAATCTCCCATTTCCACCTCCACTAACACGCAGACCAGGTGCTAGCCCTGTCCATCACGGATTCCAAAGAGCAAAAAAGAATTCTGGTTGGCTGCACGTCTAGTAAAATCACCTTTATTTCAGCAAGTCCATATAAAACACAAATAGAGGGGAACAGCATCACCTCTAACGCGTTTCACACGTCATTATCTCTTAGTCATAGCTTACTGTCTTAAGTAGCCTTTCTTCACATTGCCCCCTCTCCTGTCTACCTTACACAGACAGGGAGGAGAGCGGAAAGCACAGCAGGTCTGGACAAAAGGCGGGAGCTGCAAGCTGGTGATTGGTTGCTAGGACATCCCTAGCAACCAATCACTTGTCTGTTAACTCGGGAAGCAAACCCTCTGTCCAGAACTATCCTGTCTCCCGTGGGCTATGAGGATGATGGCGGTGAAGGCTGCAGGACACAACAGGCTTCTAAATAGCAGGGCCTTCGGAGGTCTGGACAGGACAGTGGGTCGGTCCAGATGCCGATTCCTTCATTTATTGATGCCTGCAATAGATTATGCCATTTTCAGGTTGCAGGAAAGAAAATCGCTTGATTTCCCTATCAACACAGTCAGTGTTGATGGATGAATCCATCCTGTAAAGCTATTGTGTTCTCCCAGCAGATGAGGGGGGGGGGGTGGTTTGCGGAGACGTCCATACTGTGAGAACACAATGATTATAGCTAACAGCTATAGCCGCTAGCAATAATCGCATATTAGAAATCCGACCTACTGGTTGTACACAAGTTGATCAATCAGCCTGCCTGTAGATGGACCAAATCTCTGCTGGCCTTGTTAAACCGGCTGAGATTCGAACCACCCATTGCCAGCTTTACTGTCTGCTGCAACCGTTGTCTCTGCGACAGTAAGATTTCTGGGTGGGGCTTATGTGTGGTTATGGTGCGAAAGGGATCAGGTGACACAGGTTTTTCTTAAAACATCCTTTACTGTGCTGAGTAATCAGCAGTGGGAAAATGTTTAAGCCTTCTTTTAGAATCAACTTTAGCAACCAGCTAAACCATTTAGCCACATCAGACATAAAGCAGTTTCAGTGATGCAGGAGGCATACAATGCTTACACTCAGTAGTTTTCTGGAGCCTTCCTTCCTTAAGCTGATTTGCCTGTAACTGATCAAGTGACCTGCTGAGAGGGATGGTCCACTGTCCCACAGGAAGTTCTTTCTTCCCATCAAAGGGTACAAACAAGAGGTGTCTGGGGTGTTCCTAAAGCAGTCCCTTTTCCACAGGAACCACCAACAGGCTTATCTTATTTCTCCCTCACAAGTCAGTCTCTGTCCCTACTTACTTTCCCCATACTGCAGGGCTCTTCAAAATAACACAGCAGTTGCTTTATATCCCCTCTTTTGCAAAGATGGACTCCCATATGTCAAGAGAACTCTGTGTCTAATCAGACACAAGCTCACCCAAGATGGCATCCACAATCTGTCAGATGACACATTGGTGCTATTTCTGACTTCCCCACTTAACATAATTCCAACTAAAGAACTAGGGATACATGGAGACATCTAGTGGTAGAAAGTGAGAACTACACCAGAAATCTCACTTAAGGGAAACAATGTGAGACTTAAAATGATTGTAAAGTCTTGTTTTTTTTGCTATGAAAAAAAAATAAACATGTTATTCTTACCTGCTCTGTTGTAGTGGATTTGCAAGGAGCAGCCGGCTCCTCCTCTTCTCGGGTCCCTCTTCTGTGATCCTGGCCCCTTCCTCCTGTTCAGTGCCCCCACAGCAAGCAGCTTGCCATGGGGGCACCCAAGCTAAGTCACAGTTCCCTGTGTCCATTCAGACAATGAGCCCTGACTGGGCCCGGCCCCCTCTCCCCCCTGTTTGGCTAGCTGACTTTGATTGACAGCAGCGGGAGCCAATGGCACCGCTACTGTGTCTCAGCCAATCAGGTAGGAGAATCTGGGAAAGCTGTGACACTCATGGACATCACTTAACAGAGAGGGACCTCATGTAAGTGTTAGGCGGGCTGAGGGGGCTGCTACACACAGAAGACTTTTTATCTTAATGCATAGAATGCATTAAGATAAAAAAAAATCTGCCTTTACAACCCCTTTAAAGAGGAACTGCTCACATAATTTGTAATA
This sequence comes from Rana muscosa, assembly GCA_029206835.1. NCBI lineage: Eukaryota > Metazoa > Chordata > Amphibia > Anura > Ranidae > Rana > Rana muscosa. The sequence goes on from JARGYO010005626.1 coordinate 34,216,338, forward strand.
AAAACATCTTTGCCATTCTGAAGCTTCCCTTCAACCACTTTGCATATTATTTTATATATACTGTGATTCTGTACTTGCCAAATATGCTGCAGAAATCCCCCTCCATTGAGTCTGGCTGCAACCATTTTAACTGTGGGCAGCTGAAGCGGCTGCCTGTTCACTTCCTGAATTTACACAGCCACACAGAAGCACACATCCAGCTCTGCAGCCCCCCCAGCTTTCATTTGCCCTCTTATGACTCACCCATGGGCTTAGCATAAGGGGTTGCAGGGGTCACAATCGCAACCCTGCCCCTAGCTCCAGGGGGCCCCAGCAGCCTCCCTGTCATATTATAATATCCTCCACAAAGTCCAGCTCTGATCTGCCCTAGGGCCCCACAGCCACGCTCGAGTACTGGGCTTCTATTTTGCCTTCTAGAGTCCACACCCCTCCAATCTCATTGGCTGGGGAGAAGCTGTGAGGCATTTCCTGAAAGGAGAGGAGCACGAGGAGAGTGCCGTCCTATAGCCATGATGGGACCGATGTCACTGGTGAGGTAAGACACCGCTCAGTGTCTTCTAGTCACCAGCTGGTATTCTCTGTACCCCCCAATTGGGGATGTCCGCTTACCCCACTTTCCTGACAACTGGGGAAAAGACACACACCCCCGGGAGGTGATCTTCCCCCAACACCTGCCAACACTGACAGAGAAACCTTCAGAAATTGCTAAAACAAATCCCTTAACACCTCCTCAGGGGGCCCCTGAAGGGCTTTTATGTCACATGGCTTTGCCCTCCCAGATCTAAGTTGCACCCCCCCAAAGCCCCCTGACCACCCCCTCTGCCCTGGATACTATGCCCGGCTGCTGAGCTCCTTTCCCATTACAGCACTCTATACTGCTCCTCCTCCACAGGGCTGAAATCACATTCCTTTACAACACAGCCAGTTAGCCATGATTTGCACAGGGTGTATCTGCCTTCTGCAACTACAATGTCGTCTTGACCAGAGAATTTCACAGGTCAGAAGGGCAACATAAAAGCCAGAAACAGACTATGAAGACTGAGAGACTGTGTGTAAAGGATTGTGATTTCAACACTGTGTAGTGTAGGAGGGGGGGGGGGTAGGATGGAAAAGGAGCTCTGCCAAGTGACTTGCCAGGGGTCCTTGTCCTCTGATTCTCCAGCGGTGATCCCTGTCCTCTGATTCTCCAGCGGTAATCCCTGTCCTCTGATGTAAAGAGGAACTCTGGGAACTCAAAACTCTTAAGCCACTTTGAGTACCTTGGCGTGCGGTGGATGTATCCGCACGCACGGTGGAAGTGGTGGGTGGTATTGAGGGGGGGGGGCCAGGTCAACTTTTGCATCGGGGCCCACAAGCTTCAAGCTAGGCCTCTGGACTCACCCCACCTCCCTTCCTGGCAAACTCTCACGAGAGTGAGAGAGAGAGCTGTGCATGATGTCATAAGCCTAGGCTAATGACCAGACAAGAAACAGGAAGTGGGCTATATAAGGTTTTTACTGGCAGAAAAAAAAAATATTTACTATCAAAAGTTAAAACAACAAGGACAGAAGATTTAATAGATGGAAAGATGAAAAATGACTGAAGGTCTGCTTTAAGCTGGATACACACTATACAACTTTGGTTGTTATATTTCCTTTAGATATACCTTCAACTATGTAGCACAAGGGCCTGCCTGATTGCAGTCACATTGAAAGTGTTTAGGTTTGACCTCATATTATATGGTTTTGGTAAACCTAAAGGGTAAAATATTGCTGATTGTGCTGAAGTTGATTATATTATGAAATAATACCTCTTTGCATACAACCAGCTGGAGCCACCCAGGCATACATCAAGAAGATACACATGACTTATTCCTATACTGTGTTAATGCAGAAAGCGCACATTCTTCTCAGACGTGATATATATAAGGTATACTGTAACACAGGCTTGCTCAACCTTTTAACCCTAGAGGAACCCAAAAAATCGTTTTTATGTCTCAAGGAACCCGTACTAAAACCAATTCATCAGGGCTCAAATGGAACAATGCCCCTTATATTGGTGATTACTAGGAAGAATGTCCCCCTTAAAGTGGTGCTCAGAATGCCACCCTTAAGGACAGCTAAAAATATATTTGGTGTCATGCTGCTGGCTTTGCTAAGTGGTGCTGAACCTTGAACTCTGTAGGCATCACCAAATAGGTGGTTCATCAGCCACAGCTCAAGGAACCCCTAGCAACCTCTGGAGGAACCCCATGGTTCCACGGAACCCTGGTTGAGAATGGCAACATATACAGTGTATATCAGCACAGCTTTTAGGTTATTTGCATTGGTAGAAACACAGTAATAACATTAGTCAGTCTGATTTTTACCATAACCACACACTGGCAATTCCAAACAATTTCAGTAAAAGAATAAAGGGTGTCGTTAGACTCTGCCACCATTCATATGTATCTTGGGTCTAATGCTTGATGTACCAACGTAATGTTTTCAGTTTTACAGGCTATTGTTATTCATGTAGGAGTGATTTGGGTAGCACCTGATCATTTTTACATGCCAGCCTAGTTCCACCCCCTTTTGAGACTGGGTCTCCTGGAAGGGGATTCAGGATGAAGAGCAAGAAGAGATTAGTGAACTACCGCTCACTGATCTCCTTTTCAATTAATGAACGTTCACAGCGTCTCCCCGCAGGGATGTAGTCGGATGATGGGGGCAAGCTTACTGAGGAGGAACAGGAAGTGAGAAATTCAGACAAAGAAAAAAGACATTTAGAAGGGAAATCGAAGGAAAAGGTAAGTGAACCAGCAATGCACTAGCTTAAGAGCCGGTTCACACAGGGGCAACACGACTTCAACACGACCTCAGAATTCAGACTTCAACACGACTCAGACACGACTTGAGCATGAATCACAGAGCGATTAAGTGGTGATTTACAACACGACTGAAGTTGCCTCCAGGACAGGAGACATTCCAGTGGCCAATAAAACAAGAATCAGCTCTGTGGGAGGGAGGGGGAGGGAGGGGTTTGCCTGAGAAATGTATGTTATCTTACTGTAAAGTTGCCTTCAAAATTAACACTGATCAGACTTCTAAGCAACTTCCATTGAAATCAATGGTACAAGTTGCCTACAGGTCGCCTAGAAGTCTGATTGAAGTAGTACAGGAACCTTTTTTGAAGTCGGAGAGACTGCAGTCGTGTGCATTAAAACATCTCCATTCACAAAATAGCACGACTTGGGGCAACTCGGGGCGACCAGAAGTCGTGCCTGGAGTTGCCCATGTGTGAACCGGGTCTAAAGGAACCTATTTAGAAAATAAAAAAACAAACCTTTACAACCCCTTTAAGGTTTAGACTAAAGTGAAAGTAATAAAAGTAATAAAATAAAAATGTACAAAGTAATTTAAAAATAATAATTAACCACCTTCCCTCTCACGAAAAAAAAAAAGAATACACCCTGTTCCAAATTATTATGCCAATGATATTTTTCTCATTTACCTAAATAATTGATGTAAACAACAGTCAGCATAATTCTCATGTTATCAACTATTAAGAGTACAATTCAAACTTTATTGAACAAACCTCCTAATGATAACAGTTTTTTTTCTTCAAAATAACAAACTTACAATGCACTGTTCCAAATGATTATGGACAGTAAGTTTCAAAACACTTTATAGGTTGTAAAGAACTGAAAATTGTCATTTGTTGTGTTTGCAGCATATTTACTGAAATTAAAAGCAATTTCAATCAAACTTTGAACAACATTTTAACGTTTTAAACATTTTAACAGGTCACATTACATTTTAACATAGGACCCCTTATTTGATAGCAGCTTCACAAGTCTTGCATCCATTGAACTTGTGAGTTTTTGGACAGTTTCTGCTTGAATTTGTTTGCAAGATGTCAGAATAGCCTCCCAGAGCTGCTGTTTGGATGTAAACTGCCTCCCACCCTCATAGATCTTTTGCTTGAGGATGCTCCAAAGGTTCTCAATAGGATTGAGGTCAGGGGAGGATGGAGGCCACACCATGACTTTCTCTCCATTTTACTACAGAAAGCATAGTTCTTCCTTCTGTACCAGGGAAGGAAGTGGTCAGTCAGGAACTCCACATACTTTTCAGAGGTCATCTTTACACCTTCGGGGACCCTAAAGGGGCCGCCAGCATTCTTCCCATGATTCCAGCCCAAAACATGACTCCACGACCGCCTTGCTGATGTCACAGCCTTGTTGGAACAGGGTGGCCGTCCACCAACCATCCACTACTCCATCCATCTGGACCATCCAGGGTTGCATGGCACTCATCAGTGAACAGGACTGTTTGAAAATTAGTCTTCATGTATTTTTCTGCCCAATGCAGCCGTTTCTGCTTGTGAGCATTGGTTAGTGGTGGCCGAATGGAAGGTTTATGCACAGTTGCAAGACTCTGGAGGACTCTACACCTTGATGTCCGTGGGACTCCAGAGGCACCAGCAGCTTCAAATATCTGTTTGCTGCTATGCAATGGTGTTTTAGCAGCTGCTCTCTTGATCCGATGCATGGATCTGGCAGAAATCTTCCTCAATGTGCCTTTATCTGCACGAAACCCGTTTGTGCTCTAAATCAGCCACAAATCTCTTAATAGTGCGATGATCACACTTAAGTTTTCGTGAAATATCTAATGTTTTCATACCTCGTCGAAGGCATTGAACTATTTCACTCTTTTCGGCAGCAGAGAGATCCTTTTTCTTCCCAATATTGCTTGAAAATGATGCTCTGCTTAATATTGTGGAACACCCTCCTTTAGTAGTGTAGCGGGGTCCTCAAATTGATGGGATACACCTGGGGAATAGTGTGACCCAGGTGTATAATTGTGTTAGGGTTCAGACCCCTTTTTGTTTTGTGGAGGATTGGAGGATGTAGTATTCTCCTTTGCCTGTGGGTGGCGGGGTACCCACAGGCTTCAGGTAGAATCATCTCCTGCAGTGCTCCCTGTTTTGTCCCTTCCCGGAGATGGTATGGCTGGGGCGGGGAACCCGCCGGGCCGTTGATGGGAGGGGATAAAAGGGGGAGACGCCCTTACCACGAGGTCTTGCGGAGAAGGAGGTCCTCGGAGGAGGAGGGTTGCGGTCCGCACCCAGGGCCCTCGGGCCTGGGTGCTGGAGATCCAGGAGTCTGGTCCAGGTGCCCATGGCCTGGTCCGGAGTCATGTTGGCGTCCATCCCAGGCACCTTTAGCCTGGGGTGAGGTACTATCAAGGAGGCCTGGGGCCCAGTACCTTCGACTGGGTCCCGCTAGGGTGGACTGTCCGAGGGTCCCTGAGCGGAGGGGCTCGTATCTGAGGTGAGGAGGCCAGAGAGGTTACCCACTGGAGACCCGGAGCAGCACCAACCCGGTGACAGTGGGCCTCTGGGAACTCTCTTGGGTGGACACATCCCCCTGATAGGGGCCACAGCGTATCGAAGAGGGCTCCATTGCTGTTCATAGGGGTTGCTGGAAGAGACCCCATCTTTCCTGTTCTGTAACAGCCGGATTGGCTTAGGCGCCGCTGGTCATAGTACAGTGGCATAGAACTTAGACTTTAGGAAGTGCCTCGATCTGCTCGCCCCACCGTTGGCAAGGTTATAGGTCCCAACCAGTTTGCTGCAAAAGAACTGTTTATTGTGCTTTGCTTATTGGAGTGTCAAATAAACAAGTGTTGGACCTTTCTCCGATGTGTGAACTCCAGTTACTGGAAGCAAAGGGGAGGCTGGTGAGCTTGCAATTACAGACTCAGTGCATTCACAGAACACACCGGCCCGAGGAAACATCAGTAAGTGGCCTTCACCTCCCTACTACAATGGGGAGGACATGGGCCGTGGCGCATCTCACTCTCACAACCCAGGAACCCCTAGACATGAGTTGGTGTGTAACCGATAAAGATGGAGAGAGAGTGGGGCCGCTACAGTAGTTTTTCCTTTAATTGGGCTCACCTGGCAATCTAATTATCACAGGTGTCCGAGATTGTTTTCAGTGATCAAAAGAGCCCTGAGACAAAATGCCATCCATGAGTAAAACTGAAAAACAAAATATTTAATCTTTGTGATACTGAAATATCATTGGCATAATATTTTGGAACAGGGTGTAAAATGGTTTATTCTTTGAAATTTAAAATCTACACACTTGTTTATTGACCATACCTTACTAATATGTCCAAACCAAACCAAACATATATGTGATTCCTGTAGAAGAATCAATAGAAGATACTGTATTTTTGGCCCTGCAAGGTAAAGGCATAATGTGCTAGTATGCAGTGCATACTAGCACATTATGTTAAACTTACCTTAAAACTAAGCTCTTCCAGCGCCGAAATGTCAGTGCTGCAGGCGCTGACACCTTTACCCGTCATGCTTTCGGGTTCACGGACTCTGGCTCTGTGACTGGCCTGAGCCGTGATGAGGTCAGCATGTGTGCGGGAGCCACCGTTCACGGTACGGGGCTCTAAAGAAACGGTGCAGGGTGGTCGTTCCTTAAGAGCGCATGTGCCAGTGATGTCACTGGCGTCATTTACACTAAATATCTCCTACACGGTGCACGTTTAGGAGATATTTACACTACCTATAGGTAAGCCTTATAGGTAAAAGCAAAAGATGGAAGTTTACTTCCACTTTAAAGCTTCATTTATTCAGCAATTTTGACAAATTTCCTATTATAAAAAATAAATTTAAAAGGTAACTCCACTTTCGTGGGGAAAAAAATAGCAAATAAAGAAAAAATTATATAGCGTATACAATTGCGCCACAAGTCATATTGTAATTGAATGTTTTAAAAAATTACCTTTCCTTTTCAATCTTCAGCCGCTGTAATTTTCAGAAAATGCAATGCAATATGGCTACCTGGAGGTGTTCTGTACACACAATGTTCACAGAACGCCCCCAGAAACATAATTTCCTGCTTGTGTGATTGGTTCACTGATTTTCCCAGGAGTCTGCACTAAGATACAATTCAGAATTCAGGCATCCCCTGCAACAAAAATGTAATTTTTGGTGAGATATTTTCAATAGGAACACGTCTAAAGGGATGCCGGCCCAGCAGCTTTCTTCATTAGTGCCCTGCAGCTGCCACAGCTGATTGATAATTAAGAAACCACGCCCATTAGACTCACTTTTCCACATGGACACCGAAGGAACACACATGGATTTCTTCAGAATAACAAAAGGTAGAAATCTGCAACAAAGTTTGTTAAAATCCTTGCAATGTACACATATCACACAGGGAGGAATGTTTTTTTCTCAACAAAGGTGGAGTTGAGCTTTAAGGTGTTTTCAAAACATACAAAATGAAGGCCCCATTTGTGCTAAGAAATGGTATGAAATTTATTTTTGTATGCAAAGTGGTAAAATGCTATTCTGAACTGGGGCTTACTAAAATTTTAGAAATTGGTCATGAAGGTTTTTTTTACCCCTAAATTTGAAAAGGTTAAAGGTTAGCAAACCCTCACATTTTCACTCCCCCCAAGAAGAAATTAAATAATAATAACAAATCACCCCTATTACTGAACCCTCCCAGGGATCTTTGTCCCTGTTTACAGACAATGTGCTATCAGTCTTGTTCCGTGGCCAAGGTGTTTTCTAGGGAGATCACAGTATTGAATTCAATACCTTACAAATAGATTCTGGTTGTTTGTTGAAAATGCAGCAATTTAATGCTTTTGATCTTGTGAGTTGCAATACTGAATAAGCTTCTACATTTTTGGTGTTGGTGGGTTAAGGAGGTTCTGTCACTTAGGGCATAGTGACAGGTACTTTTGAAGAACAACTTCCAGCCAAACCATACTGACCACCCCTGCTGCTCCATTTCTTTGTTGGAGCTGGGAATCCAAACTCTGTTTAAGCTTCATCTTCTACATTTCTTAAGCTTATACAGGGTTAATAACTTCCTTTCATCTTTCAAGTGACAGCGTTTGGGCCCAAGCACTGCATCCCAGTAGAAGAGGAGGAGGTCAAGTGTTTGGTCTGGAGCTCCATGCAAAATGTTGACTCATGGGGTAAGGATGATCATGAAAAAAGTGAGGGATCAGCTACATGGGAGGAGCTTGTGAATGATGGCAGTTGGGACCACAGTCACCAAACAAACCATTGGTAACATAATAAGCCGCTATAGATTGAAATTCTGCTGCGCCCACAAGATCCCCCTCCTCAAAAAAGGCACATGTACAGGCCTGTCTGAAGTTTGCCAATGAACATCTAAATGATTCAGAGAAGGATTTGGAGAAAGTGTTGTGGTCAGATGAGACCAAAATTGAGCTCTTTGGCATTAACTCGACTCGCCGTGTTTGGTTGAAGAAAAATGCTGACTATGACCCTAAGAACACCATCCCTACAGTCAAGCACGGAAGTGGAAACACTATGCTTTGGGGCTGCTTCTCTGCTAAAGGTACAGGCCGACTTTGCCGCATTGAGGGGCCAATGGATGGGGCTATGTATTGCAAAATCTTGAGATGAGAACTTTCTTCCTTCCGCCAGAACACTGAAGATGGGTCGTGGATGGGTCTTCCAGCATGACAATGACCGCCAAGGCAACAAAGGAGTGGCTCAAGAATAAGCACATTTAAGTCATGAAGTGGCCTAGCCAGTCTCCAGACCTTAATCCTATAGAAAATTTATGGAGGGAGCTGAAACTTTGTGGGACAGCCAAGAAACCTTAAGGATTTAGAGAAGAGCTGTAAAGAAGAGTGGACCAAAATCCCTCCTGAGATGTGTGCAAACCTGGTAACCAACTACAAAAAACGTCTTACCCCTGTACTTGCCAGCAAGGGTTTCTCCACCAAGTACTAAGTCATGTTTTGCTTGGGGATCAAATACTTATTTAACTCACTGAACTGCAACTCAATTTATAACTGTAGCGCCCTTCCCAAATGGTTGGGACGCTATGTGTAAATTTAGGGGTATGTCTGAGCCATAGTTGGGCTCAGATCGGTTGATTGTTCTAAAATTGCTTCTGCTCTAGGTGTGATACTGCCTGGCAGTAGTGTTGCCTGTAGGTGGCACTGTCACCACCGGCCCATGTTGAACTACAGGGGTATCACAACACATTGGGTGTCCTTTCTCGGCAGCCGTGTAGTGAGCGTGGTTGACCCACTGTGCATGCTGGGAGGGGTACATAAGGGGCAGACGCCACAGATTTTGGGTGGTTTGTTCCTGAAGGCCCATTGGGTCTGGTCCTGTGTGCGCGCCTCGTGGCCCACATGGCACAGGGTGCGTGTGTGTTTTAGCCCCAGGTACCTTCAGCCCGAGGCTACATTGCTACCTGGTAGGCCCCGCTCTGCTGGCTGGGGCCTATACCTTCGGAAGGGATCCCAGGCTACCCACCTGCGGGAAGCCGCTCTTAGGAAAGGAGGCCAGCGGAGGATCTGCCCAAGAGGAGACCAGCGACGGTACTGCTGTCTCGGGGGGAGGCCTGGAAACTCACCTAAGAAAGGATCCATTGCTTTAAGTCCTGCAATACGCCAATCTGGCCTAAAGGTTCTCTCTCTATTGCTTGGCTGGGAGGTTCGGGACTTTGACAATCCTGTGGCAGAGGATTCCTGATCGCATCCATACGTTTTCTCAGATTACATTGATCCGTGCATCATCCCGGCTGCTAGGACCAGTGAAAGGGACTATCCGGGTGAGCAATACCCACTCAGGCTTGAGTGGCGACGTTGTGTTTTTGGTGCTGTGTGCCTGAACCTTTCCCTGTTCTTCTCTCATTTCCTACTTTCCTCTCAAGTTTCCTCAGCCAAGTAAATAAAGCCTTATGCCGCGTACACATGATCGATTTTTTCGACGGTGAAAACACAGTCGAGAAAATCGACGTTAAAAACGAGGAACAGCTTGTTCCCCCCACACACGGCCGTTTTAAATGTCATTTTTTTTTTGGTCGAAAAAAACGACCGTGTGTGGGCTCCGCGGCAGTGTTTCCCTATGGGAAACACTGCCGCGGAAAACATGTCGAAAAAAACGACGAGAAAAATTAGAACATGTTCTAATTTTTCTCGTCGTTTTTAATGCTGTTTTTCTCGTCGAAAAAAAACGACAGAAAGCCCACAGACGATCGTTTTTCTCGTCGAATGGGAAAAATTTCGTTTTTTTCGACGGGAAAAACGGCCGTGTGTACGCGGCATTATTGTTGGGTTTTACATCTGTGTGGACATGGGCCTTTCTGGAGACTTTTTATACCCTGACAACGGAAGCCTTGGAGGTAGTTTGCATGACCCAAAACAAAACCAGCAGCCCGGTCTCAGAAAGAGGAAGGTATCGCTAGATAACATTTGTATCATGTGTTTTTTTCTAGATTTTTGGTTGATATTCTGTCTCTAGCATTTAAAATACACCTATGATAAAAATTATAGACCCTTTATTTCTTTGTAAGTGGGCAAGCTTACAAAATCTGCAGGGGATCAAATAAGTATTTTCCCCACTGTAAGTGTGTGGGATAGGTGGGGGGAGTTGATTGGGATACATTTTGCTAGACAATCAAAACTAAAGCTGGAAGTGGGCCATTGTGATTTGATGGGTTTTGTATACGTTTGCTGTATAGAATTGCACACTTTATTACACATTGAAAGAAGGAAACGGAAGAAAGAATCTACGTCAGAATGTAGACAGGACATCTGATATGACTGAAGTTAAAGGGAGTGTCTGCTGACTCATGAGCTCCATAAGTAAAATGAAAATGAAGCTCAGTCCTAGAAAATGAGGCTGTGATATGCCTGAGTCACATAAGTGATCACAGACAGAGAACATTTAATTAGTCTCTAACTAGAATCTGAGTCACCTCTTCTTCTTTTCATACTTAATCTTCTACCTGTGATAAATCTGTCCGCCTGATCTCTGTTTTCCAGTAACTCAGTAACCTGCTTCCAGTAAACATGATCCCCCAGGTAACATTGTTTCCATTCTTTGATGTGCATCTAATCTTTTTCCCATGACTGTTTCAATTCTTAACCCCTTATATCACCTAATTGTAATTTATTATTATTATACAGGATTTATATAGCGCCAACAGTTTGCGCAGCGCTTTACAACATCGAATAAATCATGGCCCTATATTAAAGCTATCATGGCCCATAGGTTCAGGCCTATGGTATATGTTTTTTTAACCTTTGCAACATCCAAGCAATATGTGCTTTACTGGATTTAAACCATATACTTGTGCTTTCATGTGGTTACGTTTAAAAATAGCTGAGGTTTAATTCAGCAGGCTTCCTAAATAAATGCTAAAGGTTAATATAGCAATATTCCCACCAAGGGAATTGATTCAACTTCTCTTGGTGGATTGGGGAGTTTTGTTTTACCTCTCTCTCGACCAAGACTACAAAAGTTCTAATGCCGCGTACACACGGTCGGAATTTCCGGAGGAAAAAGTCAGATGGGAGCATTTCATTGGATTTTCCGACCATGTGTATGCTCCATCGGACTTTTCCCGTCGGAATTTCCGACGGAGTCAGAGAGCAGGTTCTCTATTTTTCCGTCAGAAATTCCGACTGAGTTTTGCCCGGTCAAATATCCGGCCGTGTGTACGCGGCATAAGAGGTTGACTAACAGTACAGGTGACACTGTAGCTTCTAATGCCGCGTACACACGACCGTTTTTAATGTCATTGAAAAAAACGGCATTTTTCTCGACGTGATTTTTCATGTTTCCTCTCAAGCCTGCCTTGCCTACACACTATCGTGGAAAAAAATGTTTGCGTAAAGCGCGGTGACGTACAACACGTACGACGGCACTATAAAGGGGAAGTTTCATTCGGATGGCGCCACCCTTCATGTTAGTAAAGTTTGTTGAGAGACGATTTGCGCTTTTCAGCCTCGTGCTTTTCAGTCCGTTACAGCGTGACGAATGTGCTATCTCCATTACGAACGCTAGTTTTACCAGAATGAGCGCTCCCGTCTCATACTTGATTCTGAGCATGCGCATTTTCACGTCGTTAAAGCCCACACACGGCCGTTTTTCATGACGAGAAAAACGACGATGTAAAAAACGACGTGAAAAATTTGAGCATGTTCCAATTTTTCTCGTCGTGATTCTCCGCGTTTTTCTCGTCGGGAAAACTGCTGGAAAGCCCACACACAATCATTTTTAATGACCATTTTAAAAAATGTAATTTTTCTCGTCATGAAAATCGGTCGTGTGTACGCGGCATGAGTCTTTCTACACACATTACAATCTGATTACACAATAATTTTTAGATTTAGCAACAACATAGACGATTTGGGGGCTCGAATATACTGTAAATGAAGGTAAATGTAAAGGAGATTGTACAGAAATCTTACAGTCATGTTGTAATGTGTGTGGCTAGGTTAGTACTTACCTATTTGGATCCTTTGTATCAGCAACTGAATGATATTGGTATTTGACAGCATGGTACCAGCAAGTGATGAGTGTAGATGCAGTCCAACACCCATTCTAATTTTTATTTAGTAGAGATTTAAAAGCAGGGGCAGGCTAATTTGCTTTTATAAGGCACACACAGACCCTGATCTGGGCATACAGCCTAGTTGGTCAGGAGAGGCGGGGCAGTGAGTGTGCGCCACCTCCCTTGAAACATACCAAGCAGCATAACCTGCATAAGAAAAAAAAACCAAATAAACAAAAAAAAAAACAGCATAGGATTTCCTCTAAAATCCATATCAGATCTTCCTTTGGGCATGCAGCCTGGCTGGTCAGGAAAGGGAGTGCCAGTGAGTGTGCATATTGCCCTAAACTTTACCATACTATGGTAATGGCAATGTGGTCCCCTCCCAGCAAGGCACCTTGTTACAATGTTGATGGGGACAAGGGCTTTATCCTCACATCCCTGTCCCTGTGGATGTCGGGGTCTGTGGGGACAAACTTATACAAATCTAGAAGTTCCCTTTAAAAAAAAGGGGTCCCCTCTATATGAATGAATAGGGGTTACATAGTACCCCTTGTTCTTCACTCACTAAAAAAAACTGACAATGTAAATAAACACACAGACACCATAGAAAGTCATCAAGATTTATACACTTACCTGCACACATTCACCCTCACTAAAGTCCAGACCATTAGTTTAGTGCAACAACCCAGACAAGACAGTTGAGTTATTCACATTACACTACTTAAAGCAGAGTTTCACCCACTTCCGGGAGACCAGGCCGCGGCGCACTACGTCAGCAGCTCGGTTCCCTCCTCCTCTGTCCTCCTTCCCCCGCCACTGGGCCAGTAGGAGAGCGCAGCGGTGCCTCGCACATACGCAGTAGGGACCCGGCGTGAAGCCGTAATGCTTCACTACCGGGTTCCCTTACCGGCAATGGCGGTGGCAGCACCCGACAGCTGCTGGAAACATCAGCTGCGATGCCGACACCGCTGGACTCCAGGACAGGTAAGTGTCCTATTATTAAAAGTCAGCGGCTGCAATATTTGTAGCTGCTGGCTTTAAATTTTTGCAGGGGTGGGCGGACCTCCGCTTTAATGGAAAGCTACTCCATGATCATGACATGTTAACATGAACAGAGTTATGTAAATAAACTGCCTGTCACACTCTGATCCTGGTCCCCGGTCAGAGTATAGAATACACGCAATAACTGTAAATAGGGATATCTACAGGCAACAGGTATGAACACCGCAAACAATAAATGTTGATATTTAAATGAATACAGGTACAGGGGGTCCCCGACTTACGAACGGGTTAGGGACTTTAGGTTTGTTCTTAAATCGGAAATGTTCGTAAGTCGGGACCGCATGCGCAGAACGGCAATTACGTCATTTTCCAATGTTTTCCGATGTTCCGTCAAATCGCCGCGCATGCGCAAAATGGGAGATACGTAGTTTTCTGATGTTTTCTGATGTTCCGTCGAATGTGCCGCCGTCGAACATGGCCGAAAATGGCCGCGCATGCGCAGAACGGCAGATACGGTCCCGTTCGTAAGTAGGAGTTGTTCGGAAGTCGGGCATTCGTAAGTCGGGGACCCCCTGTATATAGTATAGCACTCACATTTTATGCAGCTCTTTAAATGTTTTACATTCACATCAGTCCCTGCCATTAAAGTGGAGTTCCACGCAAAAATGGAATAATACAGGTATTTGCTCCCACTTCCGTCGATAGATCGCCGCAGATTCCATGGCGATCTACGCAATGTCCGGCCCCTCCTCCGTCCCCCCCGCTGTCTTCTGGGAGACACACAGGTCCCAGAAGGGACCAGTGAGGACACGCAGCGTGACTCGTGCATGCGCATTAGGGAACCAGGCTGTGAAGCCCAGGAGCCGAGGGACAGATCGGCTTCTGGTAAGGATATCGCTGGTGCCCTGGACAGGTAAGTGTCCTCATATTAAAAGTCAGCAGCTGCAGTATTTGTAGCTGCTGACTTTTAATTTAATTTTTTCGGTGGAACTCCGCTTTAACATGCATATTAGGGCCAGTTTATACAGAAGCCAAATAACCTACCAGCATGTCTTTAAAGAACCTGGAGGAAATCCATGCAAGCACAGTGTAAACATGCAAACTCCATGCAGGCAGTGTCCTAATTGGAGTTCAAACTGAGGACCCCAGTGCTGTAGAGCAGGAGTGCTAACCATTAACCACTTAACGACCGCTCACTGTATATATACGTCGGCACAATGGCACCGACAGGCACAATCACGTACAGTGTACGTGATTGCCTTTGTACAGTTGGGGGGTCCAATCAGACCCCCCTTCTGTACAGTGAGCGGTCGGAATTCGTTGGGGAGCGATCCGACATGAGGGGACGGCCGTTCGATTCCGGCCACCCCCCTGCGATCGCTCCCGGCGAATGGAAATGCCCCCTCTGTCTGTCGAATGTACACACAGGCAGAGGAAGCAGGAGGAAGTGATGTCATCTCATGTGCGGCGCTCACATATACCGAGCGCCGTACAAGAGAAGACATCAAGGTTAGTGCACAAACACTACACTAACACCAGCACACATAGGCACATAAATCGCCCCCCCAGATCACCCCCCAGCCCCCAGTCACAGTGTCACTGATTGCAGTGACCATTTATTTACTGATCACTGCAATCAGTGACATTTGTGACTGTAAAAGTGTCACTACATTTAGTTTTAGGTCCAGTGTAGCCCCCTAACCCCCCCTAATAAAGGTTTAACCCCTTGATCACCCCCCAGATAACCCTTTCACCCCCTAGCACCGCCGTCGCTAAGCGATCATTTTTCTGATTGCTGTCTTAGCGTCGGTGATGCAGATCGGTAGCCAGTAATTTTTTTTAGGTTCGCCGCAGGTTTTTATAGCGTCAGGTACCCCCATAAATTATCTAATAAAGGTTTAACCCCCTTGATCGCCCCCCAGGTAACTCTTTCACCCCCTATCACCACTGTCGCTAAGCGATCATTTTTCTGATCGCTGTCTTAGCGTCGGTGATGCAGATCGGTAGCCAGTAATTTTTTTTAGGTTCGCCGCAGGTTTTTATAGCGTCAGGTACCCCCATAAATTATCTAATAAAGGTTTAACCCCCTTGATCGCCCCCCAGGTAACCCTTTCACCCCCTATCACCACTGTCGCTAAGCGATCATTTTTCTGATCGCTGTCTTAGCGTCGGTGATGCAGATCGGTAGCCAGTAATTTTTTTTAGGTTCGCCGCAGGTTTTTATAGCGTCAGGTACCCCCATATATTATCTAATAAAGGTTTTAACCCCCTAATTGCCCCTAGTTAACCCTTTCACCAGTGATCATCATATAAGTGTTACGGGTGACGCTGGTTAGTTAGTTTGCTTTTTATAGTGTCGGGGCACCCACCGTATATAACCCAATAAAGGTTTAACCCCCTGATCGCCCGGCGGGTGATATCAATTAGGTTTTAGCGTCAGAGAGGGTCTGCGTCACACCCCAGGCAGCGTCAGGTTAGTGCCAGTAATGCTAACACCCACGCGTGAAGCATACACCTCCCTTAGTGGTATAGTATCTGAACAGATCAATATCTGATCTGATCAGATCTATACTAGCGTCCCCAGCAGTTTAGGGTTCCCAAAAATGCAGTGTTAGCGGGATCAGCCCAGATACCTGCTAGCACCTGCGTTTTGCCCCTCCGTCCAGCCCAGGCCACCCAAGTGCAGTATTGATCGATCACTGTCACTTACAAAACACAACACACATAACTGCAGCGTTCGCAGAGACAGGCCTGATCCCTGCGACTCCAGTGCTGTAGGAGGTGATTTCACCACCACAGTTAAAAAAAAAAAAAGCATATATGCCGAAGCATTGGGGCAGCAGGGGCGGAGGAGTGATTTTGCTCCTAATGCCGCGTACATACGTTCGAAATTCCGACGGAGGCTTGCCCGTGGAAAAGTCCGACCATGTGTGTGCGGCATAACTTTTTTGCGGGAGGATGCCCCCATGCTTCGGCATATATAAATGGTGCATGTATGCCCATCATTAGAAGTGGGTGGATGAAGGGCGGTATTCTAATGGTGGGCATACCCACCGATCAATCTCTTTTTTCGTTCAGCCATCTGACTGCATGAAAAAAAAAATATTACAATACATGTCCAACAAGGACCAGCAACGTACTGGTATGTTGCTGGACTTTGAATGGTTATACCAGAATGATGCCTGCGGGTTTAGGTATCATCTTGGTATCATTCTTTTCAGCCAGCGGCCGGCTTTCATGTAAAAGCAATCCTAGTGGCTAATTAGCCTCTGGACTGCTTTTACAAGCAGTGGGAGGGAATGTCCCCCTATATAAAAAGCGCCATTGGGAAATTGGGAAAACATTTTATCACACCGATCTTGGTGTGGTCAGATGCTTTGAGGGCAGAGGAAAGATCTAGGGTCTAGACCCCAGTTTTTTCAAAAAAAGAGTACCTGTCACTACCTATTGCTATCATAGGGGATATTTACATTCCCTGAGATAACAATAAAAATGATAAAAAAAAAAAATATGGAAGGAACAATTTAAAAATAAAATAAAAAAGCAAAATTAATAATAAAAAAAAAAAAGCACCCCTGTCCTGCCCTGCTCTTGCCCAATGGCGAACGCAAGCGTCGGTCTGGCGTCATATGTAAACAGCAATTGCACCATGCATGTGAGGTATCACCACGAAGGTCAGATCGAGGGCAGTAATTTTAGCAGTAGACCTCCTCTGTAAATCTAACGGGGTAACCTGTAAAGGCTTTTAAAGGCTTTTAAAAATGTATGTAGTTTGTCGCCAATGCGCGTTTGTGCGAAATTTTAAAGCATGTCGTGTTTGGTATCTATGTACTCGGCCTAAGATCATCTTTTTTATTTCATCAAACATTTGGGCAATATAGTGTGTTTTAGTGCATTAAAATTTAAAAAAGTGTATTTTTTCCCCAAAAAATGCGTTTGAAAAATCGCTGCGCAAATACTGTGTAGAAAAAAAAATGCAACACCCACCATTTTATTCTGTAGGGCCTTTGCTTTAAAAATATATATAATGTTTGGGGGTTCAACATAATAACAAAAGACAATTTTTTTTATTTTTTTTGCACAAAGTTGTCACTAAATGATATATTGCTCAAACATGCCATGGGCATATGTGGACTTACACCCCAAAATACATTCTGTTGCTTCTCCTGAGTACGGGGATACCACATGTGTGAGACTTTTTGGGAGCCTAGCCGCGTACGGGACCCCAAAAACCAATCACCGCCTTCAGGCTTTCTAAGGGTGTAAATTTTTGATTTCACTTCTCACTGCCTATCACAGTTTCGGAGGCCATGGAATGCCCAGATGGCACAAAACCCCCCCAAATGACCCCATTTTGGAAAGTAGACACCCCAAGCTATTTGCTGAGAGGTATTGTGAGTATTTTGCAGATCTCGCTTTTTGTCACAAAGTTTTGAAAATTGAAAAAAAAAAAGAAAAAAAAATATGTTCTTTCTTCATTTTCAAAAACAAGTGAGAGCTGTAAAATACTCACCATGCCTCTCAGCAAACAGCTTGGGGTGTCTACTTTCCAAAATGGGGTCATTTGGGGGGGTTTTGTGCTATTTTGGCATTTATGGCCTTCAAAACTGTGATAGGTAGTGAGGAGTCAAATCAAAAATTTGCGCCCTTAGAAATCCTGAAGGCGGTGCTTGGTTTCCGGGGTCCCGTACACGGCTAGGCTCCTAAAAAGTCCCACACATGTGGTATCCCCGTACTCAGGAGAAGCAGCAAAATGTATTTTGGGGTGCAATTCCACATATAACCATGGCATGTGTGAGCAATATATCATTTAGTGACAACTTTTTGTAATTTTTATTTTTTTTTGTCATTATTCAATCACTTGGGACAAAAAAAAAAAAAAAATCAATGGGCTCAACAGGCCTCTCAGCAATTTCCTTGGGGCGTCTACTTTCTAAAATGGGGTCATTTGGGGGGGGGGGTTTTGTGCTATTTTGGCATTTTATGGCCTTCAAAACTGTGATAGGTAGTGAGGAGTGAAATCAAAAATTTGCGCCCTTAGAAATCCTGAAGGCGGTGCTTGGTTTCCGGGGTCCCGTACGTGGCTAGGCTCCTAAAAAGTCCCACACATGTGGTATCCCCGTACTCAGGAGAAGCAGCAGAATGTATTTTGGGGTGCAATTCCACATATAACCATGGCATGTGTGAGCAATATATCATTTAGTGACAACTTTTTGTAATTTTTTTTCTTTTTTTGTCATTATTTAATCACTTGGGGCAAAAAAAAAATATTCAATGGGCTCAACATGCCTCTCAGCAATTTCCTTGGGGTGTCTACTTTCTACTTTAGCACCTCAAGAAATGAGATAGGCAGTCATAAATTTAAAGCTGTGTAAATTCCAGAAAATGTACCCTAGTTTGTAAACGCTATAACTTTTGCGCAAACCAATAAATATACACGTATTGACATTTTTTTTACTAAAGACATGTGGCTGAATACATTTTGGCCTAAATGTATGACTAAAATTGAGTTTATTCGATTTTTCTTATAACAAAAAGTAGAAAATATCATTTTTTTTCAAAATTTTCGGTCTTTTTCCGTTTATATGGCAAAAAATTAAAATTGCAGAGGCAATCAAATACCATTAAAAGAAAGCTCTATTTTTGGGAAGAAAAGGACGCAAATTTCGTTTGGGTACAACATTGCATGTCCGCACAATTTACAGTTAAAGCAGCGCAGTGAAAAATTCTGAATTCACCTCTGGTCCTTTAGCTACCAAATGGTCCGGGGCTTAAGTGGTTAAGCAAAAGTCCCAAGAAGCTTACAATTTATGAGATGCTGGAACTACCCTGTTTGCTGCCAACAATCACACTACAGTCAAAGTCACCTTGATCACACATCTTCCATGGGCTTTTTTTCTCAGAAAATAGGTGCAGGAACTCAACCACGACCCTCCCCCCCCCCCCCCCACACACACCCTCCAAACCCGCATCAAATAGTGGGTGTGCTCAAATTTCACCGGGAGGGTCTTAAATGGGCAGTAAACGACAGGAGTGAATTACGTATAGCGATGCTGAGTTTGGGGGGGGGGGGGGTTACACACAGTGAGAAGTTTAGGAGTGTTCTACGTATATAGTGCAGAATTCAGCCTTCTTCCACATCCTGCATCCCCCATTCACATCTCACCCCTCTTCAGCTCTGACCTCTGCATGCAACCCCCTCCCTCCTGTCTTATTTTTGTTGCTGTATTAAGCTGAAGCACCCATCCAGCTCCAGTACGCTGTAGGTGGCTCCACCACTCTCACTTGCAGAAAAATCATCCAGTGGGGGTGTAGGCATCCACACTGCACCCCAGGCACCTGCAACTCCCTTGTGCCCATCTGACACTCATTGAAAGCCTCTCAGGAGATCAGATCTGTTGGAGCTATTGGGAGATAAGCTGTCACTTGTAAACACAGAAGCCGGATTTCTGTGTTTACAAATGATAGTGGAGAGCAGGGAGCAGAGGGCCTAAGCCAGAGGTGGTGGAACTGAGTTCCACCTAGTTCCAGCTGAAAAAAAGCCCTGCAATTTTAGCCTAGGTTCACACTGATGCGATGCGGGAACCAGCACGATTCCAGCGCCGGTTCCCGCATCGCATCTCTCCCACAGGCAGTTCAAACTGCTGCAGGTGTCATTACATTGTTAAAGATCGCAATGCGAACTGTGAACTCGCACAGGAATCGGATGGCATAGGTGAGAACACCCATGTGATCCGATTCTAGTGCGGGGAAAAACAAGTCCCTGCAGTTCTTTCTGTGCGAATCTAATGCGAGTTCAGCCATACAACTGTATGGCTGCAGTGGCGTCACTATGGTTGGTGTGAACCGGTACGAAAAAAAATGGTGTCACCCCCCCCACCAACTATAGTCCCCCCTCAGTACAGACCCCCTCCACCAACTACCGACCTCCTCCCGCAGTATAGATTCCCCTCCCTCAGTACAGACCCCCCACTAAGTATAGACCCCCCCTCCCTCAGTATAAACCTCCCCCCTCAGTACAGACACCCCCTCAATGCAGACCCCTCCATCAGTACAGACACCCCCACCTCAGTGCAGACACCCCCAGCAGTAAAGGTACCCCCCTCATTGCAGACCCCCCAGCAGTACAGACACCCCCTCCCCTCAGTGCAGACCCCCCCATCAGTATAGACGCCCCCTTACAGACCTCAGAACAGCAGATACACACAGCGGTGTGTGTCCCTCGAGTGCAGGCTCCTCCTCCTCTGTGGATGTAAACAGAGAGGAGGGGGAGGTGGCTCCATTCCGCTCCGCTGAGGGACACAGCTGTGGCGTGAGGCACAGGGCAGCGGGCGGTGTTAGTGGTGCCGCTACCCACGGGTGTCACCCAGGTGTGGCCTGCACCCCCCCACCCGCCTAGCAGCGCCACTGTATGGCTGAACTCGCATCTCACAGACATTGCATGTGATTGGCCCCGCAGGTGCGGGTGCGAATCACACGCGATGTCTGTGATCGCAGTAGTATGAACCTGGGCTTAATGTCTGAACAACAACTGAACCGAATAGGTGCACCTAATCTAATGTGTCCACAGTATAGTTATCTTAATAATAACTGTGTTAGGAGTCCCTATCATCTGCATTCTCGTGCGTTATGTATTATGTGACAAAGGTCCAGTATTAGGGAACACAGCACAGCAATTTGGACCCTTTAAGAAGCCAGACAGTCTAAATGACTGTGGGTTAATTCCCCAGAGCCCTCTGCACCAGGCTCTGAGAGCCGCTCAACAACAGACACAGCTGTCTCTTATTGTCCCGCAGGAATAGTATTTATGTTTACATGAATGATCACATGGTAACCTTTCTTAGCTTCTGGCCAGGCCAGTCACTTACCTCATCGTCAGGAAAATTATCTCACCCATTTAAAATGTAGTAAGTGCAGAGCAGTCACAAAGCACAACATCCTCAAGGGCCCGGCTGCATCATTATCAGGATGTGAAGACGCTCATTTAACTAGACTGGAAGAGATATGACCATGCTGGTTATTCAATTCTCATTGATTTGAATGATGAAAAAAATAACATAAAAGATAACATCTTTCTGATAAAACGCAGGGAGTTGAATTAAAAATAAATTGCATGCTGCTAAGGTCACATCTTAAAAATTTTGCAGGTTAAAAGCACAGACAAATCAAGGGTTTTAAATGCTTACGTACAATGGTTTTCCTTTCCATAAATATTTTTTATTTACTTAAAATGTGCCTTTGAACTTGCTAGCAAATTTGACTTCTTAAGGAAAAGTCTGTTCCTTAGCATAGCCCCCCTCCCTCCTTACACATCCCCTCTCTTGGGAGTCTCTAATTACTGTCGGTGCTGGCCCAGCTCCCATTGCCTGGCCTTTTTACTTACCTTTCTACATAAACGTTTATGTAGCTGCTGGGGAAAGATTGAAGTAGAAAACTATAGAGCAGCCTTTCTCAAACTTTTTACCCTGAGGGAACCCTTGAAACAATTTTCAGGTTCTCGGGAAACCATTGCTAAAAATAATTCTTCCTAAAGCTCATTGTACTGTATTTTAGAGTGATCAATGTACGGACTCTTTCGTATTTCCGTAAGGGTTATTTTTCCGTTGATTTGTTTTTCCGTTAGTCTAATTTTCGTTGATTCGAAATTCGTATTTTTCGTTATATTTTATGTTCGGCTGCGTTCGTATTTTCGTAAGAACTATATTTTCGTTGATTTGCAATGATTCGTATTTCCGTGTCTAATTTCCGTTGATTGGAAAATTGTACTTTTGTAGATTTAATTACATTCGTACTTTCGTTAGAATACATTTTCCGTTTATTCGAAACACTACTTGTCGTAATTTTGTAATTCGTACTTTTGTGAGATTAACGTCGGCAGTTACAGGGCCACGTACAGGTACGTGATTGTGCCTGTACGAGCCATTCTGCCGACGTATATATACCGTGAGCGGTCGGCAAGTGGTTAAGAAACAAAGAATTTCTCTCTCACAAGTCACAACATAACTCACAAATCCACCAAAACACTGCCACCTACCCAACCACACCCTATCTGGACTCTGGATGGAATGCACTGCAGTCTAACACAGAAAAACACACAAGGGAATAAGAAACAAGCTCATTGGGGGAAGGGACAACCTCTTCAGGGGAAGGGACAAGCTTATTGGCCAACGTCCAGAAATATTTCAGAACCAACGAATTCGTTGTTTTGATTTCCGTTTTCCGAATATTCGTAATTTCGTTTTTTGTTTTTTTTCGTTCATTTGAATTTTCGTTATTTTGAATCTTTGTTCGGTATTTTCGTTGTTTTGATTTACGTTTTACGAATATTCGTAATTTAGAGTTTTCGTTCATTTTGATTTTCGTTATTTTGAATCTTTGTTCGGTATTTTCGTTGTTTCTATGTTTTGGTTTTTTCACTCTTTCGTATTTTCGCTGTTTCTAATTTAATAATTTCGTATTTTCGTTGTTTTCCAAATTCGTTCTTTTCGATAATTCGTTTTTCGTTGGTAATTTTAGTAAACCGTTCGTTCATTTGTATATTTACGAATCAACGAATATAACGAATTTTGACGAATAACGAATTCGTAACTAAACCAATTGCACATGTCTACCTGCACCTCCGAGTTTCTGTGCTCCACCTTTGTGATAGCATTCTGCACAAGTTCCAGTCCTGCAGCCACAGCATTTCAGCAGTATTCAGAATGTCATCTGACCACCCATGGTGTCAGGACCTTCCACAGGCACCCATGCTACTCCTTGTCCTTCTACACCCTGTCACCAACTCCAGGGGTATTAGACAGGAGGTGTAAGGGAAACCCTCTCATCAGCTTGGCCTCTACCAGGTGCAGGACAGGCAAACAGTATAAATTGTTGTGCCATCTAACATTGGCCAGTGTAGGAGTGACCTCTTGTGCAATTTGTTTCGTTCCAAATTAGTTTTTTGACAAAATTTGACAAATTCGTTAATTCGGATTTTTTTTTATTAAACTAAAACCCATTTAACCACTTGACAACCAGGCCAATTCTGACATTTCTCTCATACATGTAAAAATCATCATGTTTTTTTCTAAAACATTACATAGAACCCCCAAACATTATATGCGTTTTTTAAGCAGAGATCCTAGAGAATACAATGGCGGTCATTGCAACTTTTTATCTCGCACGGTATTTGCGCAGACATTTTTTAAAAGTGTTTTTTTGGGAAAAAAACAGCTTCATGCTTTAAAAGAAAAAAAAACAGTAAAGTTAGCCCAATTATTTTGCATAATGTGAAAGATGAAGTTACGCAGAGTAAATAGATACCTAACATGTCACGCTTCAAAACTGCACACGCTCGTGGAATGGCGCCAAACTTCAGTACTTAAACATTCCTTGTAATAGGAATATGGCATAATCGGTCCTCTTTACAGTGAGATATGGGGTCAATAAGACCTCACATCTCACCTCTAGGCTGGGAAGCCTAAAATAAAAAAATAAAAAATTATCTCGGCTTCCCAGCCGAGGCGGCACTGTTTGTTTGAATGCAGAGGCCGGGCGTGACGTCATAACATCGCGCCCGGCCTCCGACGATCATAGAGACTCCGGCGACCATCTGGTCTGCTGGAAATCTCTATGGTAAACATCCGGGGCCGGCGGATCCTGTCTCCGACTCACCGATCGCAGCGGTGAGTCGGTAGAAGCACCAAAGGGTGGCGGGAGGGGGGGGACGTCCCCTCTCGCCGCCCGTAAAATGAATCAAGTGGCTGACCAGCCGCTGTCATCTTTCTTATAGGGAATCGCTGGCTGAAAATGACAATATCTGAATGATGCCTGTAGCTGCAGGCATCATTCAGATATACCCACACAAAGCCCAGGACGACAGACAGCCGTCGGCAAGTGGTTAATGAATTTTTCCATAAGTCAAAATCCGAAAACCTGAAAATTCGGAAATTCTAAAATACAAAGATTCGGAAATTTGAAAATCCAAAAATTTGAAAATCCGATAATTGAAAAATCACAAAATAAGAAAGAAAATCTAAAAAAATTAGAACAAACAAAATTTTCAAAAGTCAAAAATCCAAAATAATAACTAACCAACTAATAATAACTAAGTATTAAATTATAGGTATTGGAATTTCCTTTCAACAATGGCTGTTAGTGAATGTAACGAATACAAATTTATCCAAAGTTACGAATTATCTGAAATAATGAATGCTGCATCTGAACAAATTGAACGTAACAAATTAATAATAATAATAAATAATGATAATAATAATAAGAAAAACATTTTTATTATTTATTATTATTAATTCCTTACATTCCATTCGTTTAGATGCGGCATTTGTTATTTCAGATAATTCATAACTTCGCATAAATTCGTATTCGTTACATTCACTAGAAGCCATATTTGAAAGAAAATTCCAATTTAATAGTTAGTTATTATTTTGCATTTTCAAACTTTCGGATTTTCAAATTTACAAATTTATTCGAAATAACGAATTTCGATCATAATGAATGACCTGAAAAAATAAAATAAAAATAAAAGTGAATGAAATGAAAACAAACACATTTTTTGGGTGTGCACATATCTAGTGACCTCTTACATGGTGGTTAGTGGAAAATTGCCACCGCCCCCTTGCATTAATGGTCAGTGTAATTGTCATGTTGCTGGGACACGGCGCGTCCCTGATCTCTGTAAAGAGCCATGGCCGCGGCTCTTTAACCATGTGATAGGCTGTATTCAATCACAGCTGGTTACATGTAAACATGGAAATGCCGCTAATTGGCGATCCTCGCCTCACACTGACAGAGTGTGAGGAGAGGAGAGCCGATCAGCAGCATTTCCTTACAGAGGACATCTAGGGATGTAATCAGGGCAACTATCATCAGTGCCCTGTTACAATTAAGTGCCCACCAGTGCCAGCAATGTGTGCCCACCACTGCCAGCAATCAGTGTCTACCTTTGCCCACAAGTGCCAGAAATCAGTGCCCACAAGTGCCAGCAATCAGTGGCCATTAGTGATGCCAGTCAGTG
The DNA here is from genome assembly GCA_029206835.1 of Rana muscosa. Taxonomy (NCBI): domain Eukaryota; kingdom Metazoa; phylum Chordata; class Amphibia; order Anura; family Ranidae; genus Rana; species Rana muscosa. Next base: position 34,241,684 of record JARGYO010005626.1, read on the forward strand.
CTGGCTATCAGTGCTGCCCATCAATGCCCATCACTGCTGCCTATCAATGCCCATCACTGCTGCCCATCAATGCCATCCATCAGTGCTGCCCATCAGTGGCGCCTATCAATGCCGCCTATCTGTGCCCACCAGTGCTGCCTCTCTGTGTCCACCAGTGCCGCCTATCAGTGCCAGTCAGTGCCGCCTATCAGTGCCACATATCAGTGCCACCTATCAGTGCCCTTAAGTGCGGCATATTAGTGCCTCCTCATCAGTGCCACCTAAACAGTGAACATAAGTGGCGCTTCATCAATGCCCATAAGTGCCACCTCATCTGTGCCCATCAGTGCAGCCTATCAGTGCCCATCAGTACCCCCTCATCAGCGCCCATCAGTGAAGGAGAAAAATTACTTATTTACAGAATTTACTGATAGAAACTAAGAAAAACTTTTATTTATTTTTAATTTTCAGACTTTTTTTTTTTTTTAGGAAAAAAAAACAACAAAAAAACAGAAATTAATAAATACCACCAAAAGATAGCTCTATTTGTGTGAAGAAAATGATAACAATTTTACATGGTTACAGTGTAGCATGATCACGCAATTGTCATTCAAAGTGTGACAGCGCTGAAAGCTGAAAAATGGCCTAGGCAGGAAGGGGGTGTAAGTGCCCTGTATTGAGGTGGTTAATCTACAGTTTTTTATTCTTTATTTGAATTTTCTGTCCTAGGTGTCAATTGTACTATATCTAGGAGGAGCAGCGTTGTCATCCTAGGAATGGAGTGAGTTTTGTGATTAGAAAATGGGCAGATGAATAGAAGTTCTGCCTTCTACGATTATGGAATGCTTTGCATTGGGAACCTCTAGTAGGGGAGCTATGAATGGAGCATGGGCACAGAAAAGGCGGGCATAGTCAGCACTTTAGATGAGTGCCTCTCTCAGGCAATGCCACTAATATTAACACCTGCAACACTAGAAGGGAACTGCTGCAGCGGTATCTGAGGCACTGAGAAATTAGAATTTCTTTAGTAAACAGCAACCACCAGCATGTGGGTCACTCTTCTTTATTTTTTATTAATAATTTTTTTTGATGAAAGGATTGACTATACAAAAATACAACATAATAGCTCAGATCCAGAATAGTAAATCCACCATTAGCACCAGGGGTTTATTTAGGTTTTGTGCTGCCCTAGGCCTGACTAAACGTGTGCACCCCCTAATTTAAATATGACACATCCCTTCCTGTCAAGGCCACACCCCTTCCCATTTAAGACCCGCCCTGAAATTTTCCAGTGGGGACACTAGTTCTGAGGACCTTGGGGGTGGCAAAGTATTCCCTTAAAGAGATTATAAACAACATTGTAAAAAAAACAACCTGTAAGACAAAGGCATAATGAGCTAGTATGCATCGCACATTATGAAATACTTACCTTAGAACAAAGCCCTGCAGTGGTGCCCTGCACACCACTGACACATTTGACATCTTTCCCAGTGTTTCTTCCAGGCATATGCACGGGAGCCTCCGGTCACAGCACAGGCCCTAAAGAAATGGCACGGTCGGCCATTTCTTCAGAACGCATGTGCCGATGACGTAATAGCCAACGTATACAGTAAATATCTACTAAACGGTGCAAGTTTAGGAGGTATTTACAGTACCTATAGGTAAGCCTTATTATAGGCTTACCTATAGGTGAAAACTAAATAGGGGAGGATTTACTTCCTCTTTAATTTGCCAGGCATTGAGCAAAGGAAGGATTGGGGGCAGGAACACATAAATATACAGTATCTCACAAAAGTGAGTACACCCCTCACATTTTTGTAAATATTTTATTATATCTTTTCATGTGACAACACTGAAGAAATGACACTTTGCTACAATGTAAAGTAGTGAGTGTACAGCTTGTACAACAGTGTAAATTTGCTGTCCCCTCAAAATAACTCAACACACCGCCATTAATGTCTAAACCGCTGGCAACAAAGGTGAGTACACCCCTAAGTGAAAATGTCCAAATTTCCCCCATTAGCCATTTTCCCTCCCCGGTGTCATGTGACTCGTTAGGTCTAAGGTGTGAATGGGGAGCAAGTGTGTTAAATTTGGTGTCATCGCTCTCACTCTATCATACTGGTCACTGGAAGTTCAACATGGCACCTCATGGCAAAGAAAAAAGAATTTTTGCTCTACATAAAGATGGCTTAGGCCAGTGATGGCAAACCTTGGCACCCCAGATGTTTTGGAACCTAATTTCCCATGATGCTCAACTACACTGCAGAGTGCATGAAGTGTAGTTCCAAAACATCTGGGGTGCCAAGGTTCACCATTTCTGGCCTAGGGGAGGGCTGGTAGCCTTAGGCCTGGGGGAAAGTCCAGTCACGTGGCCCATTGAACCACTGAATCGGCTCACCATCCATCTACACCACATTCCCCACACAGAGAGAGAGAAGGGGAGACTGCTCCATATTGCCCCCGAGAGAGAGAGAGACCATTTGACACTGCCTGCCCAGAGAGAGAGAGACTGCTTGACACTGCCTGCACAGAGAGAGAGGCCACTTGACACTGCCTGCACAGAGAGAGAGACCGCTTGACACTGCCTGCACAGAGAGAGAGTGACCGCTTGACACTGCCTGCACAGAGAGAGAGTGACCGCTTGACACTGCCTGCACAGAGAGAGAGAGTTAGAGAGAGAGACCACTTGGCACTGCCTGCACAGAGAGAGAGAGACCGCTTGACACTGATTGGGCAGAGAGAGAGACCGCTAGACACTGCCTGCACAGAGAGAGAGACCACTAGACACTGCTTGCACAGAGAGAGAGAGAGACCGCTTGACACTGCCTGCACAGAGAGAGAGAGAGACCGCTTGACACTGCCTGCACAGAGAGAGACCGCTTGACACTGCCTGCACTGAGAGAGAGAGAGACCATTTGACACTGCCTGCACAGAGAGAGAAAGACTGCTTGACACTGCCTGAACAGAGAGAGAGACTGCTCCACATTGCCTGCAGTGTGAAGGGGTCACTCTCTGTGGGGGCAGTGCGAAGGGGTCACTCTCTGTGGGGGCAGTGCGAAGGGGTCACTCTCTGTGGGGGCAGGGCAAAGGGGTCACTCTCTGTGGGGGGTGAAGGTTTTCCAGCCATCAGATTACAGTGATCACTGCTGGCAGCTATAGAAGCCAGCAGTGATAGCCAAAAAAACAAAAACACGCTGGCTGTACTGAAGTCAGTTGATAGATTGAATTCTGTACAACCACATTCTGCACATAGATAGATTACAATTCTGCTGGTTCAGCAGAAAATTCAATCTGTCTATGGTGGCCTAAGTCAAACAGCCTTTCAGTTTAATAATACCCTCAAATCTTCTGAAAGGGGTGCTTCACTTAGGTGTAGAAATTCACTTTTTACTCCACCTTATTTCCAGAACTCTTTAGGTATTAGATGTGCAAACAATAAGGCGAGAGCACATCTAATACCTTCTGAGAGTAATGGAAATAAGGTGGAGTTCAAAGTGAACTGTGCCATTACTTGGAGGAATTGGCATTTAGGGGGTTAAAACAGGCAGGGAGGAAATGTGATATCACCTCCTCTGCCTGTCACTTTTCAGTGGAGAGGCAGTGCCTGCTGCAAGTGAATACAAGTCTTTGGGCTCACATTGGTGTACTGGCAGTTTTCCATAGCCATAGTCCCTCAGGTTGCACATTTTTGCCGCATTTTCTGGAAATGCACCAAAGATGCAGCATGCAGGACTCTTTTGTGAATTTTCAGAACATGCAGTAAAAATGTGCAACCACTATGGTACCAGGGCCAACATGCAGGAAGACAAACTGCAGGATACCAGTGTGAGCCCACATCATAACACCTAGGAGGGCAAGGTAGTGTCACAGGCTGCTAGAAGAAAAAAAAATCTCTTTAGCTGCAGAGAGGGGGAGGGAGGAGAAGTTCACTTACTTGGATGGTCCCAGGTCCCAGCCTCCCAGGAGACTCACTGCATTTGAGCCGACTGTTTAGATTGAACTTTCCCGCCCACAAATCTTCTTCACAGAGAGCACACAGGCTGCCCGGAGTGTGGGCAGGGAAAGAGAGAGCAGCCTCTGCCAGCCAATTGTGTGGAAGAGGGAGGGGCTGGGCTCTGTAACACAGACGGTCGGCTGTGTGACAGAGAAGACATCGCTGCTCACAGTGCTGGATATAGCTGCCGCACTCGGCCAGCTCAAAAACTGTGCATTTGTGCGGTTCTGAGCTGGCAACAAGGCAGCCTTTGCAGAGCATATCAGAGCAGCCCAGGTGAAAATGCATCCCTGCCCCCTGGCCCAGCCCGCTCCTGGCCTAGGCTATAAGAAGATTGCAAAGACCCTGAAACTGAGCTGCAGCATGGTGGCAAAGACCATACAGCGGTTTAACAGGACAAATTCCACTCAGAACAGGCCTTGCCATGGTCGACCAAAGAAGTTGAGTGCACGTGCTCAGCATCATATCCAGAGGTTGTCTTTAGGAAATAGACGTTTGAGTGCCAGCATTGCTGCAGAGGTTGAAGGGTTGGGGGTTCAGCCTGTCAGTGCTAAGACCATACGCTGCACACTGCATCAAATTGGTCTGCATGCTGTTGTCCCAGAAGGAAGCCTCTTCTAAAGATGATGCACAAGAAAGCCCGCAAACAGTTTGCTGAAGACAAGCAGACTAAGGACATGGATTACTGGAACCATGTCCTGTGGTCTAATGAGACCAAGATAAACTTATTTGGTTCAGATGGTTTCAAGCGTGTGTGGCGGCAACCAGGTGAGGAGTACAAAGATAAGTGTGTCCTGCCTACAGTCAAGAATGGTGGTGGGAGTGTCATGGTCTGGGGCTGCATGAGTGCTTCCGGTACTCGGGAGTTACAGTTCATTGAGGGAACCATGAATGCCAACATGTACTGTGATATACTGAAGCAAAGGATGATCCCCTCTCTTCGAAGACTGGGCCGCAGGGCAGTATTCAAACATGATAACGACCCCAAACACTTGCTAAAGATGCTGGAGGTAAAGGTGATGGACTGGTATATAAACAATCACATATAGAATGCTAAATCAAATAATAAATAAAAGTGCATGATTAAACAATAATAAAAACATCAACTACTTGATGTAACTTTGAATAAATAAACAAATCGGATGTGATCTCAGCAAATAAATCCAATATAATGTAAAAAACATCCAGTGAGTGAATAGTGACTAATCCATAATAAAGTCCATAAAATGTGTTCCGGTATGTTCTTTGCAGTGAACCTTCACCAATACAAATACAACACCCAAAGTGCTATGGATGGATGGCCGCTTACCCCAAGATGTTGACCCTTTTAACTAAAAAAGGGTCAGATAACGCTTGTCGCAAGATGCCACTTGCTAGTGAAAGGATTGAAATCCCAAGTCCATTCGACTCCCCAGGATAAATGCGATCGGAATATGCAGATAAAACGAATAATACCAAAAATAGTGTAATCCCATTTATTATAATATAAATCGATAATAAAAAAGGCCAAATGGCTCCTTACATTACGTGGTGCCTTAACCCGGCACTGAGGCTGAAAGGCATGTGGAAGCCAATTCGTTCCGTCCGTCCATGTGGAGAGCTGGCGTGCGTTCCACCTGCTACAGCGGCTAACCAACGAGGACCGGAAGTAAAGTGAAAAACGTGACCAAGTACCGCCTCGACGTACGTTTCGTTAAATCGTCATCAGGAAGCGTACTGGGTCACTGAATGGGCGGACTTTTATAAGCCTGTCAATCAAGACAGGCTGGAAAACGAATTGTATCAGCCTCAGTAACGAATCATAGGCACCAACGCAAATTGCACTTTATGGGTATCCATTAAGTTTTTCAGGGGTGCAGCTTAATTAGCATATATATATATATATATATTTTTTCAACTGGCGCGAGGTTTTTTTTACTTATTATTCACTAAAGGTGATGGACTGGCCAAGCATGTCTCCAGAACTAAACCCTATTGAGGATCTGTGGGGCATCCTCAAATGGAAGGTGGAGGAGCGCAAGGTCTCTAACATCCACCAGCTCCGTGATGTTGTCATGGAGGAGTGGAAGAGGACTCCAGTGGCAACCTGTGAAGCTCTGGTGAACTCCATGCCCACGAGGGTTAAGGTAGTGCTGGAAAATAATGGTGGCCACACAACATATTGACACTTTGGGCCCAAATTGGATAAATTCACTTAGGGGTGTACTCACTTTTGTTGCCAGTGATTTAGACATTAATGGCTGTGTGTTGAGTTATTTTGAGGGGACAGAGAATTTACACTGTTATACAAGCTGTACACTCACTACTTTACTGTAGCAATACCCCCCGCAGGGGCCGCTGGTTTAAGATTTGGGCCTGCCGTTACCTTTCTGTTCACCGCGTCCGTCCTAGGGGTCTTCCTTGAAGAGTTGTTCACAAATGTCTGCACCAAACACTTAAGCCTAGTACACACGACCGAGAATCTTGTCAGGACAAAAAACATAGTTTTTCCCTGACGAGATTCTTGACAAGAATCTTGTCCCGGCCGAGTGTACACACACTCGATTCAAAAGAACCGCCGTTCTTTTGAATGGAACGAACGCGGTGACGTCATCGACAACCACGAGCGTGCGCTCGTCACATTCGATGCCGTCACCGCCATCTTCCTACACCCTACCTATGCCTTAGTCATTTCGAGCATGCACGGGTTTCCACAGCAACAGGTAAGCGTACACACTCTCGGGTTTCTCGTCGGGAAACAGGCCGACGAGAATCCCGATGAGAAAATAGAGAGCAGGTTCTCTATTTTTCTCGTCTAGATTCTGGCCAGTTTTCTTGATGAGAAACCTGAAAGCCTCGTACACACGCACGGTTTACTCGGCAAGAAAGCTCTGCCAGCAATTTTCTTGCTGGTTCTTGCCGAGAAAACCGGTCGTGTGTACGAGACTTGAGTCTCTTTTTCTCAAGGGTTTTATTAAAGAACTTCCAGACAGAGGGATGGAGGGTTAGGGGAGATTCAGGTACCTTAGTTTTGCGGGTCACGGGTACTTTCTTTAATCCAGAGGACCAACAGCTTCCACACTGGATCTAGCATCCACCGAATAGGCCTCTCTCACTGACCTAGCAGCCAGTGCGAGCTCGTTCAAAAAGTCTCTGCCACAGACTTGTGTAACCACACACTTGGTAAAGTTCCGAAACACAACACACAGTGCCAGGATCTTTCAGCCAGGCCGGCAGCACTGTGAGGTAGATTTGATCCGGATGCGTCCTCCAATTGAGTCCTCAATTGCTCGGTCCCTTCCCGCAGGCAAGGCGACACAGGACCATCTCTGGATCAGTAGGCCCCAGCAACTCCTGGGCCTACTCTCAGTAACAAAGCCTCTGGGATCTGCAGGCCCCTAGGCAGAAAACTGCTAACACATCCCTGAGGCCAAGAGGGCCATCAGGTCAGGATTGGAAGACCCCCAAAAAATTGTGTCTGCCCCTTAAGTACCCTCTCCCAGAATGCACAGCGGGGTGACCAATCCCACTGAGCTGCTTCTGGGCAAGAGGAACCCAATACATTGAGCCAGCTGCAATTCCAACCTTGACCTGTGGTGACGACACCTAGAGGAAGGTGGAAAATGTGCAACTCAGCTAAACTGAAACTGAGACCCCAAGATTTGGTACAATTATTCTGAGCTGAACTATAACTCAGACAACTAAATTTACACTAGTGCCTACCCAATAGGAGCAGGGCACTACATTACATTGTAGCAAAGTGTCATTTCTTCAGTGTTGTCACATGAAAGATATAATAAAATATTTACAAAAATGTGAGGGGTGTACCCACTTTTGTGAGATACTGTATCTGTTTATTTTTCTCATTAGCAATCAACAGAAATAAAATAAAGATTCCTTAACCACTTAAGCCCCGGACCATTTGGTAGCTAAAGGACCAGAGGTGAATTCAGAATTTTGCACTGCGCTGCTTTAACTGTAAATTGTGCGGACATGCAATGTTGTACCCAAACGAAATTTGCGTCCTTTTCTTACCACAAATAGAGCTTTCTTTTAATGGTATTTGATTGCCTCTGCGATTTTTATTTTTTGCGATATAAACGGAAAAAGACCGAAAATTTTGAAAAAAAATTATATTTTCTACTTTTTGTTATAAGAAAAATCGAATAAACTCAATTGTAGTCATACATTTAGGCCAAAATGTATTCAGCCACATGTATTTAGTAAAAAAAATGTCAATAAGCGTATATTTATTGGTTTGCGCAAAAGTTATAGAGTTTACAAACTAGGGTACATTTTCTGAAATTTACACAGCTTTAAATTTATGACTGCCTATCTCATTTCTTGAGGTGCTAAAATGACAGGGCAGTACAAAACCCCCCCAAATGACCCCATTTTGGAAAGTAGACACCCCAAGGAAATTGCTGAGAGGCATGTTGAGCCCATTGATTTTTTTTTTTTTTTGTCCCAAGTGATTGAATAATGACAAAAAAAAAAAAAAAAAAAATTACAAAAAGTTGTCACTAAATGATATATTGCTCACACATGCCATGGTTATATGTGGAATTTCACCCCAAAATACATTTTGCTGCTTCTCCTGAGTACGGGGATACCACATGTGTGGGACTTTTTGGGAGCCTAGCCGCGTACGGGACCCCGGAAACCAAGCACCGCCTTCAGGATTTCTAAGGGCGCACATTTTTGATTTCACTCCTCACTACCTATCACAGTTTCGAAGGCCATAAAATGCCAAAATAGCACAAAACCCCCCCAAATGACCCCATTTTAGAAAGTAGACACCCCAAGGAAATTGCTGAGAGGCCTGTTGAGCCCATTGAATATATTTTTTTTGTCCCAAGTGATTGAATAATGACAAAAAAAAAAATACAAAAAGTTGTCACTAAATGATATATTGCTCACACATGCCATAGTTATATGTGGAATTACACCCCAAAATACATTTTTCTGCTTCTCCTGAGTACGGGGATACCACATGTGTGGGACTTTTTAGGAGCCTAGCCGCGTACGGGACCCCGAAAACCAAGCACCGCCTTCAGGATTTCTAGGCACAAATTTTTGATTTCACTCCTCACTACCTATCACAGTTTCGAAGGCCATAAAATGCCAAAATCGCACAAAACCCCCCCCAAATTACCCCATTTTGGAATATAGACACCCCAAGCTATTTGCTGAGAGGAATGGCGAGTATTTTACAGCTCTCATTTGTTTTTGAAAATGAAGAAAGAATATATATATATATATATATTTTTTTTTCAATTTTCAAAACTTTGTGACAAAAAGCGAGATCTGCAAAATACTCACAATACCTCTCAGCAAATAGCTTGGGGTGTCTACTTTCCAAAATGGGGTCATTTGGGGGGGTTTTGTGCTATCTGGGCATTCCATGGCCTCCGAAACTGTGATAGGCAGTGAGAAGTGAAATCAAAAATTTACACCCTTAGAAAGCCTGAAGGCGGTGCTTGGTTTTTGGGGTCCTGTACATGGCTAGGCTCCCAAAAAGTCTCACACATGTGATATCCCCGTACTCAGGAGAAGCAACAGAATGTATTTTGGGGTGTAATTCCACATATGCCCATGGCATGTTTGAGCAATATATCATTTAGTGACAACTTTGTGCAAAAAACAAAAAAAAAAATTGTCGTTTTTCCGCAACTTGTGTCAACATATAAAATGTTCCATGGACTCGACATGCCTCTCAGTATATAGCTTGGGGTGTCTACTTTCCAAAATGGGGTCATTTGGGGGGGTTTTGTGTTTCAATCTTTTTATTCAAGTTTTGTCATACAAAATGTATAAAAGTCGCCACATAACATTGTACAGTCACAATCAACATTTGGGGTAACACAATGAAGATCACCAAGTGTAGGGGTCCTTGGAGTAGTCCGAAGCTCCGTAGAGCCGTTAACCCCTATTAGCATCGCAGATCATATCTGAACCGTCCACCCAGATGAGCCGCCCCCCCCATCCATCTATCGGGGGGGGCGCAACTCAGCCGGCCGTGTGGGCAGCCCAGAGGTCTGATCAGACTGACAATGGTCCCGTAGGAGCTGAGAAAACAGGGAGCAGCACAAACCTCTAAAGGTCTGGATCTGACTCCAAAAATAAACAATAAACAAATTTCAAAAGAGAGGAAAGAGGACAGTGACAAAGAATAGAAGGAAGGAGACAGAGTAAGGAAAGGACAGTTGAGGAGGGGGGAATGGGGGGAGGGAGGGGGGGGAGGAGCCCCGATTCAGCATCCAGACATCTCAACCTAATCCCCTAGGCTATGCTGTAAACATCTCCGGGTCATTAGTTAGGTAACGAAGCCATGGGTCCCAATTTTCATTTTATCTTGGGCCAGAGCGGTCAAGCGTTCGTTTAGCATCAACCAAGACAATTTGCCTTTAAGCTGATCGAATGGTAGAGCTGCCGATTTCCAGTTCCTAGCAATAGTGATTTTGGCTGAAATAAAAATAAATGTCAAGAGCCTCTTGCAGGACTTGGAGGCTTCCACATCTCCTCCCCCCAGTAGTGCTTGCTTAGCTGATTTAGTTAGGTTTAGTTGGGTAAGGGAGTAAACTAAATTATACACCCTGATCCAAAACCTCCGGACCTTTGGGCATGTCCACCAAATATGATAGGTGGTGCCCATCTGGCCACATCCTCTAAAGCACAACGGGGTAGCTCCTGAGACAAAAGTTGCCAGTCTGACCGGCACCATATACCACCTCAGTAGAACCTTATAATTGGCCTCAATTATTGAAGTATTGACGAGCGAACGAGATGCTGTCTCGGCTATCCTATGCCATTCGTCCAGATCCAGGGTTTCCTGCAAGTCGGTCTCCCATTGGACCATATAAGTCAGCTTTGTCGATACACTCAGCAATATCGAATATATAGCAGATAAATGTCCTTTAATTTTATCATAATTTTTGCATAGATGTTCCATGGGAGTTTGGGTTGCTAGGTTGCTCTTGCGAGCCAGGGTTTGTACATAATGTGAGATTTGGGCGAACCTATAACCCTCCGCTGGAGGCATTTGATGCCTGTCAGCCATAGTCCGTTCGGTCAGCATACCTCTATGATCGCACAAGTCAGCAATACACTTAAAACCCTTATTAGTCCACTATTCGAACGCTAGTGGAGTGAGACCCGGGGTGAATGCTTTATTTTGAAGCAGAGGTGTCAGTGGAGAATGAGGAGATTTGAATTTGTGAGATCTGGAGAGTCTGTCCCATAGTTCCAGTGACATGGATAAAGTAGGGCAAAGTATAGGAGGTCGCTCCTTGATAGGGAGCCATAAAATATAAGAAATAGGTTTGGGACGGCAGGAATAAGATTCCATAGCCATCCAAATGGCCTGTGCCTGTTGGGAGTGAAACCTTGTAAGTTGTGCTATCTGGGCAGCATAAAAATATTTTAATAAGTCTGGAAGACCAAGTCCTCCTCTCCGCTTCAACGTGTATAGAGTGCTCCTATTCACCCTGGGTCTCTTATCACCCCAAATAAACTGTAGTACTTTATTCTGGAATCGTTTAAGGTCATCACGGGCCAATGAAACTGGCAAGGTACGGAAGAAATACAATAATCGAGGTAGAACATTCATTTTAATTGAGTGAAGTCTGCCAAACCACGATGGCGGGTGAACCTGCCACTTAGCCATGTCAGCTGTTAGCCGTTTGAAAAGGGCTGGATAATTCTCTTTGTACAACTCACCAATAGATGAGGTCAGCTGTATGCCTAAATAAGGGAGAGCTGTGGATTCCCATCGGAATTGAAATGATTTTTCAAGCGTAGCCTGAGTGGAGCTTAGCAAAGATAAGTTCAGTGCTCTTGACTTACTATGATTAATTGCCAACCCGGAAATGTTGGAGAAAGGCTGCAAAATAGCATACAAGTTAGGTAGGGATGTGATCGGTGAGGTCAAGGTCAGCAACAAGTCGTCCGCAAAGAGTAAACATTTGTGTTCATAGTCTCCGCAATAAATGCCCTGTATATCTCTGCAGGCGCGAATTTTGAGCGCTAGTGGTTCAATCGCCAGGGCGAATAATAGTGGCGACAACGGGCAGCCCTGTCTAGTTCCTCTCCTGATAGGAAATGTTTGGGATGTATATCCTCTGAGCATTAGCGAGGCACTGGGGGAATCATATAATATGTGAAGGAGATCCAGAAAGCGTCACCCAAATCCAAAGCGTGTGAGAACATCAAAAAGATAGTCCCAGGAGATAGAATCGAACGCCTTCTGGATATCCAATGAAAGTAACATTCCCCTCCTAGTCCCCTTTCCATCCCAATCAGACCGAACTGCCGAGATAAGGTTAATTATCCGGCGGGTTTGGTCCGATGCCTGTCTTGTCGGGACAAAACCTGCTTGGTCAGGATGGATATAACACTGAAGAAAAGTATTAAGTCTCTGGGCCAGTATTTTGGTTAGAATCTTAAGATCCGTATTGATCAGAGAAATTGGGCGATAATTGGAACAGTCTGTATGGTCCTTTCCTGGTTTCGGGATAACACTTATATAGGCTACATTTTCATGGCTGGGGAGCTTGCTGCCGCTTCTCAGGTCATTAAAGTAAGTACAGAGATGTGGGGCCAGAAGATCGTGATATTTCCTATAGTAGTGACCCGGGAATCCATCTGGCCCAGGGGCCTTGGTAGGGTGTAGGGTTTTGATTGCAGCCCTGACTTCAGGCTCTGTAAGAGCACCGTCCATCAGTTCCGCATGGGCTTGTGTCAATTTAGGCAGCTGTAAGTCGCGAAAGAATGTGCTCGCTTCAGATGAATCGAACTTGCCCTGCACTCCATACAGCTTAGCATAAAATTTGTGAAATTCTCCAATTATCCGTTCGGGGTTCTGGGAGGTTAGGCCCGTGGATAGTCGTAGTTTAGGCAAAGTCGGTGTGTACGGTCGAGGAACCAGTTTTCTAGCTAACATTGTGGTAGGTTTATCACCCATCGTATAGAACCTGTGCTTAGACCAACTAATATGTTTCTCCGCTTGAGTAGTCAAGCTAAGATTTAGTGCTAGTCGAGCCTCGTCAATTTTATGCCTTATATCTACCAGGGGATTTCTGTGCTGTTCACTAAGTAAGTTATCTAAGTTAGTTTCCAGAATCTTATTTGCCTGTTCCCTATTGCGTTTAATCCTGGCTGCCACTTGTAACAATATGCCCCTAATCGCTGCTTTATGAGCTACCCAGTTAATTGCGGGGGATGTGTCCGATGCCTTATTAAGTCTAAAGTATTCCTGTATTTCCTTTTGAATCTCTAAAAAGATTGTAGGGTCATTCAGCAAGCTCACATTAAGTCTCCACGGGGAGGGTCTAGATTTAGTCCATAGCCCTGAAGTAGAGAGTTTTATCGGGGAATGATCAGACCAAGGGGTAGATAAAATCTTAACCGACTTAATAAATGGTAGCAAAGGCGTACGTACTAGAACGTGGTCTATCCTCGAGTAAGTATGATGGGCTTGTGAAAAGTGTGTAAAGTCTCTGACCGTAGGGTTATTTTCTCGCCAGGCGTCGATGAGGTCATAGAAATGAAACAGACGTGCAACCTTGCTGCTTCCAGTCGGTGGGCGTTTCAATGTTGGTCTAGAGGAGTCCGATTTATCCATAATTCTGTCCAAGGGAATATTACTATCGCCTCCCATAATGACCTGACCCTGGACTTTGGGCATAAGAATCTTCAGCATTTTGCTAAAGAATTCCGGCTGTCCAGTATTCGGGGCATAGTATGATATAAAGGACACCTCCTGGTCATGGAGCCGCCCCACTGCCAAAATATATCTACCTCTCTTGTCCTTAACGATAGCGATGGGGGTAAAGGGGGTCCGTTTCGAAAAGCAGATGGCTACACCGCCCTTCTTTTCCCGACCCCCTGCCAAGTAAAACTGTGGATACTTCCCATTGAGGTAACGGGGCGCTGAGACATTGGAGAAATGAGTTTCCTGCAATAGCAGGACTTCAGCCTTCTGTTTATGATAAAACTGGAAAGCCTTAGTTCTTTTAGTAGGGGAGTTAAATCCATGTACATTGTGGCTAACTATCGAATAGTCTGTGTTATATGTGGTGGCCATCGTGGTAGGGCAGAGCACTCTTACCTTGCATAATGAATGAAGCGAGAAGGGTCCCGATGATGATGACTGTTTGGCTATGTGACCTCTCAGACCATGACATAAGGGAAGGGCGCTGAACCGAGGCTCCGAAGAAAGAGGGGGAAGGGAGAGAAGGAAAAGGCATTAGAGAAGAAGAGAAACAAAAATAAAAGCAAAAAAACATATACATAGGCCTTAGGCCCAAACAATCAATATAACTCAATCCTAGCTGATGAATGAAGGAATGGGGAATAACCCCTGCCGGAGACAACATCCGGCAAATTAGGTGCAAGGGTACCATCCTTGTCGTAGGATAGGTAGTCTTGCAGTTGGGTGGCAAGCATGACCACCCCGACCCAAATATGATTACACTCTGTACGAGCAGGCTATTCGAGGTCATATCGGAAATGACAAAATCAATCAATACAGTTTTAACATAACAGGCTGTCTATAGGAACATGCATTCCCAAGGCCAGTGGCGCCGGGGCCGGAAGGGTCCCCATCGGTCGTTCCGGCCCCCGAGCCACAGCCCAACAGGGGAACACATTGCGGTCCGACTAAGGCCCCCAGACTGCTAAAAAGCAAAAAGCAAAATTTCTTCGACCAGGTTGGGCCCGTCGGGGTTGTAAAATATTCGGCTGGCAGCCAGTCCGAAGAACCAGGAACTCCAGTAACTTTGTAACCCGTGACTTTGTAACCTGTGAACTGTGAACGGTAACGATGGCCCCATCAGGCCCATAGTCCACCATGGGCCCAGGCCATATCCGTGCAATCAAGCACTAACAGTTCCCAAAAGGGGCAAAAAAGCAAAAAGAGAGAAGAGCAATAATACTCAGGTATTCCGGCGAGCATTTCTGGCCTGTGAGCGTGTGCGATCCTGCCATATCGGGGAGAGGGGACGATGATCCAGACAAGGGGGAGATGAAATCGGAGTCGGAGAGTCCCGTGCAATGATGCCGAGACTAAGCAGTAGGTCTTCGCCTGCTTGGAACGTGGAAAAGGAGTGGGACTTTCCGTTGTAAGTGAATGATAACTTAAAAGGGAACGACCATCGATACTTAATCTGTTTGGCCATAAGTTGCTGGAGTAATGGCCGTAGGTTTCTGCGTTTCTGGACCGTTGATGGCGCCAAATCTGTAAAGAGCTGTATTGGTGTTCCAAATAGCGACAGGTCCGGCCTGTTGCGAGCCGCAAGCATCATCTTATCCTTAATGCGGTAGTAATGTGGCTTAACAATAATGTCTCGTGGTAGGCCGTCGGCCCTTGGGGCTGTCAGTGCTCGGTGAACGCGATCAACTTCCATGTGGTGGTTGGCTATATCAGGGATAAGGGTTTTCATCAGGTCTTTTACAGCCCCCTCTAGATCTGTGTGAGTTTCAGGGAGGCCACGCACGCGGACATTGTACCTACGAGAACGATTCTCCAAATCTTCAATTTTTGTGAATGCCTCTTCTAATCTATCCTGGAGGTCTGTCACCATGGCTGAGTTCTGGTTGACCCTTTTGATGGCTCCATCCACTTTGGTTTCAATTAGCTCAAAACGCTCTCCCAAGCTATGGATGTCTTTTTTCAGGTCAGTGGTGATTAATGTGCAGGCCTTAGAGAGCTCCTGCTGCAGCATGGTGGAGAATCTGCCCAACAGTACAGCATCAGGGGAATAGTGTGAGAGCTGGGGAATTGGCATATCCTGGCTGGATTGGCTGGATTGGCTAATGAGGACTTCTGCTAAGTCTGCCATGTTCCTATCCATGGAGGAGGCAGGGGAGGCAGGGGAGTTTGGAGAGTCATGTCTATCAGCGTATATGGCTGGGGATGGGGGATGTGATAGTGACTCACCCCGCTGTCCGGTCTCCACCTCTCCCGAGGATTGTGAGGAGAATGGATCCCTAGTTGGCTCCAGATTTAGCTGCCTGTCTCCTCTCTGTGTAGCGCCGTCGGATCTGGCTGCTGCCGTGCTGCCTCGTGTGTCTGGCTTACCCGGCGCCATCTTGGATCGCGGCTGTGCTGTAGGGGAAGGCCCTGCTCTCTTCTGGGCTGTAGTTTGCGTATCGTGTCCTTTCCGCGGCTGCCCCTGTGCCCTACGGTTCATCGCCACTTCGGGGCTGGTGTGGGATCGGTCCTGGCTCACGGACCTCAGTGCCTGCGCTCTCGTTAGCTCTGGTGGGTCGGGGTGCCGGGAGCTCGGTCAGCACACGTCCTTCTCCGAGTCCCCGCGCATGCGCACCATTTGGGGGGGTTTTGAACTGTTCTGGCATTTTATACACAACATTAGGAAGCTTACATCCACTCTTCTAACCACTTGAAGACAAAGCCCTTTTTGACACTTTTTGTTTACATGAAAACATTTTTTTTTTTGCAAGAAAATTATGTTGAACCCCCAAACATTATATATATTTTTAAAGCAAAGGCCCTACAGATTAAAATGGTGGGTGTTGCATTTTTTTTTTCTACACAGTATTTGCGCAGCGATTTTTCAAACACATTTTTTGGGTTAAAAAATACACTTTTTTTAATTTTAATGCACTAAAACACACTATATTGCCCAAATGTTTGATGAAATAAAAAAGATGATCTTGGGCCGAGTACATAGATACTAAACACGACATGCTTTAAAATTTCGCACAAACGCGCATTGGCGACAAACTACATACATTTTTAAAAGCCTTTAAAAGCCTTTACAGGTTACCCCAGTAGATTTACAGAGGAGGTCTACTGCTAAAATGATTGCCCTCGATCTGACCTTCGTGGTGATACCTCACATGCATGGTGCAATTGCTGTTTACATATGACGCCAGACCGACGCTTGCGTTCGCCATTGGGCAAGAGCAGGGCAGGACAGGGGTGCTTTTTTTTTTTCTTTTTTTTTTATTATTAACTTTGCTTTTTTATTTTATTTTTAAATTGTTCCTTCCAAGTATTTTTTTTTTTTATCATTTTTATTGTTATCTCAGGGAATGTAAATATCCCCTATGATAGCAATAGGTAGTGACAGGTACTCTTTTTTTGAAAAAACTGGGGTCTTCTAGACCCTAGTTTTTTCCTCTGCCCTCAAAGCATCTGACCACACCAAGATCGGTGTGATAAAATGCTTTCCCAATTTCCCAATGGCGCTTTTTATATCCGGGGGGGGGCATTCCCTCCCACTGCTTGTAAAAGCAGTCCAGAGGCTAATTAGCCGCTAGGATTGCTTTTACATGAAAGCCGGCCGCAGGCTACAAGAATGATACCAAGATGATACCTAAACCCGCAGGCATCATTCTGGTATAAACATTCAAAGTCCAGCAACATACCAGTACGTTGCTGGTCCTTGTTGGACATGTATTGTAATCTTTTTTTTTCATGCAGCCAGTTGGCTGAACGAAAAAAGAGATTGATCGGTGGGTATGCCCACCATTAGAATACCGCCCTTCATCCACCCACTTCCAATGATGGGCATACACGCACCATTTATATATGCCGAAGCATGGGGGCATCTTCCCGCAAAAAAGTTATGCCGCACACACATGGTCGGACTTTTCCACGGGCAAGCCTCCGTCGGAATTTCGACCGTATGTACGCGGCATTAGGAGCAAAATCGCTCCTCCGCCCCTGCTGCCCCAATGCTTCGGCATATTTGCTTTTTTTTTTTAACTGTGGTGGTGAAATCACCTCCTACAGCACTGGAGTCGCAGGGATCAGGCCTGTCTCTGCGAACGCTGCAGTTATGTGTGTTTTTGTTTTGTAAGTGACAGTGATCGATCGATACTGCACTTGGGTGGCCTGGGCTGGACGGAGGGGCAAAACGCAGGTGCCAGCAGGTATCTGGGCTGATCCCGCTAACACTGCGTTTTTGGGAACCCTAAACTGCTGGGGACGCTAGTATAGATCTGATCAGATCAGATATTGATCTGTTCAGATACTATACTACTAAGGGGGGTTTATGCTTCACGCGTGGGTGTTAGCGTTACCGGCACTAACCTGACGCTGCCAGGGGTGTGACTCAGACCCTCTCTGACGCTAAAACCTAATTGATATCACCCGCCGGGCGATCAGGGGGTTAAACCTTTATTGGGTTATATACACGGTGGGTGCCCTGACACTATAAAAAGCAAACTAACTAACCAGCGTCACCCGTAACACTTATATGGTGATCACTGGTGAAAGGGTTAACTAGGGGCAATCAGGGGGTTAAAACCTTTATTAGATAATATATGGGGGTACCTGACGCTATAAAAACCTGCGGCGAACCTAAAAAAAATTACCAGCTACCGATCTGCATCACCGACACTAAGACAGCGTTTAGAAAAACGATCGCTTAGCGACAGTGGTGATGGGGGTGAAAGGGTTACCTGGGGGGCGATCAAGGGGGTTAAACCTTTATTAGATAATATATTGGGGTACCTGACGCTATAAAAACATGCGGCAAACCTAAAAAAAATTACTGGCTACCGATCTGCATCACCGACACTAAGACAGTGTTTAGAAAAACAATTGCTTAGCGACAGTGGTGATAGGGGGTAAAAGAGTTACCTGGGGGGCGATCAAGGGGGTTAAACCTTTATTAGATAATATATTGGGGTACCTGACGCTATAAAAACCTGTGGCGAACCTAAAAAAAATTACCGGCTACCGATCTGCATCACAGACACTAAGACAGCGTTTAGAAAAACGATCGCTTAGTGACAGTGGTGATAGGGGGTGAAAGGGTTACCTGGGGGGCGATCAAGGGGGTTAAACCTTTATTAGATAATATATTGGGGTACCTGACGCTATAAAAACATGCGGCGAACCTAAAAAAAATTACTGGCTGACGATCGGCATCACTGACGCTAAGACAGCGATCAGAAAAATGATCGCTTAGCGACAGTGGTGATAGGGGGTGAAAGGGTTATCTGGGGGGTGATCAGGGGGTTAAACCTTTATTAGGGGGGTTAGGGGGCTACACTGGACCTAAGACTAAACTTTGGTGACACTTTTACAGTCACAAATGTCACTGATTGCAGTGATCACTAAATAAATGGTCACTGCAATCAGTGACACTGTGACTGGGGGCTGGGGGGGGTGATCTGGGGGGTGATCTGGGGTGTCTGGGGGGGCCTGGGGGGGCGATTTATGTCCCTATGTGTCCTGGTGTCAGTGTAGTGTTGTGTGCACTGACCTGATGTCTTCTCTTGTACGGCGCTCTGTATATGTGAGCGCCGCACCAGAGATGACATCACTTCCTCCTGCTCCCTCTGTCTGACACAGACAGAGGGGGCATTTCCATTCGCCGGGAGCGATCGCGAGGGGGTGGCCAGAAACGAATGGCTGCCCCCTCATCCCGGAATGCTCCCGGACACTTAGCCACCGCTCACTGTATAGGAGGGGGGTCCGATTGGACCCCCCAACTATACAAAGGCAATCACGTATGCTCTACGTGATTGTGCCTGTCGGTGCCATTCTGCCGACGTATATATACAGTGAGCGGTCGTTAAGTGGTTAACATGTACAACAGACACAAGCAAAGGATTGCAGGAGAGTCATAGGTGTAGGTGACCATGTCAGTGCCCCTTGTATCTGTACCATCCCTAGATTAAAAGCCCTGTGGCAGCTTGGTACGTCCCATGCAAGTTTCACCCAAATAGTGTAGGTTTCCTTTTACCCTGGGTACCACATGCTATATAATCTAGTCAGCTACTGTATAAGCATTAACACCTACTGTACCTCCTATATAGATTACCAGTAGTTGATATCTATGGTAAATCACTATAATATATATATATAGCAACTCCTCTGCCAAAGGCAAATAAATAAGGAGAAGATTTCCTAATATTTAACTGCCATATGCATCATTGCAAGCTCGAAAGCCTGACCAGTATATATATAAGATTGTTTTCACCCAAAGGTTTACAGGAAAGCCTTACTACCTACCTCCTAAGTGTAGCTGACCATCTCAATCTCCCTTGCATCCCTACTACCCAGATTAGAAGCCCTGTGGCAGCTAAGTAGTTGTCCTGCAATTTCCACTCAACTGGTGTGGTTTTCCTTTCAGCCTGGGTACTTATACCGTGCCTGGCTCCCTTCACGTGTCTACACTGCACCTCTCCTGACATGGGGTCTCCTCACACAGTGGAGAGCTCCTCCTTCTTCACTCTACTGGCCCGCACCTGTCAACTGACTTTTTCCTTCAGTTTCAGCCTCCCGATATGGCATCTGTCTCTCTGTAGCTGAGAACTCAGATGAGAGATCCGCTGTGATTATGGGACAGTCAAAACTAGAAGCGGCGGGCTCCCCCACAGTTGTGGAATGCCGGCTGTCTGCATACCACCAGCAATGCGCCCACTTTACGGGGGCGGCCTCACTGATTAGCCTTCTGGCCCTGTCCGCCCCATAAGACTTCCACTACACTAAAAGTGTAGCGCAAACAAGCGGGAACTCTTATCGTGCTGCCCCCCCCTGCAAAGTGCTGCCCTAGGCCTGGGCCTTGTCGGCCTAAGCCAAGAAACAGTATTGATTAGCACACATCCTCAATACTTGTAGCCAGACATAACCATGAAATGTAAAGAAATGATTGCAAATGATAAATGCAAAAAGATCAAAAGTCAGCTTAATATTTTTAAAAAGGAAATACTAATTTATAAAAATCTGCATGGGATTCTCTTCTTTCATAAAACTACATAATCCTCATTATCCCTATTTATTATTGGCTGGGTCATAGCATTTTTGGATTCTAGCTTATCCCATTTTCATACTCAGTCTTACCAAAGTATGGGGACCCTTCCTGGAAGTGTACTACCAAAAAGGCGATGTGGGCACTAGCCCAGTGATAACCAGCAGGGCCACTATCGGGGGGGGGGGTTGGGGGTTTGTAAGGGGCCCGGAGGTCCCCAGGGCCCCGGATGGCAACCCCCCCTTTTTATTTTATTTTTTATAATTTTTATGAAAGAAAAAAAAAATTTAATAATTTTTTTTACATTTTTTTTGTAAGGGGCCCAGAGGTCCCCAGATGCCTGGAGGTCCCCAGGGCCCCGGATGGCAACCCCCCCCTTTTTTTCTATTCATTTTTTTTCAACAATTCTTGCCTGAAGCTGTGTAAGGGGCCCCAAAATTCCTGATGGCGGCCCTGATAACCAGAATCAGAATTGTTTTATATGGAAAGCTATATGAGTTATGAGCGAGAGGCTTGGAGGCTCTTTCAGTAAACTTGATTAAGATTTACTATTATTGTTGCACTAAAGCTGAACTTAAAGTGATATTAAAGGTTCAAGTTTTTTTTTAAATAACAAACATTGGCGTGTTCTGGGGTCCCACGGCAGCTCTAGATAATCTGAGAAGCTCTCTCCCGAGGGGGTTAACTTGCGGGCACGCTCCTGTGTCATACACTCGGCCCCCACGCCGAGTGCATGACCCGGCCCCACCCCCCGACGTCCGTGTCATTGGATTTGATTGACAGCAGCGGGAGCCAATGGCTGCGCTGCTATCAATCTTTCCAATGAAAAGCCGAGAAGCCGTGGAGAGAGTGACGCGGGATCGCGCCCACGGAAATTCGGGGCTCAGGTAAGTAAAATGGGGGGGCTGGGGGGCCGAACACTGCAAGGTGTTTTTTCACCTTAATGCATATGATGCATTAAGGTGAAAAAACACGAGGGTTTACAAACCCTTTAAGTCAGCTATAAAAGATACAAATTATGGTTGTTCTGTATTCATTAATACATCTTCAGATGCAAGCTCCTCTACAGCAGAACTCAGACTGGGTGAGGGAGATGTAGAACAAAGAGCCAATGCATTGTGATGGAGTGCTCATATGCTAACAAGGAATATGTCAACAGGAGGAGAGAACTGAATGACAGAGAGATGAGCTTATCAGTGTGCTGCTTCTTCTGTCACTGCCCAGTAAAAAGCAGAGGGAGAAGCTAGACCTGTAAGCATTACAGAGCTGCAAAAGATTTACAGGGCCATGCTGTGTGGCAAAGCTGTATACTGTATACCAGTCTAAGGACTGGCTGGACAGAAAAACAAATTCTTTGGCAAGCTCAAGAGCTGTCTACGTATATGAATTTCCTCTGTATATTTATATGTTTGCCTGTAGCTCAGTTTTACCTTGGGAATACTTTGCATGTACATTATATTGCCAAAAGTATTGGGATCCCTGCCTTTACACACACATGAGCTTTAATGGCATCCCAGTCTTCGTCCGTAGGGTTCAATATTGAGTTGGCCCACCCTTTGTAGCTATAACAGCTCTGACTCTTCTGGGAAGGCTGTCCACAAGGTTTAGGAGCGTCTATGGGAATGTTTGACCATTCTTCCTGAAGCATATTTGTGAGGTCAGGCACTAATGTGGATGAGAAGGCCTGGCTCCCAGTCTCCGCTCTAATTCATTCCAAAGGTATTCTATCGGTTTGGGGTCAGAACTGTGCGGGCCAGTGAAGTTCCTCCAGCCCAAACTCGCACATCTATGTCTTTATGGACCTTGCTTTGTGCACGGGTCCAAATCATTTGGTGGAGGTGGTATTATAGTGTGGGGTTGATTTTCAGGGGTTGGGCTTGGCCCCTTAGTTCCAGTGAAGGAAACTCTTACGGCGTCAGCATACCAAGACATTTTGGACAATTTCATGCTTCCAACTTTGTGGGAACAGTTTGGGGATGCCCCCCTCCGGTTCCAACATGACTGCACACCAGTGCACAAAGCAAGGTCCATAAAGATATGGACGAGCGAGTTTGGGGTGAAGGAACTTGACTGACCTGCAACCCGATAGAACACCTTTTGGCTGAATTAGAGCAGAAACTGGGAGCCAGGCCTTCTCATCCAAAATCAGTACCTGGTAGGGATGCACCGAATGGGTTTTTTGGTGCCGAAACCGATACCGAAAATAAATCTTCTTTGATCCCGAAAACCAAAACCGATACCAAAACAGCACCGATACCGAAAGTGACTGTTTTTAAAAAATATTTTTATACAGGAGATGGTCAGAGACTGCGGACATGGTACAGGAGATGGTCAGAGACTGGGGACATGGTACAGGATATGGTCAGAGACTGGAGACATGGTACAGGATATGGTCAGAGACTGAAGACATGGTACAGGAGATGGTCAGAGACTAGAGACATGGTACAGGAGATGGTTAGAGACTGGGGACATGGTACAGGAGATGGTCAGAGACTGGGGACATGGTACAGGAGATGGTAAGAGGCTGGGGACATGGTACAGGAGGTGGTCAGAGACTGGGGACATGGTACAGGAGATGGTCAGAGACTGGGCACACGGTACAGGAGAAGGTCAGAGACTGGGGACACAATACAGGAGGTGGTCAGAGACTGGGGACACGGTACAGGAGATGGTCAGAGACTGGGGACATGGTACAGGAGATGGTCAGAGACTGGGGACATGGTACAGGACATGGTCAGAGACTGGAGACATGGTACAGGAGATGGTCAGAGACTAGAGACATGGTACAGGAGATGGTCAGAGACTGGGGACATGGTACAGGAGATGGTCAGAGACTGGGGACATGGTACAGGAGATGGTAAGAGACTGGGGACATGGTAAAGGAGGTGGTCAGAGACTGGGGACACAATACAGGAGGTGGTCAGAGACTGGGGACACAATACAGGAGGTGGTCAGAGACTGGGGACACAATACAGGAGATAGTCAGAGACTGGGGACACGGTACAGGAGATGGTCAGAGACTGGGGACATGGTACAGGAGGTGGTCAGAGACTGGGGACATGGTACAGGAGATGATCAGAGACTGGGGACATAATACAAGAGATCAATGCAGCCTCACCTGTGCCCATAAGATGCAGCCTCACCTGTGCCCGTCATGTAGCTTGCCAGTACCCGCCATGCAGCTTGCCAGTGCCCACCATGCAGCTTGCCATTGCCCATCATGCAGCTTGCCAGTGCCCGTCATGCAGCCTGCCAGTGCCCGTCATGCAGCCTGCCAGTGCCCGTCATGCAGCCTGCCAGTGCCCGCCATGCAGCCTGCCAGTGCCCGTCATGTAGCATGCCAGTGCCCGTCATGCAGCTTGCCAGTGCCCGCCATGCAGCTTGCCAGTGTCCGTCATGTAGCCTGCCAGTGCCCGCCATGCAGCTTGCCAGTGCCCACCATGTAGCCTGCAAGTTCCCTCCCTCCTCGCGGCGATCTCCGTGTGTCACGGAGCTTAACTACACAGGCCGCAGTAACAATGTCCCGCCGCCTGTTACACGTCACACTGATTCAATGTCCCACCATTGGATCAGTGTGCCGTCTGTCACAGGAGGCTGGACATTGTTACTGCGGCCTGTGTAGTTAAGCTCCGTGACACACGGAGATCACCGCGAGGAGGGAGGGAGGAGAGGACTGTGAGAGACCATTTTTCCACGGCGGGGCTGTGCATGGGCTGAATCGCACACCACACTGTCCCGTACCACAGAAAGACACCCCCGTAATGGGCGGCATCAGGGGTGGGGCCCCGCACAGGCTGAACCCTACGGATGAAGACTGGGATGCCATTAAAGTTCATGTGTGTGTAAAGGCATGTGTCCCAATACTTTTGGCAATATAGTGTATACTATATAGGTGGATGATTCTCTACAAGCATGTACATACAAGTATGTAATGTGAGTAAATGGCCTTAGGATTAATGATAGTTTCAATTCACCAATATGCTTTCTTAATGCTACATATTGGAATGTATTTAAATTAATACAGTTAATGGATGTATTTATTGCATGTGTTTTATATAGAGCCAACGATGTACACAGCTCCCTCAAGGTAGGGTGACCAGACATCCCCGGTTTCCGGGGACAGTCCCCGGATTGAGGACACTGTCCCTGGACCAAGTCTGTCCCCGGTTTTGTCCCCGGATTGGATTCTAACAGGGGCTGGGACAATTTCAAAGACATTCAGTGCAGAATAAAAAAAAAAAATCAGAATTACATACCCCCGCTCTGCCGCTCCTACTAGCTTAGGGGGGGGGGGGATTTTTCATTATCTGTACCCCTTTCTGATGATCATGTGCTGGTCGGAGCTCGGAGCAGAGGGAATATTTCTTCAGTTTCGGGTGCATGCCCGTTCTGGTCCCGCTCGTATGTTCTTCTGCCTTGGCTCAAGTCCCGGCCAGCCGCCTGCCTGCTTATCTCCTTGCCTTCCCTAGCGGAGTGATCTTCCTCAGCTCCCCACCCAGTAGTAGCCAGGGCCCGGAGAGTCAAGCCTCGTACACACGACCGAGTTTCTCGGCAAGAACCAGCAAGAAACTTGCTGGCAGAGCTTTCTTGCCGAGTAAATCGGTCGTGTGTACGCGGCTATCATGTTTCTCGTCAAGAAAACCGACAAGAATCTCGACGAGAAAAATAGAGAACCTGCTCTCTTTTTTCTCGTCGAGATTCTTGTCAGCAGGTTTCTAGACGAGAAAAGTGTGTGTGTGTACACTTACCTGTCCTCCGGGAAGCCCGCGCATGCTCGAAATGACTTTGACGCATGCACGGTAGCTTCCTAGGCATAGGTAGGGTGTAGCAAGATGGCGGCAACGGCATCGAATGTGACGAGCGCACGCTCGTCGTAGTTGATTACGTCACCGCGTTCGCTCCATTCAAAGAACCGCGGGTTCTTTGAATGGATCGTGTGTACACTCGGCCGGGACAAGTTTCTTGTCCAAGAATCTCGTCAAGAAAAACGACGTGTTTTTTCTTGACGAGATTCTCTGCCGTGTGTACGAGGCTTAAGACTTGACAGGCTGTGAGGTGGGCGGCGGCGGTGATGGGCAGAGAGTCGCTGATTTCCGCCATTACTAGTAAAAAAAAAACATGTCCCTAGGTTTCATTTTAAAAATCTGGTCACCTTACCTCAAGGAGCTTCCAATCTAAGGTCCCTATTTCACATGTATACACACATACTAGGGGCAACTTGGAAAGTTGTATTTCCTATAAACCAGTGGTCATCAACCCTGTCCTCAGGGCCACTAAGGGCCATTTCACACAGACGGATCCCGTGATGACCCGTTCCTTAAATATCCGCTTGCTCAGCGGGGATTGCTCCGTTGATCCCCGCTGAGCCGGCAGATGACAGAGCGGTCCCTGCACACTGCACCGCCCTGTCAGTTTTCCGCTCTCCTCTATGGGGGGATCGGATGAATACGGACCATCTGTCCGTGTTCATCCGATCTGCTCTGCAGATGGATGGAAAAATAGGATTTTCTTCCGTCTGCAGAAACAGAGCATAGCAGAGCCTGATGTATAAAAAAGGGGGAACAATCAGCACATACAACCTCTAATATAACCTAAAAATGCCAGCTGAACACAAAAGGTAATCACAAGCCCAAAAGTAATATGTAAATGAATGGTATGTGCAGCGCAATAATAAAACAAAAATGACAGTCCAATCAATAAATGACAGGTAATCAAAAGTCCCAATGGGTATTGATAATCTCCTCATATGAAAGGTAACTCTGCCGACTAGGATGACAATACAATCCTCCCCCACACAAGCAATGTGCTTACCAGATTCGGTGGACCTCTCAATTAAGAGAAGGTCATGCGAGCGTGTATCCACCCTGGGATAATGGGATGTGGCTGCTGCCGCTGTTTCCTTCCAAAAAGTGAAAAGTGAGGGAAATCCGGATAATGTCTCCAAATGAGCGATAAAACTTCCACTGTAGGATGCTAGATGGATCTCCGTAAAGTGCAGGTGCCAAAAAAAGGATAAGGGAGACAATCTAGGTGTACTCCGTTTGTACTTTATTAAAAAAAATTGTATAGTTCTCATATAAAATCAGCGCTGACGCACAATGCATAAAAAGTGAAACAACAAGCTGGATCAGCTATCCAGCAGAGAGATGGCAGCGGGTGACGTCCATGCATAAGCTCCTTCCCCAGGGAAGAGCCTGATGTATGTCCCTTTTTCATCCGTAAACGGATGGATGAAAAAACAGACATACGGTCCGCATGTGTGAAAGGGCCCTTACAGGCCAGGTTTGCAAGATAACGGAAATACATCACAGGTGATAATATCATTTGCTGCTCAATGATTGCAGTATTCTAGTGTAACGGGGTCCCCAAATTTAACCCCGCTATACCTAAATTTAGGGGAAGGTTTGAGCTGTAGTTGGGCTCAGACCACCTCAATTGTTAGGGCATTCTATTTTACACTGCAGGTAGTATACTGGTGTGTAGTTCCCTGTGGCCTGTAGGTGGCACTGCCATAATGGGCCTGGGTTGAACCGCTGGTATAGTGCTGTGCCTTGGATGTCCTCTCTCGGTGGTTGTGTGGTGGGCGTGGTCGGCTTGCTGTTCCCCCCTGGGAGAGGATATAAAAGGGGCAGACGCTGCTTGCGAGGGGTCTTCGGTTCTTTGGTGGTCGGTTCCGGTACGAGCTCAGGGGGCCATCCTGGAGCGTGGTACCTGGCCCTCCTGGCCAGGGGCCCACGCATGCATCAGTCCCAGGCACCTTTAGCCCTGGGGCTGCAGCAACAGCCTTGGGCCCAGCACCTTTAGCTGGGACCCGTGTCCTGGAAGGAGAAATCCCAGGGTGCCTCTGGCATGGGGACCCATTCTGAGATGAGGAGGCTGGGGGAGGACCCTTCTGAAGGACCGGTGAGAAGTTCACGGAGAAAGAAGGGCCTGGTAACTCTCTGGAGGGATTAGATCCATCCAACACTAGAGGATTGGGATTAACGGTTCTGTGGCAGAGAATCTCCTAGTCGCATCTAGAAGGGGAAAACTAAAGAAACGTCCGAGCATCACTTAGGCTGCTAGGATCCGCTTTCATAGGGAACTATCCGGGTGAGCTAAGCCTACTTGAGGAACGAGTAGTGAATTCATAATTTGTCTTGTGCCTGGACTCATATCCAAACTCTTACTGTCCTGTCTTCTATCCACCCTTTTCTATCCATTGACTTTGCATATAAAGAAATAAACTCTACGTTGGAGTTTACTACTGGTGTGGACCTTGGAGTTACTTGGGGATATAAAGACTTGTCCTTACATTCTAAGAGATGGGAACCAACTAAAGGGAGAACCTTGCTGCAGGACCTTAGTTTGTGACACCGCTCAACCTCTTCACACAAGAGGGTACGGGCACATAGCATGGTGTGTCTTTCCTGCAAGTGAGCCAAAGGCCGGTAAAAGAGCACCCATGTGCTACACTAGTCTGCATCTCCCCAAGGTAATACATAAAATCTGGCCTGTTAGTGGGCCCTGAGGACAGGGTTGATAATCACTGCTATAGAGCCAAAGGGGAAATTTACTAAAACGGGTGCACACAGAAACTGGTACAGATCTGTATAGTAACCAATCAGCTTCTATGCTGACAACAATAAAACCTGGAAGCTGATTGGTTACTATGCACAGCTGCAGATTCTCCATGCACCTGTTTTAACAATTCTCCTCCATAGTTTCCATATTTTGCATTGATGAGGACTAGCAAGTTTGATAGAAGCAGTATTTGGTAATAAATCATAAAGGAATGATTTGCATGGCTCCAGGCACTATCTTTAAATGAGAAATAACCATTTTAGATATATGATGGAAACTGGGGCAAGTAAATACCTTCTAGTTTAAGAAGACAGTGTTATAGTTAAGGGTAATGGGATTTAAAAAAAAAAAAATGAAAGAAAGGAGAAACCAAAGTGTCCTTTTCTGCAACATTTTAAGTAGCATAATAACTTATTTTCCAAGCAGGAACCTTTCTGCACAAGGAAGACGTGCCGCTGAGATGTGGAGATCTTGAAGGGCATCATTATATTATATTTTCTGTCTCATAGAAATATAGATGGAGCATACAGAGCTGCCCCTACCTAACAATGCCAGGTGTGCACGGATGTTATTTTTCACAATGCTGCTTCCCGGGGGAAGAAAATATAGGGGAATCAGGTAATTAAGAAGTTGCATGTGCTGCACATCAGGGCAAGCTGGCGTGTTTGAAGCTATGGCTGGGAATTTGAAGGACAGCTCTGTGAGCAGGTGATGTGTGCACATATCTCACACCATGCCAAATAAACCCTTGTTGCTAAGGTCTCTGAGACAAAAGGATCAAAGTCAGGTAAATAATGAAAAACATTGATGACGCTTACAATATGGTGGAGGTCTCTAGGCTGTAAATGTGTCAATATTATTCAGTAGAAAGTGTGAGTATGTATATGTGTGCAAGTGGATGATTCCATGTACCATGTACGCAAGGAGACACCATTGATAGAAAATACATGGATGGAATCATTTCCATTTAACTAGTCTCAAGTTTTTGTGTTCTTTCTTTAAAATAATTAATCTGTTCGCAAAATAAAAAATACACAGTGTATATATGATACAATTCTATAGGGTCTGCGCCCTGTTTTCAAATACAACAGATGAGAGTGATTTACAAGCACTGCATCCATTCAAAAAGCATTAATAATGATGTGAAAATGTAGATCAATAATATCAATTAAATCAGATGACATTTGCTTGAATTCATAATGAAGCTGGGCGTCCAGATAGACAACTACTGGGAAAGAGGTAAAAGCCACATGAGTCACCAGTCCCCAAAAGACTTAGTGATCATAACAAAAAACAGGCTTCATCTTCTCTACTTAAAGCATTTCTAAACCCAAGAACAAAAATATAATATACTGAAGCTTGACAATCCTTAGCTGTTATAGAGGTTATAGCTCCTGTAAGGTTTATGTCTACCATCTTTGTCCCTTTGGTGAAATTTCCCTTCATTTTCTGTCCCATAGCTAAACAGGAAGTGAGAATAAATCCATGCAAATTAAGAGAATCTCTTCGCTACCCCCAGGTCACCAGAACTAGTGTCCCCATTGTAATATTTTCCTTATATTACTTTTCTGAGGTCAACCCAAAATTTGGGATTTTGTTTAACTTTCACTTTCAATGATAACAGTACAAATAGAGAGGGTGAATCTCGGGGGGAACGAGTATAAAAATTGACAGGTGTTCTAATCCATCTCCCCTCTATCCAAAACGAACAAAGTAGTTTTTTTATTCGTATAAAAAGAAAAAAATATTTTTATACATCTTTCACATTGTCTTTTAATCCACCACCCCAACATTTAACATGCACACATTTGTTTATATAATGCACTACAGTTCATTTTTCCCCTATCCATCAAAAGTAATGTACCATTTTTTATTTATTCACTATACATCATTCCAAGAAGCAAAAAAGAAGAAAAGATTCCTGGAATCCTAGAAAAAGAAGACCCCCTTAACCCTAATTCTGCATCACACCCTTCCCTTGTCTACTAATCCAGCATTCCCATATTTTTGGGAACATTTTGGCATTTCCCCTTTTGTTATACACAAATCTTTCCTTTCTTATTGTTTTATTAACCTCATCCTCGCATTCTACACGGGTTGGTGGATTTGACGCCAGCCACTTCCTTGCTATCAGTTTCCGTGTCAAAAAAAGGCATTTAATCATTGCTATTTGTCTACCCATATATTGTTATCCTCTTCCATACAGCCCAATAGGCATATCTTAGTGTCAAGAATTATTCCAAATACTTTATTTATTTTTCCAATAACTTCTAGACATGTGCATTTGTTTTCGTCCGAATGCATTTTCGTCCGAATTTAGGGGATTTTCGCGTTCGTTTTAACAAACGAGAACAAATGAGTCTGAAATCCGAAAGATCCGACGTAAAAATGCTTTATTTTTGTTTTGTTGCGACAACAGTTCGATATAGATAGAAGATTCGACATCACGGCGACAATAGCAATCTCTGTCTATCGAACCTGCGGTTCAATGTGCCTATCCTAACTCTATTAGTCAGAGATTATTCGACATAGAGAGAAAAGATTTGACATTATAGAGACATGAAGATTCGACGAAGCAGCTAAAAATATACGATCGCTGTGAGCAAACATTTATAGTCAAATGCTCCGCCAATAGGCTATAGAAGAATTCTAATGTTGGTTGACTAGTAATAATAATTAATAAATATAATTATTACTAATCATACAACGTTAGAATTCTACTATAGCTTGTGGGCGGAGCATTCGACCGGAAATGTATGATTGTGGCGTCGTACAGTTTAGCTGCTTCGTCGAATCTTCTTAGAACCACAGACAGACACCATAAGCTTTCAATGACAGATTCAACCTTAATTAATTCGGATTTTCGGACTAATGCATTTTTTATCGAAACAAAATAAATAAAAACGAGTTCCGGAAGTGACAAAATAATTGTATTTTTCGGACGAAAACGAAATTCCGAAACAAAATATTTCAGTGTGCACATGTCTAATAACTTCACTTCAATATCTTTTTAACTTAGGGCACCTCCACATCATGTGAACTGAGCACAGGGCTGGACTGGGACAAAAATTTGGTCCTGGACTTCATCCAGACCGGCACACTTTGACAGGTCTCTCCCATGGCGGCCACCGATCCCCCGCATGCTGCTCTGGTCCCCCATGTGCTCTGCTGGTCCCCCACCTGCTCCTTTGGTCCTCCATGTGCTCTGCTGGTCCCCCATGCTCCTCTATCCCCTCCCATGCTGCTCTGGTCCCTGTGCTCCTCTATTCCCCCCCCATGCTGCTCTGGTCCCCCGTACTCCTCTATTCCCCCCCATGCTGCACTGGTCCCCCGTGCTCCTATATTCCCTCCCCCCTTTGCTGCTCTGGTCCCCCATGCTCTATCCCCCCCTCCATGCTGCTCTGGTCCCCCATGCGACTCTATTCCTCCCCCATGATGCTCTGGTCCCCCATGTGCCTCTATCCCCCCTCCATGAAGCTCTGGTCCCCCAATGCGCCTCTATCCCCCCCATAATTCTCTGGTCCCCCATGCGCCTCTATCCCCCCCATGATGCTCTGGTCCCCCATGCGCCTCTATTCCCTCCCCTTTTGCTGCTCTGGTCCCCCATGCTCTACCCCCCCTCCATGCTGCTCTGGTCCCCCATACGACTCTATTCCCCCCCATGATGCTCTGGTCCCCCATGTGCCTCTATCCCCCCTCCATGAAGCTCTGGTCCCCCAATGCGCCTCTATCCCCCCCATGATGCTCTGGTCCCCCATGCACCTCTATCCCCCCCATGATGCTTTGGTCCCCCATGCGCCTCTATCCCTCCATAATTCTCTGTTCCCCGTGCGCCTCTATCCCCCCCATGATGCTCTGGTCCCCCATGCGCCTCTATCTCCCCGTGATGCTCTGGTCCCCCATGCACCTCTATCCCCCCCCATGATGCTCTGGTCCCCCGCAGCGCTCACCTCCTCTCCCTGGCTAGTTAACTTCAGCGTGACTGAATACAGACATGCTCCTCGGGAGTCGCACTGAGAAGCTCATCATACGATCCGAAACTTAGGACGGCGGCCACACACAACTGTGACATAAGCTTCCTCGGCACTCGTTCTCCTGGTCTTTCCTTCCCCCACTCTCCAACCTGTCTGCTGCCGCGGAGAATCTATATGTAGAGCGGGGTAAGGAAAGACCAGGAGAACGAGTGCCAAGGAAGCTTATGTCACAGCTGTGTGTGTCCGCCGTCCTTCCGAATCGTATGATGAGCTTTTCAGTGCGACTCCCGAGGAGCATGTCTGCATTCAGTCACGCTGAAGTTAACTAGTCAGTGAGAGGAGGTGAGCACTGCGGGGAGGAAGAGGAGGTGAACGCTGCGGGGAGGGAGAGGAGGTGAACGCTGTGGGAAGGGAGAGGAGGTGAGCGAGAGACAGAGGAGTGGAGGGGGGCGGCGGTCCGCTGTCACTGAAGCCGGCCCACTGAGCCATTGGCCCACCGGGAAACTCCCAGTAGTCCCAATGGCCAGTCCATCCCTGTGCTGGTTAACTAGCCAGGGAGAGAAGGTGAGCGCTGCGGGGAGGGAGAGGAGGTGAATGCGTGAACGCTGCAGGGAGGGAGAGGAGGTAAGCGCTGCGGGGAGGGAGAGACAGAGGAGCGGAGGGGGGCGGCGGTCCGCTGTCACTAAAGCTGGCTCACTGAGCCATCGGCCCATCGGAAAACTCCGGGTAGTCCCGATGGCCAGTCTATCCCTGACTGCGCAAGATAAATGAGACCGCATCTCTCCCTGTCCTTACTCTTTTCTACATTAGATAGTTCCTGCAGATCTCATTCACATAGCAACGGGAGATCTGAAGTTTTTCTAGTGACTACAAAGAATGTCTCCACCTGTCACACTTGTGTTGCTTCTCACTAGGCAAGGGAGTATCCCAGTCTATGTTCTCAGTAGATAACTGTCTTAGTAAAATCTTACCTTGAATGGTAACTGGAGCAAGGAAACCCATTGGGTCATAGATGCTATTCACCACCGACAGGACTCCTCTCTTAGTGAAGGGTTTGTCAAAAGTTGACACTTGGAAGGTGAATGTGTCTTGTTTGATGTTCCACAACAAACCCAGACTTCGCTGTACAGGAGGCACATCTGTACCTAAATCAAGGTTTTTTAGACTAGTGGCATAGTCCTCAGAGTGAAAAGCATTCATAAGTTCCTGGCTGTTGTATATAATCTTGTGCAGTTTGAGGTTTGCTACAGACAGCATCTCCTTTGTTCTGGTGAGAAGATCAATTGCTTCTTTAGCAGTTGGAAAAGACTTGAGTGCGTCGTCAACGTAGAAATTTCTTTCAACAAATTGACGAGCATCAGATCCATATTCTTTTTCTCCAGTCTGAGCTTTTCTTCTTAGCCCATAAGTTGCCACTGCTGGGGAAGGACTGTTACCGAAGACATATACCTTCATGCGATAATCTATAACTTCCTTGTTGATGTCATTATCCTTGTGCCATAGAAACCTGAGGTAGTTTCTGTTGTCTTCTCTGACGATGAAGCTGTGAAACATCTGTTGAATGTCGGCCATTACTGCTACAGGCTCTTGTCTGAAACAAACGAATCAAGACTCCTATTAGACTGTTGTTCAAGTTGGGTCCCGTAAGGAGCATGTTGTTAAGAGAAACACCTTCATGCTGTACACTGGAATCAAAGACAACTCTGATTTGGTCTGGTTTGCGTGGGTGATACATGCCGAAGGATGGAAGGGAAGGTACCAGCACACTTCTCCCTCCTTTAGTGGGGGTGCAGGCTCTGCATGATCTCTGTCAAATATATTTTGCATAAAGTCCACAAAGTGCTTTTGCATTTCTGGTTTCCTGCTTAGGTTTCGCTTTAAGGAGGAGAATCTACTGATAGCCTGCTGCAAGTTGTTGGGCAATCTCTCTCTTGGGAGACGAAAATGTAGGGGTGCTACCCAGTTATTGAAGTCATCTTGAAAGAACTCATTGTCTATTACCTTGATGAATTCTTTGTCTTCCATTGAAGGAGCCAGTATGTCATCTTCACTGGTTGCATTAAACACGGTAGAGCCGAAGTCGTCATCGTGGCAGGAGAAAGGGCTTGTGTTACCTGAGATAACATGTTGCCATTCGTGGCTGGCTATCTTCTCTTTCACCCAGTAGTGATGTGGGTTGATCAAAGTAAGGGTTTCGGCCATTTGGCAGAACATTTGTCTTGAATAACGAAATGTTGGTGGGTCTCTTCATTTTGCCTATACAGACATTGCCTATGATGTCCCACCCTAGATCCGTGCGCTGGGCAAATGGGGCATCTGGGGGTCCACTGACTTGTCTGTGTACCTTGTGAACTCTTAGAATGTCTCTTCCTAACAGAAGAAGAATATGGGCATCTTTGTCAAGCCGCAGTATCTCATTTGCTATTACCTTTAGGTGAGGGTGATGGAAAGCAGCAGCTGGAGTAGGAATTTCATCCCTGTTAGCAGGTATCTGATTGCACTCAACAAGTGTAGATAGGGGTAATTGCAGGGGAGGGCTGACGGCCTTAGGCCTGGGGGGCAAGTCCAGTCAAGTGGCCCATTGAACCGCCGAATCAGCTCACCATCCATGGCCCACCTGGTTTTTCAATGCAGCCTCACCAGTGCCCATCATTGCAGCCTGATCACTGGGGCAGGTTACATGGTGTGTATGGGGGGGAGATGGGGGTTCAGCTAGGGGTGTCAGGGTCTCTCACCTCAGTGATCTCAGCTCAGCAGGTCCTTGCACGCCACGGTTTCCTGGGGGGGGGGTAACGCTCCTGATCCTGGGGTCAAGTTGCAGCCATCGCCCAGCCCTGCGTCCCGACTCCCTGGCATGCCCTGCCTCTGCCTGCTTCCAAGAATCCGTTGTAGTTTCCTCTGCGCTGCTGTGTTTTCCACCCACCAGAAGCTTGAGTGCGGACTACAACTCTCGGAATGCAACAGCTAGTGGTCGGCCGCCATGACCATGCCCCCGGCCCGACTTCCTAGACCAGAATAAAAAAGAAAATAGTAGCGGTCAGCGGCTGCCAGCCATTTTGAACATAAGTTAGGGTGGCCTGGGAGGCAATTGCCACCCTGCCCCCTGGCCCAGCCCTCACCTGGGTAATTGCAAGTTACCTTTGAGAGAAGATACCATGAGTCCATGAGCCCTTCTTCCAGAAACCTTTATAGTTCCACTACAGGTACCCAAGTTGTAAGAATGAGCTTTGCCTTTTTATTTTAAATAGATTGAACAGTTCTGATTTTGCAAGTGATCTATTGCTCTGATCTTCTAAGATAGCATATGCCTTTAGAGTCTTTTCTGGTTGATCCTTGTGGTATATGTTCACCAAGCATATCTTAGCACAGGACTTACCACAGCGGTCTTCTCCACAAACTTCAATGCAGGATGAAGAAATGATGGTAGAATTAGGCACTTGGTCTGTATTCTCCCCACCATGCGTTAACCTGGGAGGAGAGTTGGCAGGTTGTGCAGAGCTGGGCACAAGCGGATGGAGGGCTTGCACATGTTCTTCAGAGCCACACTCTATGCACTTGATTGACACATTACAGTCCCTTGCAAAATGTTCTGTAGAAGCACAGCACCTGAAACATACCCAAAATATCTTTAAAAGCTATTTACGCTCTTCAAGAGGCTTTTTCCTAAAGCCGATACATTTTTTGAGGGGGTGTGGCTTCTTGTGTATGGGACACTCTCTGTTAGGGTTTTCAATCTTCCTACTCTGTTTGTTCGTGGCCACAACTGTGGTAGGAGTGGGAAGGATGTCAGTCTTTTTCACAGATACTGGGCCTCTATGGTTTCTATAGTTGCCCTGAAGACTGGTACTCTTAGGAAAGGGTGAGAAGAGGCTGTACTCACCGTAGGAAAAACTTTGATCATTCTTGGTCTCTGCAATTTTCCTGATGAATTCACAGAAGAAAGAGAATGGAGGGAAGGAAACCTTGTTCTCTCTTTTGTATGATGACCCTAGTGCAGTCCATTTCTCTTGCAAACCATACGGGAGCTTGGAGACAATTGGGTTTACCCCTCTTGGAGTGTCAAGGTAACTGAGTCCAGGTAGTTTTGGGTCTGTCTTGGCTAGCTGAAGCTCAAGGAGAAGGTCACTCAGTCTCTGGAACTCCTTGTTGTCCTTACCGGATATCTTTGGGAAAGTTTCCAGACGCATGAACAAAGCATTTTCTATAGCTTCTGGACTGCCATAACTTTGCTCTAGTCGCTCCCATGCAGCTGTGAGGCCTGCAGTAGGATTGTCCATGAAAACCGATCTTAATGGCTTAACACGTGCAGCAGATAGAGGACCAAGCCATTTGATCAGCAGATCCAATTCTTGATATCATTTTGTTTGACTCCAATGCAATCTACTGCCTTGATCGGTGCATGACGTAATAATCATCTCCAACTCGATCGGGAGTTTTTCTTATGCACATAATGCTTACCGTCTGGATATGGTTAAGAGTGCGTTGTGGGCTCTTTTTCCTCATTTCCAAAATGGCGGAATGCGGCTTTGACCTCTATATTCCACGCTGAGGTTTGGCCATAAAAGGTGGTGTGTCTGCACGTCGCCCTACCCCCATTGATGACGTCCAATTAGTGACGAAACGCATCTGGGAGCAACGTGCAGACGTCGCCACGCTACTGAGGGAAGGGTGATTGTGTGTTTGCCGCCCGGCGAATTTTTTATGCTCAACAAAACGCTGCTTGATGTAAGTGTTTTTAACAGTTTTTTTGGAATAAATTTTTGTACGTACTACTCTATGGTCTGTGTTCTCTTCCTACAACTGTTCCGGGGTCGTTGTCACATGATCGAGAGGAACGGGGGAAAGAGACGGGGTGTGCATTTGGAGTTTCCCAGTCCATTCATTCA
Source organism: Rana muscosa (assembly GCA_029206835.1). Lineage (NCBI taxonomy): Eukaryota > Metazoa > Chordata > Amphibia > Anura > Ranidae > Rana > Rana muscosa. The sequence goes on from JARGYO010005626.1 coordinate 34,278,792, forward strand.
AACCAAAGGCCGCAGCTGGGTCAGAGCTGACTGCATATCGGGGGCTTATTTCTGGTAAGCCGCCAATTCGTGTGGTGGAGGGCACTGTTGGTCTGAGTATCACGCGGTGGTGTTGGCTTTCTACATATGCTTTCTAGTAATTTTGGAGACTGATAAGTTGGATCTGGGACTCACGGCACATAGACTGTCACATCTCCCTTGTGATCTGTTTAAAGGCTAATAATAGGTTCATTCATAATTTCCACAACCAGCCTCTGGACATTTTCATCAACAATATTCTTTATAATTAGTTTATTGGTGTGGGATAATTGTTTGCTCTTATTTAATTATTCGTATATGGTGAAGCAATAATGTAGAATGGTCTCATATATGTGATTATTTTTCATGACACACATGATTTATATTTTCACCTGTTTCTCATATTACGATTAAATTTGGAAGGTGATATCCTTTTGTTTGGTACAACATGGATTCATCATCTGAGTTCTAGCCAGTGTTGGTGCTGTTTAGTGTTTATGGTGTGATTGCTTGACACAACTCAGCCCCTGTACACCTTTTTAATTTTTATTTTTAATTTTTTTATTTTTTTTTATTTTCATTTTCTTGGCGCAATCTTTTTTGTTCGAGTTCTTTTGTGTTTATACCACCATTTTTGCTGCCTTATTTCAATTTTATTTTAGTTTATATATTCATTAGCACAGTTTTTATTTTTTTCAATTCTTGAGCAGCTGTAATGCCAAGATCACTAATTGCAGTTCTGAAAGCACATTTTCAACTTCTGTAGTTCTCAGGTTGGTCATCAAAACTTGTAAAACCAGTCTTTGTGAGTAGACATGTGCAATTCGTTTAGTTTCTAATTAGTTTTTCACGAATTTAGAGAAATTCGTTAATTCCGAATTTTCCGAATTTTTCAATTTCCGAATTTTCGGATTTACGAATTTTCGAATTTACGAATTTTTCAATTTACGAATTTTCGGATTTCCAAATTTTTCAATTTACAAATTTTTGGACTTTCGGATTTTTGAAATTTAGAAATTCTGAATTTTCGAATTTCCGAATTTCGGATTTTCGAATTTTCGAATTTCCGAAATTTGGAATTTCCGAAATTCGATTTTTCGAATTTCCGAATTTCGGAAATTCAGAATTTTGAAAATTCGAAAATTCGAAATTTCCAAAATTCGAGATTCGAAAATTCGAAATTGCAAAATTCAAAAATCTAAAATTCGAAAATGGGAAATTTGGAAAGTTGAATTTCCGAATTTTGAATTTTTCGAATTTCCGAATTTCTGAAAATCGGAAATTTGTTTTCATTGTTTTTTTGCATTTTTCGGAAATTCGAAAAATTTGTTTTTTTTTCGTTTTCATTTTATTCGTTTTTTTGGAAATTCGTAAATACGTAATTCGAAATTCGGAAATTGGGAATTCCGAATTCCGAATTTCCCGAATTTCCGAAACAAGCAAAAAAAACGAAAACAACAAATTTTTCGAATTTTCCGAATTTCCGAATGTACCTCACAAACTCTGCTGTCTCAGTTGTCTCCACCTTTATGCGAGATGCTGTTGGCTGAATGGTGCTGATTACGTTATCTTTGACATTGTTGTTAAAGGACACATGGAAATATGGTGCAGCGGATGCATCCAGGTGAGTTGCTTGCTTGAAGTCAGTAGTTCCAATGGTTCGTTGGTTCAAGGCTGTACCGATGACCGGAAATTGATGACTTGCTTGAAGCTTGCTCTGATGCTCTTTGACGTATGAAGGAAGGCTAGGTAGGCAGGTAGGAAATGCAGTGGAGTGATTTTGTGTGCAGGAAGTTGCTGGAACCTCTTTAACTTGAATCTGTGAAGGAGTCTCTATGTAGTCAGGAGCATTGGAGACGATAGAGTGTGCACTGCAGTGGCTTAGGACATGGTCTTTAGTGCGTTGGGTCTTCCATGTCTGCTATGTTTAGGTTGATGCTTTCTTTCTCACTTGCACCTTCGTGTGCACTATAGCTTGCTGTAGGACCCATAGCTGCATCATGTTTACACTGTTCGTTTAAGGTTTCTATTGTTGCTCTTTGACGTGCTGACTGCGCTTCCGACTCTGCTCTCTGAGCTTCCAACTGTCTCTTTCTAGATTAAAAGCGTTGACGCTCTTTAATTGCACCAGTGAATCTTCTGAATTCATGTTTTGTAAGACATTAGTGAATTTGTTACTGGCAGAAAGTTGTTTAATGGCGCCCTCTAGTGTCAGTAGTTCTACATGGAAGGTATACAGGGCTAATGACAGAGAGGCAGGAAGTGGAGGAGAATATAAGGAACTACAGTGGGAGAGAGTGTTCAGCTGGACAGAAGGGGACAGATCTTAAAGATACAGAGCCAGAATACATCACATAGTGTAACACAACACCGCCTGTCTCACTTCTTCCAAAACTATAGGGGCATCCAGTGCCTCTGTCTTCCTCAGTGAGGTAAGGGATCTTCAGGTCCCTAAAAAAATTCCCACATCTCCCCCTCTACCTCCCCACTTTGGGCATAGTATGTTTGTAGATATTTTCAAATCTCGGGGCCATATGTTGTTATTCTGCCCCATCTGTTCTAATGGTGGATATAACAGTAGTAGTTGTATTTACCTTTGCTAATCAAGCCAGTAAATATCCTGCACTCTCTCCCTCTACATAGTAATGCTGTCTCTGGAACATCAACTTATTCTCTGCTTTTGTAAGAAGTAAGTCCTTATATTCTTGTAGTATTTTGACCCAATCCTGAAACGCCTCAGGGGTTGATCTCTCTACATATTACCGTTCTGCTTCTACAACCTTGTTTCCAATAAGTTTTTCCCACTCTCTAGTCTGTCTTTTTACTCATGCTACCTGTTGTATTAATGTTCCCCTAAAAAATGCCTTAAGGGCATCCCAGGCCACCCCAGATAGTGCCGTTCCAACATTTAATCCTCATAATTCCTCTAGGGATGATGTCACTCGCTCTTTTCCCCCTATCTCTAGCCAATATGGGCTTTTTTTCCCATTCCCCTTTACAATACTTCTCCCCCTGACTCAGTGACACAGCCTTTAGTTATACTTATTTTCTTCTACATAATTAAGCTAGAGGCATTTTTTAGTTCACAAAAGTGCAACGGGTAGGTGTGCAGCACAGTGAGAAAGCACAGGAAGATATCAGCTTACATGACTGTACAGCCAACTACCTTGTTTATTAACCCCTTAACGACCGCTCACTGTATATATACGTCGGCAGAATGGCACGAACAGGCCCAATCACGTACCTGTATGTGACTGCCTTCATATAGTTGGGGGGTCCCATCGGACCCCCCTTCTATACAGTGAGCGGTGATTATAATTCCGGGAGCGATCCGTGATGAGGGGGCGGCTATTCGTTTCCGGCCACCCCCTCGCGATCGCTCCCGGCGAATGAGAATCTTCCTCTGCCTGTGTAATGTTTACACAGGCAGGAGGAAGTGATGTCATCTCTCCTGCGGCGCTCACATATACCGAGCGCCGTGGAGAGAAGACATACAGGTTATTGCACTAAACAGCACACTGACACCAGCACACATAGGCACACGATCGAACCCCCAGGCCCCCCCAGACACCCCCAGATCACCCCCCAGCCCCCAGTCACAGTGTCACTGATTGCAGTGACCATTTATTTACTGATCACTGCAATCAGTGACATTTGTGACTGTAAAAGTGTCAGGGCAGTTAGTTTTAGGTCCAGTGTAGCCCCCTAACCCCCCTAATAAAGGTTTAACCCCTTGATCGCCCCCCAGGTAACCCTTTCACCCCCTAGCACCACTGTCACTAAGCGATCGTTTTTCTGATCGCTGTCTTAGTGTCAGTGGTGCCGATAGGTAGCCAGTTATTTTTTTTACGTTCGCCGCAGGTTTTTATAGCGCCAGGTACCCCCATATATTACCTAATAAAGGTTTAACCCCTTGATCGCCCCCCCAGGTAACCCTTTCACCCCCTTTTGCCAGTGTCACTAAGCGATCGTTTTTCTGATCGCTGTCTTAGTGTCGGTGGTGCCGATAGGTAGCCAGTTATTTTTTTTTTACGTTCGCCGCAGGTTTTTATAGCGTCAGGTACCCCCATATATTACCTAATAAATGTTTAACCCCTTGATCGCCCCCCAGGTAACCCTTTCACCCCCTTTTGCCAGTGTTACTAAGCGATCGTTTTTCTGATCGCTGTATTAGTGTCGGTGGTGCCGATAGGTAGCCAGTTATTTTTTTTAGGTTCGCCGCAGGTTTTTATAGCGTCAGGTACCCCCATATATTACCTAATAAAGGTTTAACCCCTTGATCGCCCCCCCAGGTAACCCTTTCACCCGTGTCACTAAGCGATCGTTTATATGATCGCTGTATTAGTTATGCTGGTGCCGCTAGGTAGTCAGTTATTTTTTTTCGGTTCGCCACAGGTTTTTATAGCGTCAGGTACCCCCATATATTATCTAATAAAGGTTTTAACCCCCTAATTGCCCCTAGTTAACCCTTTCACCAGTGATCACCGTATAAGTGTTACTGGTGACACTGGTTAGCCAGTTAGTTTTTTTGTTATTTAGGTTCCCCGTCACGTTTTTATATAGCGTCAGGTACCCCCATATATTACCTAATAAAGGTTTAACCCCCTGATTGCCCCTAGTTAACCCTTTCACCAGTGATCACCATATAAGTGTTATGGGTGACGCTGGTTAGTTAGTTTGCTTTTTATAGTGTCGGGGAACCCGCCGTATATAACCCAATAAAGGTTTAACCCCCTGATCGCCCGGCGGGTGATATCAATTAGGTTTTAGCGTCAGAGAGGGTCTGCGTCACACCCCAGGCAGCGTCAGGTTAGTGCCAGTAACGCTAACACCAACGCGTGAAGCATACACCCCCCTTAGTGGTATAGTATCTGAACAGATCAATATCTGATCTGATCAGATCTATACTAGCGTCCCCAGCAGTTTAGGGTTCCCAAAAACGCAGTGTTAGTGGGATCAGCCCAGATACCTGCTAGCACCTGCGTTTTGCCCCTCAGTCCAGCCCAGGCCACCCAAGTGCAGTATCGATCGATCACTGTCACTTACAAAACACAACACACATAACTGCAGCGTTCGCAGAGACAGGCCTGATCCCTGCGACTCCAGTGCTGTAGGAGGTGATTTCACCACCACAGTTAAAAAAAAAAAAACATATATGCCGAAGCATTGGGGCAGCAGGGGCGGAGGAGCGATTTTGCTCCTAATGCCGCGTACATACGGTCAAAATTCCGACAGAGGCTTGCCCGTGGAAAAGTCCGACCGTGTGTACGCGGCATAACTTTTGCGGGAAGATGCCCGCATGCTTCGGCATATATAAATGGTGCATGTATGCCCATCATTAGAAGTGGGTGGATGAAGGGAGGTATTCTAATGGTGGGCATACCCACCGATCAATCTCTTTTTTTCATTCAGCCAACAGGCTGCATGAAAAAAAAGATTACAATACATGTCCAACAAGGACCAGCAACGTACTGGTATGTTGCTGGACTTTGAATGGTTATACCAGATTGATGCCTGCGGGTTTAGGTATCATCTTGGTATCATTCTTTTCAGCCAGCGGCCGGCTTTCATGTAAAAGCAATCCTAGCGGCTAATTAGCCTCTGGACTGCTTTTACAAGCAGTGGGATGAAATGTCCCCCCCCCAGATATAAAAAGCGCCATTGGGAAATTGGGAAAGCATTTTATCACACCGATTTTGGTGTGGTCAGATGCTTTGAGGGCAGAGGAAAGATCTAGGGTCTAATAGACCCCAGTTTTTTCAAAAAAAGAGTACCTGTCACTACCTATTGCTATCAAAGGGGATATTTACATTCCCTGAGATAACAATAAAAATGATAAAAAAAATAAAATTTGGAAGGAACAATTTAAAAATAAAATAAAAAAGCAAAATTAATAATAAAAAAAAAAGCACCCCTGTCCCGCCCTGCTCTTGCGCAATGGCGAACGCAAGCGTCGGTCTGGCGTCATATGTAAACAGCAATTGCATCATGCATGTGAGGTATCACCACGAAGGTCAGATCGAGGGCAGTCCTTTTTAGAAGTAGACCTCTGTAAATCTAACGTGGTAACCTGTAAAGGCTTTTAAAAATGTATGTAGTTTGTCGCCACTGCGCGTTTGTGCGAAATTTTAAAGCATGTCATGTTTGGTATCTATGTACTCGGCCTAAGATCATCTTTTTTATTTCGTCAAACATTTGGGCAATATAGTGTGTTTTAGTGCATTAAAATGAAAAAAAGTGTATTTTTTCCCCAAAAAATGCGTTTGAAAAATCGCTGCTCAAATACTGTGTAGAAAAAAAAAATGCAACACCCACCATTTTAATTTGTAGGGTCTTTGCTTTAAAAAAATATGTAATGTTTGGGGGTTCAACATAATTTTCTTGCAAAAAAAAAAAATGTTTTCATGTAAACAAAAAGTGTCAGAAAGGGCTTTGTCTTCAAGTGGTTAGAAGAGTGGATGTAAGCTTCCTAATGTTGTGTATAAAATGCCAGGACAGTTCGAAACCCCCCCAAATGACCCCATTTTGGAAAGTAGACACCCCAAGCTATATACTGAGAGGCATGTCGAGTCCATGGAATATTTTATATGTTGACACAAGTTGCGGAAAAAAGACAATTTATTTATTTATTTATTTATTTTTTGCACAAAGTTGTCATTAAATGATATATTGCTCAAACATGCCATGGGCAAATCAAAAATTTACACCCTTAGAAAGCCTGAAGGCGGTGCTTGGTTCCCGTACGTGGCTAGGCTCCCAAAATGTCCCACACATGTGGTATCCCTGTACTCAGGAGAAGCAGCAAAATGTATTTTGGGGTGCAATTCCACATATAACCATGGCATGTGTGAGCAATATATCATTTAGTGACAACTTTTTGTAATTTTTTATTTTTTTTGTCATTATTCAATCACTTGGGACAAAAAAAAAAATATTCAATGGGCTCAACGTGCCTCTCAGCAATTTCCTTGGGCTGTCTACTTTCTAAAATGGGGTCATTTGGGGGGGTTTTGTACTGCCCTGCCATTTTAGAACCTCAAGAAATGAGATAGGCAGTCATAAATTTAAAGCTGTGTAAATTCCAGAAAATGTACCCTAGTTTGTAGACGCTATAACTTTTGCGCAAACCAATAAATATACGCTTATTGACATTTTTTTTACTAAAGACATGTGGCTGAATACATTTTGGCCTAAATGTATAACTAAAATTGAGTTTATTCGATTTTTCTTATAACAGAAATTAGAAAATATAATTTTTTTTCAAAATTTTCAGTCTTTTTCCGTTTATATCGCAGAAAAAAAAAATCGCAGATTCAATCAAATACCATTAAAAGAAAGCTCTATTTGTGGGAAGAAAAGGACGCAAATTTCGTTTGGGTACAACATTGCATGTCCGCGCAATTTCCAGTTAAAGCAGCGCAGTGCCAAATTGTGAAAACACCTCTGGTCATTAAGCTGCGTAATGGTCCGGGGCTTAAGTGGTTAAGGGTTGATTTACAATACATGCAATAAATTCATTTAAAACAGTTTTTAATGCGTTTTTGTATTTTCTACATGTGTTCTGAATTTATTTTTGTATATTATTTTGTGCCCTGTGTTTTTAAATAATCTCTCACGCTGAAATGCAAGTTGACGAGAATTGGCCCAAATAAAGATAAGCATGTCAATGCATTTAACCTGTGTTGTGAAAAAAAGAAAAAAAAAAAGCACAGAAATAGAGATGGTATGATTAAAGCCTAAATGTACTCACCGAAACAAGATGACTGGACCTGGAGACAATTTTTACAAAACACCAGGAGGTAGATCAATCAGACCAGCCCTCTTATTAACTTTGTTGCTCTTCTCTGGACTCTTTCCAGTTCTAGTACACCCTTCCCGAGGACTGGTGACCAGAACTGGAAGGCATACTCAAGATGTGGCTGAACCAGAGTTTTGTCAAGTGGTACAATTACAATTATGGTTATATCTCTTGAGTAAATACCTTTTTTTTAATGCATGCTAATATTGTGCTGGCCTTCTTACTGCAGATTAGCATTGCATGCTACTGCTGAGCCTGTCATCAGCTAGAATCACCAGATCTTTGTCCATCCCTAGCATGTAACTTGCATTCATAGTTTTCCCTACACTGAACCTCATTTGTAACGTGTTTGCCCATTCCTTCAATTTATTGAGGTCTTCCTGTAGAGTTTCATTATCCTGTTTTGAAGTTATTGCCCTACTTAGCTTTTCATCATCAGCAAAAACTGCTTTGAAAAAGTATTCCTACCCCTTGAAATTTTCCACATTTTGTCATGTTACAACCAAAAACGTAAATGTATTCTATTGAGATATTATGTGATACACCAACACAAAGTGGCACATAATTGTGAAGTGGAAGGGAAAGGATAAATGGTTTTAAAAATGTATTACAAATACAAATCTGAAAAGTGTGGCGTGCATTTGTATTCAGCCCCACTGAAAGCCATTGTTGAAAGAAAGCCATAAGAAGTCCCGTTTGCAGTTTGCGAGAAGCCATGTGGGGGACAAAGCAAACATGTGCAAGAAGGTGCTTTGGTCAGATGAGATCAAAATGTAACTTTTTGGCCTAACTGCAAAACGCTATGTGTGGCGGAAAACTAACACTGCTCATCACCCTGAACACACCATCACCTCTGTGAAACATGGTGGAGGCAGCATCATGTTGTGGGGATGCTTTTCTTCAGTAGGGACAGGGAAGTTGGTCAGAGTTGATGGGAAGATGGATGGAGCCAAATGCAGGGCAATCCTAGAAGAAAATCTGTTAGAGTCTGCAAAAGACTTGAGACTGGGGTGGAGGTTCACCTTCCAGCAGGACAACGGCCCTAAACATACAGCCAGAGCTACATTGGAATAGTTTACATCAAAGCATATTCATGTGTTAGAATGACCCAGTCAAAGTCCAGACCTAAATCTATTTGAGAATAGAAGACTTGAAAATTGCTGTTCACAGACGCTTTCCATCCATTTTGACAGAGCTTGAGCTATTTTTCAAAGAAGAATGGGCATAAATGTTACTCTCTAGATATGCAAAGCTGGTAGCGACATCCCCAGCTTAGTAATTGCAACGTAGTTCTACAAAGTATTGATTCAGGGGGGCTGAATTTAAATGCATGCCATACTTTTCACATATTTATTTGTAAACAATTTCGAAAACCATTTATCATTTTCCTTCCACTTCACAATTATGTGCCACAAGTAACAGTAAGTACAACATCCTCAACAAAAAGATATAGAAGGGCACATCACATCTATCCATGTAAACTATATTGCAGCAAACTTGTGTAAAGTGTTGTCAAAATGGTATGTACAGTATATTTCTCAAACAGAATATATTTGTTCAATTAGCATTTCAATTCATCTACTGATGGTGGAATAGAAGATACTCACCGTGAAGCAATCAGTTTTATTGCAATAAAAATAGATCTTAAAACTGCAACAATATGCTTAGAGTCCAATGTATTGGAATCAGCATATCCTAGAATACATAAAATGAGGTCAAGGGTTAGGGAAATGCCATATAAATCATTTAAAGTTGAAATAACCCCATGCCAATAATGTCTAAGCTTTGGGCATCTCTGCAATAAGTGGATGAAGTTAGCATGTGGATGGCCATATCTAATACAGTGTGAGTTCTCTCTACATCCTATCTTATGCAAAAATTCTGGTGTACGATACACTGTGCAAAATACAAAGCTCTATTACTTTGTGGGATGGAGAGCGTGCAAATAATCTGACTATTCCCCAGCACAGCATCCCAAAGCTCTTTGAAGAGGGGACCCCGATCTTCCTCCTATCTGCGCTTACACAGCAGGGAAAGCTTGAGAAGAAATTTTGACAAAAACTGTGTATGCTGCTGAGATAAGCCCCTTAGTAGTCTCAGCCTGGGCAAGTATATCAAACAAAGGTGTTTGAGCAAAGGAGGTAGACGGAATCAAGCCCTGTGCATGAAGTGCATAATGTAACTGGAAATATTGATAGAACCAATGCTGTTCCATGTTAAACTCCAAACGCAGTTGCTGAAAAGATTTTAGGATTCCATCAGAATAAAGTTGAGACAGCTGTGATTTCTGCCCTTTCTCACCTTGAAAAGCCTTCTAGCTGATAAAGTTTGGCCAATGTAACATTGGACCAAAGCAGGGCATAGCTCATATATCCAACGATTTTCAGCAGAGTTTTAACTGTTTGCCACCTTATGCAACACATTTAGTGTAGGATATACAGACTGCACTTTAAAAACAGTAGGAGGGCCATGTTCCTCCCATCCCTCAATGTGCCAAAGCTGAGCAGCAACAAGATATACCCATGGGTTAGGAGCTGACAGTCCCCCCCTGCTCTTTGAATTATTGCAAACTTTAATTCTGGGAATTTTCTTTCACCAGATCAGATCTCTAAATACCACATCAATCCTCCAAAAAAGCCTGAGTGGAATCCAACAAGGCGAATTATGTAAAAGGTACAACAGTTGGGGTATTCAAACCATCTTAAGAAGATTGGTGTGGCCTGCTACAAATAAAGGTAGTTTAGACCAGCGGCATTGCTAGCCAGGTGCGGGGGGGGGGCGGGCCACACCCGGGTGACACCCACCAGAGGGGTGACACCCGTGGGTAGCGGTACCACACTAACACCGCCCGCCCCCTGCCCATGCCTCGCGGCTTGTGCTGTGGCTGTGTCCCTCAGCGGAGCGGAAGGAAGCCGCCGCCCCCTCCTCTCTGTTTACATCCGCAGAGGAGGAGGAGCCCGCACTCGAGTATCTGCTGCTCTGTACTGTGCTGTAACTGAGGGGGTGTCTGTACTGAGGGGGGTCTGGTACTAAGGGGGTGTCTGTAATTGAGGGGGTGTCTGTACTGAGGGGGGTCTGGTACTAAGGGAGTGTCTGTAACTGAGGAGGTGTCTGTAACTGAGGGGGTGTCTGTAACTGAGGAAGGTTTGCACTGGGGGGTCTGTAACTGAGGGGGTGTCTGTAACTGAGGGGGTGTCTGTAACTGGGGGGTGTCTGTAACTGAGGGGGTGTCTGTAACTGAGGGGGTGTCTGTAACTGAGGAAGGTCTGCACTGGGGGGTCTGTAACTGAGGGGGGTCTGTAACTGAGGGGGGTCTGTAACTGAGGGGGGTCTGTAACTGAGGAAGGTCTGCACTGGGGGGGTCTGTAACTGAGGGGGTGTCTGCAAATGAGGAAGGTCTGCACTGGGGGGTTTTTAACTGAGGGGGTGTCTGTAACTAAGGAAGGTCTGCACTGGGGGCGGGGGTCTGTAACTGAGGGGGGTCTGTAACTGAGGAAGGTCTGCACTGGGGGTGTCTGTAACTGAGGAAGGTCTGCACTGGGGGGGTCTGTAACTGAGGGGGTGTCTGTAACTGGGGGGTCTGTAACTGAGGGGGGTCAGTAACTGAGGGGGGGTGTCTGTAACTGAGAGGGTGTCTGTAACTGAGGAAGGTCTGCACTGGGGGGTCTGTAACTGAGGGGGTGTCTGTAACTGAGGAAGGTCTGTAACTGAGGGGGGTCTGTAACTGAGGGGGGTCTGTAACTGAGGGGGGTCTGTAACTGAGGAAGGTCTGCACTGGGGGGGTCTGTAACAGAGGGGGGTGTCTGTAACTGAGGGGGTGTCTGTAACTGAGGAAGGTCTGCACTCTGGGGGTCTGTAACTGAGGGGGTCTTTAACTGAGGGGGTGTCTGTAACTGAGGAAGGTCTGCACTGGGGGTGTCTGTAACTGAGGGGGTGTCTGTAACTGAGGGGGTGTCTGTAACTGAGGAAGGTCTGCACTGGGGGGGTCTGTAACTGAGAGGGGTCTGTAACTGAGGAAGGTCTGCACTGGGGGTGTCTGTAACTGATGGGGTGTCTGTAACTGAGGAAGGTCTGCACTGGGGGGTCTGTAACTGGGGGTATCTGTAACTGGGGGGTGTCTGTAACTGAGGGGGTGTTTGTAACTGAGGGGGTGTCTGTAACAGAGGAAGGTCTGCACTGGGGGGTCTGTAACTGAGGGGGGTCTGTAACTGAGGGGGTGTCTGTAACTGAGGAAGGTCTGCACTGAGGGGGGTCTGTAACTGAGGGGGTGTCTGTAACTGAGGAAGGTCTGCACTGGGGGTCTGTAACTGAGGGGGTGTCTGTAGCCAAGGAAGGTCTGCACTGGGGGGGGTCTGTAACTGAGGGAGTGTCTGTAACTGAGGAAGGTCTGCACTGGGGGGGGTCTGTAACTGAGGGGTGTCTGTAACTGAGGGGGAGTCTGTAACTGAGGGGGGTCTGTAACTAAGGAAGGTCTGCACTGGCGGGGTCTGTAACTGAGGGGGTGTCTGCAAATGAGGAAGGTCTGCACTGGGGGGTCTTTAACTGAGGGGGTGTCTGTAACTAAGGAAGGTCTGCACTGGGGGGGGGGTCTGTAACTGAGGGGGGTCTGTAACTGAGGAAGGTCTGCACTGGGGGTGTCTGTAACTGAGGAAGGTCTGCACTGGGGGGTCTGTAACTGAGGGGGTGTCTGTAACTGAGGAAGGTCTGCACTGGGGGGGGGGTCTGTAACTAAGGGGGTGCCTGTAACTCGGGGGTGTCTGTAACTGGGGGGTGTCTGTAACAGAGGGGGGTCTGTAACTGAGGGAGTGTCTGTACTGCTGGGGGGTCTGCACTGAGGGGGTCTGCACTGAGGTAGGGGTGTCTGTACTGATGGAGCGGTCTGCACTAAGGTGGGGGTGTCTGTACTGAGGGGGGAGGTTTATACTGAGGGAGGGGTCTATATTGATGGAGGGGGGTCTGTACTTAGTGGGGGGGTCTGTACTGAGGGAGGGGGATCTATACTGCGGGAGGGGGGTCTGTAGTTAGTGGAGGGGGGTCTGTACTGAGGGGGGACTATAGTTGGTGGGGGATGACACCATTTTTTTTTGCACCGGGTGACACCAACCCTAGTGACGCCACTGGTTTAGACCATACAGAGCATTGGGAGTAAAATCTAGTAAGTAACAAATTTAAATTCAGGGGGATGTAATCTTGCATCTGGCCAGTAGTCTGCACCCCTAGGTATTTTAACTGGGAAACTGTTTTAAACTGGGGCAATACAGAAAAGGATAAATCAGGGAGTGGATCAAGTGGAAGCAACACAGATTTATCCCAATTCATTCTAAACCCTGAAAATGTGCCAATACCCAGCCATACTAAGTCATACCAAGCCATACTCAGTCATACCCAGCCATACTCAGTCATGCCCAGCCATACTCAGTCATGCCCAGCCATACTCAGTCATGCCCAGCCATACTCAGTCATGCCCAGCCATACTTAGTCATATCCATCCGCTCCCAGCCATACCCAGCCATACTCAGTCATACCCAGCCGTACCCAGCCATACTCAGCCGTACTCAGCCATACTCAGCCAGACCAAGCCGTACACAGCCGTACCCAGCTGTACTCAGCCATACCCTGCCATACTCAGTTATACCCAGCCGTACCCAGCCGTACTCAGCTGTATTCAGCCATACCCAGTCGTACTCAACGGTACCCAGCCATACTCAGCCTTACTTAGCCATACCCAGCCGTACCCAGCTATCCCATCCGTAGTCAGCCATCCCATCCGTACTCAGCAATACTCAACCATACCCAGCCATACTCATTCATGCTCAGTCATCCCATCCATACTCAGCCATCCACATTTATGGCTCAACCATGCTCAGCCATCCCCATCCAAGAGTCATCCATCCCCATTCATGCACATCCATGCCACATCCATGCCACTACAGTGCCTCACAAAAGTGTAATAGGTAGTCAAATTAGATTTGAAATTCATGCCCCTAGAACACCTGACGGTGCTCCCTGCATGTTGTGCCTCTGTATGTGGCCAGGCTGTGGAGAAGTTTCCCACATGTGGTATTGCCATACTCAGGAGGAGTAGGAGAATCAATTTTGGGGTATAGTTTTTGGTATGTACATGCTATGTGTTTGAAATATTGTATAAATGGACAATTTTGTGTAAAAAAAAATGTGTTTTCATTTTCTTTCCACATTTTCCAAAAACTTACAGAAAAAAATGACATGTTCAAAACACACATTACGCCTCAAAGATTATATGTTGTTTTTTTATTTTTTTCCAAAATTGGGTAATTTTTGGGGCGTTTACATTGTCCTGAAATTATATGTGTAAATTATGCTCCTAGAACGTCTGAAGGTGCTCCCTGCATGTTGGGCCTCTGTATGTGGCCAGGCTGTGTAAAAATCTCACACATGTGCTATCGCCATACTCAGGAGGAGTAGCAGAATGTATTTTGGGGTATAATTGGTGGTATGCATATGCTGTGTGTGTGAAATAACCTGCTAATATGAAAATTTTGTGAAAAAGAAAAAAAAAATCTTGATTTTGCAAAGAATTGTGGGAAATAACTACAACTTAAAAAAACTCACCATGCCTCTTACAAAATACCTTGGAATGTGTACTTTCCAAAAAGGGGTCATTTGGGGGGTATTTGTACTTTCCTGGCTTGTTAGGGTCTCAAGAAATGAGATAGGCCGTCAGTATTCAGGTGTGATCAATTTTCAGAGATTGGCACCATAGCTTGTGGACTCTATAACTTTCACAAAGACCAAATAATAATACACCAATTTAGGTTATTTTTACCAAAGATATGTAGCAGTATAAATTTTGGCCAAAATTTATGAAGAAAAATTACTAATTTATAACATTTTCTATAACTGAAACAAAGAAAACTTAATTTTTTTAAAGAATTTTCACAATTGTTGTTTTTTTTTTATAGCGCAAAAAATAAAAAACCCAGCGGTGATTAAATACCACCAAAAGAAAGCTCTATTTGTATGAAAAAAAAGGACAAAAATGTCATATGGGTACAGTGTTGCATGGCTGAGTAAGCTGAAAATTGGTCTGGTTAAGAAGGGGCTTTAAGTGCCCAGTGGGTAGGTGGTTAATAGTCAAAGTTGGCAAGCATGGAGGACAGACAACATTAATATCGAATTTCCTCTAATAGGATCTTATTAGAGTCCTGGTGGATCTAACTTTTTTTAAATATAAATAAATAACCTTGCTTACATTATTCACTTAACTTCTAATGTTAACACTTTATGAGACTCTGTTTTGTATTTTCTTTTAGTAAATAACATTATATAATAATATATGGATCTCAGTATTGATTTTATAACCCAAGAATGATATACTGTATTTATTGGCGTATAACACTCACTTTTTTACCCTGAAAATAGAGGGTAAACTGTGTCTGCGTGTTATATGCAGGGGGCTGTGGAATGTTTTTTTTCCTGAAACTTCCCTCTTAAAGTTAGAGTGCGTGTTATACGCCTGTGCGTGTTATACGCCGATAAATACGGGTAGTTAAACAGGCTTGTTTAACAATCCAGGAAATAATCATATGCGAAATGTAGTTACCCATAGCTACTAAACTCAACTCTTTCCAGTTGCAAGCTGTCAGTGAAAGGAAATGGTAGATTGATTAGTAGAAATTGCTGTGCTTTCTACCTGATATAATATAGAATACGTCTTCTTTGTGCAACACTCAGGTGGCAATTAGGGTGATGATACCAGTTTTTATAAGCATAAATCTGCGGATGCAATAAATCCTCACAATGTAGGAAAATATACCTTTTAAAGGATTTACTGTAGTAAATATGGATTATTAGTTTTGTTACTGTGACTCCTGCATGAACACCACAATTACCCTTCAAAATGTCTTCATTTACACCATTATTGTATGGTTAATCTCTACACTGACACAGCTTGACTTAATAAAACCACATTATTAAGCATTTACTCAGGACTCAGGTAATAGAGGGCTTCAAAATACAATGTGGGCTCATGCCGTGATATCATTTTTTGTCAATGTGTTTTCCCAGTAAATTTGAATTCCCTGCCTGATGATTCTAATGTGCTGCTTTGACAAACCGTGATGGGTTCTCTCTAATGCTATGTTGTTCTATTGCACAAACAATGGTTGTGTTTCTTTTACTTGTGTTCGTGCTTTCCCCTGTAATTTTCTGTATATTCTATTAAATCAAAAGGTTTCACAATTCCAGCTCCTTGTTATTTCTCACATCTCTATGGCAAGTCATTATATGCTAATTCACTACGAAATGATGGGTTATTAAATGAGTTTTGTAGATATGAAAATTGATAGGAGCATAGGTGGTATTAGAGTGCAACAGAGGAGGACACAGAACTATATTAGTAATCAAGGGTTTACTGAAATTGGGGGTAGGGATGGTAGATAGAGCACTATACAATGGAAGCTTAGGACAGCATACATGTAGCGCCCTGCTCCCAATGAGTGGGCGCTATGTGTTAAAATTATAGTTGTCGAGCAAAAGTTTGGCTCAGAAGGATTGTGTTCAAATTATACTCTGTTTCAGTTCAGCTGGTTGCATGATTTTCCTCCTGACAGTGGGTGTCGCTGTCACTACTGGTCAGGATAGGAAAAGCAACAGGCTGAATGCATTGGGTATCTCTTTCTCAGAAGCAGGCTCAGGGGCGTGGTCAACCCGCTGTGCATTCTGCGAGAGGGTACTTAAGGGACACCATCTTGGGTCGTCGTCATTCGTTGGTGGTGAGCACCGCCCGCCCGATCCCGACCTGAGGGCCCTCATGGCCTCAGGGAAGTGCTGGCAATTTCTGCCTCGGGCCACGTTGGCCTGAGCCTCCGTTACTGAGATGTAGGCCCAGGAGTTACTGGGGGTCTACTGATCCAGGGATGATCCTGTGTCGCCTTGCCTGCTGGAAGGGACCAAGCAATTGAGGACTCAATTGGAGGATGCATCCGGATCACAATTTACTCACAGTGCTGCCGGAATGGCTGGAAGATCCTGGCACTGAGAGCTGTGTTCTTTATTCCAAAGGTAACCCAGGGAAGGTTTACCACAAGTCTGTGGCAGAGACTGTTCTATTTTTCACCAAGTCTGTGGCAGAAACTGTTCTATTTACATTGCATTGAGCGAGAGAGGACGTGCATACAGCAGCTCCTGACATCCAGGGCTGCACTTGCTTCTCTCCCCAGATCTCTCCCCTGTTCCCCCTTGCTCTCCCCCTTCTCCCCCTCCTCCACACAGAGGGACCCAAGCGATCCACGAGCCCCCTCCCGCTGCCGCCGGGCACCCCCCCCGCAGCCGCCGTCAGGCAAGACCGCGGCTGCGGCCTAGCACCACCTTCCAGCGGTCCCCCGGCGGGCGCATTCCCTGCATCCCCTCTGGAGCATACCCCCCTCCAGCACAGTGCCCCTTACTCACCAGCTTCACCCGCCGCATTCGGCATACATTCCATCTGCAGCCGCCGTCAGGAAAGTCCGTGGCTGCGGCCTAGCGTCGCCACAAGCATCCCCTCCTCTGGCATCCGGAACACCAGCAAGCCGCTGTACCCCCCCATGATAGGAGCTCCACCCAGGCGCCAGAGGGCCCCCGAAGCAGCACTAGCAGCTGCCTGGCCGGCAGGACAGACCGCGGCTTCGGCCTAGCCCCGACGGCCATCTTGGGCCACCCAGCCTCGGCCCTCAACACCCTCTCCCGGCCCCCCTGGACCACTCTGACCCGGTATAACCACCGGACTGCACCCCCTCACTTACCAACTGCCTGTGGCCCCCACTGGGTCACTCCCAAAAGGCTACCCAGACGACGAAATGGAGATCCGGCCTGGTAAGCAGCGGCCATCTTGGTACACGCTGGAGCTTTGCCCCCAACACGGACACAAAAAAAAAAAACGTTTTCTTTTATTCTCCATTCTACTTTCTACTTTCCCTTCCCCTAGCTTTCCCCTAGCTCAGATCACCCAGCTCATCATCATGCCGCCCGGAGCCGCCGACTGCCCCCTGCCGCCATCTGGGCGCCCGCCTCTAGACTGCTAGACCTGCAGGACAGACCGTGGCTGCGGCCTAGCTCCGACCATCCCATTACCCTCTCCCCAATTCTCTCTCCAGCGGGCCCGTGTGTGCCGACCTGGTAAGTACATTGGGGCACCTCCAACCAGTAGGAAGTTGATCCAGGGTGCACCCGATCGCCTTTTCGGGGGGTCAGGAAGGAATTTTCCCCTGCTGTAGCAATTGGCCTCAACTCGGCTGGGGTTTTTCACCTTCCTCTGGACCAACAGTAGGGTGGCTAGGTCATTGGGCCCTATTCACCATCCCCATCACCTTTTTCTTCCCATCATGTGCAACTTTAAATACTCAGCGGACACCCTCCACAGGCTAAGGAATACTGCCTCAACATTACCAACCTCCACCCAAAAAATACTACGAAAAGAACAACTGCTAAGGATCAATCGACAATCGACTATCAAAAACACGAAAACACCACTTCAACTACAACATTTATCATGCGCCCTGATCAACACCAGATCGTCAGTCAAGCACAGACAGGAAATTCACGACTTCATCACGCAAAACGACATAGATTGCCTATTCACCACGGAAAGCTGGCTAACACCTGACTGTAACACCACCCTAACAGAATTAGTACCTGAGAACTACTGCATCCTAACCGAGCACAGAATAGGACAAAGAGGAGGAGGCCTAGCAGTGATCTTCAAATCTAACCTTGCTCTCGCCAAACCAGCTATACAGAGCTCATTGCCGTTAATGGAGACACTCACTCTGCAACTCCAAACAACTCCCCAGGACACCATCCACATACTGCTATGCTACAGACCGCCAGGACCAAAGACAAATCTCCTCACACCCCTTACCGAATTCATCTCGACATATACTTTAAAATAGGGCTGTTACTGATTACAATTTTCGTGTTCGATTAATCGTTTTTTTTTTATCGATTAATCGACTTATTTCGATTAATTATAACGCACATACAGATCCAACTACTTTTAGCTGATCTCCTTGCAGGCTGATTCCCAGTGCAGCTACCAACCACTGGAAAAATGATTAGCAGGATACAAAAAACACACAAAGGCAGCGCTCGATGGGAATAGCATTACAACTTTTATAGTCTTCAAGTAGGTAGCAAAATAAATATTGCACTGGAGATAAAATCGATGTAGCTACATAAACTGTAAAAATGGTGCGAGTAATACCAAACGGTAGCAAAAGCAGTCATAAAAACATGTAGCTAAGTATGATACTGGTATAAAAATGTGTACAACGAAACCACTGCTGAATCCAGATGAGGAGGGGTTAACATCAGTCCGTCAGCATGTAGATGTCGCGTGAAGGGAACTATTACAAATCCCAGTGGATGGCTGTAGAATCCCAGGTTGATAGAGGGAAGTGTAACAGCCCTTGCGTGTGGCAGATAGTAAGGTCCCGCCGGCATGCAGATATGAAGGCACAGCAAAGGAGCCCTTCAGATGGACACAGCAAGCCCCGCCGGTGTCTGTGGCGTCACCGGATCTTTGACGGAACTCCCTGAAGACCCGGAATTTTGATCGATCAAAAGAATTTTGATCGATCGAAAAACGTAATCGATTAATCGAGGAATTAATAGTTAATTTCCACAGCCCTACTTTAAAAACCAAAAACTTCTTATTACTAGGGGACTTCAACCTCTGGGCTAACTCCACTCAGGACCCCATCGCCACCTCCTGCATCAACCAATTGGAAGAACTAGGTCTGCAGCAATTGATAAATGCCCCCACACATGGATCGGGTAACATTCTTGACCTCATCTTCAAACAAAATTTGGACATCAACACACTGGATAACATGCCGTTACCATGGACGGACCACCACGCTATCAAATTTAAAATTACCAACAACACCATCTCCCAAAAACCAGGAACACTCAATAACAACATACTGGACAAGATCTCAGAAGAAATTACACTCGGAACTCTTCAAAACTACACTATCAAAAATAATAGGAACGCAAAATCACAACGACTCAACGGAACAAACACTCAACTCCTTAAACAAAGCATTACTACAAACAGCAGACATAGTCGCTCTGAGACGCAGAGCACTCATTCGCAAAAACAACTTGGGCTGGTTTAATGACACTCTTAAGCCTCGTACACACGGTCGGACTTCTATCGGACTTTTCCGTGTTTTTTTGTCCGAACGGAGTTGGTCGGGAACACTCATAGCATACACACGCTCGGACTTTTCTGCAAACTTTCTCTAAACTTTTTGCAACATCAAGTGGTTTTTCTGCTCTTTTCTGCTCTTTACCGCCACACTTTGGCCAACTTCTGCTATTGTTGGTTGATTTTAACATTAGTTGTTTTGTCCATCGGACAAAAGTCCGATGGTTTTCTGTACACACGGTCGGACTTTGCTCCATCTGACTTTTGTTAGGCAAAAGTTTGTCCGTTTGCAGGCCCAACTTTTGTCCGATGAAAACAAGAAAAAAGCAAAAAAAGTGTGTCCGATGGAGCGTACACACGGTCGGATTGTTGGTCCAACTTGCTCAAAATGAAGTTTGTTGGCCAAAAGTCCGACCGTGTGTACGGGGCTTTACTCTACTGAAGCAAGAACGCAGAAGAGCTGAAGGAGCCTGGAGAAGAAACCCAACTGAGGAAAACCGCATTAACTACAAATCACTCACTAAGAA
Source organism: Rana muscosa (assembly GCA_029206835.1). Taxonomy (NCBI): domain Eukaryota; kingdom Metazoa; phylum Chordata; class Amphibia; order Anura; family Ranidae; genus Rana; species Rana muscosa. Next base: position 34,299,301 of record JARGYO010005626.1, read on the forward strand.
ATATCACAAAGCAATTTTCAGAGCAAAAAAGGAACATTTCTCAAACACCATCAAAAAAGCCCTAAACCGACCTCTTGAACTCTTCAAACTAGTCGCTCAGACTATGAACCCCACCTGCCTAGAACCTCCAGCAAGCAAAACACAAGAGTTCTGTAATGAGCTATCGGATTTTTTTATCGACAAAATCGGAAACATTCGGGAAATAATTCAACAGAAAAAAACAACCAACCCCACTCCGCCAAAGCAAATAGAGGAAATCAATACGAACATTATACAATTGACAAAATTTTCGCTGGTCCCGATCACCATCGACACCACCAAAAACATAATCAGAAGCCTCAGAGACAGCACATCTCCAAATGACATAATTTCTACAAAACTCCTGAAAGAATGTACCGACATTCTAGCACCTACCATAACACACCTCGTAAATCAATCATTCAAAGAAGGTATTGTTCCGAGCTCTCTCAAGCAAGGCATAATCAAACCCCTCCTAAAGAAACCCAACCTCGACCCCAAAGACCCAAACCACCGCAGACCGGTAACAAGCCTCAACACCATCTCCAAGATTATGGAGAAAGCAGTAGTACAACAGCTACAACTCCACTTGGACACTTACAAACTCTTGGATCCACTACAATCAGGCTTCCGCCCAGGCCATGGCACAGAAACAGCACTTCTTAAAATATGGGATGACGCCCTCGAAGCAGCAGATGATGGAGAATCATGCCTTCTGGTGCTGCTGGACCTCAGTGGACCACAAAACTCTACTCATTCGCCTTAAAGAAGTAGCAGGAGTCGCAGACCCTGACCTATACTGGTTCGCATCCTTCCTAGATAATCGGTCCCAGACAGTAAAACTAGGAGCCTTCACCTCTGAAACTCGCGCAATTTCTTGCGGAGTCCCTCAAGAATCACCCCTGTCCCCCGTGCTCTTTAACATTTACCTTCGCCCACTCCTCAAAATCATCGGCAAACAGGACCTGTGCTACCACTCATACGCTGACGACACCCAACTCTACTTTCGTATCACCGGGAAAAAAGACCAATATCACGGATTGGAAAATTGCCTCACATTGATCGATGATTGGATGACTGAGAGTTCCCTCAAACTCAACGGATCCAAAACAGAACTCCTTCTCCATGCAAACCAAAAGACAAAAACTAAAACTTCTTGGACACTCCCCACCATCCTTGGACAGACCATTAGCCCTAGCACCAAAGTCAAAAGTCTCGGAGTCATCTTCGACTCGGAGATGTCGATGGATGCACAAATAGGATCAGTAGTCAGCGGATCTCACCATCTCCTCCGCCTGCTGCATAGACTCATCCCCTTCATCCTGGAAGAGGACACAGCAGTAGTAGTTGGAACAATTATCAACTCGCGACTCGACTACGCAAACGCCCTCTACCTCGGACTACCCAAATACCAGATGTCGCGCCTACAAGTCGTCCAGAACACGGCTGCCAGGCTGGTAACGGGAGAAAAACCTTGGGAATCCATCACACCATCACTGAGGACCCTTCATTGGCTAACCGTAAAGGATCGGATCACATTCAAGACCCTCTGCCTCACTCACAAGTGCACACAAGGAAATGCTCCTCAATATCTATGCGAGAAGATAAAACACTACACCCCCAATTGCACTCTCCGATCAACAAACCAAAACCTCCTTCACATCCCCAAGTCCCGCTACAAAACAAAGGGAGAACGAAGATTTGCAGTCCAAGGACCACAGCTATGGAATGCTCTACCCACGGATATCCGCATGGAAGAAAACCATCGGGCCTTCAGGAAAAAACTTAAGACCCACCTCTTCTGATGGATCAGGACGTCACTGGATGCAAGCGCCTTGAGGCGATTTAGTTTGCAATTGTAGCGCTATACAAGTTATTCACTCACTCACTCACTAAGTCTGTGGCAGAGACTATATGTGATCGAGCTACGCATCGGTTGCTAGGCCGGTGAAATTGGGCCTATCCGGTGTTTGCTGAGTCCAGCGTGGAGACAGTTGCTACTCTGGACCTAGGAAAATTCCTGTGATCCACAGGTACCTGAGTCCTCCCCATCCCTTCAACTCCCTCTGTTGGAAACTTTATTCAATAAAACCCTTGAAAGAGACTTTGTGTTGGTGCAAACTTCTTCTGGACAACTCTTCAAGGAGAACCCCTGAGACGAGCATACGGAACAGAAAGGTAACGGCAGGCCCAAATTTAAACCAGCAGCTCCTACGGGGGTAGTGCTACATACACATTCGCAATTTTACTATATGAGCTAGAATGCAGCTTTCATGCTATGGGGATATAGGAACCTGACAATCCAGGCACCTAAAAAGACTGTGAAGCCAAATAATTTCCCTTTACTTGTAGAACTGGGCCTTGTGCTAAGCAGAATGTCTAAAACTTGTGTCTACATTCAACAATTGGACAAAATAACATGAACTAGACAAGAACAAGGAGCTGCATTTAAGTGAAGAAACTACTGTTACAAACAAAGATAATGTTACCCATAGATATGAGATGATCTCATGTCGGTGGGTGGCAGCCAGTTTTGCAGCTCAGCTGAGGTCGAGAAAAACAACTAATAGAGGGGAATAGAAAACCTGTCAAGATCTCTATCTTTGCAATCTGATTGGACAGCCCCAGTGCCTTTCTACATCTCTCTTCTTTTTATTCAAAGTTTAGCCAAGGCAAGGTTACATGCAATGACTGCTTTCTAATTTTCAAAAATCTTCCTCTAAAGTTTACAAGTAGGTTCAATGCATGTAAAAAAAAAAAAAACACATGCAAGACAAAAAAAAAATACTTGGGGATCCTGCCTAAAATTCAGTGAGCTCCTAACTTTGTGGGCTAACAATGCTGCCTCTAAAATCCCATGAAGTGTGGACAACCCTGCTTGAGTACTCCACAGCAGGACTGTAGAAATCCACCTATCCCGATTTCTCTCTGTCCCTCTCCCTCATATACAGTATATATTGTTTTCTTTCCCAGGAAACAAATGCTGCCTTGACTCCCAGTAGCGTGCCCACACACTATAGGCCACTTGAAGATGTAGTTTTGAAAACTTAACTGTATCAGTAGGAATTGAGCATCCAGCATCTGCTTCTGCAAGAACTTTACAGGCCTGTTGCTATTCTATAAATGAATAAAAACTGCCATGTAGAAACACTGGGAAAATAAGGAATCTACAGATCTTCCAGACTATACAGAAACATGTGCCCAGGCTAGAGATGGGAAGGCCTGGAAAAAATGAAAAATTGGGAAAAAATATATATTTTTTTCCATTTTTTTTAAAGCTGTTTTTTGTTTTTATTTCGGGAAACATTGGGAAAAGAATGTGGAATTCTTTTACAATGATAAGTACTATATCTGTGACATGGTATTCAAACTACAGTATATAACAGGAAGAACCTAATGAAAGATTTCTAAGACTTTATGTACAGTCATAAATTATTGCAAATTCTCTCAGCTGAAGACAAGGAAATCCTGGAATATAGTTCAAATAACACTGTACTTTGTTTATAACCTTTAAATGATTTCTATTAATGTTCTCCACCTTTGCAGCATAGTGTTTTCCCTATAGTCTGGTCAGTAAATTGCTTTTCTTTTCCTTCCCTTAGTAAAATGGTGAGACCAACATCTAGAGTTTGGAATTATTTCCACAGTGCAATTTCTGCTGAGAGCAAAGCTGCAATTTGCAAATATTGTGAGAATAAATATTCTTTTCCAAATGCTACAAGAATGACAAAACACATCCTTGCATGCCAGAGATGCCAGAAAGACATTAAAAAATACCTTATATAATGAAATGATGAGGACCAGAATGAAAGTGCAATGAGCTTTTCCCTCCCGAGTTCTTATTCCAGAAACACTCTTTCTGCTGCTTCTGAATCATCACAAAGTGTTTCTTCACCAGCCGCATCTTTCAGTAAGGAAGTGTTACAGATCACTGCCTCCCAAAATCACACAATCCCTTCATTTATAGATAAAATGACACCTGAAAATCAGGAGAACATCGATCAAGCTCTTGTAAGAGCAATATATACTTCTGGATCAGCATTGTCAATAGCTGAAAGTGCATATTGTCAGGAAGTTGTTAAATTATTATGAGGGAAAGTGGGTGGTTACCTGTTCATATGGTTGAAATGGTCTTAACCACTTAAGCACTGGACCATTTTGTAGCTAAAGGACCAGGCCCCTTTTTGCGATTCGCCACTCCGTCGCTTTAACTGACAATTGCGCGATCGTGCGACGTGGCTCCCAAACACAATTGGCGTCCTTTTTTTCCCACAAATGGAGCTTTCTTTTGGTGGTATTTGATCACCTCTGCGTTTTTTATTTTTTGCGCTATAAACAAAAAAAAATAGGAACAATTTTGAAAAAAATACAATATTTGTTACTTTTTGCTATAATAAATATCCCCAAAAATATTAAAAAAAAAACATTTTTTTTCCTCAGTTTAGGCCGATACGTATTCTTCTACATATTTTTGGTAAAAAAAATAGCAATAAGCGTTTGATTGGTTTGCGCAAAAGTTATAGCGTCTACAAAATAAGGGACAGTTTTATGGCATTTTTATTAATATTTTTTTTTACTAGTAATGGCGGCGATCAGCGATTTTTATCGTGACTGCGACATTATGGCGGACACATCGGACACTTTTGACACTATTTTGGGACATTGTCATTTTTACAGCGATCAGTGCTATAAAAATGCACTGATTACTGTGAAAATGACACTGGCAGTGAAGGGGTTAACCTGTAGGGGGCGCTGAAGGGGTTAAGTGTGTCCTAGGGATGTGTACTAACTGTGGGGGGGGCGTGGCTACGTCTGACACGACAGTGATCACTGCTCCCGACTACAGGGAGCTGTGATCAGTGTCCTGTCACTAGGAAGAATGGGGAAATGCTTGTTTACATCAGTATTTCCCCGTTCTTCCCCTCCGTGAGACGATCGCGGGTATCCCCGCGGACATCGAGTCCGCGGAACCCGCGGTCGGACTCACGGAGCTCGTGCCGGGTGCGAGTGCGCCGCCAGTGGCGCGTGCCCACAATGCTGCATCTTAAATGGGACGTACCTGTACGCCCATCTGCCCAGCCGTGCCATTGTGCCGACGTGCATCGTCGTGCGCTGGTCGGCAAGCGGTTAAATGGAGTTTGATGTCTTACCATTTGTTTTTCTTCTAAAGAAGCCAAAGCCTAAGGAGAAATGTTTGTCTCTTGCTAGCATGCTGTAGAGTTGGGACCCTTGCTCTCTTTGTGGAAGCAGTGTTCTCTCTGCAGATGTCGAGCTCATCCCCCGCTAAGTCAGAGCCAGAGCTCTCCAATCAGCAGGGAGCACAAGCTTTACTAATTGCAAGGCTTTAGATCCGAATCAGTAGGGGGCATGTTGGACCTCTGCAGAGAGATCACTGGTCCCCACAGAGAGCAAGTTTTCTAGCAAGCTGGCAGGTGTCAGATATTTCTACTCAGGCTGTAGCGGCAATCTTACCTGGAAGTGGAAGCAGGTAGCTGTCAAAACCTGGTATCCGTTCCCCCCAAAGAGTGCCGAATGTGGCAGTGGAGGGGGAGAGGGTGCAAAGAAGTGGAGCTTCCCCTTTTGGGTGGAGCTCCGCTTTAAACACCTTTTGTTTTGATGCACCGGGGATGCATTTAGCAAATTTAAACTGAAAGTTCATTTGGGCTTTAATTTCAGCTTCCCTAATTACTCCAATGCATTTCGCCAAATTGTCAAAATTTCATCAAAATCTCCCATTTTTTGCCAAAGTCTCAGGGAAATGGAAACTTATCTTTACTCATCCCTAATATTGACTTGGAGATAAAATCACAAGATAAAAGTTACAGCAGAATATTGTAGCTGACAGCCATTTTAACATATAATAAAATAATCTTGCCTTGAATTTGTAATAGACTTGGGCTTTTCCTTAAAAATGTATGATGGTCAGTGTGATAAAGCTACTATCTTTTTAAAATTGTATATACATTGTGATGTTGAGACACAAGGGGACACTGAGTGTGCATTTTGAATCAATTTTTCCACAATCTGTGGGTTCAGAATCCCTTTGATAGACAGCTTGGTGCATTGTGGGTGCAAATTTCTAGGGTCAGTCCATATGTATAGACCTCCAGAGGAAGAATTACCGTGTGAAGAATGGGATCAGAAGAAGGGGGTTCTGTTTGTAGCAATGCAGGAGAGATCAGGTCTGAATCATTCATACTGCTAGAAAAGAGGCCGCTGTGACATTTAAGACAAGTTCATGGCTGCTATTGAAGCTGTCAGCCTGGGTTAACCCTTTGATTGCCACAAACACCTTGTTATCTAATGCTTAGGAGAGGAACAGTAAGGGTTCATGTCAACTGGCATAATAGTTGAACACTGCATTTTCCATCTGAATACATGCAGCTGCATTCTAATGGAAATCACAGCGTTAGACAAGAAAATGCTGCACTTGACATGCTTTGCCTGCAGTTCAAATACACCTTATTAGATCATGCTAGATCCAAAGAAATGCAGCACAATGCAAAGCAGGTCAAACACTGGACATCTTAAGCCGTGTACACACGATCGGTTTTACCGATGAAAACAGTCCGATGGACTTTTCTAATCAGACAAACCGATCGTGTATGGGCCCCATCGGTCTTTTTTCCATCGGTGAGAAAAAATAGAACATGTTTTAAATTTATCCGATGGGAAACAAAACAATAGCAAATTCCGATTGTCTGTGTGGAACTCCATCGGACAAAAAACCCACGCATGCTCAGAATCAAGTCGACGCATGCTCAGAAGCATTGAACTTAATTTTTCTCGGCTTGTTGGAGTGTTTTACGTCACAGCGTTTGGGACGGTCAGATTTTTGACTGATGGTGTGTAGGCAAGACTGATGGAAGTCAGTTTCATCGGATTACCGATGGAAAATCCATCGGTTTAAAATCCATAGGAAATCCGATTGTGTGTACAGGGCTTTAAGGGATCCTTAAGTGGACCAAACAGATGGAAATTTGAGGGAGAGAGATCTGGACTATTTGTAGAATACCTCGAAGTGTTTGAACAGTGTGGATGGCAGTATGTAGGTTGTCATTGACATGCAATAACAAACCTCTTTCGACAAAAGTCCTCTAAGTTTGGTTCGAATAACAGGCTTCAGCTTGTTGCACAGCATCTCACTGTAGCATGCACCGTTTACTGTTGAGCCCTTCTCCAAATAATGTTCCAGTTATGACCCTTGTCAGTCCCAAAACTCTGTAAACATCACTTTTCCTGCAGGGGATTATGTTTTGAATTTCTTCTAGACTGGCTATACTGGGTGTTTCCATTCCATACTTTGGCGTTCGCTTTCCAGTTCAAATTGATGGAACCACATTTCATCCCCAGTGACTATTCTTTACAAAATAACCTTTGTTAGCAAAGCATTCCAATAAACGTTGACAGATGGCCAGACGTTTGCACTTGTGCTCTTCCATGAGCTACTTCAGGACCCATCTTAAACAAACTTTATGAAAGCCAAATCTGTTATGGATCATCTCTTATAGAGAACCATGGCTAATTAGCATGTGATATGCCATTTTGTTGATAGTCACTCACTGGTTTGTGAGAATCATGGCACAAACTTGCTCAACGTTGTTGTCAATAGTGGATGTGGATGGGCGTCCTGCTCCATCTGCTTGCTTAACGCTTGTTTGACCGTTTTTGAACTTCTCAATCCATTTGTATACACTTTGTCATGGTAAAACACTGTCCCCACTTTGTGATGAAAGTCTTTGATAGATTTTGGCTCCTGGTACACCTTAAAGCGGTAGTAAAGCTTAAAAAAAGCACAGGTATGCCGTTCCTTCCAGAGTGCATTCACCGCTGACGTCACCAGTTGCTGCTTCCTAGAATATCTCCTATATGGTGCACGTTTAGGAGATATTCATTTAACCAACTGGTAAGCTTTATTATAAGTATGCCTGTAGGTTAAAAGCAAAACACAGACTTTACTATCACTTTAAGACCATCAAAAACAGGTCGCTGTTTGCCGTTCTTCTTTGGTGCAAACAGGAAGTGGTGCAGACGTGTTTACTGTACAACGGGGCAAAGGAAGGTGAGTTATGAAGATCAAAGATTTGATAAAGCGACGACAAAGATGTCATTCCTCAACACGTGCGTGCAGAAATCAGTTCTGCCAACCTAAAGATTATTATAACAAACGTGCAGATAATAAATTACTAAATGACTCGCCTTCATACTTTACTGGCAGAGAAAAAACATACAGTGGAACCTCGGATTGCGAGTCACGCAGTTAACGAGCGTTTCGCATAATGAGCACTGTATTTTTTAAAATCCTGACTCGGTTTGCGAGTGTTGCCTCGCAAAACTAGCAGGATTCAAGCCAAAGTGTTGTGCAATACCACGTTTGGCCTTAGGTGGGGGGCGCCGCAGCCGAGCAGAGCCGAACAGTGCTGATTGGAGCCGATTGGCGCCGTTCAGAAATGTTTGGAAAATCTCGGAATTACTCCGTTCCCAAGCCTTTCCAAGGTTTTCCGTGTTCAGCCGAGGTGTCCTTGGGCCTTTCCGAGTGTCTCCGATGCTCTCCAGCACCCCCCCACCTCTGGCCACATGCGGTATTGCGTGCCATTGAAGTCAATGCGGAACAAATTATTTTCGTTTCCATTGACTTCAATGGGGAAACTCGCTTTGATATGCGAGTACCTTGGATTACGAGCATTCTCCTGGAATGGATAGTGCTTGTAATCCAAGGTTCCACTATACTTTGCTAGTGTAGTTACCTGCAATCCTTATGTTAAATTAGCAATTTTAGCTCAATCTAACAGGGGAAGTGTCTGCAATGGCTGTTGATATAAGCGGGAAGTCTTGACTCGTGTAAGGCTGATGTGTTGGATGCCCTGACACCACCCCTTAGTACCCCTATACTTACTTAATCTTAATTTACTAATGAAACACATAACACTGCCTGGATTAAATGGCCAAAAATGGCCCCTTTATTATTTCCAAACAACAAAATTGAATAAAAATAACTTCGTATTTTTAATATATATATATATATATATATATATATATATATATATATATAAAAATAATTAAAAAAAAAAATATATATATATATATATATATATATATATATATATATATAAAACATATATTTATAACCAAAACATTTTAACTGACTGCTACGTCTGAGGTTCCTGAAAGAAGGTACTACTATCTCATCGGCTGACCACCACCACGGCATCCTGGCCCCTAGCCGTGATCCCACCAGCTCAGGGACAAATGATTACCTTCTTGCACCATTCAGCTTGATGACCGATAGCCCATTTTCCAGATAGGGAAGTGTAACGGCACCCCAAATACGCAAGGGGGTAACGCCGTTTAGATATCTTCCCTCTCCTGGACACAAATTCACTGTCGATCCTCCACAGTCCGACGACCCCTTCCCATAGGAATTAATCCTTCTGGAAGAACGAGACGCACTCTGTATCTTCCTAGGATCGAATGCCTTTATTGAGAAAAACATTGAAACTTTTATACCCATCCAATACTGCATTAACCTAAAATGAACAATGGTCCAGCTCCACCCACAACATAACAAGAGCCAATACACATTATTTTGACGTCTGCTAGGAGACAACAGGTTCTAATCCCCTTTATGTTTAAATAACTATGCATGACCTTTATATTCACCAGACTGTCTGGTACTTTACAATACACACAAGGACAGACTTAATTTCCCCAATCCACATCACCACAAACAATGAACAGGTCTTCTAGAAGCTGGAATTCATTAGCATTACACTAGGCAGACAGGTGATTGAGGCTGAACACCTCAGCATCTCTCAATTAACCTGTTAAGTTCAGAATAAAACAATATTGTGGACTAATATTACTATTTCAATTTCAAGCAATCCAAGCCATATTCTTAATGTCCATGGTTTCCTGGCTCACCCTGTGTCCAACGTGACCCTCCTGTCACACATCTCCCCTTTCAGCAGGATACTAACACAGGAGGTGACCCCAGATGGGTTGACTCCGAAGTTAGTCCATAGGTCCATTCTTCTAATGCCGGTATTCGCACAGTACCCCAAATACATTGCTCCAAACAGGGCATTACTTACCCAGCCAACCTCTGCCTCTCTCCGAGAACATACCCGCCGCTGGGGAGAGGACAGGGTGACTGGGCTCAGTCCGTCATGCTGTTGGGGATCTGAGCTGACTGCCCAGCATCCCTGGGGTATACAAGTGGAGACTGAAGTCCCATCCACTTGTGGTAGGTGAAAATCCCCCAGTGCTTGCAAAGCAAGGCTGACATTCTCCTGTCCCAGTGTCACACCATTTTCTGGGGTTGTGTCAGTGAGGACCGAAGTCCCATCCGATACCACAGGAACTCCCTCTTCTGTTAGTTGAGAGCAGAGGCCCGCGGCACTCTGCTCTGTTGCCAGCTCTTGTGCTGGGTTGCTGTGAGTGGAGACCGCAGTCCCATCCACCAATATCAGCTCCAGTTGCCGTGGTGTGCAGACGCCAGTAGCATTCTGCCCTGCTGCCAGTGATTCAGCTGGGGGTAAAAGATTTACCACCTCAGGTTGTTGCTGGAGAGGGGGGCCAACTGCCCCGGCTCCCTGAAACTCCACAGTTGTTTCCGGTGCTGGGCAGAGGTTGCTAGCACTCTGCCCTGTTGCCAGCACTTCTGCTGGGGACTCCACACCATCTGCTCTGGCTAACTGTTGGGGAGGGAAAAGGGCTGCTTCTCCTCCCTGCATCTCTGAAATCCCCTGGGAAAGAGGAACCATCACCTTCTCACCTCGGGCCTCCAAAACTGCCACGGGTGTAGAGCAGGGGTCTGCAGTACTTTGTCCTACTGCCAGTACTTGAGCAGGTGATGCATAATCCATAACATCCTCTGAACAGTCCCTTAAGTCCATACCTTCTGTAATCTGTGGCTGGGGAGATGAGCCAACTGCCCTAGCTCCCTGGAACTCCATATCATCCACTTCGGCTTTAGGGATGGCAATCTTCAGATTTTCCACTGCCAATTCTTCAGCCAGGCTAGCTCCCTGGAACTCCATATCATCCACTTCGGCTTTAGGGATGACAATCTTCAGATTTTCCACTGCCGATTCTTCAGCCAGGCTAGCTCCCTGGAACTCCATATCATCCACTTCGGTTTTAGGGATGGCAATCTTCAGATTTTCCACTGCTGATTCTTCAGCCAGGATTTCATAGTTGTCAACTGGTATTTCCTGATAGTCCCAGGCAAAGGTAGCCCCACCCTGCTGCTGAGCAGATTCTAGCAGCTGTCTGTAGGCGATCTCCGATTGCCGTATCTCCGCCGTTCTCCGCTCATGTTGCCGCTCTAGTTCTCTCTTTTGTCGCTCTCGTTCTCTCTCTTGTCGCTCTCGTTCTCTCTTTTGTCGCTCTAGTCCTTTCTCTTGACGCTCTCGTTCTCTCTCTTGTCGCTCTAGTTCTCTCTTTTGTCGCGCATCCTGCAGCTGGATGCCTCTAATGGCTTCCTGTATGGCGGTCTCTGATGGGTTAGCACCATATAATGCCAAGCGCTGTCAAACTCGTTGCTGAAACAAATCTTCAACTGACCGGGGTCCTGCATCACCCTCCTTCTGGTCCATCTCGGCTCTCAAGTAGGTCTTTCAGCGTGACTTTCCTGCAGGCTGCATAGCTGGTCATTCACTGTGGTGGTTTGGAGTGTCCCAGGAACTGGAGGGAAAATCCCACAGCTGCCAACCAATGTAACGGCACCCCAAATACGAAAGGGGGTAATGCCGTTTCGATATCTTCCCTCTCCTGGACACAAATTCACTGTCGATCCTCCACAGTCAGACGACCCCTTCCCATAGGAATTACTCCTTCTGGAAGAACGAGACGCACTCTGTATCTTCCTAGGATCGAATGCCTTTATTGAGAAAAACATTGAAACTTTTATACCCATCCAATACTGCATTAACTTAAAATGAACAATGGTCCAGCTCCACCCACAACATAACAAGAGCCAATATACATTATTTTGACGTCTGCTAGGAGACAACAGGTTCTAATCCCCTTTATGTTTAAATAACTATGCATGACCTTTATATTCACCAGACTGTCTGGTACTTTACAATACACACAAGGTCAGACTTAATTTCCCCAATCCACATCACCACAAACAATGAACAGGTCTTCTAGAAGCTGGAATTCATTAGCATTACACTAAGCAGACAGGTGATTGAGGCTGAACACCTCAGTATCTCTCAATTAACCTGTTAAGTTCAGAATAAAACAATATTGTGGACTAATATTACTATTTCAATTTCAAGCAATCCAAGCCATATTCTTAATGTCCATGGTTTCCTGGCTCATCTTGTGTCCAACGTGACCCTCCTGTCACAGGAAGGTGCCCATACCGAGATAGGCCCCAACCCGTACCACACCATATATTATATATCCATATATATATATATATATATATATATATATATATATACTGTATATATACTATCCACCATTCTGACCTTCAGGAACCAGAGACCCCTGCCGCCAGTACCTGAAACAACAAAACACAAACACGCATACATACAGCTGCCTATAGGGAGGGAGGGAAATCACTAAGCTTGTGTGTTTCCTCTTCCTCGATATGCGCCCGAATGGCCAGCTCCGCCTCGCCCCTCCTTACTAACACATAAATGAACTCCTAGCACCGCCCTGTTCTCCCAGCTATCCCACCCCACTTCCTGCACCAAAACTTCCTGGTGCATCAATCCAGCTCCCCCCCAGTCATGCGGCCCCTGCACTAAGGTTCCTCTTTCTCCGGGGCTGATCTGAAAGTAAAGCTAGCCATATACTATGTGAATTCACAGTTCATTAGACCACCACCCTTCTGCCCAATATTTTTAAATCAATTGAGCAGGAGGGAAAGATTTTAGCTCAACAGTGGCTGCATCCAATCAGATGCAACCGCTGTTTGGGTATTATTCTGACAGCCACTGATTCCGGCTGTCAGAACACGATAGCTGCAGTTAGAGATTCATCCATCCATGATGTATAGTTTGGATGGAAGAATTTGTTTGACCCTGCAGGATGAGCGAAAAAAAATCTTGACTGTGTATGTTCATTTCAAGCATCAGTTTTTCTGTCTTTTTCAACCAGTTTGAATACAGCTCCTAGTTTTTTTTCCCTTTTAAATATGTTTAATTTTAAATGTTTTAGGCAAACTGTATGGCTTTAAGTTGGTTAAACAAATAAAGAGAACAACATTTTTATACCAATATTTATTTACCTACTATTCCCACCCTAGGTACAGAATTTAGAAATAATAGCTTACGCTTCATCTGTTATCATGTCTGACAATCCATTAATACTGACCTTTTGCTATATACCAAACCCATTTAAATAATTTTATTCATGTGGTCCTGTGTCTTCTCTTGGTTGCAGTGTACCCCCTGATGCTACCAGTTGACTACACAACCATTAAGCCATGTCAACATCATATACTATTAATCATGCTCCAGATGCTGGAACCAATTTAAGATAACAAAGTACAGGGTTTTGCTGAGTCTGTGTCTCTTGGACAATGGGTTTTTATTTTGAAAATATTATAACGTGCGTGGAAGAGATTAACAGACCATTCACTGCTGCTAACCTACTGCTGTAAACTGCTGTCTGAAAACTGTAGCAAGTAGAGAATAAATGAAATGATTAAGAAGATTTAGAATAAATTAATAAAATCTAAACTCAGAAATATTTCACTGATTGAAAAACAATATTTTGCTTTGATTGCTCCATCCTGTGCTTATTTATTAAGCCAAATAATGCAGTACAAAACAAAATAATTTATTATATTAAAGAGGAAGTAAACCCCCCCCCCCGAAAAAAAAATGTGATAAATTAAGACCCTGCAAGAGACTAGCTCTAGTTACAGCATACTAGCTCATTATGTGGCACTTACCTGAAATAGAAGCCCCCGAAGTCCTCCTCGTTCCCCTCCGCCGCCGACGCCATGTCCCCTCGGAGCTTCTTCCTGGTATGGCCGCTCCGGCGCTGTGATTGGCCGGAGCGGCGATGACGTCACTCCCGCGCATGTGTGCGGGACCGACACGATCCCGCGCATGCGCATTGGACCGGCATAATCCCGGCATGTCCCATTCATTATGCCGGCACGCTCAGTGCGCCTGCGCCGTAGACATTGATGCAGTGTTTTCTGCAAATATCTCCTTAACCGTGTAGGTTAAGGAGATATTTCTTGCACCTACAGGTAATCCTTAATCTAGGCTTACCTGTAGGTGCAAGTTGTCAGAGTGGGTTTACAACCACTTTAAAACCTAATTAAACTTTAAGTTTAAATCAGTCAAATACACTCCAGGTGCAGCAAAACAAATGCTTCAATTCAAAGTCTTATTTTCTTTAGGAAGCAGCCACAGCCTGAGTATAAAAGTATTTTCCTGCCAGCATGCTGATTGGATGACCCATGCACTCTGTGTAAAAAGAGTTTTCTCTCTGCAGACCTAGCTGAGCCAGACCTATAGCTCTGCAATAGTGGACCACTGCTTCCACACAAAAAGCAAGGATTATGCCCTGTACACACGATCGGAATTTCCGTCAGGATAAACTCTGATGGATTTTTTCAACGGAATTCCGTTCAAGCTGCCTTGCACACACATTGTCACACCAAATTCCGACTGTCAAGAACGCAGTGACGTACAACACTACGACGAGCCGAGAAAAATTAAGTTCAATGCTTCCGAGCATGCGTCGACTTGATTCTGAGCATGCATGGTTTTTTCTCCGTCGGAGTTCCATACAGACGAACAGAATTTATCTGAATTTCCGATGGAAAAAGTCCAATGGGGCATACACATGGTCGCAATATCCGATGGAAAAACTCTGTCAGACTTTTTCCATCGGAAATTCCGATCGTGTGTACAAGGCATTCGTTTCAGCAGCATACTGGCAAGGTACAGATTTTTCTACTCTAGCCTTTAATTAGACTATGGGGTTGATTTACTAAAGGCAAATAGACTGTTCACTTTGCAAAGTGCAGTTGCACACCGCAAGTGCAGTCACTCCAAAACCTAGCAAATTAGGTAAAGTTTTACTTTGCAAAGAATGCCCAATTAAGTGCAAGGAAAATGAAAAAAAAAAAAACAGCATTTTTGCTTGCGCATGATTGGATGATGAAAATCAGCAGAGCTTCTGCTCATTTACTAAGCTGTGGAGCAACTGCTCTTGCAAAGTACACGGTCAATTTGCCTTTAGTAAATCAACCCCATAGACTGTTAAAACAAACTGTGAGGCATTAAAAAAAAAAAAAAAAACATTTACTTTGATACACCTGAGGTATTTTGAGCTTGTTTTAACTGAGCTCAGTTTATTTTTAAAGCCTGGTTCCAGGAATTAAGCAAACTCTGCCTTTAGAAAGCCCCCTTCCTAACCAGTTAACTACTCATTTAGTCCTGGGGTGCAGGAAAAAGAAGTATTACTTACCTTATCCTTCCCTCCAGCAGGGTCCCTCCATTGGTGCAATCAGTCTTGCAAAGCCTTCTCTCTAAGGTGCTCCTGCGTTTGCAGAGGGGCCACCCAAATCTGGATCGTCACTTGGAGTCCGTCTCAATATACAACAGTATACATTTTCAGTTAAGCTCTACCTTTTATGAACAAAAATGCATCCTTGATCTTTACTACAGTAATTTTTTGTAGACTGAGATGATTTAATTGTAGCACTACTGCTGAAGGGGCCACTAGAACAATGCCCAGGGTTCCTTTTTCCCAACAGTTGCCCCACAGCAAAGTCCTTTCATTGGGAAATAAATAGACTAAGCTCTTCAGGACTCTGGACACTATGTCCCCTTTACACACACAGCTGACTCTAACACCTGGGTGATAGCCTCAGTCCAAAGTCTCTAGGATCTCTGTAGAGTCTGTACTCACAAATGTCCTTGGAAGATTGGTTGCCTCCTTCTCCCTGTGATACAGAGTAGATCACCAGATAACAGTCCCTCAGTCCACTTTTTGCAGCTTTCAGTGAAGCAGGCCCTCAGGTCGCCTACCTGAGGCCTCAACACCCTGCAGGGACATGGCAATATGGCCAAAGTGGGCAAGCAGCCCTCCTTAGACTGTGATCTCCTTCTAAGGAAAAGAGATGTGCATGTTCTCTGAATCAGAGTATTTATACAGGCTCCCAGCTACCATCTGGGTGACCCTCCTCACGGATTACCCAGGGTTGTATAAATATTTAGATGCTGATTAGACCTGCCCACTAATTTCCAGAGCTTTCTGGACTAATTGGGGGAAGCAGACAATCCTGCAACTACTGAAACATAGAACAGACCAAAATAATCAACACAGCCACACTGGTTACAGTGAGGCAAAATTTATTTGCCTAGCAATGAACAGCAGCTCCACTTGGTATTGTGGGCAATAACTAAATTTACCTACTCCTAGCACCTATCTAGTAAGGGTGCTACATAATCAATCTGCAGTCTTACTGCAGCAAGGAAGAACATTATGTCAGTCTCCTCAGTGATTACGAAGACTGTACATTGTAACTGTGTAGCAAGCCACAAAGGGAGGGGCAGGAGCAAAGGGATTATCTGTGTCAGATATTTGTGAAATAATTCAAAAACTGCATGGGCACGTGGACGTGCATCTGAATCTAGAAAGTAAATGCTGACCACGTATAATACCAAAACAAAAATGGCACCATCCTTCTGGAGAGATAAGCACAGAATGGCTTTTTTTGGGGGGAAGTAATGAGAACTCTGTAAGAGGTACCATATATACTCGAGTATAAGCCGAGTTTGTCAGCACATTTTTTTGTAGCCCCACTCTTCCTCTACAAGTGTGCAAAGTTTGTTGTCCGGGGGATCTACGGCTGGGGAGCACTGACTTTTCAAAGCCGGGCACCCCTTCCATAGACTCCCATGTTAAACGGTAATTTCTCTGGTAAATTTGGGGACCCGATACCGGCCGGCTGTAGGTCCCCTGGACCTGAATCTTGGCACAAATGTAGCCCCATAAACTCCCATGTTAAACGTAAGTCTAGTCATGGACACAGTGAGGCATGGGCACAGTGAGGCAAATTGAGGCACAGTGAGGTATACAGATGGACACCCTAGGCTTATACTCGAGTCAATAAGTTTTCCCAGTTTTTTGTGGTAAAATTAGGTGCCTCGGCTTATATTCGGGTCGGCTTATACTCGAGTATATACGGTAATAAATACCTGTAATGCCCCATACACACGATCATTTTTAATGTCATTTTTAAAACTGACGTTTTTCTTGTCATTTTTTTTCTTGTTTCCTCTCAAGCCTGTCTTGCGTACACACCATCATTTTAAAAAATGTTCAAGAAAAGCGCAGTGACGTACACCACGTACGACGACACTATAAAGGGGAAGTTCCGTTCGAATGGCGCCACCCATCATGTTAGTAAAGTTTGTTGAGAGACGATTTGCTCTTTTCAGTCTAGTGCTTTTCAGTCCGTTACAGCATGACGAATGTGCTATCTCCATTACGAACGCTAGTTTTACCAGAACGAGCGCTCCCGTCTCATACTTGATTCTGAGCATGCGCATTTTTTTCACGTCGGTAAAGCATACACACTATCGTTTTTCACGTCGTTAAAAAAAACGACATGAAAAACGACGTGAAAAAAGAGAGCATGTTCGAAATTTTAAATGCCCGTTTTTCACGTCGTTAAAAATGCTCTGGAGCATACACACGATCATTTTTAATGGCCATTTTTTTTAATGGCATTTTTAACGGCATGAAAAATGATCGTGTGTATGGGGCATTAGAGTTTTACTTACATACTACATAGCCTGGATGAACACATTTATCTCATAATGGGAACACTATAAATATTCATATTCTTTATATAGCAAGTCCCACAGCTTGGAATTAGGTTTGAGTAAGTGGTTAAAGGGCTCAGTCACCCCCTGGGCTCTGCAGTGTTAGTTTCATTTGGCGCAGAACTTATAGAAACGTGGTTCAAAGTCTTTTATAGAACGTAAAATAGTTGCCCTCCTCACTTCAACTCCAAGACTCTAAAATCAGCCTGCCAGCCTGCCATAAGGTCTTATGCCGCGTACGCACAACCGTTTTTCATGACGAGAAAAATGCCATTTTTTTATTTGGTCATTAAAAACGATCGTGTGTGGGCTCCAGAGCATTTTTCACAAAGTGAAAAATGGGCATTAAAAATTTGGAACATGCTCTAATTTTTCTCGTCGTTTTTCACATCGTCGTTTTTCTCGTCATGAAAAACGACCATGTGTAGGCTTTAATGATGTGAAAAAAACGCGCATGCTCAGAAGCAAGTGATGAGACGGGAGCGCTCGTTCTGGTAAAACTAGCGTTCTGAATGGAGATAGCACATTCGTCGTGCTGTAACGGACTAAAGAGCACGAGGCTGAAAAGCGCAAATCGTCTCTCACCAAACTTTACTAACACAAGGATCAGCAAAAGCAGCCCAAGGGGTGGCGCCATCCGAATGGAACTTCCCCTTTATAGTGGCGTCATACATTTCGTACGTCACCGCGCTTTGCGCTAGCATTTTTCTTCATGATAGTGTGTAGGCAAGGCAGGCTTAAGAAGAATCACGTCGAGAAAAACATAGTTTTTTTCAATGACATTAAAAATGGTCGTGTGTACGCGGCATTATGGTTCTTCTTGCTAATTTCTTGCTCAATATGTTGAATTTATTCCGGAAATTTCACAACAGTTTTTGTCATCCCTTCTCTTCATCAGGTGCATGTGTAATCACAGTTAATCAAGATTCAAATAAATCCTGAGGGCAGAAGTCACATAAATTTATTTTTTTTATTTAATTGTTTCCCTACTTTTTACTTTTTTACTTCATGAGGGGTATGGATCTGGTCAGTGAAGACTGGATCCAGACCCTTACTTCAGTTGTGCAGCCTCAGATTACTTATAATAGGGACTGATCTGCTGCTGGCTACAATCAGCCAGTAATAGATCACTATAGCAGTGATGTATTGCTGCAGGGAGAATCTGGACAGTGCTGCAACAGCTCTGCCCCGTTCTCAATATGCAAAAGAGTTGCAGTGATGGCAGTTATGACATCACTACACTCTAAGTGTAAACCCAAGGAGGAAGCATTGTGTTTTCATGGTTTTATTGATCTGCTACAAGCAGATTTCTGTGCAGCAAGATCAGAAGCACAGGAGTTGATAGTTAAAGCTTTTGGGCTAAGTGCTGGATGTTGGCTATCACTGATGGCCAGTGGTTCCAGCCTGAACTTCTGCTGGGACCTGCAACAGCAGCTGATTCCTTGTACCATTTCAAATTACACTTGGATGAAAAGCCACTCTTGGATGAATAGCCACTCTTCCAGTTTATTTCCATTTTTAAAATGACACTGGTGGCTTAAGTGGTTTACCTGCACTTTGTTACATTCTTAGGGATGTGGCACTAGTGGCAGTCTGGTAAAGCTACATAAAGGCCTCATGCCCACGGACGTTTTTACAGCCGCGTTTTTGAGCGTTTTTTACAGCTTAAAAACGCCTGTCCATGTTAGTCTATAGCTTCATGCCCACCTAGACGTTTTTGAGCTGCAAATAGCATAGATGTTTTTAAGCTGTAAAAAAAACCCAGGACCAGTGCATTCCTCAGCGTCGGAGTTAGGCAGAAAAAAACGCAAGCGTCAAAAAACGCTCAAAAACGTGCACTAACGCGCACTAATGCGCGGTCGCGTTTTTTAGCCCTGACGTTTTTTTTTTCTCCAAAAAATAAATAAAAATACATTTTTTTACAATAACATGGACAGGCGTTTTTAAGCTGTAAAAAATGCAGCTGTAAAAACGTCAGTGGGCATGAAGCCTAAGGCCTCATGCCCACGGACGTTTTTACAGCCGCGTTTTTGAGCGTTTTTTACAGCTTAAAAACGCCTGTCCATGTTAGTCTATAGCTTCATGCCCACCTAGACGTTTTTGAGCTGCAAACAGCATAGACGTTTTTAAGCTGTAAAAAAAACCTAGGACCAGTGCGTTCCTCAGCGTCAGAGTAAGGCAGAAAAAAACGCGAGCGTCAAAAAACACTCAAAAACGCGCACTAACGCGCGGTCGCGTTTTTTGGCTCCGACGTTTTTTTTTTTTTTAAATTTACAATAACAAGGACAGGCGTTTTTAAGCTGTAAAACACGCAGCTGTTAAAAACGTCTGTGGGCATGAAGCCTAAAACTCCAGTTTTAGTTAATTTTGCAACCCATAATACCCATTTATATGTGCCTAGTGGAGCTGTTGCAGGATGTGATTCATTTTTAGCTCTACCCCAACAAGAAAATTGGCAGGTGAAAAGGGATTGGTATGAATTGTATCTATGGTCATGGGGACTGTCATGGTATATGAGCATCATTAGCCTAATTCTTGTATGTACTCTTGTTAGCCATCAACTGGATGCTGGGGATCAATACCGGAACATGTTCATTTAGCGCCCAGGGCAAGGATACGGTACTGCACTCCCTCCTCTGCTGCTAATGAGTGCTGTAGAATGGGTGTACCGCACGCACCCACCATCTGCCTCCTGCTCCAGCTGTCCATGGTTGGCGTTGAGTGTGCACTGCACATGTGCAACCAATTGTTTGCTTTGTGATTGCCTGCCACCGGAGCATGTGTGCATATGGTGATGGGATTCCCCCACCCACTGCTACACCTGGGGCGGTTGCACCTCCTGCCCTCCCCTTGTCCTGCCTTTGCTGGGCATTATAGAGTGGAGAATGATAACCTCACACAGCCTATAGACCAGCGGTCTCCAAGGTTTCTACAGAAAGGGCCAGTTTACTGTCCTTCAGGCTTTAGGGGTGCCGGACCTTGGCCAGTGGGAGTAGAAAATGCCCTGGCGTCAGTGGGAGTAAACAGTGCCCCTCCATTGGTTTCAGTGGGAGGAATACTGCCTCACTGCTGGTATGAGTGAGAGGAATAATGCCCCAATTATAGTGTCCATCATTGGTGTCAGTTGGAGGAAAAGTGTCCCAAGGGCAGGATAATGGCAAGCAAAGGGCCCCAACTGGCCCCCGGGCCACAGTTTTAAGACCACTGCTAAAAGTGGCCTAGCATGGCCACGCGTGAAGGGGGTGGATCAAGGCTGGTAACTCCAGGGAGAAGATCCTATAAGAGAAAAAAACATATAGACAGTAACATCAACTTCAAATAAAGCACAGACTAGAACTCCAAAACATAGATCTTGCCCGTTAGCAATTTTCCAGCATAAACTAAAAAGTCGGTGGTGGATGGACTTGACATTCTACACAAAATGGCATTGAATGCACTCTATTGTGCTTAGGTGGAAGGAAATTAATTTGCTTTCTCAGTAGGCCTCTGGTCCTTCCTGCTTCAAATCTCTCCATTGAAACCAATTGATAGCATGCCCTTGTAAGGTTCATGTCACCAAGCAGAGGACATCGAATTGGTAGAATAGGAAGAAATAAACAGACCAAAGTGACTTTTTCATCTTTATAACTTTCAATAAGGGGGTATGCATTCTATAAAATAAATGTATGCATTTCCTCAATGCTGCATCTCAGCATTATTTATGCCATCAATTTCACAAAGGCTCTATATTATAATTTGCAGCCCATGCTATGTGCAGAATTAATCTTTTTAATTTCATTTAGAATAAACACAGCAGTAAAATTCAGTCACCGTCTCCAGTTTTTTATCTGAGCACCTCTTCTATTCTGAGTTTTTACAAATGGATTGCTGGCAATGAGGAGTTTGCTTATTTATGTATGTTTTCATCTGGTTTAAAATATTGAATGAGCGAATAATAATAGCAACATTCTAGTTTTTAATTTTGTTTTTGCCCCAGAAAAATATTTAGATTGCAAACAAGAATTAGATTACTGCTTTTATTCTCCATATGTAATTGCCATGGACAATACAAACAGTTTCTTTGATTGAGAATGAGGTTCATTGTTTTCCAAACTAATATCCAGCGCATATATTCCAGTTCCTTTCACAGAAACACAAGTGCCATAATAGAAATAATGTTCATGCACCGCCATTCTTGTTCTTCTACATGAATCTCCAGGCCATCTTCCCCTCATTTTTCCTTCTACCCCTACCGACCAGTTAGAACCATGAAAACTGGACTTCTGATTGAGTCTGAGGTAAGGGTTTCTGACAGCTTCCGTAAGCTTCCACTTCAACAGGGATGACAGAACCAGTGTGTGGATAGAATTATTATGTAGCGGACCCACCAAAATTGGGGTCGCTATGCTCTAAATTTAAGGGTAGCCTGAGCAATAGTTTAGCTCAGGTTCTCCAATTCTGTTAGTTTGAACTCTGCTCTGCTATAATGTTGCCTGGAGTATAGTTCCCCTTGACCTGTGGGTGGTGCTGTTGCCCAGGTCCTGGGTTGAACCACAGGTGGCATTGTGGTGTGATTGGGTGTCCTCTCTCGGCTACCGTGTGGTGGGCGGGTTTTGCCTGCTGTGCATGCTGGGAGAGGGTACATAAAGGGCAGACGCCATGACCCTGGTGTGGTGTGCTGGGGGGATTCCAAGGAGGACCCCTGGTGGTGAAGTCACACCCTTTGGCCCTGCTGGCCGGGGGGTGCGTGAATTGGTCGTGGAGTCTCGGGCACCTTTAGCCCGAGGCTATAGAGTTCCAGGTAGGCCCAGTACCTTCAACTGGGTCTACAAAACCAACCACTGGAGTCCCAGGGAACCCGAGAGAGGGTGGCCCGCTCTGAAACAGAGGAAACCGGGGGAGGACCTGTCCAATGGATCTGTGAAGGAAGTCACGGTGTCTGGGAGGCCTGGTTGCCTATCAGAGGGAAGGATTTGTGATTTGCAAGATAGCTTCTATAGTGTGCCCCATTGGCACCTATGGTCTCTAATAATCTACAGGCGTTAGGAAGTTCTAAATTCAGGAACTAAAGGATTCAGTGGCAGAGGATCTCCTGAACTTGTCTTTCAAGGGGACTAAATCTGAAGTGACTGTTCGTGCTACACTCCGGCTGCTAGAACTGTGAGAGGGATCTATCCGGGTGAGCAATACCCACTCAGGCTTGAGTGGAGAATAGGGTGACTGGGTGCCGCGTGCCTGAACCTATCTCCCTACCTAATCCTATTGTTGTCTTCAACCTTTTCCCCAATTGGTTTCAAGCAAGGAAAATAAACTCATCTGTTGGAGTTTAAATACTGTCTGGACATTGGCCTTCTTTGGGGGGAAAGAACAGACTTTTCCCTATATTCTAGGGACGAGAACCAATGGAGAGAGGTAACTCTCTGCAGGACCCAAAATTGTAAGAACACCGCTCAACCTCTTATACCAGGAGGATACGGGCATGTGGCATGGTGTTCCTGCATGTGAAGGTAGGCAGGAAAAAGGGTCTGTGTGCTACAATTATTTTTATTATACATGATTTATATGGTACTTTGCAAAATAAAGGAAGACAGTACAGTCAAAATAGAATGCAAGACAACAGGATTAGGAGAGCCGCACTGCTTGAGGCTGGGTTTACATTATGTGCGGCCACGGAGCACAGCAGGGGGTCCAGTGTGTCCCCGTTCACCACTTTACATCTGAATTAGGTCCGAATTTTTGCCTGAATTTGGACCTGAAGCGGAGCCAAAGATGCACAGGACCCTTCTGCTGTGCGCTCCATGGCCACCCTGGAGATGTGTGAACCGGCTCCATTGCGAGCCAGTCACAGGCGATGAGGTCGGTAAAGTAAGTTGGGGTTGTGGAAGTCTTTGTTTGTCGCTGTTAGTATTTTTTAATGTATTTGTTGAGCAAGCAAAACTGAGAGGAAGGATTGGCAAACACTGAGTGGTTGGTAAGGTGGATAAATCTGGCAGCCAGGGCTGCTCATCAGGAGTGCGGCCCCAAACACAGACAATGTGGATTTTCGGGACACTCACTCACACCTGCACACCTGTGAAATTAGAACCTGTGGTTGTGTTCGTACAGCCGCTGCATCTCCATAGAGTAACAGGCAGCTCCAGCCGCATAAACAAACCACTCAAATATGAGCCCTTTACCACTTCACCTCCAGAAAAGGGCTCACCCTTACTCTCTTCGTGACCAGGCCATTTGTTGCTAGTCAGCACTGCACTAATTTAACTGACAATTGCTTGGTCATGCAACACTGTATGCAAATGAAATTTATATAATTTTTTTCACACAAATAGAGCTTTCTTTTGGTGGTATTTGATCACCACTTTTTTTATTTATTTTTTCTTTCTTTTTTTATATATATATATATATATATATATATATGAAAAAATGGCCAAAAAAAACAAAAAAAAACAATATTTTAAACTTTCTGTTATAAAACATATCCAATAAAATCGAATTTCTTCATAAATTTAGGCTAAAATGTATTCTGCAACATGTCTTTGGTAAAAAAAATCACATCAAGTGTAAATTAATTGGTTTGTGTGAACATTATAGCATCTACCAACAATAGTATATACAGTATATATTTCAAAATGTATCAATCCAGATGTACTGATGGTCTCATTTCTTGAGGCCCCTAAAATGCCAGGATAGTACAAATATCCACCAAATGACCCGTTTTCGAAAGTAGATAGTTCAAGGTATTTAAAGTGGTTGTAAACCCAACCACACAACTTGCACCTACAGGTAAGCCTAGATTAAGGCTTACCTGTAGGTGCAAGAAATATCTCCTTAACCTACACGGTTAAGGAGATATTTGCTGTAAAACACAGCACAGATGACGTCACACGCATGCGCAGTAGCGGGCCAGCATCATTGCCAGTTTTCTGAATGGGTTCTTGCCGGCCCGAGCGTGCATGCGTGTGATGTCATCGCCGCTCCGGCCAATCACAGCGCCGGAGCGGCGATAACAGGAAGTCACTCCGGGACAACATGTCGGCGCCGGAGGGGGAGACGTGGACCGCTGCGGGGCCTCGATCTAAGGTAAGTAATACATAATCAGCCAGTATGCCATGCATACTGGCTGATTATGCCTTTGTCTTGCAGGGTTTGTCTTTTTCCCGTTTTTTGTTCGGAGGGTTTACTTCCTCTGTAAGAGGCATGGTGAGTTTTTTGAAGCTGTAATTTTTTGTTACAATTTTTTGGAAAATTAAGAAATTAAATAAAATTTTTTGTTTTTTTCACATTCTTTTAAATACTGTCACCAGTGCAGTACAGTGTCATTATATGGTGGTCACCAGGGATACTAACGGATGAAACAGGTTGAAATAATTTTTTATGACATTTAAAAAAAACATTTAACATTTTTTTCTTTTTTTGTCAACATTTTTTTACTTTCTTTTTTATATACTTTCATCAGAGTAGTTCAGTCACCACACTGTAATACTCTGGGGGGGGGGGGATTCCTACACTTTGCTGTTACAGTGATGATCACTGTAACAGAAATGTTTTGAACTGTCGTGAGTGGGTTACATTCAAAACAGCCGTGATTACTATTGTGTGCTGTGATTGGCCCACAGCTATCACATGGTATAGGGTGCTGTGATTGGCCCATGTACCATTTGATAGCTGTGGGCCAATCACAGTATCACAATACTAGGCACAGCTGTTATGAATGAAACCCATTCATAACAGTTGTGTTTACCGTATATACTCGAGTATAAGCCGACCCGAATATGAGCCGAGGCCCCTAATTTACCACAAAAAACTGGGAAAACGTATTGACTCGAGCATAAGCCGAGGGTGAGAAATGCAGCAGCTACTGTAAGTGGAAAAGAGGGTCAACAATGCCCATCTGCAGCTGCATACAGTAGCTGACCGCGAGAATGTATTTCCATCGTGATCCCATCGAGCAGATTCTCGGCGTCAAGGTGCCGACATCTCGCGCTCACTGCAATAGCGAGAAGGCTCAGGCCGTGCGATGCGACACTGTATTGAATGGGGATCCAACGTGGATTCCCGACAATACCAGGCACCGTGTTTGGTATGAATCCTGAGGGGGAACTCCACGCCAAATTTAAAATAAAAAAAACGGCATAGGTTCCCCTCCAAGAGCATACCAGGCCCTTCGGTCTGGTAAGGATTTTAAGAGGAACCCCTACGCCAAAAAAACGGTGTGGGGGTCCCCCCAAAATCCATACCAGACCCTTATCCGAGCACGCAGCCCGGCCGGTCAGGAAAGGGGGTTGGGACGAGCGAGCGCCCCCCCCCTCCTGAACCGTACCAGGCCGCATGCCCTCAACATGGGGGGGGTGGGTGCTTTGGGGCAGGGGGGCACCCTGCTGTCCCCCACCCCAAAGCACCCTGCCCCCATGTTGATGGGGACAAGGGCCTCTTCCCGACAACCCTGGCCGTTGGTTGTCAGGGTCTGTGGGCGGGGGGCTTATCAGAATCCGGGAGCCCCCTTAAATAAGGGGGCCCCCAGATCCAGGCCCCCCAACCTATGTGAATGAGGTATGGGGTACATCGTACCCCTACCCATTCACCTGGTGGAAAAAAAGGTCAATAAAAAAACACTACACAGGTTTTTAAAGTAATTTATTAGGCAGCTCCAGGAGACTCTTCCGACTTCGGGGGTCTCTTCCGACTTCAGGGGTCTCTTCTTCTGCTCTCCGGTGTCGTCTCCGCGCTCTCTGGTTCTTCTCCCGCTCTCCGTGCCTTCTCCACGTTCTCCGATTCTTTCTGCCTTCTGCCGGGCGACACCGCTATCTTCTTCCAGCTCTTTTGCTAGCGGGGGCCCGGTCTTCATCGTCGTCTTCTTCCCTCTTCTCCTCTTCGATGTTGACACGTCGCTTCCTCCCGCTGTAATGCCGGGTGCGCAGTTCGCAATGATTTATATAGGCCTCTTATTACGTCACAGTCCCATCATGCTCCGGCGGGTGTTTGAATGTGCCTTTCATCAAACAATAGGAAACACTCTGTAAGGACAGTATGTGAACACATTGGTGGGAGCTCTGTGAATACAGCGGAATGTCTCTAAGTTCACATATAAAACAGCTCTCATCTGATACATAATTTCCTGCTCTCGATAAGAATAGTTACAGGAAAAAGAGAGATTACATTAATTTGGTGCTTATGTTTTATGTCATCGTTCCATGTTTGTGAGGGAGGAAGCTATGGGTTGCAATTGGAGCAGGCATTTACTTTGAGTTTTTTTAATGATTATGGCTACAACCAGTCACTATGCTGACAGAGAAAGAATAGAACTCACATTATTAGCTGGGAAAACAGCGGTAATATTTAATTAGCCTTTTGAAAGAGCTAATCTGGGAATCTGCACGTGTCAGCTCATCTTTACAACTGAGGGACTGTGTGTTTGTCTGCCAAAATCAACATGCTTGCTCTGGGGATTTGCTCCATTGGGGATTTGCAGTCCATAGATAGGCAAAACGTATTTCCAGCCCTACTCTAAATATTCTGTTTATGACAGATTATTTTATGTTTAATTTCCAAAAAATGACATCATTTTTCAGTCTTAGAAATTGAGTGCTAATAAATTTGATATGTAATGTCTAGGTTATTTTAAGTTGAAGATACCTCTTTCAGAGTCTGGGCAGAAGTTTTTTTGCTAAGGAACAGAACAGAATTTAGCAATAGACACCTACAAAAATGGAATCTCAGTAATTAATAGCAAAGCACATTGTTTGCAGTAGGTACAAACAACAAGGATACTTGCTGCATTGAGATAATGTAATTCACAATGTGTTGGTGGCTGCTTAATGTCAAATGAAAGTGAACTCAGTCAATAAGAGAAGAGAACCTGCAGAATTTCTCATCTGTATGTACCATTTACCAAAATTGTGCCGCATTAGCTTAACCACTTCAGCTCTGGAAGGTATTACCTCCTACCTGACCAGGCTATTTTTTGCAATACTGCACTGCATTGCTTTAACTGACAATTGCGCGGTCGTGCGACACTGTACCCAAATAAAATTGATGTCCTTTTTTTTCCCACAATTAGAGCTTTCTTTTGGTGGTTTCTATTTTTTTGCGCTATAAACAAAAATAGAATGACAATTTTGAAAAAAAAAAAACAATATTTTTTACTTTCTGCTATAAAACACATCCAATAATAAAAAAAAAAAAATCGAATTTCTTCATCAATTTAGGCCAATAGGTATTATGGCCCGTACACACGATTTGAATATCATACGAAAAATGTCATCTGATTAAGGATCGTACGATAATCGGATCGTTAGTACAGGGCTTCCGTGGGCCGATCATGACAGTTCATCCGATATTATTTTATCGGACATGCACGAAAATTTTCCTCGTACGATACCTAATCGTACGATTTTCGTTTAGTCAGTATAGTTGTCGTCCGAAAATACAACACAAATACATTACAACACGTGACATCACTTCCGATTCTCGTACGAGAATTTTCGTGACTTTATTCAATTTCTACTTGCAACTAGTAAACGAAAAAAGTCGGACGATCTGTCGTCAGATTTTCAGATCGTGTGTACGGGGCATAAGGCTGGGTTCACACCTATGCGAATTGGATGCCGCTTACAACGCATCCAATTCACATAACATTTTAAAATACATTCATTTTAATGAGGCTGGTTCACATATCTGCGGGGCATTCGCACTGTGCATTTCTAGGCATTGCGGTGCGAATTGTCTGCACAATATCTTCTATGGGAACGCATCTGATTCACAGATGTGTTCCGTTCTGAACACAAATTCTCTCCCTGCTCACTACACCTCCCCCGCTCCCCCTCCCCACTCCCAGGTCAGCTAATACGCAGCTACAACGGAGACGAACCGCTGAACAGCTGTTTTTTTTTCGCAGAGAAAGCAGAGCTGGAATTCGCACCGCACAAGTGTGAACCTAGCCTTAAGGTTTGACCTCATATTATATGGTTTTGGTAAATCTGAA
The DNA here is from genome assembly GCA_029206835.1 of Rana muscosa. NCBI lineage: Eukaryota > Metazoa > Chordata > Amphibia > Anura > Ranidae > Rana > Rana muscosa. The sequence continues at coordinate 34,328,089 of JARGYO010005626.1, forward strand.
GAAAAAAATCTGAGGAAAATCTGTGTGTGTGGGGTCTAAGTGACACTTTTTGGGGACCAGTGACACCAATACAGAGATCAGTGCTAAAACAAAATGCACTGTCACTGTATAAATGACACTGGCAGGGAAGGTGTTAACATCAGCAGCGATCAAAGGGTTAAGTGTGCTCCTAGGGAGTGCTTTCTAACTGTGTGGGGAATGCTGTGACTGGAGGAAAATGGAGATCCGTGTTTCTGCTTAGCAGAAACACAAGCTCTCCATTTTCCTCCCTCACAGAGCGGCGGTCTGCCTTGTTTTCATAGGCAGACCGTCGTTCTGCCTCTCCTGTGAACGATCGGCGGGTCCCAGCATCCATCGCGGCCGCCGGACCCGCTGATTGGCTCCGATCACAGCGGGAGCGGGTCTCCGGTGGCGCGCGCACACGCCCCTGAGCCGAAGAGAGGACTCACACACAGGTATGTGATTTTGCGCTTAAGGGCCTCCCTGCCGCAGTATATGTACGCAGGGCGGTCTATAAGCGGTTAAAGTAGATTTGAACCATAGTCGAATGACATTTAGTCTGCTTAAGCACTCAGCTTCCACACTTGTAAATCCCCTACAGACAAGAGCAATTTTTACACTTTTACTATGGACCTGTTTATTCGGCAATAACTTTGTTATTGCTTAAGATAAAAAAGTAATGCATATACTGTTCTTCTAAGGACAAACAAGACTTTCTTTTTGTCATATTGTCTTGCAAAATTTGTTAATGTCACCCTTCAAAAAAAGTAACAAAACTGACATAAGCACTTTTTTATTTTTTGACCATTTTTTGATCACTGCGGAACAATCTAAACAGTCTAAAAACAATCAATTTCATTCTATTCATGTGACTGCTCTGTTTGAGCAAATATTGTGAAACACATCAACCTTTTGATCTCTTGGTGTAACTGTGGGCAAAAATAGTAACTAAGTATTTGTTTTTGGCTTTCTTACCAGTTCCGACCCTTATGGGACCTGGATGTGGAATGTTTGTAATATGATCTTAAATTTGTAATAACATTTGTGCAAACTTTTTTTATATATTCATGTGACTGCCCTATTTGTACCAGTAAATTCCAATTATACTTTTGTTCTAGTTGATATAATTTATGGATGTGGTACATCATCATCATTAGCAGCCTCATTTCGTAATATCAAATTTTATGTTATACTTCTGTCCTGTTTAATATGACTAAAATTATTATTCTGGTACAAAGCATTGCAAAGTTTTTAATTCTGCACTTTTTTAACGTGGCACTAAAAAAAGCTGACAAACAAAACAAATAAAAATGAAAAATATTTAAATATTAATGGTTAATAAAGTTGAAAGGACAAAAACAAAACCAGCAGGAAAATAATAGTCGAAGGGGTTATTAGGGCCAACTAAGTGTTAAAGGATATCTAAAGGTTTGTTTAAAAAACAAACAAAAAAAACAAAAACAAACATGTCATACTTTCCTCCTCTGTGCAATTGGTTTTGCACATAGTGGCCCCAAACCATCCTCTTCTGGGGTCCCTCAGCGGCGCTCCTCCTCTTCTTGAGTGCCCAGTTGGAGAGCCGCTCCCCCTTTAGACACTCGTGCGGCCGCGCTCCAGTGTCCTGCTGCTGCTGCCTTTTTCGACATAGACATCAGGACTCGGCCCCACCCCCTGCATCATTGGATTTGATTGACAGCAGCAGGAGCCAATGGCTGTGCTGCTATCAATCTATCCCATCAGGACTCGAGACACCAGCTGTAGCTGGTATGCTCGTCCCTGTCGCTGGAATGACCGGGTTCAGTTACGTAAAAGGGGGGCTCTGGGGGGCAGCTGCATCACAGGAGGTTTTTCACCTTAATGCATAGAATGCATTAACCACTCGACAACCAGGCCAATTCTGGCACTTCGCTCCTACATGTAAAAATCATATTTTTTTTGCTACAAAATGACACAGAACCCCCAAACATTATATATGTTTTTTTTAGCAGAGACCCTAGAGAATACAATGGCGGTCATTGCAACTTTTTATCTCGCACGGTATTTGCGCAGCAATTTTTCAAACGCGTCTTTTTGGGGAAAAAAATGTTTCATGCTTTAAAAAAAAAACAAAAAAAAAAAACAGTAAAGTTAGCCCAATTGTTTTGCATAATGTGAAAGCTGAAGTTACGCTGAGTATATAGATACCTAACATGTCATTCTTCAAAATTGTATAAAGAAAAAGGGGGTGATTTTGCGCTAAAGAAAAAAGGTTATTACACAAAAAACACTTCTATGTCTCATAAAACTAGTAGTATAAAGATATATAATGGTAAAAATACCTAGTGATAAATGTGCATATATAATAAATACTATAGTGCAATCACCAGAATAAAGTGCAAGTGCATATATAAACACAATAGTGCAGAAAGTTCAATATTGCAATGGTTGCTGTTCAGGAAAGTTCAAATGGGTATTTAATCAATGGTTAATTCCAAGATTCTAGATGTTCCAAAATTATAGATGTCTTCAAATGTTTCAAATGATAAACGAATTGAAGTATTGAACCTGCGGTGAATCCTACACCTGTCTCCCAATGTTCTCACCTCAACAGCTTGGATCACTGGCATATAGTGTCACTGTTATGGACTATGTTCTTATGTCTCCTCTATTTCTCCTATTTCTTCTCCACTCTTAAATCATATTTGGATAGTATCCTCTACCAATCACGCTCTCTATGAAAGAGACAAGCGGGTGGGAGGGAAAGGGAGGGTGGGAGAGGGAGACCAAGCTCCAATCGGTGCAGCCAGGAGAGGGACAGGGAATGAAGCCTCCAATAGTGTAGTGTTTCAATACGCAAAATAGGCTTTATTAGATTAAAAATGGACTCTTACATCAATTAAAAAATAAACAGCATATAGGAGATAATCGGCGTGTAGCCGCTATCTTACTGTTATCCTGCTGTCTTACGATCCGTCCGTATGATGCCACTATCCTCCTGGGGAGGATAGCGGCATCATACGGACGGATCGTAAGACAGCAGGATAACAGTAACATAGCGGCTACACGCCGATTATCTCCTATATGCTGTTTATTTTTTAATTGATGTAAGAGTCCATTTTTAATCTAATAAAGCCTATTTTGCGTATTGAAACACTACACTATTGGAGGCTTCATTCCCTGTCCCTCTCCTGGCTGCACCGATTGGAGCTTGGTCTCCCTCTCCCCCCCTCCCTTTCCCTCCCACCCGCTTGTCTCTTTCATAGAGAGCGTGATTGGTAGAGGATACTATCCAAATATGATTTAAGAGTGGAGAAGAAATAGGAGAAATAGAGGAGACATAAGAACATAGTCCATAACAGTGACACTATATGCCAGTGATCCAAGCTGTTGAGGTGAGAACATTGGGAGACAGGTGTAGGATTCACCGCAGGTTCAATACTTCGATTCGTTTATCATTTGAAACATTTGAAGACATCTATAATTTTGGAACATCTAGAATCTTGGAATTAACCATTGATTAAATACCCATTTGAACTTTCCTGAACAGCAACCATTGCAATATTGAACTTTCTGCACTATTGTGTTTATATATGCACGTGCACTTTATTCTGGTGATTGCACTATAGTATTTATTATATATGCACATTTATCACTAGGTATTTTTACCATTATATATCTTTATACTACTAGTTTTATGAGACATAGAAGTGTTTTTTGTGTGTAGCGATACCCTCAACTTAAGAGAGCCGCAAGTTTTGATTTTGGGCCCTGAGTACAGCTTCCTCAACCCCCCGGCAATCTGCTCTACCCGCTCTGGCACAGTTAACCCACAGCAATTTCACATAAACAATCACTTATGCTTTAAATGTGGGTGTGTGAAATTGATAACTCAGACTCATAGACAATGTTGTAAATAATAACTGACTTTACTGCTAGTGGTAAGATAAAAGGGGATAACATGCATGTGTTCACAACACATAAGCAGGTCCCTGCAGTTATAAATCACAATACTGTGTGCGTGTGTACCAGCAATGGAAAGGGGACGGAACGCCACGTGGGGCGACCGTTACCTAAACACCCTGTGGTGTGATAACTAACTTATAACTATCTAACGGATCAGGCCTGATCCCTAACCATGAAACTCAGTCTTAGAAGAAACACAAATCTTCACCGGCACAGGATCTGTAAAGGTGGTGCACTTGAAGTATTTAAATCCATGTATTTGTAATCCAATAGGGGGGGGGGTAATTCTCCCTCACCAGAGGTGTTAGGCCTCGGAAGTCTAGTAGGCACAAAGTATAAAAGTAACAGTTTAAAGATGAGCTTTCGCTCGCTCACCACTCCGGAACACTTCCCTCAGTCCGGAACTCCCACCGGCTGTGTCGGTCCTCGTCCACAGCGCCCTCTGCGATCGGATCCCCGATCCAGATAACTTCAGAAGAGATGAGTCTGGATGCCCCCAGGCTCGCAAAGGGGGTGGAAGGCTCTTTGGTTCGCTCCACAGGCCCCAGGCTTCAGGCCTGGAACAGCACAGATCCGCACAGGTGTCTCTCTCTCTCTGCCTCCCCGTGTCCAAAGAGAAAGAGCTAGGCCTCGCCCCCTCCTTATATTCCTTCCCCCCGACTCCCCTCTCTCTGGAATTTCCTGTCTCTGATTAAAGGGGAACACCCCGCTACACACTCCCCCCACTAAAACTCTTTGGTCCCCAAAGATAAACATTTTAACAACATTTCTGAACCATTTTAGAGAGTGCGGAGTATGATGTTGGTACAGGGAATTGCCACCAAAACTCAGAGGTGGGATTCCCTGTCCCACAGGTCACACTGGCATGAGTGGCCTGCCTAACTGTGCCAGAGAGTGAGCTGGGGTTGCCCTCCACCAAATGAACAGTGGAAGGATTGGAGCACTCGGTACTTCTTCTAGCGGTGGTAACAGAGTCCTCTGAGCTCTTTCCCAATTGAGGGTAGGTTAACTTCATGGGAGGCCTCACGACTCTGCGAGCTCTCTGCTCCCTTGGGACTTCAGGCTCTGGTGCCACAGGCTCTGTTTCAGCAACACTCTCTGACATCGTCACTGGTTCTGGGGCCTCTGTCTCTTCTTCATCTGAGCACAGGCCCGGAATATCTTCCCAGCATTCAGGCACGCCACTGGATGGAATGAACTCTGTAGCTTCTGGGTTCAGGGTCCCATCCTGCATATCCTCAGTGGGTGGAAGGTCTATGGTGGGATTTTCCGGGGTTGGGGAGGGCCATAGCCACTCCAGTTCTCCTCTCCCATCTTCACTTGGTTGAGAAGCCTGTCCACCTCTAGATCGAGAGGTCTGAGACCGAGTGTTGGGTCTGGGAGTATCCAAGATGGAAACAGATTCCGGTAGGTTCCTCACTGGAGGTATCCTGACTGCTTCTTTAAGCGGGAGTAAGTGGTTTCTGTGCCAGGTCTTCAAGGGTCCCACTCTCCCCTCTGGCTTTAACTTGTACACCGGTAGTCCAGGGAGTTTCCTACAAATAACGTAAGGCTCAGACCTCCACCTATCAGCAAGTTTGTGCTTCCCTGGGATCCCTAGGTTGCGTAGCAGAACACGGTCTCCAGGCTGCAGGTCTTGCACTCGAACCTTCAAATCATAGTTCCTTTTATTTCGGGCCCCTCTCTGGTCTGAGGCCGCTTGGGCTTGTTCATAGGCCGCTTTCAAATTATACCTAAGTCTGTCTACATATCCTTTGTGGGAGGTAGCAGAGGTATAGTCTAGAGAAATGCCAAAGGCCAGATCCACTGGCAATCTTGCTTCTCTCCCAAACATGAGGCGGTAGGGAGAGTAACCCGTCACATCACTGGTGGTGCAATTGTAGGCATGCACCAAAGTGGATATGTGTTGACTCCAATGCTGCTTCTTCTCTGTCTCCAGAGTCCCAAGCATGTTTAGCAAAGTCCGGTTAAATCTCTCAGGCTGGGCATCTCCTTGTGGATGATAAGGGGTAGTCCTGGTCTTTTCCACTCCCAGGGAGTCCAGTAGGTTCCGGATCAGGCGACTCTCAAAGTCCCTTCCTTGGTCGGAGTGGATTCTCTGTGGTAATCCATAGTGGACGAAGTATTTTTCTACAAGCACCTTAGCTACAGTGGAAGCCTTCTGGTCTCTGGTGGGGAACGCCTGTGCATAACGGGTGAAATGATCGGTTACCACCAGAACATTTCCCAATCCACTCAAATCGGGTTCGAGGCAGAGAAAGTCAATGCATACCAGATCCATTGGGCCTTGACTCTGTAGGTGGCCCATTGGGGCAGCTTGATGGGGTAGAGTCTTCCTCTGGATGCATCGTGCACAGGAGTGGCAATACTCCTCCACTTCAGCCCTCATACAGGGCCAATAGAACCGGCTTCTGACAAGTTGGAAAGTTCTTTCAGCTCCCAGGTGACCATGCTGGTCATGTAAGGCAACCAGAACAGTCTCTCGGTGCTTCTCTGGGAGAAACAACTGCCATTTATCCTCGGAGTCATCAGAGGGGCCCCTTCGGTAGACCACTCCCTGATTGACCTGTAGCTTGTCTAGCTCTCTCCTTAGCAGATGAGCCTCCTTGGAGGGGTGATGTCGAAGTTTCTCTGGACTCTTGTTTTCCAATGCTTCAAAGACCAATCTCCCCATGGGGTCTTCCAATTGGTCGCACCTCAGTTCCTTTTTAGACAGCTTCGGTAAGCATTCCTCTTCAAGTTGAGTCACCCCGCAGTAGTGTTTTGGGACTCCCACTGTGGTAACTCCTATCTCCTCGGCTCTGGAGCCTCCTCGGGCTTGGAATTCAGCTCCTTGACAAAGGGCCCGCACCCCGTCCGGTGCTATCTGAGTCCAGTCCTCCCAGTCATCAGCCATGGCATGAGATCTTCGGGACAGGGCATCTGCATCCCTATTTCCAGCCCCTGGTCTGTACTTCAGACTGAAGTTGAACCCAGATAATGCAGCTAGCCACCTGTGTCCTGTGGCATCCAACTTGGCAGTGGTGAACAGGTAGGTCAGGGGGTTGTTATCTGTTTTCACTGTAAACTCTGCTCCATAAAGGTAGTCTCTTAGTTTGTCCACAACTGCCCATTTGAGGGCCAAGAACTCCAACTTATGGGTGGGGTAGTTTTTCTCCGAGGGGGTCAGACTTCGACTCACATAAGCCACTGGTCGCATTTGCTCTTCATGTTCCTGGTAGAGCACTCCCCCTAGGCCTTCATGACTAGCATCAACATGTAACTCGTAGGGCCTGGTGGGATCAGCATAGGCCAATACTGGGGCTGTGGTGAGGCTCCTCTTCAAGGTTCTGAAGGCCTCTTCACACCTGGGGGTCCACTGATCTTGAACCGACTCCCCAGGTCTTCTAGGGCCCAAGCCATCCTCTTCCCCTTCAGTCCGGAGCAGTTCATTTAAGGGCTTGGCAATACGGGCAAAGCCATCCACAAACCTCCTGTAATAGGAGCAGAACCCCAGGAAAGATCTAAGTTCGGTGACTGTTGTGGGTCTTGGCCAGGAGGTAACTGCCTCCAACTTCTCAGGATCAGTCGCCACCCCTTTTTCAGACACTACGTGTCCCAGATAATTCACCGAAGACTGGTAGAACCGACACTTCTCGGGGGAAAGCTTCAACCCCTCTTCACTAAGTCTCCTCAACACTTTCTCCAATCGGGCCTCATGTTCCTCCAAAGTTCTCCCGAAGACAATGACATCGTCCAGGTACACGAGGACTTCTATGAGGTTCATATCTCCGACAGTCTTTTCCATGAGACGTTGAAAAGTAGCTGGGGCCCCAGATAGGCCCTGAGGCATTCTGTTAAACTCAAAGAATCCCACAGGAGTTATGAAAGCGGTCTTTTCTCTATCCTCTGGGTGCATGGGGATTTGATAGTACCCGCTCTTGAGGTCCATCACGCTGAACCACTTGGCTCCAGACAAACTCTGTAAGGCGTCCTCTATCCTTGGCGTGGTGTACTGATCAGGGGTGGTCCTCCTGTTGAGAGTTCTGTAGTCAATGCAGAGCCTCAGCGACCCATTCTTCTTCCTGACCACCACTATTGGAGAGGCATAAGGGCTTCTGGACTCTCGAATCACCCCAGTCCTTTTCAGTTCTGCAAGCTGTTCTCTCAGATCCTCCAGATCTGCCAGCGGAACCCGCCTGACTCTCTCCCTGAACGGTTTGTCTTCTTGCAGGCGGATGCGGTGGGTAGCACTCCTCGCACGCCCCACATCGAATTCATCTTTTGAGAAAATCTTCTCCCATCTAGTCAGCTGGGCCTTGGCTCTCTCCTTCCAGGCCCCAGGCAAGTTCGGGTTCTCAATGGAAAGTTTTTCCCAAACATCTTCTTCTTCACCCGCTTGCTTCACTTCTGACCAGCTGACTGGGACAGCAGGACTCACCTGTCCCAGCAACATCCGGGCAGGTACCTCTATGGCCCTTCCTGTAGAGTTCCTTACACTCACCAGGACTCTTCCCCTGGCTTTCTTCAAGGCCTTGATTGGAATCACTTCCGGTATCACTTCCAGGCCTGAGTGATCTTCCCTTGGGTCGGATTCCAGCATGACAAAGGGGCCAGGCTGCTCCCAGGTGAGCTTCACAGTGGCCTTGAGGCAAGCCACCTGTCCGGGCTGCAGCACCACTCCTTCTCTCCCCAGTCTCCACACCTTCCCTATCCCCTCTCCTGGGGTCTTCTGCTCCAACACTAACCGTTGGTAGGCTGTCTTCAGCATGGGATGGATGTTTGGATCTTGATGGCTCCTCATCTTCACCAGGGGCGTCAGAAGTCTTCTCACTAGATCCGTATTGGTGCCTATGATGAGGGACATTTTGCTGGCCCCGGGTGGTCTAGGACACACAACTGCCAGGGTGTCGAACACTTCTGTCTTCCCAGCCACAGAGGGGTCGAATGTCAGCTTTATGGGCAGATAACCATCATAGGGGAACCTCTGCGTTCCCAGGCCCCATATCTCCAGCTCTTCTATCTTCTGTATAGGCAAATGGCTTAAGTGCCTATCGTAGAAGTCTCTGTACAACAAAGTCACTTGAGCTCCAGTGTCCAGGAGGGCCTTCGTATATACTTCTTCTACCTGGATAGATACAGTGGGGGACGGGCCGACCAATTCTTCTGGGTACGGCCGGGTTGAGGTCACTTTCTTCTGAGGACTTGTCTTCATCCAGTTTGTTTTTGACTTTATTCTCTCTTGAGCCCGGTATGCATTGACCTTCCCCACCCTAATGGGAGTACAAACCCGCTGAGGGATGTTATTGTCTCTTGGTTGTAGGCATTCCTTCTTGGGAGTGCTAAATTTCTTCTGAGGGGTCTTGTCCCCTCTCTCTGGTGTGTATCTTGGTTGAGAGACCCTAGATTCCTTTTGAGGAGTTTTGTTCTCTCTCTTTTGCTTCCTTCCATTCAGTTTGGAGCTCACTGAAAGAGATGGGCACCCGGTTGACTCCCTCACCGGGGCCCTCTGGCGTTTCCCGCCGGCTGGCGATTATCCATTTTCTTCTTCTTAGGACTGGAACACCTACTGGCAAAGTGGCCACTGCCTCCGCAGTTGTAGCATAACATCTCTTCTCGGTCCCGAGTGGGACTCGGTATTGACGTATCTGGGAACAACTCCTTTCTGGGGCTTGGTTTCTCTGCTCCACCTTGAACTTTCGCCATTATAGCAGTCATCATCTCCATCATCTGGGACATCTGCAACTTCAAAGTGTCCACCTCCGCTCCCCTATCGGGAGTCATGGCCGGTGTAACTATAGCTACCGGCTGTTTGACGGGCTCTATCAGGCGTTCTTTTTTTTTTTCTTCCAATATAGCCTCTTCCTCTCTAATCATTCGGATGAGGTCAGGGTACTCCAGATTCTTCCCATCCTGCCGGGCACGCAGTGTCCATGCAATTGGATCCATGGGTTGAGCTCCCCTCACTACCTGCTGAGCACGGGCCTCATCTACTTTCCCTGGGCTGATCCCCTTCTTTAGGATCATCCTATGCAGTATTTTGTCCAGGCGTCCCATATAGTCTGATAGTTTCTCACCTTCCTTCTGGTAGCAATGCTCCAGCTGATAAGCAAGCTCCGTGACTTTCTCTGTCCCACCAAACACATTCTGTAACACATCGAGGCACTCTTGTGCAGTACAATCTGCCTTGCTCATCTTCAGGTTGCGTACGGCCTCTAGAGCAGGCCCTTTCAAACTTTCCACAACCCTCTGTTTCTTTCTGCGGTCCGGAACTTCCCATTCCTCTAGTGCCTGAGTTGCGCTGTCTAGCCACTCCTCAAATCCCTCTTCTTCCAAGGGTACTGGTTTCCTCCCTGAAAACATCCGGAGTTTCCTGTACCCCGACATCGGGTAATCTGTGGGCTCTTTCTTGCACTGAGCTACAATCTCCCCCAGAACAGCGCATAATTCTGCACTAAGGGTGCCTGGGCTTGTCCTGGGACTCTTTGTGTCCTTCTGTGGGGATGACGGGGAAGATGGCTGCGGTGATAGTGTTATTGTTGTCTGAGGGCTGTCTCTTGTGCGCGGCAGCGCATGCAGCAAATGATAGACCTGATCGTCCTCATCTTGTATGCTGTTGCCTCTAAACTGTTCAGGAATTTCTGCCTGCCATTCCAGTAAGACATGTGAAAGTCCACCACTAGTTTTCACGTCTATCACCCATGGTTTGTGAATCGGTGATAGGGACATTATGAGTTGTATCATTGCTTGTGTCTGCCATATCCCCGGGAGTTCTATAACTGCCGTCCTGGCTGGGTCTACGCCCCATCTCTTGTACCACTGTCCCACCTCTATCGGGTCCATGCCGGTAGCTTCTGGCGGTTTCACCGCTGTCTCAGTAATCCCGGATGTACGAGCCCCCACGTGTAGCGATACCCTCAACTTAAGAGAGCCGCAAGTTTTGATTTTGGGCCCTGAGTACAGCTTCCTCAACCCCCCGGCAATCTGCTCTACCCGCTCTGGCACAGTTAACCCACAGCAATTTCACATAAACAATCACTTATGCTTTAAATGTGGGTGTGTGAAATTGATAACTCAGACTCATAGACAATGTTGTAAATAATAACTGACTTTACTGCTAGTGGTAAGATAAAAGGGGATAACATGCATGTAACATTTGGTTCACAACACATAAGCAGGTCCCTGCAGTTATAAATCACAATACTGTGTGCGTGTGTACCAGCAATGGAAAGGGGACGGAACGCCACGTGGGGCGACCGTTACCTAAACACCCTGTGGTGTGATAACTAACTTATAACTATCTAACGGATCAGGCCTGATCCCTAACCATGAAACTCAGTCTTAGAAGAAACACAAATCTTCACCGGCACAGGATCTGTAAAGGTGGTGCACTTGAAGTATTTAAATCCATGTATTTGTAATCCAATAGGGGGGGGGGGTAATTCTCCCTCACCAGAGGTGTTAGGCCTCGGAAGTCTAGTAGGCACAAAGTATAAAAGTAACAGTTTAAAGATGAGCTTTCGCTCGCTCACCACTCCGGAACACTTCCCTCAGTCCGGAACTCCCACCGGCTGTGTCGGTCCTCGTCCACAGCGCCCTCTGCGATCGGATCCCCGATCCAGATAACTTCAGAAGAGATGAGTCTGGATGCCCCCAGGCTCGCAAAGGGGGTGGAAGGCTCTTTGGTTCGCTCCACAGGCCCCAGGCTTCAGGCCTGGAACAGCACAGATCCGCACAGGTGTCTCTCTCTCTCTGCCTCCCCGTGTCCAAAGAGAAAGAGCTAGGCCTCGCCCCCTCCTTATATTCCTTCCCCCCGACTCCCCTCTCTCTGGAATTTCCTGTCTCTGATTAAAGGGGAACACCCCGCTACATGTGTAATAACCTTTTTTCTTTAGCGCAAAATCACCCCCTTTTTCTTTATATTACTGTTTATGTGTTAAGTGAACACAGATTTATTTTGCAGCCATTGATAGTTACTCCAGTCACCATTTTATTACTCTTGAGTAGCGCGAAACACTACCTCACATATAATTCTTCAAAATTGCACACGCTCGTGGAATGGCACCAAACTTCGGTACTTAAAAATCCCCATAGGCGATGCTTTAATTTTTTTTACTGGTTACATGTTTTGCATTACAGAGGAGGTCTAGGGCTAGAATTATTGCTCTCGCTCTAACGTTCGTGGTGACACCTCACATATGTGGTTTGAACACCGTTTTCATATGTGGGTGGGACTTACGTATGTGTTCGCTTCTGCGTATGAGCACACGGGGACAGGGACACTTTAAAAAAAAAAAATGTTATTGTTAATTTTACTTACATTTTTTTATTTTGACACTTGAAAAAAATAATTTTTGATCACTTTTAATCCTATTACAAGGAATGTAAACATCCCTCGTTATAGGAATATGGCATGATTGGTCCTCTTTACAGTGAGATATGGGGTCAATAAGACTCCACATCTCACCACTAGGCTGGGAAGCCTAAAATCCTAGCCGAGGCGGCGCCATTTTTTTTAATGCAGAGGCCGGGCGTGACGTCATAACATCGCGCCTTGCCTCCAACGATCATAGAGACTCCGGCGACCATCTGGTCCGCCAGAAATCTCTATGGTCAAGAACCGAGGCCGGCGGGTCCGTTCTCTGACTCACCGATTGCACAGGTGAGTCGGTAGAAGCACCGCAGGGCGGCGGGAGGGGAGGACATCCCCTTTCGCCGCCCGTAAGAACGATCAAGCGGCGAAAAGGGGACGTGTATGGTGTAGGGAATCGCCGGCTGAAAACGTCACAATATGAATGATGCCTGTAGATATACCACCACAAAGCCGAGGACGTCTTTAGACGTCCGGCCATCGGCAAGTGGTTAAGGTGAAAAATCATGAGAGTTTATAACCTCTTTAATCACTTGCCGACCAGCCGCCCCAGTTTTACTGCGACAGCATGGCTCGGCTGGGCGAAACAACGTTATGTTACGTCGCTTTGCCCCGTGGCCACTAGGTACAATACAAAGTATGAACAGCGATCTGTCATTTCCCCTAGTCAGTCCCATCCCCCTTCAGTTAGAACACAGAGAGGGAACACAATTAACCCCTTGATCGCCCCCTAGTGTTAACCCCTTCCCTGCCAGTTACATTTTTACAGTAATCAGTGCATTTTTATAGCACTGATCGCTGTAAAATTGTCAATGGTCCCAGAAATGTGTCAAAAGTGTCCGATGTGTCCGCCATAATGTTGCAGTCCCGATAAAAATTGCAGATCGCCGCCATTACTAGTAAAAAAAATTATAATAAAAATGGCATAATTCTATCCCCTATTTTGTAGACGCTATAACTTTTGCGAAAACCAATAAATATACGCTGTGACAGCAGGAAGGTAAAGTCACCTGGTTGCATCCAGGGGGGTAGGTATATTTCTCCCAGATTCAGGCTTTATGCCGACTTATACAACTAGGGAGAGAGTTGATGAAGCCCAGCTGAGGCTAGTGGGCTCATGGATGATTCATACCTCTAGGGAGAGTGCTGGGCGTCGTGCAGGCAGGGAGTTGATGAGACCAGCTGAAGCTTGTCAGCTCGTTTAAGGCCTCTATAAAAACTCCCAGCTTCATTAGGTGTTTGCTCATGCCTGGAACCAGACCTGTGTGGACTGTCTAGGGAGAGTGAACCCCTGTGCGGTGAGACAAAGCCTGTGTGGCTATTTGTTTGGACATTTACTAAACCAGGGACTTAGGGACTAGGACAGCACCAGGCTGATCCCAGCTGTTAGTTAGGGAAACCTGCATGTTTAGTCAGAGGTCAAGCTGACCAGGATTTATTTTGTTTATGTTTCTTTTTGCTTTGCTGTGTTTTTGTCACTGTAAATAGAGAAATAAACCGCACCTTTTGATCTTGAAAACCACAACCTCCGTCTGCTGGGCCTGTTTTTGTGTGGGGAGCCCATCCAGGGGGTCACACACACCCGCTACCGAGCTAACCCCCTCGCAACGCTTATTGCGAAGTTTGTTTTACCAGAAATATGTAGAAGAATACATATCGGCCTAAACTGAGGGAAAAAAAATGTTTTGAAAAAAAATTGGGATATTTATTATTATTATTAGCAAAAAGTAAAAGATATTGTGTTTTTTTCAAAACTGTCGCTGTTCTTTTGTTTATAGCGCAAAAAATTTAAAACGCAGAGGTGATCAAATACTACCAAAAGAAGGCTCTATTTGTGGGGGAAAAAAATACATACATTTTCTTTGGGTACAGCGTCGCACGTGCAATTGTCAGTCAAATCTACGCAGTGCCAAATTGTAAAAAGTGCTCTGGCCAGGAAGGGGGTAAAATCTTCTGGGGCTGAAGCCAGGGGGGGGGACAACAGGGCAATTGCCCCCCCCGAGACCATTTGTCACACTCACTTGCTTGCTCTGTTTTTTTTTTTCCGCCTGATCTTCCGGAATTTGGGGACCCGGTACCGGCCAGCCGTAGGACCCCCTGGACCCCAAACGTGGCACACATGTAGCCCCATATCTCCTCTACAAGTGTGCAAAGTTTGGTGTCTGGGGGACCTACGGCCGGGGAGCACTGATTTTTTAAAGCCGGACACCCCTTCCGTAGACTCCAATGTTAAACGGTCATTTCTCCATTGACTTTGCGGACACGGTACTGGCCGGTCATAGGTCTCCCGGATGCCAACCTTGGCACATATGTAGCCCCATGTTTTCTCTATAAGTGTGCAAAGTTTAGTGGCTAGGGGACCTACGGCCGGGGAGAACTGATTTTTTAAAGCCCCTTCAATAGACTCCAATGTTAAACGGCCGGGGAGCACTGTCTGGGGGACCTACGGCCGGGGAGCACTGATTTTTTAAAGCCGGACACCCCTTCCGTAGACTCCAATGTTAAACGGTCATTCCTCCGGTGAATTTGCGGACCCGGTACTGGCCGGTCATAGATCTCCTGGACCCCAAACCTGGCACACATGTAGCCCCATGTCTCCTCTAAAAGTGAGGCATGGGCACAGTGAGGCAAAGTGAGGCACAGTGAGGCATGCAGATGGACACCCTAGGCTTATACTTGAGTCAATACGTTTTCCCAGTTTTTTGTGGAAAAAATTAGGTGCCTCGGCTTATATTCGGGTCGGCTTATACTCGAGTATATACAGTACTTGTTCTGCGGCTGCCACTGCCTCTCTGAGTCCCTCTCTCAGTTTCTCACATCAGCCGATCAGCGGCGCCAAGAGAGAGACTTGTCTAATGTAGTTACGCTGCGAACTGACACGATACCATGAGCGGAGGAGGAGGTGGGTGGAGCCTCTTCCCTGCACTCGTTGCTAACGCCTTGGCCGCTTGGCGTCTAACAACGAGTGACGCAAGTGAGTCGCGTCGGGCCGCTCTGTGGGCAGGTGCGATAGCGTGCAGCTCCACAGACAGGTAAGAAAGCGGGCGGCTCCGCTTGCAGCGCGGTTTGAGGGGGGGCGGCGCGGTTCGTGGGCAGACTGTGCTGCTCAGTGTGTTGGCAGCGCAGGTGAGAGTGAGAGAGCAGGCTCAGTGTGGCAGCTGGCCAATCAGCTAGCCGGGAGCGGGGGGAGCAGAGAGATGAGATCATCTCTCACCGCCCGTGCCTGCCCTGCATTCCTGCAGTGACTTCCGCGCTCACTGTGCAGGCAGCAGAGAGATTACATTATTTCTCTGCTGCCTGACTCTGGGAGTCTGGGACACAGCAAGAGACAACCTAAACTACAGCTTAGCAGGCAAGTTAGTGACAATGCACAAGGTGTGGCAGGCGACGTGGCAAGTGACAATCCGCAAATTGTGGCAGGTGACATGGCAAATGACAATCTGCATCTGGTGGCAGGCAAGTGACAATCAGCAAGGTGTGGCAGGTGACGTGGCAAGTGACAATCCGCAAGGTGTGGCAGGCGACGTGGCAAGTGACAATCCGCAAATTGTGTCAGGTGACGTGGCAAATGACAATCTGCTCTGGTGGCAGGCAAGTGACAATCAGCAAGGTGTGGCAGGTGATGTGGCAAGTGACAATCCGCAAGGTGTGGCAAGTGACAATCCACAAGGTGTGGCAGGTGACGTGGCAAGTGACAATCCGCAACGTGTGGCAAGTGACACACTCAGGGCTCCCACTAATTGCAGGCGACGGTGGCAAGTAAAACACTGGGGACTCCCACTGATTCTGCATTGAACTATTTCATTTTATATTACAATGTAATAATAGAAATAATGCGCTTCAATCATCCTGACACCATAACAACCATGGTGCCGGGATGATTATAGGTAAACGGATAATACTGCGCCTATCAACAAGTGTAAAAATAAAATAAATAATTGAATAAATATCAAATAATAATAATGAATGATAATAAGCTGCTTACATAACAATTGACTGGTTGCGAAAAAATGTGTGTATACAATGTGAGCGCTAAATACAATCCAAATAAATGAAAACAATAACTATGTAAACGTGATACACAAGTGTTTCCACAGTGTTGTGTCACTGGTGAGTGAAAAAATGGTGAAAAAGATGGTGAATCCACTGGTAAGTGGAAAGATGGAAAACTCCACTGGTGAGTGTATGACCACAAACTGTATGTGAGTCCTCCAAATCTTATACGTGATCACTATGTATCAGTAACATGTGACCAAAAAAACAAAACAAAACTAAAAATGTGATCACACTCTAATGAGCCACAGGGTGTATTAACCCCTATATGTGAGAAATAAGCTGCAAGCAATATAGATAACAACGTTGCTAATCATGAGATATGAATCAAAGGATGATCAGTAAAGTGCACATCTAACAAGAAAGCTGTAGTGGTATAATCTATAACAAGTGTCCACACCATCAGATGTGTATCCAATGTCCCCCAAATGATAAGTGATAAATGGCGGTCATATGGGACACTTGGAAACCCTGAATTTGGGTATAATGTCCTCTTGGATATCCAATTCCTGGAATGTGGTGTAAATTATTCCATTACTATTCCTCCAGGTGTGGATACACCGATGGTAGGAAGGGAGGAGACACTTCAAGGTTTTCAGCTGATACAAGGTGATAGCATCATCATCTCAAGTATTAAAGAGAATTAAATACTCTTACCACAGGACTCGGACCCAAGTCACCGTACGATGCTGGGTCATAAAGGCTTATGTCCACTCTGGGACTCAGGTCGTGGCAATCTGCTGTTGTCCTTGTTCCTCCACGGCTAGAAGCCTGAACCGGATCGATCCCTTCAGCTCAGACCAAGACCAGATATCCAAGAAAAAAGTTGGTTCCAAGAAAAGAAAAAGAGATCCTCCACATGGTGTAAATCCAGATAACTGGAAATTTTATTTAAAAAAACTAGAAAAGGTTCAAATGACAAACCCACTACAAATCAAAATATTTAAAAATAAATAAAATAAAATCCAAAAATTCTTGAAAAAATAAAAACAGCAATACAACAAGCAAGCGTGGGCTAGGTGGCTGTAACTAGCATGTGGTCCCGACGCGTTTCGTCTACTGCAGACATGAACAGTTGATATGATCTCATCTCTCTGCTCCCCCGCTCCCGGCTGCCTGTGGTAAGAGTATTTAATTCTCTTTAATACTTGAGATGATGATGCTATCACCTTGTATCAGCTGAAAACCTTGAAGTGTCTCCTCCCTTCCTACCATCGGTGTATCCACACCTGGAGGAATAGTAATGGAATAATTTACACCACATTCCAGGAATTGGATATCCAAGAGGACATTATACCCAAATTCAGGGTTTCCAAGTGTCCCATATGACCGCCATTTATCACTTATCATTTGGGGGACATTGGATACACATCTGATGGTGTGGACACTTGTTATAGATTATACCACTACAGCTTTCTTGTTAGATGTGCACTTTACTGATCATCCTTTGATTCATATCTCATGATTAGCAACGTTGTTATCTCTATTGCTTGCAGCTTATTTCTCACATATAGGGGTTAATACCTAATGGCTCATTAGAGTGTGATCACATTTTTAGTTTTGTTTTGTTTTTTTGGTCACATGTTACTGATACATAGTGATCACGTATAAGATTTGGAGGACTCACATACAGTTTGTGGTCATACACTCACCAGTGGAGTTTTCCATCTTTCCACTTACCAGTGGATTCACCATCTTTTTCACCAATTTTTCACTCACCAGTGACACAACACTGTGGAAACACTTGTGTATCACGTTTACATAGTTATTGCCGGGATGATTGAAGCGCCGACACCAGCCATTTCCCCGATAAATTTCCCACAAAAAAAAAAACATATTTTTTGGCAGTGCCCCTTCCGAGAAAAGACTCTGGATCTGCCCCTGGCTGAAGCTGTTTTTAAGGGGTTGAATAGAGGCATTTTAAAAAAACTGACATTATATGAAGATCAAAACTTATTCCTTTGATTTGCAGATGAATGAAACAGAGTAGATACAAAAGTAACAATGTAAATTTGTATCTCCCTATTTCCTGTCTAAACAATGTTGATAAACATGTCAGATAGCTTTTTTATTTGACAGCAGCTGCTGTATTTGCACAGTAAATGATCAGCTGTGAAACAACCCATTTAGTTTTAAATAGAAATGAAAGGCAAAACATTTGTGTTTATATATAAAAAATAAAAAACAAATTATAGGTACCGGTATATTTTTTCCCCTTTTTTTTATAAGTGATCACATTCCCTCTGTTCTCAGCTTCATAAGAGCTGGAGGAGGAAAAGCATCAGTCCACTGATCTTCCTAGTGAATGGCTGCGCAGCGGGGGTGTCAGAACAACTCTGATCACTGAAAGGAGAGCAGGCTGAGTTTCCATTATAGCTAGAGAACTGACCACGGTGTGTTCTCCCGCTAAAGCCCCTTTCACACTGGGGCGGGCAGGAGCGGTGGCGGTATAGCAGCGCGATTTTCAGCGCTGCTATACCGTCGTTCTTACCGCGGTATGCGGTCGCTAGGGGGGTAAATTTAACCCCCGCTAGCAGCCGAAAAAGGGTTAATACCGCCCGCAAACCGCGGCTATTGCCGCGGTTTGCGGGCGGTATTACGGCGCTGTCCCATTGATTTCAATGGGAGACCGCGGTAAAGGAGCGGTGAACACACCGCTCCTTTACCGCTGTAAAGAAGCGGCTAGCAGGACTTTTGGAGCGGTCCTGCTAGCGCACCGCTTCAGTGTGAAAGCCTTCGGGCTTTCACATTGAAGGCTACAGGGCAGGATTTTTTCATGCGGTATAATAGCGCTAATATTAGCGCTAAACCGCATGAAAAACGCCCCAGTGTGAAAGGGGCCTTAGTATGGTCTTTTTTTTTTATAGGAAAGCAGAGGGACTGTCAGGAACACCAGTTATTTCACACAAAGGAAGCAATCCAAATGTAGCACTACCCCTGTAGGAGCTGCTGGTTTAGATTTGGGCCTGTACTCTGCCTATCAACCCCTGTAATTTGGCTTGATTCCCCTTTGGGCACAACTGGACAATGTTGACAATAGTGTGATTGTGGGCCCCTAAGAGGCTATACCACACAACAATAAATGTAGTTAAATATTGTTACCTTATTGTGGTTTGCCTGCCACACAGCTGCAAAAGACAAAGTCCCACACAAGATGTAGTTCAACCAAAAGGTAATATGTTTACTTGGTAAAGAAATTGGAATAGAGATTACACATGTAACATTTGACTCAAACAGGTCCCTGCGAGAGTCAACTGACATACATATACACAACAATTCCAGGTTTTCACTATAAAATAGGAGACCCAATTTACTTAACTTAAGGTTAGACCTAAGGAAGTGCACGGTGGAGGAATCTCCCACTGTAATGATATCCGCAGTGGGGTACTTCTCCACCAAGTCCAACCCAGCTCACTGAAATAGCACAATGACAATAAAACAATTGCAAACGGTTTGCCTACACATATAAGTTCAATAAGCTATCTGGCTCCCCCTTGTGGGCAGCTCAGCTGGTGCGTGTCCCGCCGTATCAACCTAAGCAGTGAACTGAACTGATGATGGTTCCTAAAAGTTTCCAGTAATCTTTGGCTAGCTTTTGTTGGTGCACTTGAGTATTTGTAATCCAACAAACAAGGTGAAGAAAGAATGAACACTTAAACTGTGCAGTATAAGGGCAAGTGGAGTGCTGATCCTCACTAGGGATGAGCCGAACACCCCCAGGTTCGGGTCGCACCAGAACCCGCGAACGGACCGAAAGTTTGCACGAACGTTAGAACCCTATTAAATACAATGGATGCGAACGTTCGAAATCTAAAGTGCTAATTATAACGACTATTATGCATGTTATTGTCCTAAAAAGGGTTTGGGAACCCGGGTTCTTCACCAGGGGACATGTATCAATGCAAAAAGAAGTTTTAAAAACGGCCGTTTTTCGGGAGCAGTCATTTTAATGATGCATAAAGTGAAAAAAAAAAGTCAAATATTCCTTTAAATATCGTACCTGGGGGGTGTCTAAAGTATGCCTGTGAAGTGCCATGTGTTTCCCGTGTTTAGAACTGTCCCTGTACAAAATGACATTTCTAAAGAAAAAAAAAAGCCATTTAAAACTGCTTGCGGCTTTAATGTAATGTCTGGTCCCGGTAATATGGATGAAAATCTTTGAGAAAAATGGCATAGCTACCCCATCACACCCCCACCTACCCCAGCCCATTACCAGCCCCTTTGGGTCTTGTATGGATATTAAGGGGAACCCCGCAGACAAAATAAAAAAAGGCCCTATATACTCTGAACAGCCGTATACAGGCGGTGCATACAAGACAGGGACTGTAGGTTTGTTCTTATGTAGAATCTGTTTGTAATTTTGAACAGGTACATTGTTTAAGTGTAGCTCCAGCCAAAAAATCTATTTTTAAGCTTTTTGCAAAACATAGAGAAGGGTTATCACCCCTGTAACATTTGTTTTGCTGTCTGTGCCCCTGTTCAGAACATTTCACCTCACTTTCCGTCTCAATGACAAATGTTTTTGAAAAGTATGGTTTTTATTGAAACAGGGATTGGTGATAAAGCATCAGTAGAGAGGAGACACTTTTTTCCCATATTAACTCTTACAGGAGAGAATTTCCCTTCCTAGGGGTAGATTTCCTCTCACTTCCTGTTGTCTCCTTCCGTTTGCAAGTAGGAGTCGTTTGTAAGTTGGATGTTTGAAAGTAGGGGCCTGCCCTATATACTCTGCTGAAATTTGCCCCTTACATGTTGGTGTTGCCACAACACTGTAAGCCCTCACAGTTACTTTTGGTGGGCGCATGAATGGGCCCTGCTGTGAATTATTAGATCAAGAATTGTAATTACATGCCCCTGTTAAACAGGGGCAGAAAAATTGGGCATTAGGCACTGGTGCCACAACACTGCAACCCCTCACAGATACTGTACTTGGAGCACAGCAATGAGCCCTGTTGCAAAGTATTGCATCAAAAATTGTAATTACACGCCCCTGTTAAACAGGGGCTGAAAAATTGGGCCTTAGGCACTGGTGCTGGTCCCACGACACTGCAACCTTTCCCAGATACTCTAGTTGGAGTGCAGGAATGAGCCCTGCTGCAAAGCATTGCATAAAAAATTGTAATTATATACCCCTGTTAAACAGGGGCTGAAAAATTGGGCCTTAGGCACTGGTGGCGGCACCCAGAAATAAAAATGTTCTTCCAAGCTATCATCAGCAATCAGATCATTGAGGAGGAGGAGGATAGTCAGTCAACATAACAGGACAGTCACTCAGCATCAGCATCAGTTTTGAAGGGATGTGACATTTGAAAATAAATTAGTCTGTTATATCAGCTTCAGGTGTTTGGTAGCTGGTGGTGATCCAAGACTGGTTCATCTTTATGAAGGTCAGTCGATCAACCGAGTCGGTGGACAAGCGTACCCTGTGATCCGTGACAAATCCTCCAGCAGCACTGAATGTGCGTTCTGAAAGAACGCTGGATGCAGGACAGGCCAGTAGCTCAATTGCATACTGTGCAAGCTCTGGCCAGTGATCCATCCTCAAGACCCAGTAAGCCAGAGGATTTTCGGTGGGGAAGGTGTCCAAGTCTGACCTTGCCCCTAGGTATTCCTGCACCATGTATATCAGACGCTGGCAATGGTTGCTGGAACCGATCATACCTTGGGGCTGCGGACTAAAGAATTGTCTGAACGCATCGGTCAGACGGCCACCTTCCCCACCGCTCCTTCTTTGACTGACCGAAGCCTCAGCAACTCGTTGTCCAGGACCAGGAGTTTGTAACCTCCCAGTCTCTGGGAACGCGTTGCACAGACCTTTCTGCAAGGCCTCCCGGAGTTGTCTCATCCTCTGCTCCCTCTGCAACGGTAAGATAAGGTCCGCAACCTTACTCTTGTACCGTGGATCAAGGAGAGTGGCCAGCCAGTAATGGTCCCTCTCCTTGATCCAAAGAATACGAGGATCCTTCCGCAGACTTTGCAGGATCAGGGAGGCCATGCAGCGTAGGTTAGCTGAGACATTCGGTCCGGAGTCCTCTGGGTCACTAAGGACGTCATGATCTGCAGCCACCTCCTCCCAGCCACGTACAAGTCCACGGGTTTCTTGGGACTGTAAATCATCCCTAAAAGACTGCTGCTGATGATGCTGAGTGCCAGGCTCCACCTCCATGCTGACACAATCCTCATCCTCCTCCTCCTCCTCTTCCTCCTCCTCCTCCAATTCCTGTGCGATGGGTGGGACAAAAGGAACACTGTCTGGGTAAAGGGGGCCTTGAGAGGCAAAGAAGTCCTCCTCTTCCTGCCTCTGTTCTGCCTCAAGTGCCCTGTCCATTATTCCACGCAGCGTATGTTCCAACAGGTGGACAAGAGGTACAGTGTCACTGATGCATGCACTGTCACTGCTCACCATCCTCGTGGCCTCCTCAAATGGTGCCAGGACAGTGCATGCATCCCTGATCATGCCCCACTGGCGTGGTGAAAAAAACCTGAGCTCCCCTGACCCTGTCCTGGTGCCGTAGTCGCACAGGTACTCATTGATGGCCCTCTGCTGCGTGTGCAGCCACTGCAGCATGGCCAATGTTGAGTTCCACCTGGTGGGCATGTCACATATAAGGCGGTTCTTGGGCAGGTTCAACTCCTTTTGCAGCTCAGCCAGGCGAGCACTGGCATTATAAGATCTGCGGAAATGCACACAGACTTTCCTGGCCTGCCTCAGGACATCCTGTAAGCCCGGGTACCTGCCCAAGAACCGCTGCACCACCAGGTTAAGGACGTGAGCCACACAGGGCACATGGGTAAGTTGTCCCTGTCGGAGGGCGGAGAGGAGGTTGGTGCCATTGTCGCAAACCACCATTCCTGACTTAAGCTGGCGTGGCGTCAACCACCTCTCAGCCTGCCCCTGCAGAGCAGACAGAACCTCTGCCCCAGTGTGGCTCCTGTCCCCCAAACACACCAGCGCAAGCACGGCATGGCATCTTTTTGCCTGCGTACTTGCGTAGCCCCTTGAATGCCTACGGAGCACCGCTGGTTCCGAGGACAAAGCACAGGAAGAGGCCGCGGAGGAAGAAGAAGAGGAGGGGGTGGAGGAGAGAGGTGTGTCACAACCAGTAGTAGCATTTTGGAGGCGTAGCGGCGGAACAACCTCCAACACTACTGCACCTTGTCCTGCATCCTTCCCAGCTGCCAAAAGAGTGACCCAATGGGCCGTGAAAGAAAGGTAACGTCCCTGTCCATGCCTGCTTGACCATGAGTCAGCGGTAATATGCACCTTACCGCTGACCGCCCTGTCCAGCGAGGCCAAGACATTGCCTTCCACATGCCGGTAGAGAGCCGGAATCGCCTTCCGTGAGAAAAAGTGGCGTTTGGGAACCTGCCACTGAGGGAACCGCACATTGCACAAACTCACGGAAGGGGGCCGAGTCTACCAACTGAAAAGGCAGCAGTTGAAGCGCTAGCAATTTAGCCAAGCTAGCATTCAACCGCTGGGCATGTGGATGGCTGGGAGTGAACTTTTCGATGGTCCAGCAGCTGGGGCAGGGAAATTTGCCTGCTAGAATCGGACGTCGGTGTACTGCTAGCAGAGTGCCCGCAAGTACTTGGCTGTGACACACCTAATTCTACACCTTCATTCCTCTCAGTGTAGGTTTCAGAGAGGACTGAAGGTATAGTGGGGTTGGAGATCCCAGCTGATGCGGTGCAAGGAGTGGTCCGCTTTGTTTTTTGGTGTGGGTCTTTAAGGTAGGCTTGCCAACGAGCTGCATGGCAGGTCAACATATGTCTGGTCAAGCATGTGGTGCCCAAGCGGCTGATGTTTTGGCCACGCGATATACGCTTGAGACATATGTTGCAAACAGCAGCTGTGCGATCTGATGCACTTGACTCAAAAAAGGCCCACACCAAAGAACTTTTTGAATAACAGGCAGAGGCAGCGCCCTGCACAGGCGGAGCTCTGCGGTGTGATTCCGTCGGTGTGCTGCCCTTACGCTGGCCCCCCGAGGGCATCCTGCCTCATTGGAGATGTTCCTCCTCCTCATCCTCATCCTCCTCCTCCTCCTCCTCCTCTCTCCTATTAGGCACCCACGTGGAGTCGGTGACCTCATCATCCCCTCTCTCCTCATCACTGGAGCCAATCTGGCAGTATGCTGCAGCTGCTGGAACATGACTGCCAGATTGGTGTCCTTCTTGAGCATCCCCTCTCTCTGCTCCCACGCTACTGCCTTCCTCTAGCTGGGTATCCTCATCAGACCCTTCGAAATGCTGGGCATCCTCCTGGAGCATGTACCCAACACTGTGCTCAAACAGTTCGGGGGACTCCTCAGGAGGACATGGTGGGTCTAGGGAAGGAGTGACTGATGATGACATTGATACCAGGGAAGAGGACACTTTGGCAGCTGCTTTGCCAGTACCCTGAGCCTGGGTGAGAGAGGATGAGGAGGATGAGGAGGGCTTGGTCATCCACTCTACCAAGTCTTCGGCATAATGCGGCTCAACACGTCCAGCAGCCGAAAAGAAGGACAAGCGTGTCCCATGGCCATGTGCTGATGACAATGCACCGCGTCCACAACCAGCACTGTTGCCCCCAGACACAGAGCCTGCTTGCCCTCTTTTATTGGCTCGTGACTGTCTGCCTCTCTTTGTTGGCCTTCCAGACATAGCAATGGCCTGCAGGGAGATGGGAAAACCAGCAATAAGGGGTAGCTTCAGGTGTATATTTTGCAGGAAGCACACAACGCCCGCTGTAAGTGCTGCAGATGACTGCCTGTGTTACACAACAGGAAAAAACAGCAATAATGGCTAGTGTCAGGTGTTTATTTTGCAGGAAGCACACTCCGCCCGCTGTAAGTGCTGCAAATGCCTGTTAGTGTAACACACCAGGAAAACACAGCAATACGGGCTAGCTTCAGGTGTATAATGTGCAGGAGGCACACTCCACCCGCTGTAAGTGCTACAAATGCCTGTTAGTGTAACACACCAGGAAAACACAGCAATACGGGCTAGCTTCAGGTGTATATTTTGCAGGAAGCACACTCCGCCTGCTGTAAGTGCTGCAAATGCCTGTTAGTGTAACACACCAGGAAAACACAGCAATACGGGCTAGCTTCAGTTGTATAATGTGCAGGAGGCACACTCCGCCCGCTGTATGTGCTGCAAATGCCTGTTAGTGTAACACACCAGGAAAACACAGCAATACTGGCTAGCTTCAGGTGTATATTTAGCAGGAAGCACACTCCGCCCGCTGTAAGTGCTGCAAATGCCTGTTAGTGTAACACACCAGGAAAACACAGCAATAAGGGCTAGCTTCAGGTGTATACTGTGCAGGAGGCTTAGCAAAAATGACACTGACACTGTCCCCTGCCTATCCTTCTCTCTCCCTGCACACAAGGTTTATCAAAGAATATGACACTGACACTCTCCCTGCCTATCCTTCTCTCTCCCTGCACACAAGGTTTAGCAAAGAATATGACACTGACACTCTCCCTGCCTATCCTTCTCTCTCCCTGCACACAAGGTTTAGCAAAGAATATGACACTGACACTCTCCCTGCCTATCCTTCTCTCTCCCTACACACAAGAATAGCACAAAGAATAGCACAATGACACTGTCCCTGCCTATCCTTCTCTTTCCCTGCGCCGGAACACACTACACTAGGCCGCCGCGCTGTCGGCCTTTTATAGTGTGGGGCGTGTGCTAAACCCCCTGAGCTATAATTGGCCACAGGCAACCTGCCTGTGGCCAATTATGGCTCTCCTAGCTGCCGGCGCTGTGATTGGCCAAGCATGCGGGGTCACAGTGCATGCTTGGCCAATCACAGCGCCGGGATTGCACTGCGATGGCGCAGTGTATTGTGGGCCGTTCGCGTCACTCGAATTTGGCGCGAACGGCCCAAATAGTTCGATCTTCGTCGAACGATCGAACAGCCGATGTTCGAGTCAAACGTATGTTCGTCTCGAACACCGAGCTCATCCCTAGCCAACATATGTGGTTGGGGGTGGTGTGGAAACAGGACAGAAGGACTGTATACACTACATACACCCTGTATACTTTGATGACTTTTTGGCTGTGTGTAGCACATTCAGTGACCTCAACCAGTTAATAAAAATCATGCTTTGATCCTTTTTTCATCCTGATTCTCAGTGCTGCTGATCTCCTCCCAGCCTACTCAGCTTCTCAGCGTGTGGCTTAGAGCTGGAACCAGCGGCTCCTGCCCCCTTACCTGCCTGGTGTTCCCGTGAGTGCTGGTGGGGCAGAGCAGAGAGCTCTAACAGTCACCATTCTCTGCTCAGAGCTGACCGAGAACTGAGTGATCAGTGGACATATGATCGATTAGTTCTTGGAGTTAGAGTCAGCAGGGGACAGCTGCAGGATCAGACCAATGCTGTAGCATGGAAGTGAGTCTGTATGTTTGAGGGAAATTGCCTCACTAGAATGTTTGGCATATAGGGGTGGGTACCGTCATGCTATAAATAGACAATGAAGAAAGGGGAGGAATTGTCAAGGGCTACTCCAAATATGTTGCCCTATGATGCCAATAGTGTGGAGGACTATCTCGGTACCCAGAAATTGTACAAGATATTTATAAAAAAATATAAATTTATTGAAGAGATTACATAAAAACATGAGCAACAACAAGACAAAGAATGGTTGTTGTATATAATTCCGTAGGCTTACACTTAGGAGGTATAGAGCCCTACTGGTGTGTAGGAACACAAAGATGCAGGTTCAGACGTAGTCCTCTACATTTTTCGCGACAAATGTTGCTTCTTCAGCAGAAGTCAACCACAAACATCTATAAAAGAAATACAGTACTAATAATTACAATATCAAAGAAAACAGTTAAAAACAATATTGTAGCGAGGCTACCAGTATGGTATTTATTTTTGGAGTATTAATATGCCAGCACGACTCTCCAGATGGAGGCCCATAAGGGCATCAGATGGCAATAGAGACACCCTGCGCCGAGTGATGTTTGTATTTTTAACAACCCCCCTTTTTAGATTGTAAGCTCTAACGAGCAGGGCCCTCTGATTTCTCCTGTATTAAATTGTATAGTAACTGTACTGTTTGTCCTAACGTTGTAACGCTCTGCGCAAACTGTTGGCATTATATAAATCCCGTATAATAATAATAATAATAACCCCAAATTTCTTGTTTCATTTCTATGGTGACATATAGTGACCTGTAGTACATTGCAGAAAAAATCCAGCAAGTCTGTATTTGTATGCAACACTGAAACCCACCTCAAGACAGCATTGTGGAGTGAAATGAGCATAAAAAACAGTTTTCTGTGTGCCTTGGGTTAAACTCAACTGAACTTGTGTGAAAGAGCCCTTAAGCTCTGTACACACGATCGGATTTCCTATGGATTCAAAACCGATGGATTTTTCCATCGAAATTCCAATGAAGCTGACTTCCATTAGTCTTGCCTACACACCATCAGTCAAAAATCCAACGGTCCCAAACGCCGTGACGTAAAACACTCCGACGAGCCGAGAAAAATTAAGTTCAATGCTTCTGAGCATGCGTCGACTTGATTCTGAGCATGCGTGGGGTTTTTTCTCCGTTGGAGTTCCCCACAGACGATAGTAATTTGCTATCGGTTTTTTAACCATCGGATAAATTTAAAACATGTTCTATTTTTAAACACCGATGGAAAAAAGACCGATGGGGCCCATAGACGATCGGTTTGTCCGATGAAAAAAGTCCATCGGACTGTTTTCATCTGTAAAACCGATCGTGTGTACAGGGCTTTAGAGCATTTGAAAGGTACTTATAGGCACCTTTTGATGTTTGATCTCCAGCTACAATGATAATTTGCACATGTATTCCATAAGACAGGTTCCCTTTGAAGTCCAGTGCCTGCCTGTCTAGTTTGAGCATGTAGAATGTCATCAAATGTACTTGTGAATGGGGAGGTGCCTATACATACATGTTATTTCCTAAATAGGGGCACGTGTGCTTCAAATTTCTTTCTAAGTTTTAGATTTGCTCTTCAGGTGCCCACACGTGTCAATCCAAACATTTTATACTCTGTTCATATGGTAAAAATAAATGTCTGTGGATTTATCTATTTTTGTAAGGTTGACGCAAAGAGGAAAGGATGAACAGTATTCATTATTTTATGGTTGGTAAACTGAATACATTTTCTCACTTCTGTCATTTTAGATCACGCACAAAAAAAAATAATCAAAAAATCAATCAAATGAAAATGTTTCTAAATTACATAGACATGCGGGTCACAGTTAGGCTGAAACCAAATAAAACAGCAAATGTGTGTAATATCTAAAAAAAAAAAGGATTCAATATAGTAATTCTGATGGGACATAAAAAATGCAGCAAAAGTGTGTGTGGCCAGCACGGAACTTATCAAAGTTCCAAGTGAGCTGCCAGACTGGCAGGTGTCCGGTCGGCTCTGGTGTTCACTTAGGCACACAGAAAGAGCCATATGTAATGTCCAGATGATCAAAGCCTTAGAAGATCTCATTCTTATTTGGACATACACTGTTCAGTTTATGCCAGGTGAGCTTCCCATAGCCAGAAAAGCATGCTGCTGCTTGTACTTGCTAAATAATTAGAAATTGGACAAAATTGGACGGCTAAGTGTCCTTCAATTTCAGTGCAATACTGCTAGTATTTTCTGTTAAATTATACTTTATGTAACACCCCTTATGCCCTGTACACACGATCAGAATTCCGATGGGCTAAAATCCGATGGAATTTTTCGTCGGAATTCCGTTCAAAGCTGTCTTGCATAAACACCATCAGACAAAATTCCGACCGTCCAAAACGCAGTGACGTACAACATGTACAACGTCACTATAAAGGGGAAGTTCAAATCCAACGGCGCCACCCTTTGGGCTGCTTTTGCTGATTTCGTGTTACAGCGTGTTAGTAAAAGTTTGGTTTTAGCCGATTCGCGCTTTTCAGTCTCCATGCTTTTCAGTCCGTTACAGCATGACGAATGTGCTATCTCCATTACAAACGCTAGTTTTACCAGAATGAGCACTCCCGTCTCCTAATTCAGTCTGAGCATGCGTGGATTTTTCTCCGATGGAGTTCCACACAGACGATCGGGATTTCCTATCGTTTTTTTTTCCATTGGAAAAAATTTAAAACATGTTCTATTTTTTTACACCGATGGAAAAAAGTCAGATGGGGCCCCCACACGATCAGAATTTCCGATGAAACAAGTCCATATGACTTTTTTCATCGGAAATTACGATCGTGTGTGCACAGCATTACGGTTACCCCTGGGAGGTAAATGATGCCCCCCTTTAGCTCAGTTGGCTGGCATTTCAAACTTCAAGGTGGAATTCTTGACTTTTTTGGGTGAGAAAAAATGGGATCCCATCACTTTAGAACATTTAAGAAAGTTTTTAAAGCTTAATAACTTCACAGAGAAAGGGTTAGGACAAAGGATAGCCAAAAGCAATACAAATTTAACTCCAGAGCAGGCATCTTTGCTAGCAACAGTAAGTACAGGCTACAGTCCTTTCAGACCAACAATGTGCACTTTTCAGACTGTTGAGCAGCTTCAAACGGCGCAAATATCTTCTGCAGTAAGTAGATAGGGCTCCCCTGCAATGTCCACCTGCAGCAACTTGCACCCAGCTCTCCAGGACACTATTCAGCAGGATACATCTTCCCCAGATGAGCCAGCAAGGTAGAACCAACACTTACAGGCCTCAAATCGAGTCCCTTCTTCTGGCAAAGGACCACCCTAGGCAGCAGGCTTGGGGGTGCTAACCTCCAACACTGCCTCCTCTCCTGGCAATAGCCTGAGAGGCAAGGACCTTTCTGAAAGGTCACCCCCACATATTTATATCCTTGTCCAGCATGCACCACTGGCAGTAAACCTCCTAGTAGCTGCCTAGAAAGACATACATATTTATAACTCAAAACTACTGTATCTTACTCTATTGGCAGAGATTCTCCTCAATAGCAGGCAAAAGCAACCACTAGACTGAACTTAGGGGAAACCCAGAGAAAACGGGATTAATACAATCTGTGTATTTGGCTTAATCTAGATCAGTGGTTCTCATCCACTGGGCCACTCCAGAGTCTACAGCTGGGATGGCACTGTGCAGCTTACTGCTGGAAGTGCACACTCCCGGTGTTATAAGAAGTAGGGCTCAGGACTGGACTGCTGAGAGGCATGGGCGTCCACAGGTAGGGGCAAGGGGGGTCAAGTGCCCCCCCGTAGCAGGGCTGGTGCTACCTATAGGCAAGTGCATGTCCCAGGGCCAGGAGTCACATACACAACATGGAGTGTCAGGGAGTGATGGTGTTTGTGGACCCTGAGCTGAGGGGAGGCAGTGCAGCCAGAGCAGGAAATACAAAACTCTTCTGCAACTTGCCTGTTACCTTTCACCTGCTGCCTGGACAGCGTCTGCTAATGCTCAGCCTGACCAGATCATTGATGATTTCTCTCCCCTCCTCTCCTCCTCCTCGGCTCGGGCTGCCGGCTGTGTGTGCTCTGTCTGGACATGTGTGAGAGGGCTCCTTTCTAGATAGGGGCCCCAAGAACCCCAGCCTTATCTGAGCTGCTTGGCATGTGCAGCTGTTGTTGGAGCTGCATCTGCCTTTTCTGGGGTTAGTAATCCATTTAATTCTCTCTGTCATCTGAAACTTGCAATATAGAAATTGATTGGAGAGGAGTTCTCCATACTAATGATTGTGTGTGTGTGTAATGTATAGGGAATGTAATGTATCTGGATGTAATCTGTGTGTATTGGGGTGTAATGTATCTGGGTGTATCGTGTGTATTGTATCTGTGTGTAATCTGTGTATGGGGGTGTAATGTATCGGAGTGTATCTGTACTATGTCAGCAGTCTCTGATAATGACATTGTCGAAAAGGGGCGGAGCATGGGTGACCTTAAAATCATGCACCCCCTGAAAAAAGCTCTGCGGACGCCCATGCTGAGAGGTGCCAGTGTCCTCTCTCCACCTGTAGCAGCAAAGAGACCCCCATGGCAGTTATGTGACCAGAGAGATTGCACAGAATCCAGGAGCAGCACTGAGACTGGAAGAGTCAGCGGCCACATGGGTTAATGGGGAGATCTACCCTAAGTGACAACGGTGTAGCACTGTCTGCTGGCCACCCACGATCACTCCCATTCTGTCAGGGGAGTAGAGAGTGATCGTCTGTTCCTAGTGTAGCGGGGTCCCAATCTAGGGGGGTCGCTATGCTTCAATTTAGGGGTGACCTGAGCTGAAGTTGGCTCGGGTCTTCTAATTGTTTGGACTCTGTCTTGCTGCTGTGTCACCTGGTGTGCAGTTCCCCTTTAGGCGTTGTCACTTATACCCGGGGTTGAACCACAGGTGATGGAGTGGCTATGGGATGTCCTCTCTCGGCTGCCGTGCGGTGGGCGGTTCCGGCCTGCTGTGCAAGCCGGGAGAGGGTATATAAGGGGCAGACGTCATTGTTCGGGAGGAGTAGTACCCGAGGACCTGTACCCGGAGGAGTGTGCCTCTCTAGAGGGGGGGTGCACCCAACTTTGACTAAGGAGTCTCGGGCACCTTCGGTTCGAGGCTGCGGAGTTTCAGGTAGGCCCAGTACCTTCAACTGGGTCTACAACCAGAGAGGAAACCCAGGGAGCCCAGGTGGGGGCAGCCGCTCTGACATACAGGAAACCGGGGGAGGATCGTCCCATTAAGGAGGCGAGTAATACAAGATTGCTGTCTCGGGAGAGGCCTGGTGACCTGTCGGAGGGAAGGATTCCTTTCTTCACAGACTGCCCTTGCGGAGTGTAGTTACTTAAGGAGGGATCTCCTTGACTTGTCCTTGGAGGGGACTAAGTCACTGTTCAAGCTTCATGCCGGCTGCTAGTGCTATTGAGTGACTATCCGGGTGAGCTGTACCCACTCGGGACCGAGTGGCGACGAAGCCAAGAGTGTGCCTGAATCCGTTCTATTCTGCTAACCCCTTTCCTCTCTTCAATTTTCTGGTTACTGAAGCAAAGAGAGAAAATAAACTCTTGTTGGAGTTGAAGTGTCGTGTGGACATTGACCTTCTTTGGAAAAGGTAAAGACTTGCCTCTATAATCTAGAGGGAAGAACCAGTGAAAGGGAGCAACTCGCTGCGGGACCCAAATACATAACACCGTCCGACCTCTAATCCAGAGGACGCGGGCATGTGGCATGGTGTGTCTGATCCCCTAAAAGGAAGGTAAGGGGGAAAAGGATCTGTGTGCTACACTAGTGATTAGGAACAGTGATTTCTCTGTACTCCCAGTCAGTCCCCTCCCCCCACAGTTAGAAACATCTTCCTAGGACACACTTAACCCCTTGATCGCCCCTTAGTGTTAACACCTTCCTTGCCAGTGACGTTTATACAGTAATCAGTGGCTATTTTTAGCTCTGATCACTGTATAAATGTCAATGGTCCCAAAAAAGTGTTAAAAGTGTCCGATCTGTCCGCCGCAATGTTGCAGTCCGGCTAAAAATCGCTGATCACCGCCATTACTAGTAAAAAAAACATATAATAAAAAGCCATAAATCTATCCCCTATTTTGTAGACGTTATAACTTTTGGGCAAACCAATCAATATACGCTTATTGTGATTTTTTTTTTACCAAAAATATGTAGAAGAAAACATATTGGCCTAACTGATGAAGATTTTTTTTTTTTTGGGGGGGGGGGGATATTTATTATAGCAAAAAGTAAACAGTATTGTTTTATTTTTCAAAATAGTCACTTTTTTTTGTTTATAGCGCAAAAAATAAAAACCGCAGAGGGGAGCAAATAACACCAAAAGAAAGCTCTATTTGTAGGAAAAAAAGGACATCAATTTTGTTTGGATACAGTGTCGCACGTCCGCGCAATTTTCAGTAAAATCGAAGCAGTGCCGTATCGCAAAAAATGGCCTGGTCATTGAGGGGGAAATCTTCCGGGGCTGAAGTGGTTAATATCGCTTTAACACAAAGAAGTAAATGAGTATAGAAGGTTTTGGAAGAAAATTACTGGGCCCTGGGCTCACTTAGCTTGAGAACCACTGCTCTACACTTTTAAAAATCATGCTGCACCAAACTGCAAACTGCCGTGACATGGGGTTTGGTAGTTGCAAACGCACTGGGTTTGTTAGATGCGTTTGGGGTGCTATTAACGGTTAACGGCACCCATGTGCATCTAACAAGGGCAGGCGATCCTGTGTGGTGCAGGAAACATGCATGGAAATGTGTCTTTCCGGCACCGCATACTGGTGCAAACGGACCCTTAATGAACATTTCTCAGACTAGTAATAATAACTGTACAATAATATCAACCCTTTCCTGCCCAGCCCAGCGTCTCTTTAAAGCGGAGTTCCAACCACATTATTCAATTTTTAAAAGTAATATCTTTCATCAGGCAATCATATTGTACATCTATGTTGACTTATTATTTAAAAATCCGCCGCCGATCTCCCGAGTTTCTGTATAAAGACACTTTTTAAAAATGTTTGCCGACGTTCTCATTTTGCTTGTGGGCATGTGAAGCCCACAAGCACTTACTTAGTGATGACGATCTGTGACCATCATGCACCGCCCGTCCCGTCCCGCCCCATTCTCGCGCATGCGCATTGTTACCGCACAGCTGCGCCGTCGGGTTGCCATCATAACAGGCGGCGGCGTTGTAAGTGCCCGCCCCGTTGTGATGGCAACGAAGCCCTCGGTGCTGCCCAGTGACTCCTGGGAAATGATAACACACATTTCCCAGGAGCAGTAGCGAGCGGAGGCGCTGACGGAGATGAGGACACAAACCGAGGTGATGAAGAAGGCAGATTTCGTGGGACCACATAGCAACTGCTATTTCAAGGTGAGTAAAAATATATATATATATATATCCAAATGTTGTTTTTTAACGTATTCTATGCACATTAATGGCAGATTATATTTTTTGATGGAAACTCCACTTTAAGTGGGTCTTTACACCTGGGGAAGGGGGGCAATTGACTTCCTAATAGGGTGACCACATTTCCAAACTGCCATTCAGGGACAATTTTGCCAAAGACCGGAGGGGGGGCGGGGGGTTGTGTAGTTTCAGGGTTGACGGGATTTAGGCGGCGCGTGATATGTCGGGTGAATGGCTGGTTTTAGCACTTATATCATCCCAATACCATGCTTGGAATGTTTTTCTATTATTACCTTGTAATAATAGACACCCTTCCCTTAGTCTAGACCCCCTCCCTCAGTACGGACCACCCTCTACTAACTATAAACCCCCTCCCTCAGTATGGACCCCCCTCTACTAACTATAGACCCCCTCCCTCAGTGTACGGACCCCCCTCTACTAACTATAGGCCCTCTCCCTCAGTACGGACCCCCCTCTACTAACTATAGGCCCCCTCCCTCAGTACAGACCCCCCTCTACTAACTTTAGGCCCCCTCCCTCAGTACGGACCCCTTCTACTAACTATAGACTCCCTCAGTACGGACCCCCTCTACTAACTATAGACCCCCTCTCTCAGTACGGACTCCCCTCTACTAACTATAGACCCCCTCCCTCAGTCCGGCTCCCTCTCCACTAAGTATAGGCCGCCTCCACTAACTATAGACCCCTTCCCTCAGTACGGACCCCCTCTCCACTAAGTATAGGCCCCCTCCACTAACTATAGACCCCCTCCTTTAGTACGGACCCCCCTCCACTAACTATAGACCCCCTCCCTCAGTACGGACCCCCCTCTACTAACTTTTGACCCCCTCCCTCCCTCAGTGTGGACCCCCTTCTCCACTAAGTATAGGCCCCCTCCCTCAGTATGGACCTCCTCCACTAACTATAGACCCCCTTCCTCAGTCCAGCCCCCTCTCCACTAACTATAGACTCCTGGGGTTTGCTCGTTCTGTCTATTCCATTCCGGGACACTGTATTGTCCCGGACTGAAGGTGCCCGGGATCTGGGACAGACCTGCCAATTACGGGAATGTCCCGGGCAATCCGGGACACGTGGGCACCCTTTTTTCCAATCACTTGACTACTGTGACTGACTGTCACAGCGGTTACATGATCAGAATCCTGTCCCACCAGCTCCCAATCATGACTAGGGACCGTGGATCGTCTATTAAAACTCGAGCACTGTGCTGGGAACTCGCAGGAAGCAAGCACTCAACACAGAAACCTTGGCCATCCATGGATGCATGTGTGTGGCATGTGTGCATTAAAGCTCACCGTCTTTGCTGACGCACATATGTGTTTCGTGGGCAGCAAAAGGTTAATGATAGCTCTAATAATAATAATGGTTAGATAGATAGATAAACACTCAGTAATAACATCTTAGGTGTCATTAAACCCCTCAGGCAATAGTCACAAAATAATAATAAGTGAATATCAAGAAACAATGCTTCCTATATTTGCCTTCACACTCTTCATCAGAGTAGACCCTTGAAAGGTGTCTTAGATTTGAAGGTCAGTCAGCTCACTGCTCATCACAAATGCAATTTCTTTTCTATGCTTGTTGAGCAAAATGACCCTAAATAACAGGTAGAAGAACTGAAGCTGCACCTCCCCCCCCCCCCCCCCCCCCTACTGCACAACACATTGCTGGCTGACAACTCTTATTTTTCTCAAATTCTCGGTCTCGCTAGTCATATGCACAGTGTTATCTTTGCTCCATTTTTATTATTTTGTTTTGATTGCATGTTGTCGCTTTTGTTGTTTTTTTTCAACCAAAGCTGTCATTTAGCGTAAGAACAAGTGTGGCCATGTGTTCATTTTTCTGCATTCGCTTTGGATTTGGTCCCAGTGCTAATGAACACCCTTTCAATGTGCTAAGGAGCTGATGCCAAAAGCGGTTAAAATGAAAACAATAGGGGAGTGGCATCTTGTGTATATGAGTGCGTTTGCAGGAGGGGACAGGAAGGCTCAGGCACAGCAGGCTTTTGGGAAATGCAACCTCCTCCGCCCGGCCTCTTCCCATAGTCATTATAATGCAATGGGCTAACAGCTGGAGGCACAACTTTAGACTGTGCACTCATTTTTTTATTTTTTTTGTTTAACGAAAGCTAAATAGCTCCAAAGCTTTGGTTTTATACATAAAACACTACTGCTTTCGCTGGCTTCAACATTAACTGGGTTTTCTTTTATTTATAGCCTTTAGCTGTGTTGCTGCTGGTCTGATCACCAATATTCAACTGTGTGTAAAGAAGCACTCTATTGAACACATCACAGTGCAATTTCAGGAATACTAATACCGCGTACACACGGTCGGAATTTCCGACAAGAAAAGTTCGATGTCAGCTTTTGGTCGGAAATTCCGACCGTGTGTAGGCTCCATCTGACTTTTTCTGTCGGAATTTCCGACAACAAAAATTTGAGAGCTGGTTCTCAATTTTTCCAACAAGAAAAGTTCTTGTCGGAAATTCCGATCGTCTGTATGCAATTCCGAAGCACAAAAAAACACGCATGCTCTGAAACAATTTGACGCATGCTCGGAATCATTGAACTTCATTTTTCTCGGCTCGTTGTAGTGTTGTACGTCACCGCGTTCTTCACGGTCGGAATTTTGTGTGACTGTGTGTATGCAACACAAGTTTGAGCCAACATTCCGTCGGAAAAAAATCCACGGTTTTCTTGTCGGATTTTCCAATCGTGTGTACGCAGCATTAGATTCTTGTTAACAAAAAAATTGAAAGGATTTAAAGCGGAGCTCCACCTTAAAGTGGAACTTCCGCTGATCGGAACCCTCCCCCCCTCCGGTGTCACAATTGACACCTTTCAGGGGGGAGGGGGGTGCAGATACCTGTCTAAGACAGGTATTTGCACCCACTTCCGGGAGTCCTCTCTGCGGGAAGCACGTCACTTCCCGCAGAGTACCCGTAGTGTTCTGGGAGACACTCGGCTCCCAGAACACAGGAGGACCAGTCAGAACGGCGCAGCGCAACTCGCACATGCGCCATAGGGAACCGGGCAGTGAAGCCGCAAGGCACTGATGAAGCTACACTGATACGCAGCACTGATGGGCACTAATAGGTGGAACTGATGGGCACTAATAGGCAGCACGGATGAGGAGGCACTAATTGTCAGCACTGATGTGTACTATAAGGCAGCACTGAATGGGCACTGATTGTCAGCACTGATTGGCACTGATAGGCAGCACTGATGGGCACTGATTAGCAGCAGTGATTGGCAGCACTAATGGGCACTGATAGGCAGCACTGATTGACACTGATAGGCTGCACTGATGGGCACTGATTGGCAGCAATAATTGGCAGCAGTGATTGACACAGATAGGCAGCACTGATAGGCAGCAGTGATGGGCACTGTTGGGGCTGCACTGATAATCAGGACACTAATAATCAGTGCCCTGATTATCAGTGTAGATGTCCCTTTTTACACTTGCCGTTACCGGCTCTCTCCTCTCCTCACACTGTGACAGCATGAAAAAAGAAATGCTGATATCTGGCAAATGTGTTTAGATCGTGATCAGCTGTGATTGGACACAGCTGATCATGTGGTAAAGAGCCGCTGTGATTGGGTTTTTTCCCCTTATCTGTGATCAGCTGTGTCTGAAGGACACAGCAATCATAGATCACGCCGGGTGTGCACTGCAGTGTGTGTGCAGGCAGCGTGATCACGGGGGGGGGGGGACATTCATGGATGCCCTCCTGGCAAAGTAAGCCTGCGCTGTAGCCATCTTCCGGCTATAGCATGGGCGGTGTCAATCAACGCCCTCCAAAAACTGGAAGACCACGCTGTAGCCGACATTCGGCTAGTCGACAGTCGCCTAAGGGGCAGCCTTGTTTGCCTAGCGGCAGATACACCCCTGAGTAGGAGTAGGCAAGTTACACTTCCTCCATGTTCCCCTCCTCGTTGGGCGCCAAGTGAGGGTCACATAGGAGGCCTACCCCAAGGTGGGTTCTTTTGGGCTACACTAGGCACCTTGAACAAGGTCACTGCCTTACACATGGGGTACCTTTACTTGAACAGATGACTGAACTCTAGCTAACTCTCTTGATGTTAATATGCAGCTCTATGGTCACTGTTGCATTTAGAAGAGACACGCAGAGCCTATGCCCTCTCCATCTGTTCAGCGTATCTCCCCTACCTCACTCCCAGTAACTAAATGGGGTCCCGCCATGCACCTAGCAGGACTTTGGTGTGCAGCATGGTGTGGTGGCAATAATTGACACAGGGGGTGAAAAAAAAAGAACTTGTCATAGGTATGCGCAGCCTATTGCATTAGGTTGTGCATCCAAAGCTCAAACACACATGCCTTAGCCTCAGCTGCACTGGACAGTGACTGAACGGGATAGTGCTCTGTGCTGAGCAGCTTCCTGTTTATTCACAAACGGAAGCATAGTAAACAGTTTACTATGCTTCAGTTATGAATGAACACAGTGAGGGGGTGTTTTCACTGTGTTCCTTCCCCATTTTCCATTCTGGGAGCGCAACATGGGGTGAAGCCCAAGCAATGGGGGAATCGGCCCCACACGCATTGATTATGGTGTGCCCAGGCACACCCCCTGCACACGCCTATGGAACTTGTATTGAAGTATGCATAAACAGTTCACAACAGAACCCGGGGGGGGGGGTGAACCACCCAACTGGGCGCACTGACGGTTTTCAGCAAAGTGAATGGAGTGATGCTCAGCCAGACTGACAACACCTGTAAAGAGGGCAGAATGCAGTATAGCCGTCTCATGCCCACTCGGGAAGATGTCCAGAGGAGTTGTAGACCGTATGCTTTCCCTCCTAGTCAAGAGCGTTTCCCTACCGCTAACACTGCCCCTAACAGGCGGGCTGCCTTTCCCTACACTGCCCACATGCAAATAGGTCTTAAATAGGTCTTAAATAGGCTTTGCCTGACCCAAGATGGCAGAGTCACATTCAAAATCACATCCAGAGTCACATCCAATAGGATAGCTTCCCCAGTGACCCAGAAAAACATAGAGGAACCCTGTTCCTTTTGAGTTCCTCTCCAACAACAGTGCCACCTGCAGTGGAGAAAGTAGACCTACGAGCACAATATAGATATAGAAGTGCAAAAAGTAC
Organism: Rana muscosa; assembly: GCA_029206835.1. Lineage (NCBI taxonomy): Eukaryota > Metazoa > Chordata > Amphibia > Anura > Ranidae > Rana > Rana muscosa. Next base: position 34,367,394 of record JARGYO010005626.1, read on the forward strand.
GACTTTTACATGCAAACTTATGTTATTCAAGGACTCCAGTGGAAATATATCCCTCCCATCATTTAGAGTTTTTCTCAGCTATCATATCCAATATAAGACCAGAAATGACTCTTTCCCCAATAATTTCCCACAAGGTAGAATAAACACGTACTTGGGGTGTCCAGCTACAAGATTGCAACACTTTTCTTTATGGCCTTGTGGGAGGGGAGGTGACACAATTATTCCAGCGATATGAAAATAGAACAGTGTTTTTATAAACTGATACCCCCCCCCCCCCAAAACATAAATATTGTCCTTGTCCACACCTAGCCTTAAAGGCAATCTCTACTTTTAAGAATGAGCCACCCCCTGTTATCTCCCCCATGCTCACAGCACCCCCTAACACAGATTAAAAACAGATATCCTAAATCCAGCCTTACTCTGGTCATTCCAGTGTCATCATAGGTCTTTCTTCTTGTTGAGTGGCTGTGGACAGTCTCTGCTGCACAGAATGGACCTCACATCATCATGACATGTGAGTGCCATTTAATGCAGCAGTACTGTGAGCCCAGGCTGGCATGGTGAAGCACCCCCAGAGGTCTGTCCATGGCAGTCTTGACTCATGAGAAGTACATTGAATGCTGCTGACTATTATTTACCCTGAAAGGGCAGCGCTATCCAGTGACGAAGGGTGGACTTTCTGCATAAGGCAGCAGTTAACTTTTAAGCCTCGTACACACGACCGAGAATCTCGTCAGGAAAAAACACGTCGTTTTTCTTGACGAGATTCTTGGACAAGAAACTTGTCCCGGCCGAGTGTACACACGCTCGATTCAAAGAACCCGCGGTTCTTTGAATGGAGCGAACGCAGTGACGTCATTAGATATGGGATATACTGCGCTGTGCAATGAGTGAACACAAAAATTAGCTGCCAACACAGCTGAGACAAAGCAAAAACTGGTGAATATGAAAAAGTGTAGCGCTTATTTTTGTGAAAGAGTCAGTTAACAAAACATAACAAATGTTGCAAACATGCATATATATTAATTTCAGTGACACCAAGTGACTGAGTGTGATCCGTGAAAAAAAATATATTATATGTAAATAAATCAGAACAAAACAGTCCTCTATTGTGACCACACACAAATAACAGTCCAAAAGTGTAGAAAAAACTGCAAGGTTGAAAAAAAGAGTCCCACATGGATATGACCCTCTCTGTGAAAGGATAGAGACACCACCACCGATTATAAGGAGGAGGCTTACCAGATGGTATTGACTTGGTAAGGTGTATACCACCCAAGTCAAAACAGGCTTAAATAATCAGTCAGCAAGGTGTATCCAGCTGGTCCTGAATCCGCATATCAGTCGGCACCGCAAATTCCCGTAAACACCAGGAAGTGTGAATACATATAGTCTTGTTGGAGCCAGAGATACGGTAACCACATAACATGCGTAATGGGGAAAAAAACTCACATAGTGTGATACCGTACAAGGAAGTATTTATTTAAAAAAAGATTAAAAAATGTACACTCACATTTGGAAGAACATCATAGGCATATCACAAAATGCAAGAGCGATGTGTGTAAATGGGTCCACCCGACGCGTTTCAACTAAAAAGTCATCATCTGGGGTCACCTGGGATTTACGCTTTAACTATACGGAACAAAATCCCGCTATATCATTCAAAATATAGTAAACTGAAGGGACCAGTCAAAATACAACTGTCATCATTTTAAATTCATAAAAACAATGAATTAGGATTCTAGTCACAAAAAAGTGCAACACTCTCCTTCAATATAGTGCATTCAAATTATAGTGTATAAATAAAAATCTGAAAACAAATAAAAATCGTCTATACTGGATATAATAAATATACATTAGTCCATCTTTTCTTTTAAACATATGTACAGTCCATAAATAAATGTTAGTTAATGTTGGGTTCTGTTTCTACAAGGGACGCTAATGTTGAGAAGTTTAAATCTTCACTCCATCTATTCTGGTTATCTCCAGACTCCAAAACATGCAAATCTATTACCTGGCATCCACCCAAAAAAATAACTCTACAGTTTGTATCACTGTGTCGGATACATATTAAATTATAACTATGGCTTCCCATAATTAAAAAAATCTTATGCCTCATGCAAAGTCTATCAAAGGTATGTTGATCCTGCCAATAAAGCCCACCTAGTGCAGTATCCTGTAATGGGGGGGGGGGGGGGGTAACCAGGGCATGAGCCTACAGGCGCCCTTCCTAGAGTGTATGAGTTTTTTTTTTAAACAGTATCTTTTTCAGACCTCAGGCCTGTGTGCCCTCCCCTTTGGGGGTCGGATGATCATTTATGTAGCAACATTTTATGTATATCTAACTATATATATTAATAAAGTGCATCATATCACGGCAGTGCAGCATAATAATGCACTTGCATTTATACATTTGTGCTGTGACCATGGGCTGGTACCTGCTGTGGTCTTGCTGCGGCATCAAACACAGGCACAGTGACACACGATGTGACTTCTCACCAATACTGTAAATGGGGGGAGGGGCGCTTCAGACTTCTCCGCCTATAGTCTCCTGAGATGGAAATCTGGCCCTGGTGGCAACAATGCTGCACTGTTCATGAATTCAGAGCAGAGTAGCCACTCTCAAGTAGGTTGTGTCTGCTTGCACTTCAGTGGGATGAGAAGATGTTGCAGGGGGTGTGGCTATAGCATTTTCCAGCTCATTCACAAGAATGTAGCTTGTCAATCACTGCACCTACCCCTGCCCACTGCCTTCTGGATTGGCAGCAACACCTCTCCTATTTAGGGATGAGCTTCGTGTTCGAGTCGAACATAAGTTCGACTCGAACATCGGCTGTTCGATCGTTCGACGAAGATCGAACAATTTGGGCCGTTCGCGCCAAATTCGAGTGACGCGAACGGCCCACAATGCACTACGCCATCGCAGTGTCATCCAGGCGCTGTGATTGGCCAAGCATGCACTGTGACCCCGCATGCTTGGCCAATCACAGCGCCGGCAGCGAGGAGAGCAATGATTGGCCACAGGCAGGATGCCTGTGGCCAATTATTGCTGAGGGTGTTTAGTACACGCCCCACACTATAAAAGGCCGCCAGCACGGCGGCCTAGTGTAGTGTGTTCCGGAGCAGGGAAAGACAAGCATAGGCAGGGACAGTGACATTTATTTCTTTCTTGCTTAACCTGGATTCCTTTAGTTTAGGGAAAGAGAAGGATAGGTAGGGAGAGTGTCAGTGTGTTTTACTGTGCGAGTCCTTGTTTCTAGGGACAAAGAAGGAAAGTGAGGGGAATTCTCCTTGTGCTATAGTGTGCTTTAAAAAAACATTTTTTCTAGGGACAGAAAACTCTAGGTAGGGAGAGTGTCAGTTTCTTTCACTGTGCGAGTCCTTGTTTCTAGGGACAAAGAAAGAAAGTGAGGGGAATTCTCCTTGTGCTATAGTGTGCTTTAAAAAAACATTTTTTCTAGGGACAGAAAACTGTAGGTAGGGAGAGTGTCAGTTTCTTTCACTGTGCCAGTCCTTGTTTCTAGGGACAAAGAAGGAAAGTGAGGGGAATTCTCCTTGTGCTATAGTGTGCTTTAAAAAAACATTTTTTCTAGGGACAGAAAACTCTAGGTAGGGAGAGTGTCAGTTTCTTTCACTGTGCCAGTCCTTGTTTCTAGGGACAAAGAAGGAAAGTGAGGGGAATTCTCCTTGTGCTATAGTGTGCTTTAAAAAAACATTTTTTCTAGGGACAGAAAACTCTAGGTAGGGAGAGTGTCAGTTTCTTTCACTGTGCGAGTCCTTGTTTCTAGGGACAAAGAAGGAAAGTGAGGGGAATTCTCCTTGTGCTATAGTGTGCTTTAAAAAAACATTTTTTCTAGGGACAGAAAACTCTAGGTAGGGAGAGTGTCAGTTTCTTTCACTGTGCGAGTCCTTGTTTCTAGGGACAAAGAAGGAAAGTGAGGGGAATTCTCCTTGTGCTATAGTGTGCTTTAAAAAAACATTTTTTCTAGGGACAGAAAACTCTAGGTAGGGAGAGTGTCAGTTTCTTTCACTGTGCCAGTCCTTGTTTCTAGGGACAAAGAAAGAAAGTGAGGGGAATTCTCCTTGTGCTATAGTGTGCTTTAAAAAAACATTTTTTCTAGGGACAGAAAACTCTAGGTAGGGAGAGTGTCAGTTTCTTTCACTGTGCCAGTCCTTGTTTCTAGGGACAAAGAAGGAAAGTGAGGGGAATTCTCCTTGTGCTATAGTGTGCTTTAAAAAAACATTTTTTCTAGGGACAGAAAACTCTAGGTAGGGAGAGTGTCAGTTTCTTTCACTGTGCCAGTCCTTGTTTCTAGGGACAAAGAAGGAAAGTGAGGGGAATTCTCCTTGTGCTATAGTGTGCTTTAAAAAAACATTTTTTCTAGGGACAGAAAACTCTAGGTAGGGAGAGTGTCAGTTTCTTTCACTGTGCCAGTCCTTGTTTCTAGGGACAAAGAAGGAAAGTGAGGGGAATTCTCCTTGTGCTATAGTGTGCTTTAAAAAAACATTTTTTCTAGGGACAGAAAACTCTAGGTAGGGAGAGTGTCAGTTTCTTTCACTGTGCCAGTCCTTGTTTCTAGGGACAAAGAAGGAAAGTGAGGGGAATTCTCCTTGTGCTATAGTGTGCTTTAAAAAAACATTTTTTCTAGGGACAGAAAACTCTAGGTAGGGAGAGTGTCAGTTTCTTTCACTGTGCCAGTCCTTGTTTCTAGGGACAAAGAAGGAAAGTGAGGGGAATTCTCCTTGTGCTATAGTGTGCTAAAGCATTCCTCATCAACCATCTTTGAAATTCTTGTTTTTTGGACAGTCAGGGAAATTGTCGTTGTGCTATTCTGTGCAAAAGCAATAATCCTCAACCATATTTAGAAATCCTTAAGTAAAGGGACAGAGAAGGACACCTGAAGGTAGCCCTTATTGCTTTTTTCCCATCTCCCTGCAGGCCATCTATTAGAATGTCTGGAAGGCAAACAAGGAGAGGCAGACAGTCAGGAGGCAATAAAAGAGGGCAAGCAGGCTCTGTGTCTGGGGGCAACAGTGCTGGTCGTGGACGCGGTGCATTGTCATCAGCACATGGCCATGGGACACGCTTGTCCTTCTTTTCCGCAGCTGGACATGTTGAGCCACATCATGCCGAAGACTTGGTAGAGTGGATGACCAAGCCCTCCTCCTCCTCCTCATCCTCTCTCACCCAGGCTCAGGGTACTGGCAAAGCAGCTGCCAAAGCGTCCTCTTCCCTGGTATCAATGTCAGACTCATCATCAGTCACTCCTTCCCTAGACCCACCATGTCCTCCTCCTGAGGAGTCCCCCGAACTGTTTGAGCACAGTGTTGGGTACATGCTCCAGGAGGATGCCCAGCGTTTTTGAAGGGTCTGATGATGAAACCCAGCTACAGGAAGGCAGTAGCGTGAGAGCAGACAGAGGGGATGCTCAAGAAGGACACCAATCTGGCAGTCATGTTCCAGCAGCTGCAGCATACTGCCAGATTGGCTCCAGTGATGAGGAGGGAGGGGATGATGAGGTCACTGACTCCACGTGGGTGCCTAATAGGAGAGAGGAGGAGGAGGAGGATGAGGAGGAGGCACATCTCCAACGAGGCAGAATGCCCTTTGGTGGCCAGCGTAAGGGCAGTACACCGACGGAATCACACCGCAGAGCTCCGCCTGTGCAGGGCGCAGCCTCTGCCCGTCATTCAAAAAGTTCCTTGGTGTGGGCCTTTTTTGAGGCTAGTGCATCAGATCGCACAGCTGCTGTTTGCAACATATGTCTCAAGCGTATATCGCGTGGCCAAAACATCAGCCGCTTGGGTACCACATGCCTGACCAGACATATGTTGACCTGCCATGCAGCTCGTTGGCAAGCCTACCTCAAAGACCCACACCAAAGAACAAAGCGGACCTCTCCTTGCACCGCATCAGCTGGGATCTCCAACCCCACTATAACTTCAGTCCTCTCTGAAACATGCACTGAGAGGAATGAAGGTGTAGAATTAGGTGTGTCACAGCCAAGTACTTGCGGCCACTCTGCTAGCAGTACACCGACGTCCGATTCTAGCAGGCAAATTTCCCTGCCCCAGCTGCTGGACCGTCGAAAGAAGTTCACTCCCAGCCATCCACATGCCCAGCGGTTGAATGCTAGCTTGGCTAAATTGCTAGCGCTTCAACTGCTGCCTTTTCAGTTGGTAGACTCGGCCCCCTTCCGTGAGTTTGTGCAATGTGCGGTTCCTCAGTGGCAGGTTCCCAAACGCCACTTTTTCTCACGGAAGGCTATTCCGGCTCTCTACCGGCATGTGGAAGGCAATGTCTTGGCCTCGCTGGACAGGGCGGTCAGCGGTAAGGTGCATATTACCGCTGACTCATGGTCCAGCAGGCATGGACAGGGACGTTACCTTTCTTTCACGGCCCATTGGGTCACTCTTTTGGCAGCTGGGAAGGATGCAGGACAAGGTGCAGTAGTGTTGGAGGTTGTTCCACCGCCACGCCTCCAAAATGCTACTACTGGTTGTGACACACCTCTCTCCTCCACCCCCTCCTCTTCTTCTTCCTCCATGGCCTCTTCCTGTGGTTTGTCCTATGAACCAGCGGTGCTCCGTAGCCGTTCACGGGGCTACGCAAGTACGCAGGCAAAAAGATGCCATGCCGTGCTTGCGCTGGTGTGTTTGGGGGACAGAAGCCACACTGGGGCAGAGGTCCTGTCTGCTCTGCAGGGCCAGGCCGAGAGGTGGTTGACGCCACGCCAGCTTAAGCCAGGAATGGTGGTTTGCGACAATGGCACCAACCTCCTCTCCGCCCTCCGACAGGGACAACTGACCCATGTGCCCTGTGTGGCTCACGTCCTTAACCTGGTGGTGCAGCGGTTCTTGGGCAGGTACCCGGGCTTACAGGATGTCCTGAGGCAGGCCAGGAAAGTCTGTGTGCATTTCCGCAGATCTTATAATGCCAGTGCTCGCCTGGCTGAGCTGCAAAAGGAGTTGAACCTGCCCAAGAACCGCCTTATATGTGACATGCCCACCAGGTGGAACTCAACGTTGGCCATGCTGCAGCGGCTGCACACGCAGCAGAGGGCCATCAATGAGTACCTGTGCGACTACGGCACCAGGACAGGGTCAGGGGAGCTTGGTTTTTTTTCTCCACGCCAGTGGGGCATGATCAGGGATGCATGCACTGTCCTGGCACCATTTGAGGAGGCCACGAGGATGGTGAGCAGTGACAGTGCATGCATCAGTGACACTGTACCTCTTGTCCACCTGTTGGAGCACACGCTGCGTGGAATAATGGACAGGGCACTTGAGGCAGAACAGAGGCAGGAAGAGGAGGACTTCCTTGCCTCTCAAGGCCCCCTTTACCCAGACAGTGTTCCTTCTGTCCCACCCATCGCACAGGAAGAGGAAGAGGAGGAGGAGGAGGAGGAGGAGGAGGAGGAGGATTGTGTCAGCATGGAGGTGGAGGCTGGCACTCAGCATCATCAGCAGCAGTCTTTTAGGGATGATTTACAGTCCCAAGAAACCAGTGGACTTGTACGTGGCTGGGAGGAGGTGGCTGCGGATCATGTCGTCCTTAGTGACCCAGAGGACTCCGGAGCGAATGCCTCAGCAAACCTACGCTGCATGGCCTCCCTGATCCTGCAAAGTCTGCGGAAGGATCCTCGTATTCTTCGGATCAAGGAGAGGGACCATTACTGGCTGGCCACTCTCCTTGATCCACGGTACAAGGGTAAGGTTGCGGACCTTATGTTACCTTCGCAGAGGGAGCAGAGGATGAGACAACTCCGGGAGGCCTTGCAGAAAGGTCTGTGCAACGCGTTCCCAGAGACTGGGAGGTTACAAACTCCTGGTCCTGGACAACGAGTTGCTGAGGCTTCGGCCAGTCAAAGAAGGAGCGGTGGGGAAGGTGGCCGTCTGACCGATGCGTTCAGACAATTCTTTAGTCCGCAGCCCCAAAGTATGATCGGTTCCAGCAACCATCGCCAGCGTCTGATAAACATGGTGCAGGAATATCTAGGGGCAAGGTCAGACTTGGACACCTTCCCCACCGAAAATCCTCTGGCTTACTGGGTCTTGAGGATGGATCACTGGCCAGAGCTTGCACAGTATGCAATTGAGCTACTGGCCTGTCCTGCATCCAGCGTTCTTTCGGAACGCACATTCAGTGCTGCTGGAGGATTTGTCACGGATCACAGGGTGCGCCTGTCCACCGACTCGGTTGATCGACTGACTTTCATCAAGATGAACCAGTCTTGGATCACCACCAGCTACCACACACCTGATGCTGATATAACAGACTAATTGATTTTAACATGTCACATCCCTTCAAGACTGATGCTGATGCTGAGTGCCTGTGCTGTTATGTTGACTGGCTATCCTCCTCCTCCGAGTCCTCAATGATACGATTGATGATGATAGCTTGGAAGATCATTTTTGTTTATGGGTGCCGCCACCAGTGGCTAAGGCCCAATTTTTCAGCCCCTGTTTTACAGGGGCGTGTAATTACAATTTTTTTTGCAATAATTTGCCATAGGGCTCATTGCTGTGCTCCAAGTACAGTATCTGTGAGGGGTTGGAGTGTTGTGGCACCAGTGCCTAAGGCCCAATTTTTCAGCCCCTGTTTAACAGGGGCGTGTCATTACAATTTTTGAAGCAATACTTTGCAACAGGGCTCATTGCTGTGCTCCAAGTACAGTATCTGTGAGGGGTTGTAGTGTTGTGCCACCAGTGCCTAAGGCCCAATTTTTCAGCCCCTGTTCAACAGGGGCATGCAATTACAATTCTTGATCTAATAATTCACAGCAGGGCCCATTGCTGCACCCACCAAGAGTAACTCTGAGGGCTTACAGTGTTGTGGCAACGCCACCACCACCACCACCACCATGAAAGGCCCAATTTTTCAGCCCCTGTTCAAAAGGGGCATGTAATTACAATTCTTGATCTAATAATTCACAGCAGGGCCCATTCCTGCACCCACCAAGAGTAACTCTGAGGGCTTACAGTGTTGTGGCAACACCACCACCACCACCACCACCACGAAAGGCCCAATTTTTCAGCCCCTGTTCAACAGGGGCATGCAATTACAATTCTTGATCTAATAATTCACAGCAGGGCCCATTGCTGCACCCACCAAGAGTAACTGTCAGGGCTTACAGTGTTGTGGCACCAGCACCACCATCAAAGGCCCAATTTTTACTTCCACTGTTCAACAATTATATGTAATTAAAATTCCTGATATAATAGTTGACAGCAGGGCGTTCCAGCACCAACCAAGAGTAACTGTGAGTGCTTACAGTGTTGTGCCAACACCAACAACTAAGGGGCCTATTTCTGCAGAGTATATACGGCAGGTCCCTACTTTCAAACATCCAACTTACAAACGACTCCTACTTGCAAACGCAAGAAGACAACAGGAAGTGAGAGGAAATCTACCACTAGGAAGGAAAATTCTCTCCTGTAAGAATAAATATGGGAGAAATGTGTCTCCTCTGTACTGATGCTTTATCAGCAATCCTTGTTTCAAGAAAAACACCACATTTCAAAAACAGTTGTCATTGGGACGGAAAGTGAGGTGAAATGTTCTGAACAGGGGCACAGACAGCAAAACAAATGTTACAGGGGTGATAACCCTTACCTATGTTTTCCAAAAAGTTTAAAAATAGATTTTTGGGCTGGAGCTACACTTCAACAATGTACCTGTTCAAAATTACAAACAGATTCTACATAAGAACAAACCTACAGTCCCTGTCTTGTATGCACCGCCTGTATACGGCTGTTCAGAGTATATAGGGCCTTTTTTATTTTGTGTGCGGTGTTCCCCTTAATATCCATACAAGACCCAAAGGGGCTGGTAATGGGCTGGGGTAGGGGGGGGGGGGTCATGGGGTAGCTATGCCATTTTTCTTAAAGATTTTCATCCATATTACCGGGACCAGACATTACATTAAAGCCGCAAGCAGTTTTAAATGGCTTTTTTTTCCTTTAGAAGTGTCATTTTGTGCAGGGACAGTTCTAAACACGGGAAACACGTGGCACTTCACAGGCATACTTTAGACACCCCCCAGGTACGATATTTAAAGGAATATTTGACTTTTTTTTTTTCACTTTATGCATCATTAAAATGACTGCTCCCGAAAAACGACCGTTTTTAAAACTTCTTTTTGCATTGATACATGTCCCCTGGTGCAGAACCCGGGTTCCCAAACCCTTTTTAGGACAATAACATGCATAATAGTTGTTATAATTAGCACTTTAGAATTCGAACGTTCGCATCCATTGTATTTAATAGGGTTCTAATGTTCGTACGAACTTTCGGTCCGTTCGCGGGTTCTGGTGCGAACCGAACCCGGGGGTGTTCGGCTCATCACTACTCCTATTGTGCACTGCAGTGTCTAGGAGCTGGAGCATGCAAGACACAAATGGAGGAGGATTTGGCAGTCAGTGGAGGTAATGGCATTTTTTTGTTAATTTTATGAGGCTTGTACATCACATAGTAACTGTAATTGGTATTTGTTTAGACTCTTATACAGGAGCATTTAGCTGTACTTTAATTGCTCCTTCTAGGGCCAGGTAGGGTTGCCACCTGTCCGAGATTCACCCAGACAGTTCGGGTTTGGAATCATGCATCCGGGTTTCAGATCACCTGAAACCCGGACACATTATTCAGGACTAGTGATGAGCCGAACACCCCCGGGTTCGGTTCGCACCAGAACCCGCGAACGGACCGAAAGTTCGTACGAACATTAGAACCCTATTAAATACAATGGATTCGAATTCTAAAGTGCTAATTATAACGACTATTATGCATGTTATTGTCCTAAAAAGGGTTTGGGAACCCGGGTTCTGCACCAGGGGACATGTATCAATGCAAAAAGAAGTTTTAAAAACGGTCGTTTTTCGGGAGCAGTCATTTTAATGATGCATAAAGTGAAAAAAAAAAAGTCAAATATTCCTTTAAATATCGTACCTGGGGGGTGTCTAAAGTATGCCTGTGAAGTGCCACGTGTTTCCCGTGTTTAGAACTGTCCCTGCACAAAATGACACTTCTAAAGGAAAAAAAAGCCATTTAAAACTGCTTGCGGCTTTAATGTAATGTCTGGTCCCGGTAATATGGATGAAAATCTTTAAGAAAAATGGCATAGCTACCCCATGACCATCCCCCCCCACCCCAGCCCATTACCAGCCCCTTTGGGTCTTGTATGGATATTAAGGGGAACCCCGCACATAAAATAAAAAAGGCCCTATATACTCTGAACAGCCGTATACAGGCGGTGCATACAAGACAGGGACTGTAGGTTTGTTCTTATGTAGAATCTGTTTGTAATTTTGAACAGGTACATTGTTTAAGTGTATCTCCAGCCCAAAAATCTATTTTTAAACTTTTTGGAAAACATAGGTAAGGGTTATCACCCCTGTAACATTTGTTTTGCTGTCTGTGCAGTGTGCACCTGTTCAGAACATTTCACCTCACTTTCCATCCCAATGACAACTGTTTTTGAAATGTGGTGTTTTTCTTGAAACAAGGATTGGTGATAAAGCATCAGTACAGAGGAGACACCTTTCTCCCATATTAATTCTTACAGGAGAGAATTTTCCTTCCTAGGGGTAGATTTCCTCTCACTTCCTGTTGTCTTCTTGCGTTTGCAAGTAGGAGTCGTTTGTAAGTTGGATGTTTGAAAGTAGGGACCTGCCGTATATACTCTGCAGAAATAGGCCCCTTAGTTGTTGGTGTTGGCACAACACTGTAAGCACTCACAGTTACTCTTGGTTGGTGCTGGAACGCCCTGCTGTCAACTATTATATCAGGAATTGTAATTACATATAATTGTTGAACAGTGGTAGTAAAAATTGGGCCTTTGATGGTGGTGCTGGTGCCACAACACTGTAAGCCCTCAGAGTTACTCTTGGTGGGTGCAGGAATGGGCCCTGCTGTGAATTATTAGATCAAGAATTGTAATTACATGCCCCTTTTGAACAGGGGCTGAAAAATTGGGCCTTTCGTGGTGGTGGTGGTGGTGGCGTTGCCACAACACTGTAAGCCCTCAGAGTTACTCTTGGTGGGTGCAGCAATGGGCCCTGCTGTGAATTATTAGATCAAGAATTGTAATTACATGCCCCTGTTGAACAGGGGCTGAAAAATTGGGCCTTAGGCACTGGTGGCACAACACTGCAACCCCTCACAGATACTGTACTTGGAGCACAGCAATGAGCCCTGTTGCAAAGTATTGCTTCAAAAATTGTAATTACACGCCCCTGTTAAACAGGGCTGAAAAATTGGGCCTTAGGCACTGGTGGCACAACACTGCAACCCCTCACAGATACTGTACTTGGAGCACAGCAATGAGCCCTGTTGCAAAGTATTGCTTCAAAAATTGTAATTACACGCCCCTGTTAAACAGGGGCTGAAAAATTGGGCGTTAGGCACTGGTGGCGGCACCCATAAACAAAAATGATCTTCCAAGCTATCATCATCAATCGTATCATTGAGGACTCGGAGGAGGAGGATAGCCAGTCAACATAACAGCACAGGCACTCAGCATCAGCATCAGTCTTGAAGGGATGTGACATGTTAAAATCAATTAGTCTGTTATATCAGCATCAGGTGTGTGGTAGCTGGTGGTGATCCAAGACTGGTTCATCTTGATGAAAGTCAGTCGATCAACCGAGTCGGTGGACAGGCGCACCCTGTGATCCGTGACAAATCCTCCAGCAGCACTGAATGTGCGTTCCGAAAGAACGCTGGATGCAGGACAGGCCAGTAGCTCAATTGCATACTGTCCAAGCTCTGGCCAGTGATCCATCCTCAAGACCCAGTAAGCCAGAGGATTTTCGGTGGGGAAGGTGTCCAAGTCTGACCTTGCCCCTAGATATTCCTGCACCATGTTTATCAGACGCTGGCGATGGTTGCTGGAACCGATCATACTTTGGGGCTGCGGAATAAAGAATTGTCTGAACGCATCGGTCAGACGACCACCTTCCCCACCGCTCCTTCTTTGACTGGCCGAAGCCTCAGCAACTCGTTGTCCAGGACCAGGAGTTTGTAACCTCCCAGTCTCTGGGAACGCGTTGCACAGACCTTTCTGCAAGGCCTCCCGGAGTTGTCTCATCCTCTGCTCCCTCTGCGACGGTAACATAAGGTCCGCAACCTTACCCTTGTACCGTGGATCAAGGAGAGTGGCCAGCCAGCAATGGTCCCTCTCCTTGATCCGAAGTATACGAGGATCCTTCCGCAGACTTTGCAGGATCAGGGAGGCCATGCAGCGTAGGTTAGCTGAGGCATTCGGTCCGGAGTCCTCTGGGTCACTAAGGACGACATGATCCGCAGCCACCTCCTCCCAGCCACGTACAAGTCCACGGGTTTCTTGGGACTGTAAATCATCCCTAAAAGACTGCTGCTGTTGATGCTGCTGAGTGCCAGGCTCCACCTCCATGCTGACACAATCCTCCTCCTCCTCCTCCTCCTCCTCTTCCTGTGCGATGGGTGGGACAGAAGGAACACTGTCTGGGTAAAGGGGGCCTTGAGAGGCAAGGAAGTCCTCCTCTTCCTGCCTCTGTTCTGCCTCAAGTGCCCTGTCCATTATTCCACGCAGCGTGTGCTCCAACAGGTGGACAAGAGGTACAGTGTCACTGATGCATGCACTGTCACTGCTCACCATCCTCGTGGCCTCCTCAAATGGTGCCAGGACAGTGCATGCATCCCTGATCATGCCCCACTGGCGTGGAGAAAAAAAACCAAGCTCCCCTGACCCTGTCCTGGTGCCGTAGTCGCACAGGTACTCATTGATGGCCCTCTGCTGCGTGTGCAGCCGCTGCAGCATGGCCAACGTTGAGTTCCACCTGGTGGGCATGTCACATATAAGGCGGTTCTTGGGCAGGTTCAACTCCTTTTGCAGCTCAGCCAGGCGAGCACTGGCATTATAAGATCTGCGGAAATGCACACAGACTTTCCTGGCCTGCCTCAGGACATCCTGTAAGCCCGGGTACCTGCCCAAGAACCGCTGCACCACCAGGTTAAGGACGTGAGCCACACAGGGCACATGGGTCAGTTGTCCCTGTCGGAGGGCGGAGAGGAGGTTGGTGCCATTGTCGCAAACCACCATTCCTGGCTTAAGCTGGCGTGGCGTCAACCACCTCTCGGCCTGGCCCTGCAGAGCAGACAGGACCTCTGCCCCAGTGTGGCTTCTGTCCCCCAAACACACCAGCGCAAGCACAGCATGGCATCTTTTTGCCTGCGTACTTGCGTAGCCCCTTGAACGGCTACGGAGCACCGCTGGTTCAGAGGACAAAGCACAGGAAGAGGCCATGGAGGAAGAAGAAGAGGAGGGGGTGGAGGAGAGAGGTGTGTCACAACCAGTAGTAGCATTTTGGAGGCGTGGCGGTGGAACAACCTCCAACACTACTGCACCTTGTCCTGCATCCTTCCCAGCTGCCAAAAGAGTGACCCATTGGGCCGTGAAAGAAAGGTAACGTCCCTGTCCATGCCTGCTGGACCATGAGTCAGCGGTAATATGCACCTTACCGCTGACCGCCCTGTCCAGCGAGGCCAAGACATTGCCTTCCACATGCCGGTAGAGAGCCGGAATAGCCTTCCGTGAGAAAAAGTGGCGTTTGGGAACCTGCCACTGAGGAACCGCACATTGCACAAACTCACGGAAGGGGGCCGAGTCTACCAACTGAAAAGGCAGCAGTTGAAGCGCTAGCAATTTAGCCAAGCTAGCATTCAACCGCTGGGCATGTGGATGGCTGGGAGTGAACTTCTTTCGACGGTCCAGCAGCTGGGGCAGGGAAATTTGCCTGCTAGAATCGGACGTCGGTGTACTGCTAGCAGAGTGGCCGCAAGTACTTGGCTGTGACACACCTAATTCTACACCTTCATTCCTCTCAGTGCATGTTTCAGAGAGGACTGAAGTTATAGTGGGGTTGGAGATCCCAGCTGATGCGGTGCAAGGAGAGGTCCGCTTTGTTCTTTGGTGTGGGTCTTTTGAGGTAGGCTTGCCAACGAGCTGCATGGCAGGTCAACATATGTCTGGTCAGGCATGTGGTACCCAAGCGGCTGATGTTTTGGCCACGCGATATACGCTTGAGACATATGTTGCAAACAGCAGCTGTGCGATCTGATGCACTAGCCTCAAAAAAGGCCCACACCAAAGAACTTTTTGAATGACGGGCAGAGGCAGCGCCCTGCACAGGCGGAGCTCTGCGGTGTGATTCCGTCGGTGTACTGCCCTTACGCTGGCCACCAAAGGGCATCCTGCCTCGTTGGAGATGTGCCTCCTCCTCATCCTCCTCCTCCTCCTCTCTCCTATTAGGCACCCACGTGGAGTCAGTGACCTCATCATCCCCTCCCTCCTCATCACTGGAGCCAATCTGGCAGTATGCTGCAGCTGCTGGAACATGACTGCCAGATTAGTGTCCTTCTTGAGCATCCCCTCTGTCTGCTCTCACGCTACTGCCTTCCTCTAGCTGGGTTTCATCATCAGACCCTTCGAAACGCTGGGCATCCTCCTGGAGCATGTACCCAACACTGTGTTCAAACAGTTCGGGGGACTCCTCAGGAGGAGGACATGGTGGGTCTAGGGAAGGAGTGACTGATGATGAGTCTGACATTGATACCAGGGAAGAGGATGCTTTGGCAGCTGCTTTGCCAGTACCCTGAGCCTGGGTGAGAGAGGATGAGGAGGAGGAGGAGGGCTTGGTCATCCACTCTACCAAGTCTTCGGCATGATGTGGCTCAACATGTCCAGCTGCCGAAAAGAAGGACAAGCGTGTCCCATGGCCATGTGCTGATGACAATGCACCGCGTCCACGACCAGCACTGTTGCCCCCAGACACAGAGCCTGCTTGCCCTCTTTTATTGCCTCCTGACTGTCTGCCTCTCCTTGTTTGCCTTCCAGACATTCTAATGGATGGCCTGCAGGGAGATGGGAAAAAAAGCAATAAGGGCTACCTTCAGGTGTCCTTCTCTGTCCCTTTAATTAAGGATTTCTAAATATGGTTGAGGATGATTGCTTTCGCACAGAATAGCACAATGACAATTTCCCTGACTGTCCAAAAAACAAGGATTTCAAAGATGGTTGATGAGGAATGCATTAGCACAGTATAGCACAATGAGAATTTCCCTCACTGTCCTTCCCTGTCCCTACAAACAAGGTTTAGCACAGTAAAACACACTGACACTCTCCCTACCTATAGTTTTCTGTCCCTATAAAAAAATTTTTTTTTAAAGATGGTTGATGAGGAATGCTTTAGCACAGTATAGCACAATGAGAATTTCCCTCACTGTCCTTCCCTGTCCCTACAAACAAGGTTTAGCACAGTAAAACACACTGACACTCTCCCTACCTATAGTTTTCTGTCCCTATAAAAATTTTTTTTTTTAAAGATGGTTGATGAGGAATGCTTTAGCACAGTATAGCACAATGAGAATTTCCCTCACTGTCCTTCCCTGTCCCTACAAACAAGGTTTAGCACAGTAAAACACACTGACACTCTCCCTACCTATAGTTTTCTGTCCCTATAATTTTTATTTTTTTAAAGATGGTTGATGAGGAATGCTTTAGCACAGTATAGCACAATGAGAATTTCCCTCACTGTCCTTACCTGTCCCTACAAACAAGGTTTAGCACAGTAAAACACACTGACACTCTCCCTACCTATAGTTTTCTGTCCCTATAAAAAATGTTTTTTTAAAGATGGTTGATGAGGAATGCTTTAGCACAGTATAGCACAATGAGAATTTCCCTCACTGTCCTTCCCTGTCCCTACAAACAAGGTTTAGCACAGTAAAACACACTGACACACTCCCTACCTATAGTTTTCTGTCCCTATAAAAAAAATTTTTTTTAAAGATGGTTGATGAGGAATGCTTTAGCACAGTATAGCACAATGAGAATTTCCCTCACTGTCCTTCCCTGTCCCTACAAACAAGGTTTAGCACAGTAAAACACACTGACACTCTCCCTACCTATAGTTTTCTGTCCCTATAAATTTTTTTTTTTTTAAAGATGGTTGATGAGGAATGCTTTAGCACAGTATAGCACAATGAGAATTTCCCTCACTGTCCTTCCCTGTCCCTACAAACAAGGTTTAGCACAGTAAAACAGACTGACACTCTCCCTACCTATCCTTCTCTTTCCCTAAACTAAAGGAATCCAGGTTAAGCAAGAAAAAAAAATGTCACTGTCCCTGCCTATGCTTCTCTTTCCCTGCTCTGGAACACACTACACTAGGCCGCCGTGCTGGCGGCCTTTTATAGTGTGGGGCGTGTACTAAACACCCTCAAAAAGAAAAGAAAATCACTTCTGGAAGCAGCACTCCGATTAAAAAGCCTTTATTCCAAAAGGTTCAGGAAACAAAAAACACACTGCACGACACAGCAAACTGGTCACATCTAGCTGACGCATTTCAGACTATTATAGTGCTTACTCATAGCTCAAACTAAACACCCTCAGCAATAATTGGCCACAGGCATCCTGCCTGTGGCCAATCATTGCTCTCCTCGCTGCCGGCGCTGTGATTGGCCAAGCATGCGGGGTCACAGTGCATGCTTGGCCAATCACAACGCCTGGATGACACTGCGATGGCGTAGTGCATTGTGGGCCGCAAATTAGGCGCGAACGGCCCAAATCGTTTGTTGTTCGGCGAACGATCGAACAGCCGATGTTCGAGTCGAACGTATGTTCGACTCGAACACCGAGCTCATCCCTATTCAGGACAGGACTATAGCTTCCCAGCAAGGTTGCTGGCAGCAGTTGTGTAAGCCGAAAGTCTGTCTGTTACACTCTCTTTCACACTGCCCAAAGCCAGCACTAACAATCCCCTCCCCCCCAAACACACAGACGGGAGAGGAGAGAGGGCTCGATTTACTCCTCTTCCTCCCGCCCCTACCCCTCTGTGTCTGCCCACACTCCAATCCCTGGCACTGTGCCTCAGAAAAGGAAAGTGGGGGCTGGAAATTTGAAGTCCAGCAGCCTCAGATACATCTGGATGAGAGGTGATGACTGCCATGGCGTGAGTGAGCTCCCCATCCATTCATCCCTGTCTGTGACAGAAGTCTCCCCGCTTCTCTCTCCTGCCTCTGAGTGAGTACACTAAGGTAAATCTGGCTTCTCAGAGCACCCCTTACACCAGAGTTTCGCTTTACATCAGAGTTCTCAGTGTTCCCCCTTAAATCAGGGTTTCCAGAGCATCCCTTATGTTAGAGTCCCCAGAGTTCTCTCTTATATCAGAGTCTGCAGAATCCCCCAGAGGGAACTCTGTGGATTCAGATGTAAAAGGTTAACTCTGTGGACTCTGATGTAAAGGGGGACTCTTGTGATTAACTTAATATGATTAGAAATGTTATTTAATAGCAAGATACATATATGTATAATTTATACTATAAAAAATAAATAAATTGCTGTGTGTCGCTAAAGTGTGCGGGTTTGACTTAAAGAGGAAGTAAACCCTGATGGGTTTTACTTCCTCTTTGTTTCCCTGCAAAGGTAAAGCATAACGGGCTACTATGCATCGCATAGTAGCCCATTATGTGTCACTTACCTTAAACCGAAGCCCGCAACGTCCCTGATTTCCTCACTGGCTGGAAGCGTGCATTCTTCACCCCTCTTCCTTCCGGGGCCGCGAACTCCGGCTCTGTGGCATTCACGTGGGAGCACGGGAGCCATCAGTCACGGCATGACCCCAGCTTGAAACGGCACAGATTGCCCTTTCAAGAGTGCACATGTGCTGAATACATTGGCGCATGTGCAGAAGACGGCATCGTTCGGGGACATTGTAAATATATCCTAAACCGTGTAGGTTTTGGAGATATTTCCAGCACTTACAGGTAAGCCTTAATCTAGGCTGTAAGGGTTTACAACCACTTTAAAGAAAAGGTGGCAACCCAAGTTGGCACCAAACCATGTATGAAATATATACAGTATGTACTGCATAATTTGTCAGCACCAGGTTCAAGAATATATTATGTAGCAATACCCCCAGATTTTGGGCCTGTAACACACTTCTGTCAACCCCCAGTAACTGGCTCTAACCTCCCTTGGCACAGATAGCAGTAAATATGGGATTGTGGAACCCGTTAGCTAAGGGCCTGGCCTCTGAAACTCTCAGGTATCTCCTCCCTCCATTCTACCAGTGCATAGGTATAGGAGGTCTCTTCGTCTGGCCTGAGGTCAAGTAACCACGCCTTCTGGCTCTGAGACAGTAACTCCATGAGCCGTTCTACATCGCTTCCGGACCAGTCTTCCCCGGGAAGTTCAATGACTACAGCCTTGTCTGGAAAAGCGCTGGCTGATGCGCACCACTCAGTCACTGCTAAAAGATCCATGCCGGTACTTCTGGCAGGCTTGATTGCAGCGTACAGGATCTCGGACTCTGAGCCCCCACCTGTAGCAATACCCCCAGTTAAGAGGGCCTCTGATATAGATTTTGGGCCTGTAACACACTGCTGTCAACCCCCAGTAACTGGCTCTAACCTCCCTTGGCACAGATAGCAGTAAATATGGAATTGTGGAACACGTTAGCTAAGGGGATCACAATACCGCGATAAACATATAACCACACAGCGTATTTGCTTAACCACAAGTAAGTTTTACTGAGTATAAAGCATAAAGTTAAACAGTAGTACATATGCCTATGAAGAGCCCTGCAATGTTAACTGTTAAGCATATAATCAAGAAATAAGTTCTAACAGTATTTCACACACTCAATGTCAATCAACTGCGCTCGCGAGCTTCCCCCTCGTGAGCAAAGATGGCGCCCAAACAGTGTCTAATTACTTTAAAGTCAGGCCTGACTATTGCAGATATGATGCTCCGTTGGGAGAGATCTTCGCTAGCAATGGTGGTGCACTTAAAAAGGGTATTTGTAATCCACAGGGGAAAAGAACAGTCATCTACTTGATATGCAATAAAGGATTCAACTATTCAACCTTGCGCTGGGCAATGCACTGTGGGTGTCCCACTGTACTCTGGGTATAGTAGTCTTTTAGGCTCCTTAAAGTGACACCCCGCTACACACTCCCCCCGCTTAGAGTCTTTGGTCCCCAAAAATAAACAGTTAAACTTTGTTAGCATATGAACATTCAACACAACGTAGGCCACAAAGGAGCCTGGCAGAGGAACCTCCCACCAAGCCTTGGGTGAGAGGTTGTCTTGCCCACAAGTCACACTAGTGGAAGTGACCTGTTTAAACTGTGCCAGGGAGCGAGCTAGGGTTGCCCTCAACCAAATTCACAGTAGAGGGGACAGACTTATCTACTGTCCTTCTTGCAGTGGCAATAGTCTCTTCTGAGCACTCTCCCATCTGAGTATACGTTAGTCTTCTTGGGGGGTGGATCGTCCTTTTCTCTCTTTGTTCTCTAGGGGCCGGAGTTTCTACTGCAGTGGATCCACTCAACTCTCCTTCTACTAAGTCCGGTATATTGGGTTCCAATGGGCCAGGGGCATCTACTTCAGGTGCAGAGAGGTACAAGGAATCCCTGGAATCTTCTCCTGGAAAAGAGTCTTGAGCATCCTTCCATTCCTCAGTAAGAGTAGCATGCGGTATGAATTCAGCACCCTCAGCATTTAAAGTGTCTCTAGTGGTAACCTCGGATGATGGAGTGGCCGTGGCCATGGAGTCAGGTATTTGCGGGGTCCACAACCAATCAAGTTCCAATTATTCATCTTCACTCTGGTCTTAGGCATCCATCTCTTCTAAACGGGTTGCTTGAGACCTGGTGACAGGTCTAGGGGTACTGGAGGCTGAAAGGGGTTCAGAAGGACCCGAGGTAGGGGGAAAATGGACTGCTTCAGAGAGGGGCAGTAGGTGATTCCTGTGCCATGTCTTCAATGGCCCCACACTTCCTTCTGGCTTGAGTTGGTATACTGGTAAGCCTGGCAGTTGTTTACAGATCACATAGGGTTGGGACCTCCACCGGTCGGCCAGCTTATGTTTTCCTGGTATGCCTAATTTCCGCAACAGCACCCTGTCTCCTGGCTGTAGGTCATGAATCCGAACCTTGAGGTCGTAGCTCCGCTTATTCCTGGCTCCTCTTTGATCGGAAGTCGCCTGGGCCTTCTCATATGCCAGTCTTAAACTCTGTCGCAACCGGTCCACATATCCTTTGTGAGAAGCCGCAGATGTATGATCTATTGAAGTACCAAAGGCTAGGTCTACTGGTAGTCTTGCTTCCTTGCCGAACATCAACCTGTATGGGGAGTATCCAGTGGCATCACTAGTTGTACTATTATATGCATGCACAATGGCAGCCACATGCTTGCCCCAATGCTGTTTCTTCTCATTACTCAAAGTCCCCAGCATATTTAGCAATGTTTGATTAAAGCGTTCGGGCTGATTATCCCCTTGTGGGTGGTAGGGGGTTGTTCGGGTCTTCTTTATACCCAGGGAATCCAACAGTTTCCGTATCAGTCTACTTTCGAAGTCCCTTCCCTGATCTGAGTGGAGGCGTTGAGGTAGTCCATAATGTACAAAGAACTTCTCGACAAGTACCTTGGCTACTGTGGAGGCCTTCTGGTCTTTGGTTGGGAATGTCTGAACATATCGGGTGAAATGATCGGTTATCACCAGAACATTCCCATGGCCACTCAAATCAGGTTCTATACAAAGAAAATCAATGCATACCAGATCCAAAGGGCCCTTGACTTTGTAGATGGCCCATTGGGGCATCTTGATGAGGCAGAGTCTTTCTTTGTATGCAGCTTGCACATGAATGGCAATATTCCTCCACTTCAGCCCGCATACAGGGCCAGTAAAACCGGTTCCTCATGAGTTGAAAAGTTCTTTCCGATCCGATCCTAGGTAACCATTAGGCTTGTGCAATTCGTTTCGTAACGAATCGAAATTCGTCCGAATTTAGCAACTTTCGGACATTCGGAAGCATTCGAATTTCCGAACAAAGCAATTACGAATAAGACCGAATCCGAAATAAATTATACCGCAAATAGCGAATGCCCGAATGTCTTCGGCATAATTCGTTATGAAAAAGTTACGAATGTACGAATCCATACGAAGCACAATAACACTCACTCTGCTCTGCTCTCTGCTTCTCCCACACCGTGCTGAACTCCCTCTCAAAATGGTGTACAGGGGCGGAGGCTATAGCCGCATGAAAAAACGAAAGTAAAATACGAGATTTCAAATCCATTCGAAGCACAATAACACTCACTCTGCTCTGCTCTCTGCTTCTCCCTCACCGTGCTGAACCCTCTCAAAATGGTGTACAGGGGTGGAGCCTATAGCCGCATGTAAAAAACGAAAGTAAAATACGAGATTTCGAATCGTTACAAATAACCGCTATGTATTTAGAAAAGTACAAATCCATTCGAAGCACATTAGGCATAATAGGCAGCGTCGTTGTGAGAGAGACACGGAAAATTACGAATCAACGAACCCAAAAAAAGTTACGAAAGTAGGAGTTGTGTCCAGAATCAACGAAAAACAACGTACTCTACCGAAAGTACGAATTATAAAGCAACAAAAAATTCAACGAAAAATGTCGCTTGCAAAAATACGAATGAGTCCGAACACGAAAAATCCCGTCTAGCAAAATTACGAATGATTACGAATCAACAGGACCGGAAAGAAACGAACCGAAACGGAACGAATTTTTCCGTTGTGCACAAGTCTAGTAACCATGATCGTCATGTAAAGCGGTCAGAACAGTCTTTTGGTACTTCTCGGGCAGAAACAGTTGCCACTTATCCTCCAGATCATCGGAGAGGCCCCTTCGGTAGACCACCCCTTGATGCATCTGTAACCGGTCCCATTCTCTTCTCAATAGGCGAGCCTCCTTTGAGGGGTCCTTCAGGAGTAAGTCTGGGGTTTGGTTCTCCAGTGCTTCCAAGGCCAGCCTCCCCAGCGGGTCTTCCAGTTGATCTCTCCTTAGATCTCTCTTTGAAAGTCTGGGTAGATTCTCCTCTCCAATCTGGGCCACATCACAGTAATACTTGGGTACTCCAACAACAGAGACCCCAATTTCTTCAGCCCTGGATCCTCCACTGGCTTGGAACTCTGCTCCTTGACACAGGGCTTGCACTCCCTCTGGGGTTAGTTGAGTCCAGTCTTCTGTAGGATTGGTGGGGGTATAGGCCCTCCTGAATAAGGCGTCTGCATCTCTGTTTCCAGTCCCAGGTCTGTACTTTAAACTGAAGGTGAATCCTGAGAGGGCTGCCAGCTAATGGTGGCCGGTGGAACCCAGCTTGGCTGTGGTCAGAAGGTAAGTGAGCGGGTTATTGTCTGTTTTAACCACAAATTCGGCTCCATACAGGTAGTCCCTCAGCTTGAACACCACAGCCCACTTCAAGGCCAAGAATTTCAACTTATGGGTGGGGTAATTCTTCTCAGCTGGGGTCAAGCTTCTGCTCACATAAGCAACAGGTCTCAGCTGGTCATCATGTTCCTGATACAGCACTCCTCCCAGACCATCATGACTGGCATCCACATGTAACTCATACGGCTTCTTGGTGTCCGCATAAGCCAAGACAGGGGCAGTGGTCAAGCTCTCCTTCAATCTTGTGAACGCCTCTTCACATTTTTCCATCCACTGATCTTCCACAGACTCCCCCGGCTTCCTAGGGCCCGAGTCATCCTCCTCTCCTTCTGTCTTCAAGAGTTCATTCAGGGGCTTGGCGATCCTGGCAAACCCCTCCACAAATCTTTGCTAATAGGAGCAGAACCCCAAGAACGATCTGAGCTCAGTCACTGTAGTGGGCCGGGGCCAGGAGGTAACAGCCTCCAACTTTTCTGGATCTGTGGACACTCCTTCGGCAGACACAATGTGCCCCAGGTAGTGGACTGAAGATTGATAAAACTGGCACTTCTCCAAAGAAAGCTTGAGTCCCTCATCACTGAGTCTCTTCAAGACCTTTTCCAGCCTTGCCTCATGCTCTTCTAGAGTCTTCCCGAACACAATTATATCATCCAGATAAACCAACACTTCAATGAGATTCATGTCCCCTACTGTCTTCTCCATAAGTCGCTGGAAGGTGGCTGGGGCTCCCGACAAGCCTTGAGGCATGCAATTGAATTTATAGAACCCCACCGGGGTGATAAAGGCTGTTTTTTCTCGGTCATCCGGGTGCATTGGAATCTGGTAATACCCACTCTTCAGGTCCATTACACTGAACCATTTTGCTCCAGACAAACTCTGTAGGGCATCCTCTATTCGTGGGGTAGTGTAATGATCGGGTATCGTTCTTCTATTGAGGGTCCGATAATCGATACATAGCCTCAATGACCCATTTTTCTTCCTAACCACCACTATTGGAGAGGCGTATGGGCTCCTAGACTCCCAGATGACACCGGTTCTCTTTAGCTCTGTCAGTTGCTCTCGCAGATCTTACAAATCAGACAAGGGGCCCCCCGGACTCTTTCCCTGAATGGCCTGTCCTCCTGCAGGCGGATCCTGTGGGTAGCACTTTTTGCACACCCCACGTCGAACTCATCCCTTGAAAAGATCTTCTGCCATCTAGTCAACTGGGCTCTGGCCCTCTCCTTCCACGCCGGTGGTGAGGCTTTCTCCTCCAAACAGAGTTTCTCCACAGTAGCTCTCCCCCTTCTTCCTTCTCCAAGTCTGACAAGGCACCCGGGGTAGCAGAATTCACTTGGCCCAACAGCATCCGGGCTGGGATCTTCACAGGTGTGTCGGTAATATTCCTGATGCTCACCGATACCCTGCCACTGGCCTTCTTCAGGGCTCTTAATGGAACTACTTCAGGGATTACTTCCAACTCTGGATGGGTGTCTAAGGAATCTTATTCCAGAACTACGAAGGGACCAGGTTGTTCCCATGTAAGCTTTACAGTGGCCTTCAGGCTAGCAACCTCACCGGGTTGTAGTATCTTCTCCCTCTTATCTAGCTTCCAGATCTTTCCCACAACTTCTTCTGGAGTTTTATTTTCCAATAACAGACGCTGATAGGCCTGTTGTAACATAGGGTGGATTCTGGTTGTTGGGGCATCCTGCTCCTGTACTATAGGGGCCAATAATCTCCTGACCAGGTCAGTGTTCGTCCCTATTATGAGGGAACTCTTGTTGGCTCCTGGCGGGCGAGGGAAGACCACCGCCAATGTATCAAAAACTTCTGTGTCTCTGGATACCGAAGGGTCGAAGGCCAATCTAATTGGGAGGTATCCGTCGTACGGGAAGCTTTGGGTTCCAATTCCGCATATTTGCAAGTCTTCCAACTTCTGCAGGGGCAAATGCCTCAGATGTTTCTGGTAAAAGTCCCAGAACAGAAGGATCACTTGAGCTCCTGTGTCGAGAATGGCCTTTGTGTAGATCCCTTCCACTTGAATGGGGACCACAGGGGAGGGTCCCACCAGTTTGACAGGGAATTTTCTCTGAGAGGTTTCCTTCCTAGATTCCATGGGTTTGTTTTTCTGTGCTTTCTTTCTTTTTACTCTCTTCCTGGATCTGAGTACTTGTTGGGCCTGATATGCACTGATCACTTGCCAAGTTTTGGGTTTGGACTTAAGGTGAGGGGTATTGAGTTTGTGGGATGGGGAAAAGTACCCCTCTCTTCTTGGCTTCTCTTGTTCTCTGATTCCTTTGGAGTTTACTGGAACTGACGGGCACCCGGTTGACTCCTTCACCGGGGGCCCTCTGAAGTTTTCCGCCGGCTTGCGGTATGTGCCTTGGGTCTTCTTCGGGCTGGGACACACTCGTCCGTAATGCCCAACCTTTCCACAGTTGAAACAAATATCTTCTCTTCCGGCTTGTTGGAAAACTGGTGTTGAGACATTTTGAAACACTTCTTTTTTCTCTTCTACTTTGTTAATGGCTCCTGGGTTCTTAGCCATTAAGGAAGTCAACATTTCCAATACTTGGGTCATTTGTGACTTCAAGACAGCCACCTCAGAGTCCCGTTCCGTGGCCACAACAGATCCAACCACAGCTGAGGGAGAAGGTGTGGGTTTCTCAGTCACTTGTTGGTCTTTGAGCAAAGCCTCTTCGTCTCTCACTATTCGCACAAGGTCTGGATAGCTTAGGGACATGACTCCGCCGGTGGTCTTCAGATGGAGCCAGACTGGATCAGAGCGCAGTGCTCCCTTCATGACCTGCCGCATCCTGGCTGCATCTATGGCCTGTGGTACCATCCCCTTCTTCAGAACTATCTGGCAGAGCATTTTGTTCAACCTGTGAACATATTCAGAAAATTGTTCCCCTGGCTGTTGAAGAGTATGCTCAAATTTGTAAATTAAGTCAGTAACCTTTCCCAACTGGCCGAACTCTTCCTGCAACATGGTTAGGTAAGCAGTACAGGAAGTATTGCTGAATCTAAGATTCTTCACCGCTTCAGCAGCAGCCCCCCTTAAACTTTTGTTTATGCGCTGTTTCTTCTGGGCTTCTGTCACTTCCCATCCTTCCACAGCCTGCATCAAAGTCCTCTTCCCCGAGCGGCACAGGTTGCCTACCCGAGAACATTCGGAGCTTCCGGTACCCAGTCTCCACGCACACAGTGTTACTCTTCTGACATTTTGCTACAAGGTCCCCTAATGCGTTGAGAAGCTCAGGGCCTATGGCGGTCAGGGGCGCCGCAGAGGTTGTTGTCTCTTTTGTCTGCTTCCCTCTGGTTGTAGGTTCAGGGGGTTCTTTCTTTATAAGCTTTGCATGCGCTAAGCGGTATATCTTCTGATCTATGGACTGCCCACTCTGGCCTCTGAAACTCTCAGGTATCTCCTCCCTCCATTCTACCAGTGCATAGGTATAGGAGGTCTCTTCGTCTGGCCTGAGGTCAAGTAACCACGCCTTCTGGCTCGGGGACAGTAACTCCATGAGCCGTTCTACATCGCTTCCAGACCAGTCTTCCCCGGGATGTTCAATGACTACAGCCTTGTCTGGAAAAGCACTGGCTGATGCGCACCACTCAGTCACTGCTAAAAGATCCATGCCGGTACTTCTGGCAGACTTGATTGCAGCGTACAGGATCCCAGACTCTGAACCCCCCACCTGTAGCAATACCCCCAGTTAAGAGGGCCTCTAATATAGATTTTGGGCCTGTAACACACTGCTGTCAACCCCCAGTAACTGGCTCTAACCTCCCTTGGCACAGATAGCAGTAAATATGGGATTGTGGAACACATTAGCTAAGGGGATCACAATACCGCGATAAACATATAACCACACAGTGTATTTGCTTAACCACAAGTAAGTTTTACTGAGTATAAAGCATAAAGTTAAACAGTAGTACATATGCCTATGCAGAGCCCTGCAATGTTAACTGTTAAGCATATAATCAAGCAATAAGTTCTAACAGTATTTCACACACTCAATGTCAATCAACTGCGCTCGCGAGCTTCCCCCTCGTGGGCAAAGACTGCACCCAAACAGTGTCTAATTACTTTAAAGTCAGGCCTGACTATTGCAGATACGATGCTCCGTTGGGAAAGATCTTCGCTAGCAATGGTGGTGCACTTAAAAAGGGTATTTGTAATCCACAGGGAAAAAGAACAGTCATCTACTTGATATGCAATAAAGGATTCAACTATTGCTGCACAACACACGGTCTTATGTGCAATGCAACACTCCGGTAAACCCTGAATGGGAACACTGAGCCTAAAGATTAGTCAATTAATCCTTGAGCAAGTGCTCTCTCACCCGACCGGACCGGTCCGTACAACCGACTCCCATAACTGAACTCCTGTACACAGTCTCACGACTCCGTGATGTCTCCGATCCTCCCGACAGTCCTTGGAAGGATGATGGATGAGGTAACTCTTGGGTTCTCCCGTGAAGGCGGAGGCTCTTTGGATACAAGGCCCAACTCTAATGCCGTGTACACACGACCATTTTTAATGATGAGAAAAATTACATTTTTTAAAACGGTCATTAAAAATGACCGTGTGTGGGCTTCAGAGCATTTTTCACGACGTGAAAAACGGCCATGAAAAAAATTGGAACATGCTCTAATTTTTCACGTCGTTTTTTACATCGTCGTTTTTCTCGTCATGAAAAACGGGCGTGTGTGGGCTTTAACGACGTGAAAAAAAATGCGCATGCTCAAAATCAAGTATGAGACTGGAGCGCTCGTTCTGGTAAAACTAGCGTTCGTAATGGATTCGTCACGCTGTAACGGACTGAAAAGCACGCGGCTGAAAAGTGCGAATCGTCGCTCAACAAACTTTACTAACATGAAGGGTGGCGCCATCCTAATGGAACTTCCCCTTTATAGTGCCATCGTACGTGTTGTACGTCACCGCGCTTTACGCAAACATTTTTTTCCACGATAGTATGTAGGCAAGGCAGGCTTGAGAGGAAACACGAAAAATCACGTCGAGAAAAATTCAGTTTTTTTCAATGACATTAAAAACGGCTGTGTGTACGCGGCATCAGGCCCAGTCCAACGTCAGACTCAGCGCAGGCTCCACTTGCTAGGTGAGCGACGTCCAAAAGAGACCCGCGTGTTCCTCCTTAAATAGGCCTTCCCCAGCAGACCTTGCACCGGGCAATGCACTGTGGGTGTCCCGCTGTACTCTGGGTATGGTAGTCTTTTAGGCTCCTTAAAGTGACACCCCGCTACAATTAAATAAATACTAATTTCCGTGCTGCTCAGCAAACCTTTCTATGTGGTCAGTCAACATTCTCTCCACATTCTTTCCTATCTTGGCTTCTGTAACCTTTTTACTATTCAGATATCCAGATTCATTGATTTGTATTTGACCTGCCAGAAAAGAATTCATTGTTGTGGTCAATCTGTGACTTTAAACAGATCAAAGATTAATGTTCAAAGATTCTGAACAACATGTATGTGAGAATGCTCGTGTACAAGTGCAAGCGTTCATTTTATTTAGTATGCATGCTGTACTGAGCAGCCTATGTCATTCCAGCTAGTAACTTTTATCTGAAAAGTAAACAGTAAATTCTAGTTGTAGAAAAACCCTTAAGTTATATGTGATCACATTCTCAGTTTAGAAATGCAGCACATGGAGCATAGAATTAAAGGTTTACATGATAATACTTGCAAAGGAAGGAGCAAGATTAATGACTTTGTCAGCTGAGGTCGTTAAAAGCAAATGTCAGACATTAGCTACTGAAGATGTCAGCACTGACTGTTTTTATTAACATAGCCTAATATATATTCAAGTTAGACTTAGCCTGAGTAAACTCTGAAGTTCTGACTAGAAAAGTGAAACAGAAAGCACAGAAACTTGAAAGTAGATACAGGGCTGGGGCAAGGATTTTTGACACCCTAGGCGAAACCTCATTTTGCCGCCCCTTTGCACTGTCCATGTATACCCCACCTTTTTATAGACTGCTACCATTTTGGGGGGGGGGGGGGGAGTCAGTCACTGGCCCAGTGCATGATACGCATGCAGCGTATGTAGGAGCCTGGAGAGGGGGCACCGGCACGGCGCCCCTGACTAATGTGTGCTCTAGGCTGGTGCCTACCTTGTTTATAGGTAGTGACGGCCCTGTACAGGGGATATGTACACAGATAATCAGTGCTGCCCATCAGTGCCACCTATGAGTGCCCATTAGTGCCGCCTATCAGTGCCCATGGGCACTGAGTGCCACCTGTAAGTCTCCATCAGTGCCACTTATCAGTGCAGCCTCATCAGTGCCATCTATTAGTGGGGAATCCCTCATAATGGGCACAGCAGGTGTACAGACCTGGGAACTCATCACAGGGATGTGGGAACCCCTCATAATGGGCGCAGCGGGTGTACAGACCTGTGAACTCAGCACAAGGATGGTGGGAACCCCTCATAATGGCAAAGCAGGTGTACAGACCCGGGAACTCAGTACAGGGATGGTGGGAACCCCTCATAATGGCACAGCAGTTGTACAGACCAGGGGAACTCAGCACAGGGATGGTAGGAACCTCATAATGGGCACAGCGGATGTACAGACCTCTGGACAGGGAGGGCAGCACTAGCATTGGCAGTAACTAGAATACATAGGGACTAGTGGGCAGCAGCCTGACCTGTAGGCAGTGTTTTCTATGGGTAGTCACCAGCAGAAGAAAAAACATAAAGTGAGCAGATACACTGACCGCCCTGCACAGCACTGATATCAGCTCCAGCAACAGCATGTGTACCAGGACTGAGCACCCACCTACACCCTCTGCTTCCAACCTGCCATGCTGTGACCTGTGCAATGTGAGGGAGGGGGGGAGGGGGACATTCCAGGAAGCTCTGGGTTATCAGGTGGAAGAGCTGAGTTGAACTCTGGTCTGTGTCATCCCAAAGGAACTTTTTGCTGTCCTATAATGGGGGCAGGCTGAGTGAGTACAGAGTGCAGTTTGCAGAGCAGTCAGAGGTGTGTAATGGGCGGCATTTTTCAAACACCAGTCATTGTATTTTCCTCCTCTAATATCTCCCTATACACAGGATGTGCGGCTCCCCAGCTAGGACTTTCAGGCTGCTGTGTGTATTGTTGGTAGGAGGGGAGTGCAGATCACTCCCATACAATGCTGAGTGGCTCCACCAAAAATCTTTTGCTTTCCCCAGTGACTGAGCCACACGGTCTCTGCACTCCTCCCCCCCTCCTTGTGTTTGTCAGACCTCTCAGACTGACACCCAGCTCTACACACAAGGGCAAGGCTGTGTCATCTCTCCACCCCAGAAATCTGCCTGGTCTGCCTAGTGGTAGCACCGGCCCTGAGTAGATATAGAATCTATAGGCTAAATGAGAAAGTTTAACCAAACAGGTTATGGTGAGGTAGGCAAAAAGAAACGAAAATTCCCCCATTAAACTAGTGCAAAGCACTGTAGAAGCTATTATAGGGTAGCCACCTTTTCTTCAAGCCAAACCCAAACACTTTAGCGGCCTGGGACACCATTGGGTGCCCCAAGGAGAGTAGTAATGCGGTGCACATAGCATAACATAACAGTGGGTGTGGCCAAATTGCTCTTGCTGACATCGTTGCCCTGCCCCCCAGTGTTGTCAAACCTGCCCCCAGACAGCCGCCCGCAAGTTTCCGGATGGCAACAGATTTGTGTGTTACTATATTGGTTACTTGGGGAGCCACAGCCCAGTCTGAATAATGTGTTTGGGGTTAAGTCTGCCTTAAACCCGGACTTATGATCCAAAAGATTGAAGGGTGAATCCCATACAGGTGGCAACCCTAAGCTATTAGCATATCTTAGGCTGCCTATAGACAGTTTGAATCTCGGGCATGTGACGGGAGTCACTTTGGATGGGTGGCTTGTGTAACTAGAGCTTACCTTGGAGAGCACTGAAATCTCCTTGTTCAGCTCCCCCAGCTCCTCCTATGTGTAAATTACCCTGTGTCTATTAGATGCACAGGGTGACCGAGAACCCCAGTCTGATCTGCAGTAGTCAGGCTCACTGTACAACCACACTGGAATATTATACATGTATAGTACATTGTCTCATATACTGTTGTAGACTCTTTACTAGATCGTTTGAAGTGTGGCTGTATCCCATTGTTCTATTGTTTGTGTCTGCCTTGGGAGCAGGGTTGCCAACTTTCAGTAAATTTACAAACAGTTTGTAAAATCCATATGTAGCGGGTATGTACTTTTAAATCTGGTGAAGACATCAGTGATGTCTAGTTCCCTGTGGCCCAGCAGGTGGCACAGTCACTTTGGGCCAGGGTTGAACCATCGCTGCAGTGCCGTACCCTTTGTGACCTCTCGCAGCAGTTGTACGGCGGGGCGGGGAACCTGCTGTGCTTGCTGGGGGAGGGTATAAAGGGGGCGGACATCTTCGCCACGAGGTTCGAGTCCCAGGCACCTTCAGCCTGAGGGCTGCTGTTCGCGGTCGGTGTCCAGGCGGCCTAGGCCTGGACACTTGGAGTTCGTGTTCCATCCCAGACACCTTCAGTCTGAGGTGAGGTACTCAGCCGGAGGCCTGGGGCCAAGTACCTTCCGCTGGGTCCCACGAGGGAGGGATTGTCCTAGGGGACCCGGGAGTTGGGCACCCGAATCCAGAGGCGTAAGGGACCGGAGGAGGGATTCATCCGAAGATCTGGTGCAGCATATTGCCAGTGACGGGTGAACCTCTGGAGACCGCCCGGAGGGATATCTTTCCCGAACAGGGGCCAAGTTCATAGAGGAAGGAGGTTCATGTTCTATGACCGGTGGCAGCGGTCCAACTATTCAACTCAGGTCAGTGACCTGCTATTAGGCCTGTGGCAGGGGCCTCAACGGTTCATCCGGTCGGTGGCAGCGACCAAAACTCACGGTCGGTGGCAGAGACCGTGCGCCAGGCCTATTCGCTAGCAAAGGAATAGGAGAGTTCATTTGTGCCTGGGCCTACTCGTATCCACACCCCTGTCTGTCTGTTACTAAAAGTTCAACTAATTGTGTTCACCCTGAAAGCAGAGAAATAAAAGAGTGTTGGACTTTTGATTGGTGTGGGGCTCTATTATTGGCAGACACATCTCCACGGTACAAGGAGAGGCTTCGTATGCAGTGAACAGACCCGGAGGTAATTCAAGTGACTTTGCTCAACCCTCATACACATACGAGGGGAGAGCTTGGCGTAGTGTTCCTGCACTCTCGTCTCCCAGGTACCCCTAGACACAAGCCACACAAACGAGAAAACCGAGAGGGAGAGTGAGTAGGCATGTGCATTTTGTTTCGTTCCAAATCGAAATTCGGACAAATTTTCATTATTCGGACGTTCGGATGCATCCGAATTAACGAATTACAATGCTAACGAATTCAACCGAATCCGAACGTTTTGAATCGAAAAACCACGGACGAAATTCAAATCGAATTAGAAAAGAATTCTAGTCGAATCGAATTTGAAAACAATTAGAATAGAATCGAAAATATTGGAAATAATCAAATAGAAAAACAATAGAACAGAATAAAATACAATATATATATTATATTTTATTCTGTTCTATTTTTTTTCTAGTCTATTTTCTATTTCTATTCTAATCTTTTCTAATTGGAATTCGAAAAATCGGTCGCATTCGAAAATATTTCAACCAAATTCGAAAATATATCTACCGGACTTGATAATATTTCATCCGCATTCGTTAATATTTCATTCAAATTCGATAATATTTCAACCGGATTTGAAATTATTTCAACCGAATAGAAAAGATTATAATAAAATAGAAAAACAGATAATAGACTAGAAAAACAATAGGACAGAATATATTATATTTTATTCTATTCTGTTCTATTTTTTTCTAGTCTATTCTTTTATATTCTATTCAAATCTTTTCTATTAAAATCAAAATCATTATATACTGAATTCAAATTTCGGAACATGGTTATATATATATATATATATATATATATATCATTTTTTTTCCGACATTCGAATTTCGTACAGAATGAATTCTAATTTGAATAGAAAAGATTAGAATAGAAAATAGACTAGAAAAACAATAGAACCGAATAGAGTATAGATACTATCTATTTAATTTTTTATTTGTTTTGCAGATTACTATTTGTTTCCATAAGATCTCCTGCAGACTATTAGCATCTATTTTTTTTTGCAGATCTCCTGCAGACTATTAGCATCATTTTTTCAGATTGCTAATAGTCTGCAGGAGATCTGAAAAAAAATTAAATAGATGCTAATAGTCTGCAGGAGATCTTATGGAAACAAATAGTAATCTGCAAAAAAAAAAAAAAAATAGATAGTATCTATACTCTATTCTGTTCTATTGTTTTTCTAGTCTATTTTCTATTTCTATTCTAATCTTTTCTATTCAAATTAGAATTCATTCTATATGAAATGCGAATGTCAGAAAAAAAATTATATATATATATATATATATATATATATATATATATATATATATATATATATATAACCATCTTCCGAAATTCGAATTCAGTAGATAATGATTTTGATTTTAATAGAAAAGATTTGAATAGAATATAAAAGAATAGACTAGAAAAAAAATAGAACAGAATAGAAAAAAATATATAATATATTCTGTCCTATTGTTTTTCTAGTCTATTATCTGTTTTTCTATTTTATTATAATCTTTTCTATTCGGTTGAAATAATTTCAAATCCGGTTGAAATATTATCGAATTTGGTTGAAATATTAACGAATGCCGATGAAATATAATCGAATCCGGTAGATATATTTTCGAATTTGGTAGAAATATTTTCGAATGCGACCGATTTTTCGAATTCCAATTAGAAAAGATTAGAATAGAAATAGAAAATAGACTAGAAAAAAAATAGAACAGAATAGAATAAAATATAATATATATATTGTATTTTATTCTATTCTGTTCTATTGTTTTTCTATTCGATTATTTCCAATATTTTCGATTCTATTCTAATTGTTTTCGAATCATGTTGAAATGATTTCGAATCATGTTGAAATGATTTTGAATCATGTTGAAATAATTTCGAATCATGTTGAAATAATTTCGAATCCGGTAGAAATATTTTCGAATCCGGTAGAAATATTTTCGCATCCGAACGTTTTTACGAATTCGGTCGAAAACGGAACGGAACGAAATCCGAAAACAAATTTAACGAATTTAACGAATCTAACTAAACGAAATTAATTAACGAATTAAAACGAAACTAAACTAAACAAATTTTTTCCTTTTGCACATGTCTAAGAGTGAGGCTCCGCTACACATACTTTTTGCATCTGTCCTTGAATGTCTATTACAGACATGTAGGCTGCATGTCTGTAACTGACATTCATGGACAGATGCAACAATTATGGATTTTACAAACTGTTTGTAAATTTACTGAAAGTTGGCAACCCTGCTTGGGAGCAGCTTATTATGAGAGGTATATGTCTCCGTGGATTAGCTGTCAGAGGGGAGGGGGGGATTTTTCCAGCAGGGAGGGCCAAAGACAGTCTACTGATGAGAAGTTTGAATACACCTGTGTCATGCTACTGGTGGAGGTAAAGTCTACCCCTCCCTGTTTCATTATGCAAAGAAGGGGGGATTGTACCCTGAGTGTATATCTGTGTGCCTTTGTTCAAATAAAACAGTTCATGTTCCAGCTTTGCAGCCAAACGAGTCCTGCCTAGTTCTTGGTTGTATAATCCTGCTATATTATCTAATATCTATATTCAGACTGGAGGAAGGTATATGATGGAAGCACTCAAGCGGAGTGTGGGACGTTCCATTACAGGGCAGTTCAGCAAGAACCCGGCCAAGATTCAAACCATGTATGGGCAGGCTGAATGTACCCAATGAATATTCCTAAACAGCACACTGGAAGTGTAAAGGAAGTGTAATAATCAATGTTTCTTACCTTAGCAGCTGGAATCAATCTGTTCCCCTTACAGAAAGGAAGGATAAAGAGAGGAATAACAGAAAGTTGTTGATCTTCAGTTATACAGAGACATTATTAAACTTTTGGAGTATTGAGAGCGATGTTCACTTTATTATTAAATGTACCAAAGTTGATCAATCGATCAATCAACTTGGGTACAACCAGCCTGCCGGATTTTGCATGTGATGTATAGCCGCTAGCAATAACCACTGAGTTCTCCCAGTGGGGATAGCTTCCCCTGCCCCCCCCTCATAAATAAAATGGTCTGGCGGGAGGCATTCCCCTGTCAACGCTGTCTATGTTGATGGGGGAATCAACCCGTGGTTGAAGGAAAGAACTGTCAATAGTCTGCCTTAATTTTTTATCACAAATCCTCAAAATAAGGAGTTTAAAGCGGGCCATAGAAGATTGAACAAGCCTAGATTCTAACCATATATGGGTAGCCTGACTGTACCAAGTTTATTGGTTGATCAGCTTGGGTACAACCAGCTTGCCGGATTTCACATGCGATAATGGCTAGTGTCTGTTATAGCAGCTAGCAATAATCAGTTTTCTCCCTGTGTGGACATTTTCCGGCAAAGGCTTGGCAAAAGGGATTATTTCTGTGTTGATGGGTAATTGAGCAATTCACTCTGTCTCTGGCCGGCCTAAGCCTAACTGTAGGATTTTGGATGGAGCCATGCAAATCATCCATTAATGCTTTTGGGACACCTGTGCATTACAGGCTTCAGCTTGAACAGCTTGGTACAATGTGGGGCCATCACAGACATAAGGGGACTCAGGTGGGTAGTGTAAGGCCAAGAAACAACCAACACATATGCATTTATTTGTTATATACTTTTATAAATCCTAAGTAGAAGATACCTTCAATGGAGACCTAATATCAGTAGATCCAGAAATACAGTACAAGCAAATAATGTTCTGTGCATAACTTGACTTTTCTTGTAAAGCGGAGGTTGGCCCTATCCTACCTCTCTAGAGCCTCTCCACTAGTCAGTGAAGCAGAACATTAAAGCAGAGTTCCACCCAAAAATGGAACTTCCGCTTTTTAGAACCCCCCCCTTCCGGTTTCACATTTGGCACCTTTCAGGGGGGAGGAGGGAGCAGATACCTGTGTAATACAGGTATTTGCTCCCACTTCCGGGCATAGATACCCGAGCCACCCGCAGGTATCTACGCCACTTCCTTCATCCCCCCTGCTGTCTTCTGGGAGACACACAGGTCCCAGAAGACAGCAGGGACCAGTGGGATAGTGAAAGTCGCGCATGCGCAGTAGGGAACCAGGAAGTGAAGCCGCAAGGCTTCACTTCCTGATTCCCTTCCAGAAGATGGCGGTGGCAGCATACGAGAGCCGAGCGATAGATCGACTTTGGGTGCCGACATCACGGGCGCCCTGGACAGGTAAGTGTCCTTATTTTAAAAGTCA
Source organism: Rana muscosa (assembly GCA_029206835.1). NCBI lineage: Eukaryota > Metazoa > Chordata > Amphibia > Anura > Ranidae > Rana > Rana muscosa. Next base: position 34,403,985 of record JARGYO010005626.1, read on the forward strand.
GCAGCTGCAGTATTTGTAGCTACTGACTTTAAAAAAATTAGCGGACCTCCACTTTAAAGAATCATTAGAAAGGTCAAGAGGTAGGAGGAGCAGGCCTCTTTATGTTTCTAGATCTACTGGTTTGACTCACCGTTTTTTACTAAAAGTAACCGACTAATGCATTTTCCCTCAAATGCTTGGTTTGAAAATATTCAAGTTTGTTACAGTTTTACTGATACCCACAGAATAATTCAGATTTGAATTTGAGAAATAGTTCTGCTAATATAAAAGATTATCTCCATTTTTGTAGCCTGATGGTGGCACCGTTTCTGTATTTGTCTCTTTGTTCAGGTGCTCCTGCTCTAATGAAGCCAAGCCCATTGTCCTGTTGCATGCATTTTTCAGGTAAACGAGGGACTTCAATTTGTTTCTTAGCAACCTATTTTCCATCTGTGGTGCGTGTAGCATCTAGTTAATAATATGATAAGGTCTTATACCAGTAATCAACCTCAAACCAAGTGATGACTGCCACAGCGTCCTCCAGCTGGGGAAGACCTGCAGAACTATCAATGTCTCTAGCAGAGGGATGAACCTTTGCCAGCTTGTGGGCCATATTTTAATTATTTTTTGACAAATTGCTCCAAGCCATGGGAAATCACAAACAACATAGAAAATCAAGGACTTTTTGCTAATTTTGCTTGGTTTCATGTGTGTTTCAAGTATACTTCGTAGCATGTATTCAGACATATAGATAGTGGGGAAAATGTACTAAAACTGGCAATTGCAAAATCTGGTGCAGCTGTGCATGGTAGCCAATCAGCTTCTAACTTAAAGCATAAGTAAACCCTCCTATCGTTTTCAGCCAAGGAAGCTGCCATCTTTGCCTCTGTTCAATCTACACCTGCCATGATGCTGCACATGTGATCAGTTATGACACCAGCCATTGGATGGTTTGACAGTTTGGTTGAGAGCACAACCAATGGGAGTGTTACATTTCTGGCACGTGCCGTATATGAAACTGTTTTATGGATGGGTTTACTTCCGCTTTAAGCTTTGACAATAAAACCTGAAAGCTGATTGGTTTCTATGCAGAGCTGCACTAGATTTTGCACTCTTCAGTGTTAGTAAATTAACCCCACAGAGTCTTACCAGAGTCTTACCACCTTTACTCTAACCTACCAAAGGCAAGTTAGAGTAAAGGTGCCTTAGAACATAAGGCAATACTTATTTTATTTGCCTGTGAACAATTAAAACAAGGATGTATGTATGTATGTATGGGAGCTTTTCCAGATGCTCCTGGATGGAGCTTGCTCAGTGAAAGATCTATCGGTTGGGGTCAAAAAGAGCTTTTTTTGGTGCACCCAGAAGGAGGACCTAAAAAAAGTCTCTATGATATGGGCAGTAAATAGTCCTTGTGATCAATCAAAGAGTGGATGCAGCAACTGTACCCAGTGGCAGCTAATTTCAAGAGTTAGAAGAGACTCTGCATGTAGACAAAAAGAATAGAAAGGAAAAACAGCGCCATCTAAGTGTAGTAGCAATTATCCATAAAATTGGCAACTCACATAAAAAGGTAGTAAAAAAACTTGTCAAGTATGGAGCACCACTGTGTTGATACCGATCTGGTCCCGCTACACATTGGCCCCTAGAGTGCTGTCCTGGGCTGTGCTGGTGGCTCCCAGCTCAACCCAAGACAGCGCTCGTGGTGCATAGTGGGATCGGATCGGTATCAACACAGTGGTGTTCCATGCACTTTGACAAGCACTTTTACTACTTTTTTATGTGAGTTGCCAATTTTATGTGTAGCGCCCTGCTCCTATTGGGTAGGTGCTAGTGGTAAATTTAGTTGTCTGAGCCGTAGTTTAGCTCAGAATAATTGTACCAAATTATTTGTCTCTGTTCCAGTTCGGCTGAGTTGCACATTTTCCACCTGACTGTAGGTGTCGTTGTCACCACAGGTCAAGGTTGGAAATGCAGTAGGCTGGATGCATTGGGTATTCCTTTCCCAGAAACAGCGCAGTGGAAGTGGTCATGCGCTGTGCATTCTGGGAGAGGGTACTTAAGTGACAGACACCGTTTTTCGGGGTCTTCCGATCCTGACCTGACGGCCCTCCTGGCCTCAGGGATGTGTTAGCAGTTTTTCTGCCTTGGGGCCTGCAGACCCGAGGCTCCGTTACTGAGTGTAAGCCCAGGAGTTTCTGGGGCCTACTGATCCGGGGATGGTCCTGTGTCGCCTTGCCTGCGGGAAGGGACCGAGCAATTGAGGACTTAATTGGAGGACGCATCCAGACAAAATCTACCTCACAGTGCTGCCGGCTGGCTGAAAGATCCTGGCACTGTGTGTTATGTTTTCAGAACTTTACCAAGTGTGTAGTTACACAAGTCTGTGGCAGAGACTTTTGAACGAGCTTGCACCGGCTGCTAGGTCAGTGAAGGAGGCCTATCCGGTGGTTGCTAGATCTAGTGTGGAAGCTGTTTGTCCTCTGGATTAAAGAAAAGTACCCGTAATCCGCAAAAGTAAGGTACCCAAATCTTCCCCAACCCTCCATCCCTCTGTCTGGAGTTCTTTAATAAAACCCTTGAGAAAAAGAGACTGATGTACACACGGTACACACGGCCGTTTTTCTCGTTGAGAAAAACGAAATTTTTCCCATTCGACGAGAAAAACGATAGTCTGTGGGCTTTCTGTCGTTTTTTTCGACGAGAAAAACGGCATTAAAAACGACGAGAAAAATTAGAACATGTTCTAATTTTTCTCGTCGTTTTTTTCGACATGTTTTCCGTGGCAGTATTTCCCATAGGGAAACACTGCCGCGGAGCCCACAGACGGTCGTTTTTCTCGACAAGAGAAAAAACGACGTGAAAAATGACCGTGTGTGGGGAACAAGCCGTTCCCTCGTTTTTAATGACAATATTCACGGCGGTTTTTTAACAGCCGTGAATAATGATCGTGTGTACGCGGCATGAGTGTTTGGTGCAGACATTTGTGAACAACTCTTCAAGGAAGACCCCTAAGATGGACGAGGTGAACAGTATGGTAACGGCAGGCACAAAATCTTAAACTAGCGGCCCCTGCGTGTTTTATTGCTACATGTGGGGGCTCGTCCGGGATTTGCTGTTACCGACCACAACTCAAGTAAACTGTTCACCGGGGCTTATGCTACAGAGGGCTTTGGACTGTATTGTTTTCTGAAAAAAGGGGGTAATTTGCGGATCATTTCTTAGTCGCGTGGGCTGTGGGCGGAGCCAAGAAAGAGAAAAATTTGCGAACTACGTGACTGAAGAGACAAGTGGGAGTAGTTCCCGCCTGCTTGCTGCGTGAGACGCTGCGTGTGTGTCCAACACTCAGAAAGGATCTGAACATCGCCATGTCTTCAGCTCTGTCGATGCAGTCTGCTATGGGGCCCAGGATGTTTTCTGTGGGCATCGCTGCGGGTGCTATGCTGCCGAGAGCTACGCTGACGGATACCGGCATTCGTCTGAAACTGCATGGGAGGTTCGTGCTGTACACAATTGTAGATGTGGAAGCATTGGGTATGCTGTGTAAAAGGTGCGAATGACTGGCTATTCACCCCCGTCCATTTGTTCGATGTCTACGGTGCGGGGAGTACCTGTTTACTGTGGAGCAATCCACCATGCTGCCCCGTGCTTACAGAGTGGACTGGGCCACGGGCAATGTAACAGAGCAAGCTGTTGATTTCAATCCTGCTGCTAGACCTGCGCTTGCCACATCTGCTTCAGTGACTATTCCGGAGGGAGATGGCGCTGTTACTGCCATTGAGGAGTCATCAGCGGACACCGCTACTGCTGTTACCTCTACTAATGTTACCTCCGCTGCATTTGGTCCCGCTGCACCTGTCCAAAAGAAGGTGGGATACGTAAAAACCTCCCGTGGCCGTGGTCAAGGCCTACCCCAAAGACTACCCGGACCAGACCCAGAGGAAAGTCTGATTCCTGAGAAGTCCACGACAGGAACGGGTGAGAGATCTGGGGAAAATGTACATATGGGAACTGTCTGCAAATATGTGCCCGCGGAGGAGTTACGGGACTTTGAATTAGATTCTTTATCAGACATCTCTGGAGACGATGATTTGTTTTAGACCATGTCAAATAACAACAAAGAAATTCCCAGCTCACTGTCCAGCCTGCCTACAACAAACCAAATTATTATGTTAAAACCAGGGGTTTAGTTTGCACACATTTGCAAATATATGCGTAAGCTGCAGAGCCACTTTATGGTACCCGAGTGTACTGCAGTCCCAACTCTATATATTTAGAGAGTCCCCAAAGTTGGAGCACATATATGATAATGGAAAGATTTAGGGTCAGTATGCCCAGAGGGAGTCCATCCCTCCTTAAAGGTATAGGAACGCACTGGACACCCAGCAATAGCACAATGGCAGCGAAGGTATCCAGTACATCCCTCACCAATTGATCAACAGTACAAACAAATGGCAACCACCCCACCCTCTAACTGTCCTTTGCATCAAGGAGCATATAGAAGGGTGACGCATGTCAAATAACAACAAAGGAAAATTCTCAGTTTACCCACCAGCCAGCCTGCAAAAATCAAAAACAACATGAAGCAAAGCGACACAGTGCATTCTGATTTTAAGCTGTGTACTGCAATTTGCTTCTTCTCTTACAGAACAGGCATTGGCTCTGCAAAGTGTTTGGAAAGCTTCAAAATCCCGAAGCAATGGTCTGTTCTTTATGACCGTGTGAACGAGGCCTAAAGGAAAAGAAATCTGCTTTCAAATTTTTAATTTCAGAAAGGTGGATAAGCATTATTTTCTAAAAGTAATGAAACGTTATATTCCATCTAAATCTACAATGAAGGTTTGGTTGGCAGACGCATTTAATTTGTTGAATCCCTAAGTAGTTGTATGACTGACACTACTGGCAGTCATTGAGTTAATAATAATTAAATATACATGGAAAGTCCTTTTTACAGAATTTTAAAGTCACTGCTAAATTTTGACTCGGGTGTGCTGACATCCCGATGCTTCACCAAATGTCCAGTATTCCAATCGCTCAGCAGGGTTGTCCCAGCAGCTCGGCATACACCACCACCCTTGACAGGCTGTTTTGGGTTCCTGTGGCTCTCTGTTCACTGAAAATGAGGAGAAGACAATGTGATTTATTAGTTGCAGCCAAGCAGCTCGTGAGGGAATGGGGAGGAGGTGGATATGACTTCAACATGCCTGTCAGGGGGTGAATGTGAATGCTGTGCAGCTTGGTGAGAGACAAACAAACAGCAGTAGAAGCAAGGGACAGGTCAACTTCATCCCTGTGTGTCTATGTGTCAGGTATTGCACGCGTGCCTATGAATACAAAACCTCTGTGGCTTTTTCCTTAAAGCATGCCATTAGCAGCTTTACCCTACCGGCAGTTTAATTGTCATTATATCATGGCTGGTAGGATTTTTTTGTTCCAGTGCAAAATAGAAATAATGACACGAGAAATGTTGAGGTCCAGCATCCACTTTGCTGCAAAAGGAATATTTTGACATTTGAAACAACTGAACAGATAGCTGTTATTGGCAGCCCAATCTGCCCAGCGCAGGTCAAATGACTTTGGCCTCTGCAACCTACTTAGAACATTCCATCATGGGACTACAATAGTATCATACATTTTCCATGTCATCCTTCAACATCTATAGCAAGCTGAGAAATAATGGGCTCCCAGACAGGAAGGTGAGGCGTCTAGTGACCATTTTAGTAATTTATAAAGCTGCAAATCGTTGACTCAAATGTGTAGGATCGATATTTTGCATTTGCATATCTCTCTTCATTTATATACTACTTTTATTGTACAATAGGGATGAGCTTTATGTTCGGGTCGAACATTGGCTGTTCGCCCGTTCGCTGAATAGCGAACAATTTGGGGTGTTTGCGGCAAATTCGAAAGCCGCGGAACACCCTTTAAAAGTCTATGGGAGAAATCAAAAATGCTAATTTTAAAGGTTAATATGCAAGTGTAGCGGGGTCCCTAAAATTTAACTCCGCTATGTCCTAAATTTAGGGGTGAGCAGAGCAATAGTTGGCTCGGGTCTTTTCATTATTTTGGACTCTACCTTACTGCTGTGTCGCCTGGCGTGTAGTTCTCTTTTGGGCGTATAGGTGGTGTTGTCACCTATACCCGGGGTTGAACCACAGGTGATGGAGTAGGTATTGGATGTCCTTTCTCGGCTGCCGTTGGTGGGCAGTTCTGGCCTGCTGTGCATGCCGGGAGAGGATATATAAGGGGCAGATGCCATTACAGGGAGAGCCAATTCCCGGGGCCCATGCCCGGAGGGAACTACCCCTCAGAGGGGGGGGTGCGCCCCATCTTGATCGAGGATTCTCAGGCGCCTGCGGCCTGAGACTGCAGAGTTCCAGGTGGGCCCAGTACCTTTGACTGGGTCTACAACCGAAGAGGAGTCCCAGGGAACCCACGTGAGGGTAACCGCTCTTACACAGAGGAAACCAGGGGAGGATCGATCCCATAACAAGAGGGCGAGTAATAGAGTATTGCTGACTCGGGAAAGGCCTGGTGACCTGTCGGAGGGAAGGATTCCTCGCTTCGCAGACTGCCTCTGCGGAGTGTTTAAAGTTCAGGAGGGATCTCCTTGACTTGGTCCTTGGAGGGGACCGAGCCATTGTTCCAGCATCATGCCGGCTGCTAGTTCTATTGAGAGACTATCCGGGTGAGCTGTACCCACTCGGGATCGAGTGGCGACGAAGCCAAGAGTGTGCCTGAATCCATTTCTATCTGCTAACTTATTTTTCTCACTTCAGCTCTCTGGTTCCTGGAAGCAAGATAAAATAAACTCACGTTGGAGTTGATATGTTGTGTGGACATTCACCTCATTTGGGAAAGATAAAGACTTGCCTCTATAGCCATAGAGGGGAGAACCAGAAAAGGGAATTACTAACTGCAGGACCAAAGTATGTAACACCGCCTGACCTTTATAATCTAGAGGACACGGGCATGTGGCATGGTGTGTCTTATCCCCCTGCTTGAGAAGGTAAGAGGGGGAAAAAGATCCGTGTGCTACACAAGTTATTGTCATAAAAAATGTTTGGGGACCTGGGTCCTGCCCCAGGGGACATGTATCAATGCAAAAAAAAAGTTTGAAAAACTGACGTTTTTTCGGGAGCAGTGATTTTAATAATGCTTAAAGTAAAACAATCAAAGTAAAATAATCCCTTAAATTTCGTAACTGGGGGGTGTCTATAGTATGCCTGTAAAGTGGCACGTGTTTCCCGTGCTTAGAACTGTCCCTGCACAAAATGTAATTTCTGAAGGAAAAAAAGTCATTTAAAACTACTCGCGGCTATTAATGAATTGTCGGGTCCCGGCAATACAGATAAAAGTCATTAAAAAAAAACTGCATGAGGGGAACCCCAAACCAAAATTGAAAAAAAAAAAAAAAAGCGTGGGGAACCCTGCACCAATTTTTTTTTTAAAATGGCGTAGGGGTCCCCCTAAAAATCCATGCCAGACCATTTAGGTCTGGTATCGATTTTAAAGGGAACCCCACCAAAATTAAAAAAAAATGGCGTGGGGTTCCCCCCAAAAGTCTATACCAGACCCTTATCCGAGCATGCAACCTGACAGGCTGTCAGGCTGTCCCCATGTTGTACGGGGAAATGTGGGGTTACCCAGTGACGTGTACGGGTGACCCCGCCCCCTCTAACGCAACGCAAGTTTCCCCTGACGCACCAGAGGGGGCGGGGTCACCCGTACATGTCATTGGGTAACCCCGGCATTTCCCGTTGTGTCAGAGGGGGTGGGGTCACCCGCGCAAGTGACGGGTGGCCCCGCCCTAGCTATAAAAGAGCTGTCACAGAGGGAGAGCGTCATTCCGTGGTACTTCCTATGGAGAGAGGATCGAGTGTATGAACATAAAATATTCATACACTATTTTATGTGTGATATGTGATAATATATTGCATTATTTATTACATTTCTTGTGTCCATATTTTGACCAGTGTCACTGGCACAGGAAGTGATGGGAAATCCCAAAAAATGGGAATAGAGGAGAAATTTCCCATTAAAAACACCTGTTCTGGTGACAGCTGTCTAAGAGATATTTGCAAAAACTTGAAATGCAGCATGTTCTACTTTTTTTCTGAAACTGGAGCGCACTGGAACTGCAAACACTGGTGTGAACTATGCCATTGAAAACCATATAACCTACTTTTCATGCGTTTTTGATGCAGAAAAAAATGCACTGGACTGCATGTGGTGTGAACTGGCCCTAACAATTTTTTCATGAATAGGTACCCCATAATCATTCACATGGGGGAGGCGGGATCTGGGGGCCCCTTTCTTAAAGGGTGCTTCCAGATTCCGATAAGCCCCCTGCGCGCAGACCCCCCAACCACAGCCCAGAGTTGTGGGGAAGAGACCTTTATCCCCATCAACATGGGGACAAGGTGCTATGGAGTGGGGGCGTCAGAGCCCCCCTGCCCCAAACCCCCCCATGTTGAGGGCATGTGGCCTGGTATGGTTTAAGAGGGGGAGGGGGGGCTCTTGCTCGTCCCCCCCCTTTCCTGACCTGCCAGGCTGTGTGCTCGGATAAGGGTCTGGTATGGACTGGGGGGAGGAGCCCTACACCATTTTTCTGTTTATTTTTTAAATAGACGGATGCCAGCCATTGCAACCGCTAGTCAATTTAAATGTGATTTGACTTGTTTTTCTTTCTTTAGCAATGTAATTTTTGCTGTAGCAGTTTCTATACATGTTACAGATACGCCACTTTACAGGCATACTAAGGGGATCCCCAGGCACCATATTTAAAGGAAATTTTTATTTTTATTGTTGCACTTTAACCGGTTCCTGACCGGCTCTTTACGGGGGCAAAATGGCACCCCTGCATGAAAACCCATACAGGCATGGGGTTCCCTTTAAGAGCCGCCAGAGGGCATGCGCTAAAACCGCTAAAAATCGCAGATCACCGTCATTACTAGTAAAAAAAATAAAAATGCCATAAAAATGCCATAAATCTTATCCATAGTTTGTAGATGCTATAACTTTTACACAAAAACCAATCACACTTATTGCAATTTTTTTTTTACCAAAAATATGTAGAAGAATACATATTGGCCTAAACTGATGAAGAAATTCTTTTTTTTTTTTTTTTAAATTGAGGGATATTTATTATAGCAAAAAGTTAAAAATACAGTTTTAAAAAAAAAAAATTGTCACTCTATTTTTTTTTAAAGTGCAAAAAATAAAAACTGCAGAGGTGATCAAATACCACCAAAAGAAAGCTATATTTGTGAGGAAAAAAGGACGCAAATTTTGTTTGAATACAGCGATGCATGACTGCGCAATTGTCAGTTAAAGCGATGCAGTGCCGTATCGCAAAAAGTTGTTAAAGAGTAGTTCTGCCCCCCACCAAAAAATTTAAAGGAGCTGTAAACCCTTGTGTTTTTTTCACCTTACCTTACCATGTGATCAGCTGTGTCCAAAGACAGCTGATCACGGATGTAAACACAAGCCGGTTATCGGCTTTTCTTTCCTCACGCTGACAGCGTGAGGGAGGGAGAAGAGAACCGATAACTGGATGCGTGAAAGGGACATCTACAAAGATAATCAGGGCACTGATTATCAGTGCAGTCCCAACAGTGCCCACCAGTGCTGCCAATCAGTGTTCACCAGTGCTGCCAATCAGTGCCCATCAGTACTGCCAATCAGTGCCTCCTCATCAGTGTCACCTATCAGTGCCACCTACCAGTGTCTATGAGTGCCTATCAGTGCCACCTATAAGTGCCTATTAGTGCCACCTATCAGTGCCCTTCAGTGCCTCCTGTCAGTGCCCATAAGTGCCACCTATCAGTGCAGCGCCTCATCAGTGTTGCCTCATCAGAGCCCATCAGTGCAGCCTATCAGTGCCCATCAGTGCAGCCCCATCAGCGCACATCAGTGAAGGAGAAAAATGACCAGTTTGTAAAAATGTATAACAAACTATGACATTTTTTATTTATTTTTTAAAATTTTCAGTCTTTTTTAATTTGTTTAGCAAAAAATAAAAAACTATGACTTGCTATGGGAGCACACAGAAAAGAGGAGGAGTAGACAGCGTCTGAGGGGACACCAGAAGAGCAAGTATGGGACCTCTCTGTGCAATACCATAACATAAAACAGGTAAGTGTAAGATCTTTTTTATTTTAATTAGAAGAAAAATTAAGGTTTACAATCACTTTAATGCATAAAGCTTTAGCATTTGGAACATACATTTTATTATCATTAATGTTAATAATAATAATTATATTATTATTATACATGATTTATATAGCACCAACAGTTTGCTCATCCCTTTAAAAAATACGGGAGATACAGTTAAAATACAATTAAATACAAGGGCTACTCTCTGGAAGGCTTACAATTTAAAGGGTGAGGAAAGTGATACAAAAATTAATAACTGTGGGGATGCATTAATGGAAAAAGTTAAATTCCAGTTCCTAGGTAAAGTTTAAATAAAGAGAAGAGTTTCCAAGGATCACCGAAGGTGGACAGAGTAGGAGATAGCTTGATGGACTGGGGTAAGGAGTTCCAAAGGAAGGACGAAGCTCTGGAGAAATATTTGTAGTAAAGCATGGGAAGAGGTGAGAAGGGGGCTAGAGAGCAGGAGATCTTGTGAGGAGTAAAGAGGGCAGTTTGAGTGATGTTTTGAGATGAGGCTGGTGATGGAGCTTGGGCAGAGTTGTGGATGGTTTGTATGTTGTAGATAGTATTTTTACTGTTATGCTTTAGGTAAGCAGAAGCCAGTGGAGGGATTGGCAGAGAAAGTTGGCGGACACTGAGCGGTTGGATAGGGGATGAGTCTGGCAGCAGCATTCATGATAGACTAAAGGAGGGGTAGCCTATGTAGAGGTAGGCCAACAAGGAAGAAGTTGCAATAGTCGAGGTGAGAGATAATAATGGGGTGAATTAGAAACTTTTAAGTGGTGTAATTTGTGCAGAAAGGGGTGAATTGCGGAAATTTTGCTGGGAAGAAAGTGGTAACATTTGGACAGAAATTGAATCTGAAAGGATGGGATTGGATAAAATTAATATATTATATATAAAGTCCAGGAACAGCTATACAACTGCTATGAAAAGGATTAGCATTCTGCATTACTAGAGAAATTGCCTTCAAGGTGTAGATTAGAGAAAGAGGTTTTGCAATGAGACCCCATTACACACGGAGGTCTTTTTTTTATAAATGTTCTCACCCAAGATTTACACAATATTCACCCATGATTCATAATTTTTCTAATTTGATTCCATTGCAACAACAATTATAAATAGACCCTATAGTTATGGTCCTGACGTGACGTCATATCCACTTCAGCCCCGGACCATTTCGCGGCTCAAAGACCAGAGCACTTTTTGCGATTCGACACTGCATTGCTTTAACTGACAATTGCGCGGTCGTGCGACGTGGCTCCCAAACAAAATTGACGTTCTTTTTTTCCCCACAAATAGAGCTTTATTTTGGTGGTATTTGATCACCTCTGCATTTTTTATTTTTTACGCTATAAACAAAAAAAGAGCGACAATTTTGAAAAAAAAAAGCAATTTTACTTTTTGCTATAATAAATATCCCCCAAAAATATATAAAAAAAAAAAAAAATTTCCTCAGTTTAGGCCGATACGTATTCTTCTACATATTTTTGGTAAAAAAAAAAAAAATCGCAATAAGCGTTTATTGATTGGTTTGCGCAAAAGTTATAGCGTCTACAAAATAGGGGATAGTTTTATGGCATTTTTATTTATAATTTTTTTTTACTAGTAATGGCGGCGATCAGTGATTTTTATCGTGACTGCGACATTATGGCGGACACATCGGACACTTTTGGCGCTATTTTGGGACCATTCACATTTATACAACGATCAGTGCTATAAAAATGCACCAATTACTATGTAAATGTGACTGGCAGTGAAGGGGTTAACCAGTAGGGGGCGCTGAAGGGGTTAAGTGTGTCCTAGGGATGTGTTCTAACTGTAGGGGGGATGGGCTACGTGTGACACGACCCTGATCACCGCTCCCGATCACAGGGAGCTGTGATCAGTGTCCTGTCACTAGGCAGAACGGGGAAATGCTTGTTTACATCAGCATTTCCCCATTCTTCCTCTCCGTGAGACGATCGCGGGACTCCCGGCGGACATCGAGTCCGTGAGACCCACGGTCACACTCACAGAGCTTGCGGCAACATGCGCGCCCACAATGCTGCATCTTAAAGGGGAATGTACCTGTACACTCATGCCCAGCCCGAGCCATTGTGTCGACGTATATCGTCGTGCGCTGGTCGGCAAGTGGATATATTACCTGTAAGAAATTGGGCTTCATCCACAAACATCTCAAAATAGAAGAGCTTTTTGATGCTCCTTGCAATAGTTTCTCACTTTCATGCTCCCATACTGCACTTGAAAAGACGAAGGAGGTTGCTTGGGGCAACAAGAATTGTACTTTCTTCTTCTTTAATCATAAGGTTCGTTTTGCTTTGAAAATCATCTTCAGTATCATACAGTGCTGTTTACAGGAACTATGTGAGTTGCAGTGGGAATATGTCCTCCTCCAAAATATTCCTGCGATTCTCCCTTGTTGTGTAGACCTGTTTATGTTTCTTCGTCAATGATCAATTAAAAGTTTGCTCTGGGGATGCTGTTTGACCATGATGCTTTGCTATGGGCATTTGACTCCATGCCGAGGGGCTTCATTATTACAGACCAGCCAAGCATGTATACTGATTATCTTGCTTGAAAACCACATTCTCTCAAACCTGTTTCTTTCAGAATACATAAAACAATATGAAAAGGTAAATAAATAACTATAAATACATTTTTAGACTCAGCGGCATTGCATGATTCTTTGGGTTCTAAATCACATATCTGATGATTTTTCCACCATGCACTTACCTTAAAGGTTAGGCATAATGCTTTGTCAGAAAGAAACATTAAAATCACCATCATTACTTTATCTGAATTCCCTTTGGGAAGGGTTCAGAGACTGTAAGTAAGCTGAAACATAAAACAAATTGCATGTCATTAACGGAATAGGCAAACAATTAATGTTCCATATATGTGCCAAAATATCAACAACAAAAAAACACACACAGATCTCTCCACCCCAGACCTTAAATCACTTATTTCCTGACTAATCCACCTTAATCATGTCATTTATCAACACACTTTGCACCCTGTGAATAAAAAGTATAGGAAAATTCCAGGACATTTCAGATTACTGGCAAGACTGTTGTATAGCGGGAAGGGGGGATTGTTGTAGGGAGCCAATACTTTTACCTGATGTCACCTTGGCAGATTATCCTCTTTGAAGAGCTGCATTTCTTTATGAGAGCAAATGGACAAATAAATTGCCGATGGGGACATGACTAAGGAAGTTGGCTAAATCTACGAACAAGTGCACACAGCACAGCTTACTAACTAGTCCAACGTCAGCCAACTGAGAATTACTCTTTCTGTACAGCATGATTCTTTTGAAATAAAAGTAAACACGTTAAATAAAGTTGTGCATTTTAGAGTGTGCTGGCCAATTTGTGAAATTCATAATTCTATAGTGATCTTTGTGTTAAAAATAATACAAAAGAGAGGGCGCACACACCTAGTGCATTACCAACATAATCATTTACCGTATATACTCGAGTATAAGCCAAGTTTTTCAGCACATTTTTTTGAGCTGAAAATGCCCCCCTGTCTTATACTCGAGTCACCTTTTTGCTCCTGATCTCCCAAACTTTGGGGACCTGGTACCGGCTGGCCAAACGTGGCACACATGTAGCCCCACTCTTTATCTACAAGTGTGCAAAGTTTGTTGTCTGGGGGACCTACAGCCGGGGAGCACCGATTTTTCAAATCCGGGCACACCTTACATAGACTCCCATATTAACCACTTCCCTACCCAGCCATAGACAAATGACGTCCACAGATGGGATCTCCCATCCTGGGTGGACGTCATATGACGTCCTCGGCTTTGTAGGGGGATATCTGAATGATGCCTGCAGCTAGAGGCATCATTCAGATATCCTTTTGAAGTGCCGGCGATTCTGTGCTCCATAAGAATGATCATAGCGGCGGTTCCGCAGCTTGATCGTTCTTATAGGAGGCGGGAGGGGACACCCCCCCTCCCGCCGCCATCCGGTGCTTCTCCGGGTTCCCCCGTGTGATCGGGGACCCGGAGCGAATCTTCCAGCATCGTTGGTGGAGTCACGTGATGAGCATAGAGATGACTGGTGACCAGATGGTCACCAGTCATCTCTATGATCGTCGGAGGCCCAGGCGCGATGTGATGACGTCACGCCCGGGTCTCAAATGTAAACAAAGCCGCCATTGCGGCTGTAAGTATGAAATCAGTGAAAAAAATTTCACTGATCTCATGCTTTCCAGCCTGGAGGAGAGATGTGGGGTCTTATTGACCCCGCATCTCTCAATAAAGAGAACCTGCAACACACATTCCTATTACAAGGGATGTTTACATTCCTTGTAATAGGAATAAAAGTGATCCAAAAAAAAAGAAGTAAAATCATTGTAAAAAAATAAATAAATAAGTAAAATAAATAATAATAAAAAAAAATTAAAACGCCCCTATCCCCGGTAGCTCGCGATCAGAAGCGAATGCACACGTAAGTCGCCCACATATGTAAACGCCGTTCAAACCACGCATGTGAGGTATCGCCGCGTGCGTTAGAGCGCGTGCAACAATTCTAGCACTAGAGCTCCTCTGTAATTCTAACCTGGTAACCTGTAAAAAAAATTAAAGCGTCGCCTATGGAGATTTTTAAGTACCGAAGTTTGGCGCCATTCCATGAGTGTGCGCAATTTTAAAGCGTGACATGTTAGGTATCTATTTACTCGGCGTAACATTATCTTTCATATGTTCCCAAAAAATTGGGCTAACTTTACTGTTTTGTTATTTTTGAATTCATGAAACCATTTTTTTTAAAAAAAAAAGGCGTTTGAAAAATTATTGCGCAAATATTGTGCAAGAAAAAATGTTGCAATGACCGTCATTTTATTCCCTAGGGTGTCTGCTAAAAAAACATATATAATGTTTGGGGGTTCTGAGTAATTTTCTAGCAAAAGAATGATGATTTGTACATGTAGGAGCGAAGTGCCAAAATAGGCCCGGTATTGAATAGGTACAAAAAGCCCTGTATTGAAGTGGTTAAACAGTAATTTTTCTGGTAAATTTGGGGACCCGGTACCGGCCGGTCGTAGGTCCCGAAACTTGCCACACATGTAGCCCCATTTCTCCTCTATAAGTGTGCAAAGTTCTTCATCTGGGGGACCTACGGCTGGGGAGCACCGATTTTTCAAAGCTGGGCACCTCTTCTATAGACTCCCATGTTAAACGTCAGTCTAGGCATGGGCACAGTGAGGCATGGGCACAGTGAGGCATGGACACAGTGAGGCATGGACACAGTGAGGCATGGACACAGTGAGGCATGGACACAGTGAGGCATGGACACAGTGAGGCATGGACACAGTGAGGCATGGACACAGTGAGGCAGGGACACAGTGAGGCATGCACATGGACACAGTGAGGAAAAGTGAGGCACAGTGAGGCATGCAGATGGACACCCTAGGCTTATACTCGAGTCAATACATTTTTCCAGTTTTTTGTGGTAAAATTAGGTGCCTCTGCTTATATTCGGGTCGGCTTATACTCAAGTATATACGGTATTTAAAATGTAATCTACTTACAAGCTTTTGGCAAGCAAAGGCAAATACAATTACGCCAACAAGACCACCCCAAGATCCACAGTCCTCTCTTTTGTATTATTTTATTTTCAGTGCTTGTAAGGACACCCACAAGTCCTGAGAGGGCCACTGGCATCACGCGCATCATATAACCAAGAATTAAAGGGGTTGTAAAGGCTTGTTTTTTTTTTTTCTAAATAGGTTCCTTTAAGCTAGTGCATTGTTGGTTCACTTACCTTTTCCTTCGATTTCCCTTCTAAATGTTTTTTTTCTTTGCCTGAATTTCTCACTTCCTGTTCCTCCTCAGTAAACTTGCCCCCATCATCCGAGCCTTTCTGGCTGGGGGTTAGTCAGCGTGCTCGCCCCCTCCCTTGGGACTACATCTCTGCGGGGAGAAGCTGTGAACGTTCACAGCGTCTCCCCGCAGGGATGTAGTCCCAAGGGAGGGTGCGAGCATGCTGACTAACCCCCAGCCAGAACGGCTCAGATGATGGGGGCAAGCTTACAAGAAATGAGAAGTTCAGACAAAGAAAAAAAACATTTAGAAGGGAAATCGAAGGAAAAGGTAAGTAAAACAACAATGCACTAGCTTAAAGGAACCTATTTAGAAAAAAAAACTAACCTTTACAACCACTTTAAGAGAGAGAGATACATATACACATCCGCAGGCACCACAACTGAGCACAGGAGAGATATATCTGTTTGTTTTTAACTATCTGTAATGTGTTAGCTGTAGAATCATCAGTTAATTCAGAAATATTCTCAGGAAGACATAGTAAATATGTAAGTATAAGGCTGCAAAATAATTTTTGTTTGAATTTCGCACCATTATTGGGCTGCAGCAATGGCCAATGTTCATGCGGCCATGGATTTTAAGTGATCGGGCATGTTGGAAATTTTTTGAAAAACAAACGATTTTCTAATCAATGATGGGAGAACCGTGTGAGAAATATAATCGAAAAAACAAGAAAAGAAAATTCCCAGAAAGACTAGAAGATTTCCAGCCACAAAAATTATTTTCTGTAGCAACATGAGGTGAAATTGAAGTCTTGGTTGGTCGAATTTCAAAATCAATGGTGGCACCATCGAATCACAAAATTTCTAATTTTCTAAATAAAATTTGTTTGGAATTTGATCTATGTATGGCCAGCTTTAGTTGGTACAGAAAAACCAGAACAGGGACAAACAACAAAAATACATATTTGAATACAGTAAGGTATGGTTAGAGCCTCCATCACTTTTTTTCTTGCCATGTGTCTCTTTCAATCCTGCTGACCTTGGAGATCTGCATACCAGATAGCAGTTAAAACATGATGGAGGTTTTAACCCTTCCCCACAGAATCCCTAGCTGGAACTGTGCAAGCATCAATAGCCAAAGAATAACATTACATATATAACGTTACAGTACAGTTACTGTAGTGTAAAGAATTGAAAAATTCAAGGGACATGCTGCATCTGGGACTGACACTAGCGACCACACATGGAGTCCATGTTTTTGCCTCAAGACAAAAAGCCTATCCTCTCTGGTTGCCACAGTTAAAGCCCATTTGCCAAAATGCCAATACTTGATTGACCAGGCGGAGATTGTGTCGTCAGCTCCCCACCTAACCACCTCCATTTGATTGAACTGTGCAAGCATCAATAGCCAAAGAATAACATTACATATTGATACAGTACAGTTACAGTAGTGTAAAAAATTGAAAAATTCAAGGGGCATGCTGCATCTTGGACTCACGCTAGCGACCACACTAGGAGTCCATGTTTTTACCTCAAGACAAAAAGCCTATCCTCTCTGGTTGCCACAGTGATAGCCCATTTGCCAAAATGCCAACACTTGATGGACCAGGCGGAGATTGATACGTCACCTCCCCACCTAACCACCTCTTTTTGATTGAGAAAATGCAAAGCATCTCTGAATTAAGCCTGTGCCAAGTGTTCACAATGCAGCAAGGCAGCCACTCAGCACGGTACCCGGAAGCTAATGGAGATCACTGGAGTAATGGTATCTACTACAGTGATTACCAGCTTCTAAAGGGATCCCACAGGTATGGTATATATACAGCTACAAGCTGCACCAGTGTATCTATGTAAAAATATCCATACCTGGAATTCATCTTTAACTGGTTGCCGCCCGCCCACCATCAAATGACGGCGGGGCGGTGCAGGTCTCGTTCTGGGACGCCGTCATATGACGGTGTCCCAGAACGCCCGCTCTCGCGCGCCCGCGGGGGCAAGCAGCGCGGCGACCGTGTTTAGCAAGGAGGCCCCCAGATCCCAGCCCCCCACCCTATGTGAATGAGTCCAGGGTACATTGTCCCCCTACTCATTTAACTAATAAAAGGTGTCAAAAATAAAACCAGTACACAGGTTTTTGACAAAGTCCTTTATTAAAGTAGCTCCAATGTGTCTTCTCCCTCCGGTTTCTTCTCCCTCCGGTTCTTCTCTCTCCGGTGATGTCTTCATCCTCCCTTTCTTCTTGCTGCGCTGATGTCTTCTTCCTCTAGTTCTTCTTCTGGTTCTTCTCGCTGCACTGATGTCTTCCTACACTGTTCTTCCTCCGGTTCTTCTCTCTCTGCTGTCTTCTTCCTCTGCCAGTTCTTCGAGTTAGCTCCAAAGTGTGTCATTACTTATGGGGGCATGGCCATCCGGTGACATCATATGGAGGCCCCACCCCTTGTGATGTCACCGCCCCATCATGCCCCAGGCAATGATGCCCTAAGCCTGGGCCCTAAGCCTAGGTTCACACTGAATGCGTGTTAGAAATCGTTATAAATTCAGCTGAACTTGCACGATTTCAAACCGGCAATGCAGTCTGACTTCAGGGGCGATTTGACAGACATCTGTGCGGGTTCATGCACAGATGTCTATTCAAATCGCCCCCAAAGTCGCCAAAAGTAGTACAGGAACTACTTTTGGGAATCAGTGGGTCGGCGTCGCACCGTTTCGGACGGTGCCATTGCCGACAATAGCCGCGATTTGGTATGCAATTTGACATGTCAAATCGCATGCCAAATCGTCCCAATGTGAACGTGGGCTTATTGTAAAAGCTTAATTGAACAAGCTGAAGTTAGAAGCTGATTGGCTACCATGCACAGCTGCACCAGATTCTGAGTGCTCAGATTTTAGTAAATCTATCCCAAAGTTTCTCTCCTCTTCCAACGTAAAGATGAGTCCTTGTTTTTCACAACCTACTATAATGCTATATTACCATTTAAAATATAACATTACTTTACAAATCAGTTGTTGTATGTCGTGCTGCAGATGATTGTATGTATGGGAAATTAACTTATATAGCTGAGCATACTTTAACAAATTATCCTTGCAAAGTAGAAAATGATGGATAACATATTTCATTAATCTACTTTTCATCTACTGTAGATGTTTGTTAACTGAGATTCTTCAGAATTATAATTGCATTGGCTGAAAACGTACGATTTTATAGTTAAAATACATGCATGTAAATTGCCTTACCTGCCAGAATATGTGTAATTCTGTTTAGCCAGTTTTATGATCCAAGCCCTTCTCCCAAGTTCCTGACCTCACTTTTTCCTTTGACACAAAGCAGTACAGCCTAATCCAGGACATACCCGAGTTATATAAAAAAAAAATACGAACAACCGCATGCTAATGAGGTTTGCCCCTTTGCTCTCCCTTCTTGTAAGCACATTCACTGTAGTAGACTAACAGTGCTACACAATAGAGTTTGACCAACAAGCAATGCTTTTTTTATATTATTATATTTTTTTAAAGTTTTTTTTAGTTTTGGATAAAGTGGAGAGGGAGCAGAAAACCAGTTGGGTTTTTATTGTCCTCTGCGCTCTTGTTAGTGAGATTCACCCTCTCTATACTGCACACTTTAGGCACCTGGTACATTATTCTTGGATCATGGCCCCAGGTGAGAATTTAAGATATTTTGGAGCTACTATCCCACACTATCACAGATTACATTAATTCTGGTTCTCTCTGGGAACATTTGTGTGCGCCTGGCTTCCCCCACTGGATCCCCATCACCACAGCTCCAGTGGCAGACAATTCTGGTAGCCCTCAATTTTCAGCACTGCTCTTTTACTTTTATTTTAGCCAAAATATATGGTATGCATCTTCTCCTGAGGAAGTGAAATGAATCCACGAAATGCGTAGAGCTTACTTGATGCAGCTATACCTTTAAGATATGGTGTACTTCATTCATACCATACTATGTATTATTCAACCTTTATTGATCTTACGATATGGAATACATATCGGCTATCACTACCTATTAATATGTGCTACCCTGTATACGTATGAATTGTACTGTGCATTTTTTGATGTGTGTATATATTCAATTACCTAATACCTATCTATGTACATTTTGCTGTTTGTGATGTTGTCTGCAAATAAATAAGTTATCACGGATTGACCTTCTACTCAGCTATGTCACTTTCCTCATATAAAGTCCCAAACTCCTCTTTTTACTTATGTCAAGATATAGGAATGGTGGCGTACATTGTTCTATGCTTCATATAAAGTCCTATTTGTTCTGTTTACTCTTATCACCAAAAGTGAAAGTGAAAGAAAATCCCAAATTTTGGGTTGTCCCTAGAATAGGAATAGTGGGGATATCTTCCAATGGGGACACTAGTTCTGGTGACCCTGTTGACAACCAAGGATTCCCTCACTTTAGAGGGATTTTCTCTCACTTCCTGTTTTAGCTATGGCACAGGAAGTGAAGGGAAATCTCCACAACGGGACACAGCAAAAATAAACCTTACAGGGGTTATAACCCTCCCTTACTCTATTAAAATAAAAAAGTTTTGCCCTTAGTTCTACTTTGAGCAGGTTGCACTACAAGTACTGCATTCACAGGAGACCTAATCACTATTTTATCTGCTATAGACATTGTTGCTGTTACATTACAAAGAAGTGAGTCATGTAAAAAAAATGCCAGAAAAAAAGAAAACATTAATTGTGCAAATTTTATCTGTGCACAATTTTATTTTCATGTATATATGAATAAAGCAACATCATTTTCACAAACCTATTCTAGAATCAGATAGAGATAAAACCTGCCATGTACAAAGTATACCCTGGCTGCCATATTTTGCCCAAAGGCATTTTTCATCCAGCAGCTAATCAGTGATTTGTTTTCCCTATGAAAAATAAAACAGGTGCATTCCTTTTTAATGCCATCTAGACTGAGGATGCCTAGGGAAAACCGAGGGTTAAACTTCCGCAATTTCATTTATTTTTAACCAACGCTATGATAAGTACAGTGCAATTACCAAGATTGTTGTTTAAAGTGATATTTGGTGCCACTTTGCTATATCATTAGACATAACACATTATTATCTGACAAACTGAGTCATTAAGATGGTCCTGATTATGAAATATGGCCTGGGGACATCGCTGTCTTCCCACTGAACTCATCAGCTCAACGCTAACAGTGACATGTTTACATAGAAATAGGTGAGTTCTAACCTGGAAATATGGCAGAGGATAATGACAAGCTCTCTCTATATATGAGTTTTGTTTAGATGAACCATCATTCGATTTAGATCATTTAGGAGTATGTGTTGATTTCTTAACATATGTAGGAAATACGGCTGTAGGTCTAAAATTATACATTTATATTTACGTTTAATTTAAAGGAGAATAAACTTTCTTTGAATGTTGAAGGACAAAAAAGGTAATATTATGATAATAAGTGTATGATAATATATAATAATAAGTGTATGTCTAGACTAGAAGAATAGAAGTAAAAGTTAAAAATGACTTTAAAGGATAACTTCACTTTTGCGAAAAAAACATAAAAAAATAATATAGCATATACAATTGCTACACAAGCCATACTGGAATATGCAGCTGCTGTCATTTTCTGTAAAATTCAATGTACCGTATATACTCGAGTATACGTCGACCCGAATATAAGCCGAGGCACCTAATTTTACGACAAAAAACTGGGAAAACTTAGACTCGAGTATAAGCCTAGGGTGTTGTGATGTTGGTGCTTGATCACTGTGACCCTTCACCCTTTTCTCCTGTTGCATTCTGGGCCTCACTGTGCCCATTCCTCACTGTGCCCATGCCTCACTGTGCCCATGACTAGACTGACGTTTAACATGGGAGTCTATGGAAGGGGTGCTGGGCTTTGAAAAATCTGTGCTCCCCGACCGTAGGTCGCCCAGATAAAACACTTTGCACACTTATAGAAGAGAAATGGGGCTATATGAGTGCCAAGTTTCGGGTCCAGGGGACCTACGACCGGCCAGTACCGCGTCCCCAAATTCACCAGAGAAATTACCGTTTAACATGGGAGTCTATGGAAGGGGTGCCTGACTTTGAAAAATCGGTGCTCCCCGGCCGTAGGTCCCCCGGACATCAAACTTTTCACACTTATAGAGGAAAAGTGGGGCTACATGTGTGCCAAGTACCGGTACCAGTTCCCCAAAGTCCAGGAGATCAGGCGCAAAAAGGTGACCAGAGTATAAGCCGAGGGGGGCATTTTCAGGACAAAAAAATGTGCTGAAAAACTCGGCTTATACTCAAGTATATACGGTAATAAGGCAGCCTGGAGGTGTTCTGTACACTTTTGGCACACTGCTCACTGTCAAATTGAAGGCTTTCTCTGCAATAGGAATTTTAGTTTTGATGAGACACTCTACACCAAATGGGGTTATATGGATTCACACCAATGCGTTTTTTGTGCTTTTTGCATTTTGCAGATTTGTACTACAGTCCATTTACCATGGTTTCCTATGGAACGCTTTCTGTAGTGCAAATCTGCAAAATGCACTAAAAATGCATAGGTGTGAATCCAGCCTAAGGCCTCTATCACACGGGCTGTCTGATCAGGTCCACCTGTCAGTTTTTCAGGTGGACCTGATCGGACCCACCAATCTCTTCTATGGAGTGGCGGATGTCAGTGGACACATGTCCGTTAACACCCGCCGCCGTCCGATCCGATCCTGTCCGCCAAAAACAGATGGATGGTGGTCCTATTTTCTATCCTTCTGGTGGATCGGATCATGATTAGATAGAAACGGAAAGGCGGTCTGTTTCCATCTGATTTCCCCACAAAGGGAAGCGGGACTGTGTCCGTGTCTGCTCTGCACAACGGAGCAGACATATACTTGAATCCGCGATCCCCCACTGATCCCCCACTGAGCAAGCAAATTCCGGTAAGCGGAGGCGCCCCTGTGAAAGGGGCCTAAATGGATGAAGACCATGCAACTTTTCCGAACAGAACAAAGGGATTGATTTACTAAAAGTGGAGAGTGCAAAATCTGGTGCAGCTGTGTATGGTAGCCAATCAGCTTCTAACTTCAGCTTGCTCATTTAAGCTTTGACAAAAAATCCTGGACGTCAGTTGGTTTCTATGCACAGCTATACCAGATTTTTCACTCTCCAGTTTTACTAAATCCACCTCACATAGTGCACCAGGTGATTACAATGAACCAGTTTTTCCTATTCAGAATCAGTATGCAAAGCATATGGTGAAACAAACAGCTTTTTCTTCAGAGTAGAAAAAAATAGGACTCTGCAATAAAGTTTGTTAAAAATCCTGCATTATACATTGATCACCCAGGGAAGATTGTTTTCTCAACAAAAGTGGAGATACAATTTGACATACAGTACAAGCATTCAATTTTTTTTATTGTGGGATCTTGGGAAAAAGACTCACACTATTCTAATGATTCTTGCTGTGTTTTTATTGCTACAATATTTTGTTAAAGGGGATTTCCAGTTTAAATGGAATCTGCTATTTTCTTGTGCCCCTCCTTGTCATAACACAGAGGTATAATTATTGAGCTCACCTGCATCTCTAACATTTCAAGAAGTTTACTATTATGGGGGGTTGATTTACTAAAGGATATGCTTGTATAATCATGCACCAATTTTACACAAGCAAGCAAATCATATGCTTATGGTGTAGTATGCATGAATGTATATGCACAGGCTACAACACACATATGCATAATTCACTTACAAGGGTGATTTTCTATGGAATGCACAATCCAAGGTCTAAACATACAGCAGCTAAGTCATGGTGTGTCTGAAATAATAATAATTTTCTCTGTTGTCTTTGGGTCTAAAAATAAAACGGGAAATTTGGGACTTTAAATGAGTCTGTAGACATTGTGGAGGTAAATTAAATGGAAGTGCTTATTTATTAGTCATGTAAAATTGTATAAAACATTTAAATAACAGAAACATCATAAAAGAAAAAATATTGTAGTAAATATAATTTCATATATATTCACACACACACACATATATATATATATATATATATATATATATATATATATATATATATATATATATATATATGTGTGCGCATGCAATATGGGCATCAAGGGTACATTAATGCATAACAGCCAGGCGCCACATAGTGGTCTGAATCAATTGATTAATAAAGTGGAAGTAAACCCATCGATTTAACAGTTTCAAAAAGCAGTTATATTTTCGGCATGCCGGGAATGCCAACTGTCACATTGGTTGTGCTCTCAACCAAACTGTCAAACCATCCAATGGCTGGTGTCATAACTGATCACATGTGCAGCATCATGGCAGTTGAAGATTAAACAGAGGCCAAGATGGCAGCTTCCTTGCCTGAAAATGATAGGAGGGTTTACTTCCACTTTAATACATTTAATGAGTTAATATATGTTCATGTGTCATCTGAGCAGCACTTGCGGAGGAAATAAAATATTATAAAAACAGTAAGACCATGATTGATTGGACAATGATGTTCAAAATTTATGGTTTGGTAAGGGCATATATCTGCATCCCAAAACCGACGCGTTTCGTGTGTAGGACACTCATCAGGGGCGGATGCTCAGGGATATCTATAAATTATAATAGGATATAATTGATTAATCTGGTTGTAATCAAACACATCAGGGAAGGGACAATTAAGCCCACCCTGAGTACTTACATAGAGTCAAGGCGATGAGGTGTGGTGAGTATGGAGCCAGAGCCAGAAAATAAGTCTGTCCCGGGAGCTGAGGTAATAAGAAGCCAAGTGCTAGCGGGGCGCACATACAGAACCCCCTAGGACACAGGACCTAGGTTGCTGATATTCGTAGTTAGACAGGGTGATGAACCAATGGTGACTGCCAAAGGAAGTCTAAAAAATGCAATATCATTGTGTCATATTATACATTCACCAAGAGTAATTCAATAAAAGAGAGTAGTGAGTAAAATGACCTTATTGTAGCTTGCTTGTATCCCAGAAAAGGAGATAAGGTATTGTGGTGAGATGTGGCGTTTTCAGTTCATGGCAGCAAGACTGTGTCATGGAAGGCCAGATATAGCCGCCCCGCACATGTGCACGCCGACTCCTACCAGCGTCACACCGGCACGGCATAAGCAGGGAAGGGCTCTGACGCAGATGGTGAACACCGCCCACGGAAGATGCTTCTGTTCCCCAGCTACACCGGCTAAGATGGATAGACTCATGCTCCACGTCATGATGCCAAATCATGATGTCACACGTGAGGCAGGATGCGTGGCGCCCCACACACCCCTCTGTCTAAAGCCTCATACACACAATCAGATTTTCCAAAAGGGAAGTGTGTGTAGACAGGCTGTTGGCGGAAAAATCCGACCATTTGTATGCTCCATCGGACAATTGTTGTTGGATTTTCCACAGACAAATGTTGGATGGCATGCTTTAAAATTTTCCGTGGACAATTGTCTGTTGTCAGGTCTTCCGAGCGTGTGTACACAAGTCCGCCGAACAAAAGTCCAAAGTACAAACACGCATGCTCGGAATCAATGCTCACCAAACACGACATTAGCAGAAGGTGCCCAAAGGGTGGCACTAAAGAGCTGAAAAACCACGTAGTTTCGGGTTTGTTGGCCGACAATTGTGTGCCATTTGTATGCAAGACAAATTCCTTGCCAATGCCCTTCGGACAAAAGTCCTACGATTTGTCTGCGGAAAATCCGATCCTATGTATGAGGCTTAACTGCTGCTACACATTTTAATTGCACATACTGTTTAAAAATAAAACCAGAAGTTAAAGAATAAATAAACCTATGGTATTCCATATACTGCTGCTTGGCACGCTGGTTCAAATGATCAATACCTGTACATACAATTACTCTAACAAATAACATTATACTGTATGAGGTTTTACTATAATGCCATTTGGTGCATGCATGTTTAATTTCCCAAAGATCCAGTCACATTCGTTTCTTTTTCTTTGAAATAAATTTTCCAGAAAAATGTGTGCATATTTTGTGGTAGGGTAACCGGCTCCTGTGTAATTTGGCCTTAGTGTGAGTTGGGGATCTTAAATTGTAAGCACCTCGAGGGCAGGGACTGGTGTGAATGTACAATATATATGTAAAACGCTGTGTAAATTGACAGCGCTATATAAGTACCTGTAATAAAACAATAAATAAATTAATTAATGTGATCACAGAAATGATACTGGGACAAAACCTTTTTGTTGTGGAAGGTTTAGATCCTTTCCTCAGTTTTTTTTTGCGGTTCATGTCTGTTTAAGGAGATTTACCCTGATTTCCTATCCCTGTGACAAGGGTTAGGAGCTATAAGAAGTAATGGAAATTGTCTCCAATGAACAGCAAAAGTGGACAGAGCAGGAACTAATAAAGCCTCTGAGAGGTTTTTACAACTTTATGTCCCAGTGATCACTGTCATCTTTGGTGTTTTAGAGAAGGGAATAAAAATCAAAAAAAAATACAAAGGTAGCAACAAAAATGTGGCATGGGTCAAGCTCTTCCCTACTTTTAGCCAAAACTAAGAAGTACTGTATATATTCGAGTATAAGCCGACCCGAATATAAGCCGAGGCACCTAATTTTACCACAAAAAAATGGGAAAACTTATTGACTCGAGTATAAGCCTAGGGTGTCCATCTGCATGCCTCACTGTGCCTCACTTTGCCTCACTGTGTCCATGTGCATGCCTCACTGTGCCCATGCCTCACTGTGCCCATGCCTCACTGTGTCCATGCCTCACTGTGTCCATGCCTCACTGTGTCCATGCCTCACTGTGTCCATGCCTCACTGTGTCCATGCCTTACTGTGTCCATGCCTCACTGTGCCCATGCCTCACTGTGCCCATGACTAGACTGACGTTTAACATGGGAGTCTAAGGAAGGGGTGCCCGGGTTTGAAAAATCGGTGCTCCCCGGCCATAGGTCCCCCAGACAATAAACTTTGCAAACTTGTAGAGGAGAAATGGGGCTACATGTGTGCCAAGGGGACCTACGACCGGCCGGTACCAGGTCCCAAAATTTACCGGAGAAATGACCGTTTAACATTGGAGTCTATGGAAGGGGTGCCCGGCTTTGAAAAATCGGTGCTCCCCGGCCGTATGTCCCCCGGACAAAAAACTTTGTAGAGGAAGAGTGGGGCTACATTTGTGCCAAGTTTGGGGTCCGGTACCGGGTCCCCAAAGTCCGGGAGATCAGGCACAAAAAGGTGACTTGAGTATAAGCCGAGGGGGGAATTTTCAGCACAAAAAAATGTGCTGAAAAACTCGGCTTATACTCGAGTATATACGGCAGGGATATGCAATTAGCGGACCTCCAGCTGTTGCCAAACTACAAGTCCCATGAGGCATAGCGAGACTCTGACAGCAGCAAGCATGACACCCAGAGGCAGAGGCATGATGGGACTTGTAGTTTTGCAACAGCTGGAGGTCCGCTAATTGCATATCCCTGATATACGGTATGTTTTGCCTGCAATTGGGCTTTAATAAATATTGGACTAAGACATATAACTGTACCAGATAACAGGTGAAATCTGTTTGGAAAACCACGTACTAAAGGGAAACAAAACTAAATTTCACCCTGCTTGTCAATTTTTTGAAGACTGAAACTCATCGTGTCTGAAAAAGAAATCATTCTACGTCTAACATTGCTAGAATCAAGAAAGTCTAACATTGCTAGAACTTGAAGCTCCGTGACAGGTGGCCTGTCCGATCTAGACAGAAAAATCTTCTTATTACTTGACTTATTTGTCTTCCAGTTATAAAGTGCATCTCTTAGGACTTCTGAAATACCTTTTGTCAGGTGCTAGGGAATAGATCTGCTCCTCTTGTCTCATTACAACTAGCTTATCAGAAGTGGTTTTGCCATTAGAGTATAACATGGCAGTTTTATGTCTAATGACCCCAGAGGTTATGTCTAATTGCACTTTTATTTTAATAGAACGTAAAAAGGCAACTGTCCCAGAAAGCTGGGCTGTCTCAGATCGCAGAATGTAAAAGCAAAATTTAATTCCAATTAGAAGGTCAAGGTTAGGTCAGTTTCTTTCAGCGATTTTACAATATTTTGTACTAAAACTTATAGATTTACATCTGGTGTAAAAATTCTGTGAACACTTACACACATTTAGTGTATGGTCCTGATCTTTACCATGAGACTATATTCAATTTTCAACAAATTAAAGACATTAAGATTAGAGCAAAATAGCGGAGCTGTTGATTGGAGGCATTTTTCATTAGATGTGAGGAAATTCATCCTTGGGTGCTGAGCGGTTATCCTTCTTCAACCAGGGAACAACCAAAAACTGCACACATGGCGCTCAAGCTTTAGATCTGGGTATGGATAAGCAAGCCTCAGGGAAAATACTATAATATATCTGTGTGTGCCATAGTGCAGAGGGCTTTTTATTATATCTGTGCATGTTGTACCTGCTGGAAAATGCGAGATAAGTGGCTTATATGAGATGTCAGTCCCAAATAGGCAAGTAGATTTTCCACCCTCAAGTGTCTAAACTTGTACTAAATTGCTTACCTGATTATTAAATGTGGTAGGAAAAAAAAAAGCAAACACAAAAAAATAAGCAGTCCTCCCCAATTTATTAATGCAGTCACCATTTAATGGCAACTGCATTAGTAAATGGAGAGTTTAGGATAGCTTACCCCACCCCCACCTAGAAGCTGTACTTTTACTTTCTCCATTATTTTTTTTTCCAAAAAATGTTTACCTTTATTGGTAAAACAGGATCACAAAATACATGCCACGGCAGACGGGAAACCGCCTGACACGTTCCATCTTTCACCATTATTTAGTTATTATCTTTTGTATCACTTTAGATTGTAAGCTCTTACGATCATTGTCCTCCTAACCCTCTTGTATTGAATTGTATTGTAACTGTACTAACTCCCTTCATTTATAAAATGCTAATATTGTTATTTTTTTTATTAATTATATTTAATATTTTGTTCATAATAATTGATAATTCTCAAACATTTGTCTAGTTACAGTATCCAGCAGCTGTAGGACCAGTTACAAGAAATTCCAGTATAAATATTATACATAATATATATATATATACAGTAAAATTCAGAGTACATGAATGTCAAATCTACCACTTTGTAATATGCATGCTTTTAAAGTACATGCAAATCCTGTCAATAATCTTCTCTTATTTGCTTCCTTTTGGTCTTTTTAATATATCATTGCAAGCATTTTGTTATATCTGTTTGATAAGAGCAAAACACACAGTCAACCTACATCAGGGATTAGGAGCTGAGTGTACTTTTGGCAGATCAACAGGTATTTTTCTGTACTTGCAGGTTCTTTGAAAGGATAAAACACGAGAAAAGATGCATATATTGCAGATATGTACCACATGTTTTTCTTTTAAAATGTTTCCTTGATATGTGCTTTAAGCATTTACACAGGGTGTCTGGGTTCATATCACCAATACATAATTTGTGTCAAATACAAATGGTAACGCTGATTGCGTTGCTGTGCCTTGAGACAGGTTGAAGTCGGATTAAGGATTTCATTTCACTGAGTTATACACTAAAGAGCAGCTTAAAATGACTTTTTCACAACTCATAGCAACATAAAAAGTGGTGTCAATTGGTCCTTGTGAGAACAGAGTAGTTTCTCTTGAGCATTCTTTGTTCTGTGTTTGATGTATCAGAATGCATGGAAACACAAACAGTGTGAACAAACCCTAAAGATATGGACAGCTAAAGTTATAGTTATAATGTATTTCCACTTCCGCAGTCACAGTGAAAAAAGCCCACATGTTTTTTATGTGTTAACAGCATGCCTAAAAATATTATTTTTTTAAATATTTCTTACCATTTAGAAGAGTCTCAAAAGTAGGTGTCATGGCTGACTGCAGGGTTTTTTGAACAATGTGAGCCTGCCCCAAGTCTGTCCTCATAGTTACACTTTGGGGTTGATTTACTAAAACTAGAAAGTGCAAAATCTGGTGCAGCTCTGCATGGCAGCCAATCAGCTTCTAACTTCCGCTTGTTCAATTAAAGGGTCAGTAAAGGAAATTTATATATATATTTTTAAATAACAAACATGTTATACTTACCTCCATTGTGCAGCTCGTGTTGCACACAGTGGCCCCGATCCTGGTCTTCTGGGGTCCCTCGGCAGCTGTCTCGGCTCCTCCCCGCAAGGACCCCACACCTTCATGCGAGCGAGCGAGCGAGCATGGTGTGGAGTTATTGCGGGCGTGCTCCCGTGATACAGCAGCGGCCATAGCCGCCGACTGTATCACTCGGCCCCGCCCCCCGGCGCACCACGTCATTGGATGTGATCGACAGCAGCGCCAGCCAATGGCTGCGCTGCTTTCAATCCATCCAGTGTAGCCAATCGATGGCCAGGCTGAGAACCGAGGAGGATGACGGGGACGAGCGCAGGACTTTCGAGGGGTAAGGTAAGTAAAACGGGGGCTCGGGGCGGTACTGTCATAGTTGTTTCACCTTAATGCATAGGATGCATTAAGGTGAAAAAACATTTACCTTTACAACCCCTTTAAGCTTTCCCCAAAAAAACTGGAAGCTGATTGGTTTCTCTGCAGAGTGGCACCAGATTTTACATTCTTCAGTTTTAGTAAATCCACCCCAATGATAATGAAGACTTGGCTGCAAAGTATAAACAGAGTTAATTAAGGCCGGTCATACATGGTTCAAATCTTGACGGGTTCAGCAGGAACCGGCCAAGATTTGAACTGTTGATGGGCAGGCTAAATGTACCAAGTTGACTGATTGATCATCTTGGCTACAACCAACCTACTGGATTCGCTTGCAATTATTGCTAGTGGTTGCTATAGCTGCTAGCAATAATCACTTTATTCTCTCAGCGGGATCGACTTCCCCCACCCTCCTCTGCCCCCCCCCCCCCGCCGAGAAAAGAAAATAGCCCAGCAGGAGGGATTCCTGCATCAACACTGTCTGTAATGATGGGTGAATCAAGCTAATTTTTTTCCTGCAACCCATGGTTGCAGGAAAGAATTTCGCTCTGTTTATGGCCAGCCTAAGTAAAACAAAGTTTCCCACCGCTTCTCAACCTTTACGCATCCCCGCTATAGAATGACGGCTGCAGCGCTTAATTGCCGGGAGGCTGTCAATAGAAGTCCTCCCGTGCATGAGCTGCCTGTGCGTTCCCTGTGCAGACTGATCACAGATCGGAATAAGGGGCCGATCCCAGCCCTTTACCACGTTATCAGCTGTCAGGGAATGACAGCTGATCACGTGATGTAAACAAAAGATCGGTAATCAGCTATTTTTCTACTTGCACTGACATCATGAGCAGAAAAAAAAAGCCGATCACCAGGCTTGTGTCAGAGGGACAGCGGTCCCGAAGAGGGTGAGACATCACCCAAGTATCTGTGCCTACTAGTGTCACCTACCAGTGCCCACCAGTGCCCCCTGCCAGTGCATACCAGTGCCACCTACCAGTGCCCAGCTGTGCCCACCTATCAATGCCCACCTGTGCCACCTATCAATGCCCATCAGTGCTGCATATCAGTGTCACCTAGCAGTGCCCATCAGTGCCACCTAGCAGTGCCACCTATTAATGCCCTTCAGTGTCGCTCATTAGTGCCACCCATCTGTGCCACCCATCAGGGCCACCTCCCAGTGTCACCTCGAAAAGAAAGAATTTCTTCTGGACAGCCGCACTCTGAATAAAATTGCCTTTATTGTAAATCCAACAAAGTCACAGCACACTTGGTCAAGCAGACACGTTTCACACTATACTAGTGTTTAGTATAGTGTGTTTAGCTATGACTAAACACTAGGCTTGTGCAATTCGTTTCGTAACGAATCAAAATTCGTCCGAATTTAGCAACTTTCGGACATTCGGAAGCATTCGAATTTCCGAACAGAGCAATTACGAATAAAACCGAATCCGAAATAAATTATACCGCAAAATAGCGAATGCCCGAAGGTCTTCGGCATAATTCGTTATGAAAAAAGTTACGAATGTACGAATCCATTCGAAGCACAATAACACTCACTCTGCTCTCTGCTTCTCCCTCACCATGCTGAACTCCCTCTCAAAATGGTGTACAGGGGCGGAGGCTATAGCCGCATGAAAAACGAAAGTAAAATACGAGATTTCAAATCCATTCGAAGCACAATAACACTCACTCTGCTCTGCTCTCTGCTTCTCCCTCACCGTGCTGAACCCTCTCAAAATGGTGTACAGGGGCGGAGCCTATAGCCGCATGTAAAAAACGAAAGTAAAATACGAGATTTCGAATCGTTACAAATAACCGCTATGTATTTAGAAAAGTACAAATCCATTCGAAGCACATTAGGCATAATAGGCAGCGTCGTTGTGAGAGAGGCACGGAAAATTACGAATCAACGAACCCAAAAAAAGTTACGAAAGTAGGAGTTGTGTCCAGAATCAACGAAAAACAACGTACTCTACCGAAAGTACGAATTATAAAGCAACAAAAAATTCAACGAAAAATGTCGCTTGCAAAAATACGAATGAGTCCGAACACGAAAAATCCCGTCTAGCAAAATTACGAATGATTACGAATCAACAGGACCGGAAAGAAACGAACCGAAACGGAACGAATTTTTCCGTTGTGCACAAGTCTACTAAACACTAGTATAGTGTGAAACGCGTCACCAAGTGTGCTGTGACTTGTAGTGCTGTGTTGTGTTTATTTACAATAAAGGCAATTTTATTCGGAGTGCGGCTGTCCAGAAGAAATTCTTTATTTTCGCCTTGCCTGCACCCGTGGTTTCTGTGAGTACTATCACGCTGAAGAGGATCACACCTGAATGGCTTCCCTTTTTGTTCTCCCAGTGTCACCTCTCATTGCCCATCAGTGCCCACCAGTGGCACCTATCAGTGCCGCCTTATCAGTGCAGCCTATCAGTGCCCATCGGTGCAGCCTCATCAACACATATCAATGAAGAAGAAAAATTACCTGTTTGCAAAATTTTATAACCAACTATAAAACTGTTTTGTGGGAAAACAATGATAAAAATGTAATTTGGGTACAGTGTTGCATAACCGCACAATTGTCATTCAAAGAGTGACAACGCTGAAAGCTGAAAATTGGCCTGGGCAGGAAGGGGGTTTAAGTGCCCAGTAAGCAAGTGGTTAAACTACAACTTGCTTAATAGAAATGTGCACTGCTGAAAAAAAAAATATTTATTTTCGTTTCATTTGTTTTTTTGCTTTTTTCGGAAATTCGGAAAATTCGAAAAAAAAAAAATTTTGTTTTTGTTTTATTCGTTTTTTTGCTTTTTTCGAAAATTCGAAAAATTCATAATACCGAATTACCGATTTCCGAATTTTTGAATTTCCGAATTTCGGAAATTCGGAAATTCTAAAAATTCGTAATTCGGAAATTCGAAAATTCGGAAATTTGGAAATTCAACTTTCCAAATTTCCCATTTTCGAATTTTAGATTTTCGAATTTTCGAATCTCGAATTTTCGAATTTTCGAAATTGAAAAATTCGGAAATTTCGGAATTAACGAATTTGTCAAAATTCGTTAAAAAACGAATTAAAAACTAAACTAATTGCACATGTCTATTGCTTAACGCCTCGTACACACATTCCGATTATCGTATGATGTATCGTTTGCATTTTGTTGTATAAAACTAATATCGAATACAACAGTGCAAAATGTGCTCAACAAAAAGTAAGATTTTTGTTGTACGATTTTGGAAAAACCATCCCACCTGCATAGCTATGTATCTGAAATTATGTCAAATACGTGTGACCCCTGTGTCCTTCTGGTTTATTTTCGTGTTTACGATTATGCGTGGTGTTTGTCTATCGATTTTTAGCGGATGCATACTGTACTGGTTTAAACGATTGTCGTACGATGGGCTGTCATCCGAGCAAAGTTTTCGTGTTTGTCCCTTTGAATTTTGTTGGACGAACTGTCATAATCGGCTGTCGAAAGCTGTGTACTAATGATCAGATTATCGAACGATCTATCCGAAAGCAATTTTATCATCCGATAATTGGAACATGTGTACGAGGCATAAGAGTCCAGAATAGAGCATCTGAAAATAAAAGCTGCATTTTTTTTTATATTTTTATTAGTATAGTATGTGAATGGGTTCTTGTAACATAAAGTAGGTGCTATCCTAATTTGGTTGCAAAAATTGAAACACATTTTGGGGGAGATTTACTAAAACTGGTGCACTCAGAATGTGGTGCAGCTGTGCATGGTAGCCAATCAGTTTCCAACTTCAGCTTGTTCAATTAGGCTTTGATAATAAAACCTGGAAGCTGATTGGTTTCTATGCAGAGCTGCATCAGCTCTAGTTTTAGTAAATCACCCCCTTTAAGCCCAGGTTCACACTGGGGCTGCGGGAGTGAAGCCGTGCGAGTTCACCTGAACTCACACGATTTCACTCTCGCTGGCAGTCCCGATTTCGGCCGCAATCGAAAAAAGTAGAACAGAAACTACTTTTTGAAATCGGTGCCATTGCCCGCAATTTGCGGCAAATATCGCCGATTTGACATGCGATTTGACATGTCAAATCGCATGTCAAATCGCACCAGTGTGAACCAGGGCTTAGTCCTGTTTTTTTCCTGTGGGATCAAGGGTGGCCTGGCTTTTATGTGCTCCTTATTGGCCCTTTAATGTGATTGGCGGCTTCATGGACCAATAGGAAGGTTTGAGAAGTAAAAGGGGTTGACCAAGCTCAATAAAAAAAAATCCAAGTTTCCATTTATCTGCTTCAATCTCGGGATCTACTGATTGTTTGCAATTGAGTTTTCATAAAAAGCAATCTCTGCCACATTTTGTCATCTTTTGATCTGCTCAGGTTTGTGACAGGTTTACTTTAAGTGTTTTGTGACAGCTTGTCACCGGCATTATGTTGATTCAGTCGTTAGCAATCACTCCTTTACAGGACTGGAGTCTTGGCTTAGACACTATCTGCATAAATACTGACTTTGGTGCTTTGTTTTTTCCCACGGTACAAAAGCCATAGTCGCAGACTGTGTGGGGTCTGATTAAACAGGTCCCAGAGTGCTTGTGAGATTACAGCAAGAAGGTAGAGTGTGAGCTCCACTTACAGCAAGAAGGGATCCTTGTCTATTTTTCTAAATATATTTATCTTTTTGTATACTATATTCCAAATAGGGGAAAAATAAATACACACACTTTTCAATAGATCTTACGTTTGATCAATATGTTTATGGTGGCAGTCACATCAGTTCTATTTACTGATCTAAACATAAAAGTAACAGTGTGCTACCGTGTACTGTAACTGTGTGGTACTGAGCTGTGCAAAGGAGAAAAAAATATAATAAATATCCCTTATGTTGTAAAGCGCTGAGTAAACTGTCGGCGCTATACAAATCCTGTATAATAATAATCAATTTGGATTTTCTCATGTTTCAGGTGTCTCTCTTTGCCCATGAATGTTAGAAAAGCACAATAATATACAGTAGTACCTTGGAATACGAACATAATCTGTTCCAGAAGAATGCTTGTAATCCAAAGCACTCGTATATCAAAGCGAGTTTCTCCATAGGAATCAATGGAAACTCAGATAGTTAGTTCCACAGTGACTGCTGGTGTATGCAGTACTGTATGTGGTCAGAGGTGTGGGGGCGCCAGTGTATGCAGTACCGCATGTGACCAGAGGTGCGGGGGGCACCAGTGTATGCAGTACCACATGTGGCCAGAGGTGTGGGGGGTGCCGGAGACACTCAGGAACTCCAAGCGTTTCCGAGTGTCTCCAAGTGTAACCGGCGCCCCCGCACCTCTGGCCAAATGCAGTACTGCACATCCCAGTGGCTTGAATCCTGCACGTCTTGCGAGACAACGCTTGCAAACCGAGTTAGGATTTTTTTTAAAAATAGCTTGTATTGCGAAACATTTGTAAACTGAGTTACTCGCAATCCGAGGTTTCGCTGTAGTTTTAAATTAAAGCATACACCAACAGTAGAGTGATCTTGTCCTATAGAACTATGGTCCCTTTGAAGTATACATATACTCCAACAGAATTACAGAAATCTCCTGAGGAAGTCCAGTGAGGAAACGTGTAGGTGTTGGGCAGTTATTGATGACATCATCACACGGACATTGAGGGTGTCCTGATACATGGAAGTGTTTGTAATAGCGCTGCTTGGATTATGTGTGTGCATTTGGTTTTGTTTATGTAATAAATGTTTTATACCGTTACTTTCACTATAGTGAGTTTATCTTATTTCTTCGGATATATACATGTTGGATGTTTGCAGAAAGGTATGAGGTTTATTGATAGCGGAGCAGTGTTCGTTGAGTGGATCATTCTGGGCGAAGTTAACCTTCCTAATTTGAAGGGTCAAAAAAGTGGGTGAGCTGCTTTCTTATTGGTGGTGTCACTTTTGTGTTGATTTAGTTTAAAACAAGTTGATGGTGGATGAAAAACAAATACATTTTAGGGCTGATTTACTAAAACTGGAATGTGCATAATCTGGTGCAGCTGTGCATAGAAACCAATCAGCTTCCAGGTTTTTTTGTCAAGTCTTAAAGTGGATGTAAACCACTGAAATTTGAGGTGGGCACATACAGTATATCTGCAGTGTTTTCTTATCTCTCTTCAAAGTACTATGTCCCTTAGCCTTTTCCTGCTCTGTTCCTCTGTTATCAGCATGATAACGTTTGACAAGCTCTCCAAGACGGGAGCCTGAAGTGTGTGTCGGAGGAGGTTGCTATAAATAGATTAGCAGACTGCTAAACCTCTGCATGTAAACCTCTAAACCTCAGGCAGCCTCTGCATGTGTGGGGAGGGGGTGTGTGCCTTTCCTCCAATCAGCTGTCTCACAGTCTCTCACAGTGTCTAGCAATAATCCACTCCTACAGTAGAGTGAAAAATCTAACAAGATGTACACTTTCTAAACAGTAGATATACAAGTAAAACTTATGTAGGGAGATTTGTTTCATCTCTGTGTATCATCTGAGGCTGTTCACGTCACTGGGTATATGTGAGGGTTTACACCCTTAAATGAACAAGCTGAAGTTAGAAGCTGATTGGCTACCATGGACAGCTGCACTAGATTTTCCGCTCACGAGTTTTAATAAAGCAACCCTATACTGTATATGTGTGGACTTAGCCTAGTACAAACGGGCCAAATGTCAGGCGGTATCAGCCAGTTCAATAGAAAGCAGCCGATATTCGGCCCGTGTGCACAGCAGCCAGTCCGACACAACCTGGCTGTTCAACTGGCTTTTGTCGAAGGGTCATACCTGAAACAGGCCTGCCGACCGACTCCTGATCCAATGGCTGAGAGCACAGACCAGAGTGTTCTGGCGTCCCCCTGTCAGAACACAATAGCACAGCAGGGGAGATCGCTGTACTAACATTGGCTTGTTAGTACAGCAGCTACGACCTGAGCTGTCAGTTTTTTTTCATTCAACCCACTGAGTTGAACGTAAAAAAACTAGTAGTGTGTACTAGGCTTTAGTGTTGAAGTGTTGTGGAATTACTTTACACCAGATTTTTGTTTTGCTTTTTATTTATGGATGCACACATAGGAGTTGGTTTACTAAAGTCAAATAGATTGTTCATGTTGCAAGGTAAGCTGCACTTTTCCCCAGAGTTTAGTGAATGAGGTAAAGCTGTGCTGACTTCCACCATCCAATCATGTGCAAGCAAAAATGCAAGTTTATTTTCTATTTTTCATGCACGTGATTGGGTATTCATTGCAAATTGAAATTTCACCATATTCAAGCTCTGGAGAAGATTCCCAAAGTGCAACGTTCTGGCTTTTAGTAGATCAACCCCATATTGATATGAATTTCACTTCATTTATTATCCATACATTAAATAATATGTTGCATGTATATATTACACTATATATTCACAGTGTATTAAGCGCTTCCTTATCATTTAGGTTTATATTTATTACTTGGTGTTTGGAAGGTAGCAGCTTTATTCTATATTACATTTTTTAGAGATTGCAGTATAATATTAATTAACATTACATTTAGTTTGCTAAAATTCCGTGTATCATAAATAATTGCCATATTAAAGAAAAACGTGAGGTTGATTTACTAAAACTGAAGAGTGCAAAATCAGGTGTAGCTGTGCATAGAAACCAATCAGCTTTCAGTTTTTTTTTTGTCAAAGCTTAACCACTTATGGACCGCCCGCCCGCCGCAGGAATACGTCGGCTGTTTGAAGAGGAATAAGAGGAATACCATTGTTATGGTAGCAGCTAGCTACCATAACCCCGGTATCCTCTTCTTCAGTGGGCAGTCCGCTACAACAGTGTTTCTCAACCCCAGTCCTCAAGGCGCCCCAACAGGTCATGTTTTCAGGCTTTCCATTATTTTGCACAGGTGATTTGATCAGTTTCACTGCCTCAGTAATTACCACAGCCATTTCATCTGAGGGAAATCCTGAAAACATGACCTGTTGGGGCGCCTTGAGGACTGAACTTGAGAAACACTGTGCTACAAGATAAAAGTGGTCTCTGCGGCAGGTACGCCGCAAGATCAATTTTATCGGCAGTGGGAGAGGCACCCTCCCACCGCTCTCCAGTGCCCTCCGCCGCTTACCGGAGCCGTCGGCAGCGGCGAAGGCGATCGGATCCTCTCCCTGCCTGTATATGGAGACGAGTGAGGGGAAGATTGCCCATACCCATCTCCATATCACTGCAGGGCGGAAGCGACGTCAAAACTTCACTTCCGCCCATAGCTCTTAAAGGGACATTCTAGTATTGCATTTTAGTCTAAATATGAGATCTGAGGTTTTTTTGACCTCAGATCACATATTTAAGAGGACCTGTCATGCTTTTTCTATTACAAGGGATGTTTACATTCCTTGTAATAGGAATAAAAGTGACCCCCAAAAACTATTATTTTTTTTAAACAGTGTCAAAATAAAGAAAAAAAAGTAAAATAAATAAAAAAAATTATAATAATTTTTTAAAGCGCCCTGTCCCGACAAGCTTACGGGAGCAGGGCCCGCATATGAAAACGGTGTTCAAACCACACAAGTGAGGTATCGCTACGATCGTTAGAGCGAGAGCAATAATTATAGCACTAGACCTCCTCTGTAACTCAAAACACCTGTAAAAAAATTTAAACGTCGCCTATGGAGATTTTTAATGGTAAAAGTTTGTCGCCATTCCACGAGTGGGCGCAAGTGGTTAATTGAACAAGCGGAAGTTAGAAGCTGATTGGCTGCCATGCACAGCTTCACCAGATTTTGCACTCTTCAGTTTTAGTAAATCAAGTCCACTGTTTGAATAAAATATTTGCCTTCACCTTTTTTTTTTTTTCATGCTTCGTTACATCTCATTGCTGCTGATCCCAGGCAAAGTACGCAACCCTGACACACACCCAGTTACATGCTCCACTAAGAATATATACACAAAAAATTATTGTTTAAACCTCCGATTGATTTTTTTTTCACCCCTTTATACTGTTTACTGTTTTCTTTTAAAAACACATGTAATAATTTAGAAGTTGTACGAAAGGTTTAGTGTTCTATAATGCTTCTGGTAATTAAATAGTCTTTTATTTTTATAGAGTTCCGTAAGCAAACTAAAAATGGGACAGCTAAGAAGTAAAGAGGGCTGGAGAGATTTTATGGAGACTGTCCCTCTAAATGAGGGACATTTGGGAGGCGATACATGTTGTCTCCTCTCCATCAGAAGCCTAAATAATAGGGTAACAATGCAGGATCACAGTTGACCAAAGCGAGAGTAGTCACCCTATAACAGGAAGTGCCTGAACAAAGCCCCTTATAACAGGATCTCCAGGTATTATTTTAATAAAAGCTGCAGATTTAACAAGATTGAAATTGACTTTCAAAAGCTACATTCATATTTAAAGCTAATATTAGATTTAAGTGATTGGTTTGTTTTCTTATACTTTAATCCAGTGGCGGCTGGTGCTCAAATTTTTTGGGGGGGCACAAACAAACTGAAAAAAAAAATCATCAATTGCCGCCACTGTGCCCATTAAAACGCAGCCACTGTGCCCAAACACCACTAGTTTGTCCCCAAATGCAGCCAGTTTCCCCCCAATATACAGCCAGTTTCTCCCCCAATATACAGCCAGTTTCTCCCCCATAATACAGCCAGTTTGTCCCCCAATAATACAGCCAGTTTGTCCCCCAATAATACAGCCAGTTTCTCCCCCAATAATACAGCCAGTTTCTCCCCCAATAATACAGCCAGTTTCTCCCCCAATAATACAGCCAGTTTCTCCCCAATAATACAGACAGTTTCTCCCCCATATGCAGCCATCCCCCATAATACAGCCAGTTTCTCCCCCATATGCATCCAGTTTCTCCCCCATATGCATCCAGTTTCTCCCCCATAATGCAGCCAGTTTCTCCCCCATAATACAGCCAGTTTCTCCCCCATATGCAGCCAGTTTCTCCCCCATATGCAGCCAGTTTCTCCCCCATATGCAGCCAGTTTCTCCCCCATATGCAGCCAGTTTCTCCCCCATAATACAGCCAGTTTCTCCCCCATATGCAGCCAGTTTCTCCCCCAAATGTAGCCAGTTTCTCCCCCATATGCATCCAGTTTCTCCCCCATATGCAGCCAGTTTCTCCCCCATATGCAGCCAGTTTCTCCCCCATATGCAGCCAGTTTCTCCCCCACAATACAGCCAGTTTCTCCCCCATAATACAGCCAGTTTCTCCCCCATATGCAGCCAGTTTCTCCCCCATAATACAGCCAGTTTCTCCCCCATATGCAGCCAGTTTCTCCCCCATATGCAGCCAGTTTCTCCCCCAAATGCAGCCAGTTTCTCCCCCATATGCAGCCAGTTTCTCGCCCATAATACAGCCAGTTTCTCCCCCATAATACAGCCAGTTTCTCCCCCATATGCAGCCAGTTTCTCTCCCATATGCAGCCAGTTTCTCCCCCATATGCAGCCAGTTTCTCCCCCATATGCAGCCAGTTTCTCCCCCAATAATACAGCCAGTTTCTCCCCCATATGCAGCCAGTTTCTCCCCCAATAATACAGCCAGTTTCTCCCCCATATGCAGCCAGTTTCTCCCCCAATAATACAGCCAGTTTCTCCCCCATATGCAGCCAGTTTCTCCCCCAATAATACAGCCAGTTTCTCCCCCATATGCAGCCAGTTTCTCCCCCAATAATACAGCCAGTTTCTCCCCCATATGCAGCCAGTTTCTCCCCCATAATACAGCCAGTTTCTCCCCCATAATACAGCCAGTTTCTCCCCCATATGCAGCCAGTTTCTCCCCCATAATACAGCCAGTTTCTCCCCCATAATACAGCCAGTTTCTCCCCTATATGCAGCCAGTTTCTCCCCCAATAATACAGCCAGTTTCTCCCCCATAATACAGCCAGTTTCTCCCCCATATGCAGCCAGTTTGTCCTCATAATACAGCCAGTTCCCCCCCCCAGCCCTGCACTTACCTTCCTCGAGTCAGCGCCGTCCTTCTTCCGTCCTCGATGTCTTCTCCCGCCCTCGATGTCACTTCAGCCAATCAGGTTACCGGTAACCAGACCCGGTGAACCTGATTGGCCAGGGAACGCACCCCCGTGCGTCCTCTCATTAGATATTTAGAAGCCGATTACAGCCCTCAGGCTGTAGTCGGGAAGCCTATCAGAGCCTGCTGGCTCTGATAGGCACTTCTAAAGGCCAATCAGATGCTGTGATTCAGATGGCCGGCGCTCAAGGGGCCGGCCATCTGAATAGTGGGCGGCAGCAATACATAGGTTCATGCAATGCATGAACCTATGTATTGTTGTGGTGAGTGACGGCCGGGCGCAGAAGCGAGCGGTAGCGGCGCTTCTGCGCCCACTATGGTCGCGCCGCCATGTGTAAAAAAAAGACATTTAAAAAAAAAACTCTTAAAGGGCCCGTTTTTTTATTTTTATTTTATTTTTTTATTTTTTTGGTGACCACAGGAGGGGGGGGGGGGGGGGCCGCCACTGCTTTAAATGCTGATAGAAAAGCTCTGTGTAATATGGCTTTCCTATATAAAGTAGATATTAAGAACAGAAATACTGTAATTTATATTTCTGTCATTTTAATACATTATCACTGTGTTTTGTTTTTTTTTTATAACAAAATACGACCACTTTAGCTAAAGAGAATAGTTTTTTGTTTTTTAATTAAATCATGCACAGATCTAAAAAGAAAACAAACTGAATTGTGCTATTGTTTCCAAGAATGCAGGTCGCTTTGCTGCCTCTAACACCATACATGTGTGCCATCTAGTGTCCAAGATCTTTATAGACCGTACCACATGACCTTTTCGCCTGTTTAGTCTTTTATCTTTATATTTAGCTGCGTATTGATTTTTATTTTATTTTTTTGATAATTTTTAACTGAAATGTATTTACTGAAATATAAATTTATTGGATCTAGGTACAAAAAGTTTCCCTGTTCCTTTTCTATGAAGCCAAGGGGTCAATATGACTACTACTATCCTGTATTTAACAACATTACATCATCTATTCTACACAATAAAGCAGAACATCAAATTACTGTAATACTAATGTAATAATAATAACAATAATAATAATAATTTATTAATAACAATAATAATATTGTAATAATAAAATAATTAATTATAATAATAAT
The DNA here is from genome assembly GCA_029206835.1 of Rana muscosa. Lineage (NCBI taxonomy): Eukaryota > Metazoa > Chordata > Amphibia > Anura > Ranidae > Rana > Rana muscosa. The sequence goes on from JARGYO010005626.1 coordinate 34,446,431, forward strand.
AAAAAACTGTACTTTATTTTGCTAAAATGAGTATCCTAAGAGCTGAACAGGACTGTGAAAGATTGTGGTATGTGATATAAAGTAGGCTTGTGCAATTCGTTTCGTAACGAATCGAAATTCGTCCGAATTTAGCAACTTTCGGACATTCGAAAGCATTCGAATTTCCGAACAAAGCAATTACGAATAAAACCGAATCCGAAATAAATTATACCGCAAATAGCGAATGCCCAAATGTCTTCGGCATAATTCGTTATGAAAAAAGTTACGAATGTACGAATCCATTCGAAGCACAATAACACTCACTCTGCTCTCTGCTTCTCCCTCACCATGCTGAACTCCCTCTCAAAATGGTGTAATGGGGCGGAGGCTATAGCCGCATGTCAAAAACGAAAGTAAAATATGAGATTTTGAATCGTTACAAATAACCGCTATGTATTTAGAAAAAGTAGAAATCCATTCGAAGCACATTAGGCATAATAGGCAGCGTCGTTGTGAGAGAGACACAGAAAATTACGAATCAACGAACCCAAAAAAAGTTACGAAAGTAGGAGTTGTGTCCAGAATCAACGAAAAACAATGTACTCTACCGAAAGTACGAATTATAAATCAACTAAAAATTCAACGAATAATGTCGCATACGAATTAGTCCAAACAAGAAAAATCCCGTCTAGCAAAATTACGAATGATTACGAATCGACAGGACCGAAAAGAAACGAACCGAAACGAAACAAATTTTTCCGTTGTGCACAAGTCTAATATAAAGACACCTTTTTAGGTTTTACATCAGGGCCACAAGACTATTCATAACCTGTATACTAATAATATCCCACCCAGCTCAGCCAATCATATATAATTTGAATCAGATACAATTTGAATCAGATATAATTTGAGTCATCTACTGTATTTTATAAAAACAATATTTAAAATAATATTTCATACAGGCTACACATGTGACACAGGATGCCAAGAACATAGGTGTCTTCTAAGTAGAGATCCCAGCAGTAATCTCCATTCAGGAGTTACTGCTTTAAAGCGGTATTAAACTCAAAACCATAAAATGTAATATAGTGCAACTTACAAATCATTAGATGTGGTATCTGCATTCATTTTATTTTTTAAAGCGGAGCTCCACCCTAAAGTGGAACTTCCGCTCATCGGAACCCTCCCCCCCCCCCCTCCGGTGTCATATTTGGCACCTTTCAGAGGGGAGGGGGGTGCAGATACCTGTCTAAGACAGGTATTTGCACCCACTTCCGGGAGTCCTCTCTGCGGGTATTCTGTGGGTAGTACGTCACTTCCCGCAGAATACCCGTTGTGTTCTGGGAGACACTCGGCTGCCAGAACACAACAGGGACCAGTGAGAACGGCGCAGCGCGACTCGCGCATGCGCCGTAGGGAATCGGGCAGTGAAGCTGCAAGGCTTCACTTCCTTGTTCCCTCACCGAGGATGGCGGTGGGGGCAGCAGAGTGACGAGCGATTGCTCGTCTTCTGCTGCCGACGTCGCTGGACTCCAGGACAGATAAGTGTCCTAATATTAGGAGTCAGCAGCTGCAGTATGTGTAGCTGCTGGCTTTTAATATTTTTTTTTCAGGGGAGCTCCGCTTTAAGATTTTTCCCCTTTGTTTTCACCTGGTGATCTGACCTGGTAACACACAGTGCCTCCACTCTGGATGTAGGAGCAACAGAGACGCCTTTGGACAGCAGCATTGTTAGGTGGTGTTATTAGTACTAGCAGATTTAAATACGCTGACACTTTATAAGCAGTTACAGCAACAGTGTTATTTTCTTTTGGGACAAAGGTTTTACATAAAAAATTAAAATCTGATCACTATATTGGCTGAGAGCACTGAACGGGAGCTGGTCGGCAGACCTTTTTCGGTCATGAGCCTTAGACAGGAATGGCTGCTGTACGCACGGGCCAAATGTTGGCCAGTTTCTATTGAATCGGACGATGCTGCCTGACATTTGGCCCATGTTTACTAGGCTTAAAAAAGAAAACGAATGCAGCCATCATATCTAAGAATTGGTAAGCTGCAATATAATAAATATTTGCTTCTGAGTGTAAAGTGATTGTAAAGTCTTATTTAAAAAATAAAATAAAATAACACACATGGTATACTTACCTGCTCCGTTGCAGCGGATTTGCACAGAGCAGCCCAGATCCTCTTCTCTGGTTCCTCTTTGCTGCTCCTGGCCCCTCCCTCCTGTCCAGTGCCCCCACGGCAAGCAGCTTACTCTGGGGGTACCAAGTCACAGCACCCTGTCCATTCAGACACAGAGCTGCCGTTAGCATACCTCCCAACTTTTAAAAGTCCCACCGCGGGGCATTCAGTCCAATATTTGACCACGACAGTAAAGTTGTTGAGCGGGGGGGGGGGGAGCGGGGGCTGCATTTAAAAAATATTTCTTTGCGGAAAGGGGTCTTACCTGCTCTGAAAAAATGAAATCTTGCGGGTCTGCGGGAAAGAGGGGCCTATGCGGGAAAAACCCGCAGAATCCGTGCCAGTTGGGAGGTATGCGTTAGGCCGCGCCCCATCTCTCTCCTAATTGGCTTTGACTTGGATTGACAGCTGCTGGAGGCAATGGCGTCGCTGCTGTGTATTAGCCAATCATGAGGGAGATTCTCGGATGGCTTAGGGATTCCTGGACATTGTTGGACAGAGATAGGGCTCAGGTAAGTATTAGGAGGGCTGAGGGGGCTGCTACACACAACAGGCTTTTTATCTTCTTAATGCATAGAATGCATTAAGATAAAAAAACCTTCTGCCCTTACAACTACTGTACATTTTAGTTTCAACTATTGGACTCTGTAAACAAGTCTTTCAAGTGAGCTGCTGAGGATAGACTGCCTGAAATAAGAAAGGAGACTAGAGCTCCACTTGCTCTCTGTATGACCCCCAAGTTGGAAAACATTTTTATTTTATGTATTTTTTAGCCCTGACCATATTAAAGGAGAAGTATGAGCTTTTAAAAAAATAAACATCCGTACTCACTTTCGTACTGTGGCATTAGTGTGATGTTGCAGCTGTCCCACATCAGCTGTAAGACCTCATGCACACAGATCATTTGCTCAGCAATCCCGTATGCAGGAGAAAAGTTGCTTAAAAAATGCACCTAAAGCTGCATTTTGCACGTGCGTTTAAGCATGTTTGGGTGCGTTAAGCATTTGAGCTTTTATGGATTCCAATGACCAGAATATTAATTTATTCTAGTCACTGGAATGGATAAACTCTCAAACGCTGAACACAACCAGTGTTTAACTACTTGACCTCTGGAAGATTTACCCCCAGGTCATTTTGTTGCGATGCGGCATTGTCTCCACTTTAACTGGCAATTGCGACACTGTCACCAAATAAAATGTACCGTATATACTCGAGTATAAGCCGAATTTTTCAGCACATTTTTTCGTGCTGAAAATGCCCCCCTCCGCTTATACTCGAGTCACCTTTTTGCGCCTGATCTCCCGGAATTTGGGGACCCGGTACTGGACGGATATAGGTCCCCTGGACCCCAAACTTGGCACACATGTAGCCCCACTCTTCCTCTAGAAGTGTGCAAAGTTTGTAGTTCGGGGGACCTACAGCCGGGGAGCACCGATTTTTCAAATCAGGGCACCCCTTCCCTAGACTCCCATGTTAAAAGGTCATTTCACCGTTGAATTTGGGGACCCGGTCCCGGCCGGTCTTAGGTCCCCTGAACCCGAAACTTGGCATACATGTAGCCCATTTCTCCTCTGCAAGTGTGCAAAGTTTTTTGTCTGGAGGATCTACGACCAGGGAGCACCGATTTTTCAAATCCGGGCACCCCTTCCATAGACTCCCATGTTAAACGTCAGTCTAGTCATGGACACAGTGAGGCATGGACACAGTGAGGCATGCACATGGACACAGTGAGGCACAGTGAGGCATGCAGATGGACACCCTAGGCTTATACTCGAGTCAATAAGTTTTCCCAGTTTTTTGTGGTAAAATTAGGTGCCTTGGCTTATATTCGGGTCGGCTTATACTCAAGTATATACGGTATGCCCTTTTTTCCCACAAACAGAGCTTTCTTTTGGTGGTATTTGATCATCTCTGCAGTTTTAATTTTTTGCGCTATAAACAAAAAAAGACAGACAATTTTGAAAAAACAAAACAAAAAAACAATATTTTTTACTTAAAAACATATCCAATTAAAAAATGTAAAAAAATCAAATCAGGCCAATATGTACTGGCCAAAAATCAGGGGTCATCTTATACGCCGGGTTTAACATGCCACACATAGGATTTCAGCCCGCCGGATGCCCGCTGGATGTGCAGGAGCAGGGGAGGGGGGGGGGGGAGCGCGGATACCGCCATCATACGGGGTTGATCGGGAGCCTTTCTTCCATTGATCGCCCCAGGGGAATAGAGCATGGAGGAAGAGAAAAGGTGCGGGATTACAGAGCGGATAGTCGGCTGTTACAGCAGAGTTTACATTAAAAATGCCTCCGCTCCGCTCGTGGTTACACACAGCCCCGCCTCCTGACCCCGCGCCTGTAAGATAGACAGAACACATTCCAGCATTGGACTGGCATTCTGTCTATCTTACAGGTGCGAGGCGGGGCTGTGTGTAACCATGAGCGGAGAGGAGGCATTTATAATGTAAACCCTGCTGTAACAGCCGACTATCCGCTCTGTAATCCCGCGGCTTTTCTCTTCCTCGTGATGATCCTCTGAACAGGTGAGCAGAGGCTGCAATGGTGGCACAGGTGAGCAGAGGCTGCAATGGGGGCTCAGATGAGCAGAGGCTGCAATGGTGGCACAGGTGAGCAGAGGCTGCAATGGTGGCACAGGTGAGCAGAGGCTGCAATGGGGGCACAGGTGAGCAGAGGCTGCAATGGTGGCACAGGTGAGCAGAGGCTGCAATGGTGGCACAGTGAGCTGAGGCTGCAATGGTGGCACAGGTGACTTTAACACCTGTTGGAATAGTGATATATATTGTGGCGGATGTACAGTATGCCCATGTGTCTACATTTAGGTCGGTGGTGAATATGTGGTGGAATCCATTTTTTTTTTTAAATGGTGTTGCCTTGGAAGGGGGTAGTCTTATACGGTGAGTATAGCCCAAAAGCTATGTTTTCACTTGAAAAATAGGGGGTCATCTTATACGCCCAGTCGCCTTATACGCCGGCAAATACGGTACATATTTTTGGTAAAAGCGTATATTGATTGGTTTGCGCAAAAGTTATAGTTTCTACAAACTATGGGATATTTTTATTTTTTTTTATTTTTTTTATTGTAATGGCGTTGATCAGCGACTTATAGTGGGACTGCCATATTTCATCGAACAAATCGGACACTAACTGACACTTTTGACACTTTTTGTGGACCAGTGACCCTAATACAGTCATCAGTGCCCTGTCACTGTACTAATGACACTGGCTGGTAAGGGCTTAATATCAGGGGCGATCAAAGGGTTAAATGTGTGCCTGACCAGTGTTTTACTACTGTGGGGGAGGTGCTTGTACTAGGGGAAGGCATGGATCTGTGCTACTGCTTAGCAGAGACAGGCTTCATGCTTTCTGTACTGACAGAACGCTGATCTGTCTTGTTTACATAGGTAGACCACTGTTCTGCCTGTATACCAAAGCATTGGCGGGTGTTGGTGGACATCGAATCCGCTGTACCCGCCGATCATCTCCTGCTGTGTCTACTAAACCCCAGAAGTTATATATGTAAGTTATACGGTCGGCAAGTGGTTAGGCAAGGTTACATGTGTTTAGACATGTTCGCCATTTTTTCTGTTCTTCAGCTCCTCTCCTGAATGTGCTGGTGGTGCTTTTTTTCAGCCTCTAAAGTTGCATTACCACTGACTGCTCAGTTCTTGGTCTGCTCTGAGCAGTCACCGCCTTCTCTTCTGCTGCTGCAGCGCTCACTGGAGTGCCAGGCTGGAAAAGGGGTGGGCACAGCTGGCTCAGGCTCTCAGCCCTGCGCTGAAAGGTGGAGCCAGCTGTCATTCCGGAAAAGAGGTCTACCAGCTGAATTTAGGTAACAGGAGGACAAAAGTAAGTGAACTTCTGTTACCATCAAGAGATGCATGGTTATAAAAATCTTTGGCAATACTTCTCTTTTGAAAAAAAATAAAGAAAATATAAACACAACCACTGTACATTCCCTTTCTGTATTTATTACAAATCATTAAATGTATTTCTTCTTGTAATTCCCTGATCAACATCACACACCTCCCAACTTTTTGAAATGGGAATGAGGGACACCTATTAACAAAAGTATGTAGGCATAGGACCAGGGGGTTTTTTTTCTCAGAGGATAGATGCAGGAACTCCCCCTTTCCAAGTCACCCTTTTTCTCCTCCCCCTACCCACCTCTGAGCACCATCCCTTGGTTCCACCCCCTACCCATCTCCCAGTACTGCCCTTTTAGAAAATACAGAACCAAGTATCATTTTGTGGTCCTAAGTAATTTGTATGGAATTTGGTAATGATAACAAGAAAAGCAGTAAAATTGATCCCCTGCAACCAGTAACAATAGCCCGCCCCACCAGCAACAATAGGTCCCCCCTAACAACATTTCCCCCCTAGCAACAATAGACTCCTAGCGGCAACAACATATCTCCCCACAGCCAGCATCAATAGACTCTCCATCAGCCAGCAACAATAGACCCCTCCTTCAACAGTAGATCTCTCCCAGCAACAACTGCCCCCCCCAGCAATATAAGACCCATCCCCAGCAACAGTAGGTCCCCCACCAGCAACATCAGACCTCCTCAGCAACAATAGACCCCCCTGCAAAAATTGATTCCCTCCAGCTAGAATAGATCCCCCAGCAGCCAGCATCAATAGAACCTGCAACACATCCCAGCACCCTTTACCATTACATACAGTCAATGCTGGAGGTACCAGAACTGCATTCCCTGTGTTCCCGCTGAAAAAAAGCCCTGCATAGGACACACACCCTGCCACGCCCCTCTTAAAAGAGAATTGCACAAAAATAAATGATTGGTTAAACCCACAAGTGCTTTTTTACCACTACTGTTCCTTTATACTGGCTTTTCCAATTTACAAATGTAGCAATTTAGAAATTGGATGAAAGGTTTAGCACTGGGAAACATTTTTGGATAGATAAATAGTGCATTTTATATGCAACTATATAGATCAGACCAAAATAAGGGACAAATAAGGAGGAAAGGGTGACAGAGGGACTTTGTTCAAAATGAGGGACAGTCCCTCAAATCAGGGACTGTTGGGAGCTATGACATCATCATGTACTCCTTTGAATAGTTCAGGGGCCTCTAAACTTTTTCATAAAAGGGGCAGTTTACTGTTTTTCAGGCTTTGGGGTGGTCGAACCAAGGCTAGTAGAAAATGTCCCGGTATCAGTGGAAGTAAACAGTGACCCATCATTGGTGCCCCATTGTTGAGTTTAGCAGGAGGAATAGTGCCCCATAATTGGTCTTAGCAGGAGCAATAGTGCTCCATCAATGGTGTCAGTGGGAGGAAGGGTGCCCCAATAATGGTGTCAGTGGGAGGAATGGAGCCATTAGTGTCAGTTGGGGGAATAGTGTCCCAAGGGCCGAATAGAGGCAAGCAAAGGGCCACATCTGAGCCCCGGGACGCAGTTTGGAGACCACTGGACTAGTTGAATTAACACTGACCCAGTCAGGACCCTATTACTTAGCTCAAAAACGAGGAAACGGCTTGTTCCCCCACACATGGCCGTTTTTCCCGTCATTTTTTCTCTTGACGAGAAAAACGACCGTGTGTAGGCTCCGCGGCAGTGTTTCCCTATGGGAAAACTGCAGCGGAAAAAAAATGACAGGAATCACGACGAGAAAAATTAGAGCATGTTCTAATTTTTGTCGTCGTGATTAATGCCGTTTTTCCCGTCGGGAAAAACGGCAAAAAGCCCACAGACGATCGTTTTTCTCGTCCAAAGGCAAAAATGTCATTTTTCCCGACGGGAAAAATGATTGTGTGTACGCGGCATAACACTGCATACATGCTTACAGGAGATTAGAGCATTGGGGTGACATCATTATTCTGCTGCTCCTTCCTTGTCCAATCAGAAGGCTAGGGGAGGAGAGATGACAAAGAAAGCATAAACCTCATTAAGCTGTACACTTGGTTTGTTGCTGGCAACTGTAGGACTAAGGACACATATATGGGCATATAACTGAAAATTGTGAGATTGTGATTTTTTTTTGCAGGTTATGCTTTAGGCATGTGCAGGCCTTCCTCAGACACACTGCCACATTTAGCTTACTGGTATATAACTGATTATTGATTTTTTTTTTATAAGGCATCAATCATCTAAACACAAAATATATGGCAAGCATAGTACATCTTGGCTATAATCCATCCAAAATACATCTTAAGCTTCAGTTCCCCTTTAAGGATATAATTTCTTTAGCAAAAGCATTTTAATCAGAGGTTCAATCATTCTGACACTCCAATCCCCCTATGACTGCTTCTGCTGTAAATAAGTAAGGTAGCTCAGACTCCTGGTGGTATGGAATCAAGCTTGCTATCTATTCATCATACATTCATCTAATTATAAAAGCTGCCACATGTGAGATATATGTTTTTGCACAGTGGATCTCCAATATCCATAAGGAAGGATTATAAAAAGCCCTTTAGTTTAAAGGATTATTTAGTAGTATTTGTAAAGAAAAAGTAAACAATCTGAAGCCAGAGAATCAAGAAAGAATGTATCATCTATTGAGTGATATAATTTTCACAGTTCCTCTTCGCCCCTTGATTTCCTCTCTGCTGTATGGCATTAGCTTTGAGGACTGTGCTGATAGGAATCTGCAAGGATATGATCACCACTGACATGGAAATCATAGCGTCTGTTACCAAAAAATCTGTTTTATTTATTCCAGGTTAGACCGTCACCTGACATACGTGGCCAATGTCTTAAAAGCTGGTCTTGACCAGTAGGGGAAAACATAGGTCTGATAACCATAATTTGATGAACATTATCCAAAACAAAATGCTTTTTAGGTCAGTAGGCAATGATGTGCGCTTGTTTTAGCAAGCAGCAATCATATGTAGGGTTGTCCCGATACCACTTTTTTATGACCGAGTACAAGTACCGATACTTTTTCTCAAGTACTCACCGATACCAACTACCGATCCTTTTTTTAATGTCATGTGACTGACAGTGGCACTAATATGCAGCACTGATGACACGTGTCAGTAGTTCTTTTTACAATTTTTTTTATTTTTATTTTTTATTTTATTATTTTTTAAAAAATTTCTTTGTTATTATTATTATTATTATAATTTTTCTTACAGTGCTTACTTTTGTATGTGTGTGTGGGGGTGGACGATGTCAGTGTGTTTTTTTATTTAATTTTGTATTATTTTTACAATTTTAACCTTTTAAATATTTATTTAATTTATTCACTACAATTCTTTTTATTTTTTTTATTTTATTAGCCCTGTTGGGGGGCTTTGGTGAGATATCAGGGGTCTTAACAGACCCCTGACATCTCCCTTTTGAGAAAGGGAAAAGGACTGAGGACAGAGATTTCCCAGTCCCTTTCTCTGTGGCCTCAGCTGCACTGAAGATGAATGGAGTTTGGCTTCATTTTGTGAGTGTATCTAAATCTGCTAGTACATCTAACACTCGCCTCCCCCCCAGACGGACAATTCTGCTTTTCAAAGGCACCCTTGCGCCTTCAACCGGAGTGGGGGCACTTTTTACCTGGTGATCTGGCCAGTAAAGCCTAGTACACATGGGCCAAATGTCAGGTGACAATGGCTGGTTAAATAAAATGTGGGCGGACATTCGTGTGTATGGCATTCTGCATGCGTTCGGACGGCTTCTGTCGGACGAGCATACTGGAAGACCAGCAGCCGACCAGCTCCCGATCAGGGCTCTCTGCCAATGGTTAAGAGCACTGACCGGAGTGTTCTGGCAGAAGGGCCGTCCCCCTGTCAGAACACAATAGCACAGCAGGGGAGATCGCTGTACTAACATTGGATTGTTAGTACAGCGGCTCTGACCGGACCTGACCTGCAGATGTAGCAGTTCGAAGGATGAGACAAACCATTTACCACTGGCAGGGGGTTTATAATGATCAGATTTTATTTATGTAAAACCCTTATCCGGAAAAAACAAAACAAAACAATTGCTGCTTATAAAGTGTTAGCTGGAATTTGGCTTAAATTTGTTAGTGTATTTAAATCTGCTAGTACATCTAACACTACCTTCCCCTAAAACAGACAATGCTGCTGTTCAAAGGAGCCTCTGTTGCTCTTTCATCCAGAATGTTGGCACTTTAATACAGGAGGTGTGTAGCAAGCCAGATTGCCGGGTGAAAACAGAGGGGAAAAAATGAAAAAAAACGAAAAATAATGCAGCCACAACATTTAATGATTGGTGGAGAGCCGCTTATCGGCTCTCCTCTACTTGTGCCTTGTCAGTGCCAATAGAGGAAAAGCCGATAACCATCACTTCCTGGTTACGATGTGATCAGCTGTGATTTGACACAGCTCATCACATGGTAAAAAACCTATGTCATAGGCTCTTTACCTAGATCGGAGATGCAGTGTGTCAGAGTGACACATCGCACTACCGATCGCCACGTTGCATGCCCTCGGGGCCGCACGTGAGTGGCTTATCCTGCTGGACGTCATATGATGCCTAATCAAGATAATAAAACCACCGCCCAGTAGGGTTGCCACATCATCCCTTTAATCCAGAACACACATTAATTACACAGGTTCTGTGGCTGATTAAGGTGCTAACTAAACTCACTTGGTGCCTTATCTGCATTAAATCAGATTCAGAACTTGTGTAATTAATATGTGTCCTGGATTAAAAGGGATGATGTGGCAACCCTACCGCCCAGCCGTCATTTTGCTACGCTACCCCAACACTTCATATTCCTGATATGTGCCTGTTGTACCATGTACTTGTATGAAAAAGTCTCTTATCCTCTTTGTAGTTTTTCCTTTCTGTGAAATACCTAGTGTTCCTGCCAGTCCCTCTGCTTTCCTATTGGAAACTGACCACACTAAACAGGAGAACACAACGTGGTCAGTTCTCTGCTATCCTAAGAACTCAGCCTGATCTCCTCCAATGATCAGACTTGTCCTGACACACCCCCCATGTACAGCCATTCACTGGAAAGGTCAGTGTGCTGTTGCTTCTCCTTCCCCCAGCTCTTATGCAGATGAGAACAGAGGAAACAGAGGGAATGCGATCACCCATAAAAAATGGAAAAAAAGTTATTCATCATGTTTTTCTATATCTATACACAAATGTTTTGTCTTTCATTTCAATTTTAAACTGAATGGGTTGTTTTACAAGGTGAATGTTTCCAATCGCTTTAAGTTTGGTCTTAAGATTGGATTTCAATGGTATTGAGATTTGTTCTGTTTTATGTTCAGTCTTGTCACAGACTCATGCAATAGTGGTTGGTACATGTCTGCTAACCAGGGTTTCCTGTGCCAAGGTGGCTCCTTTCTCTTGCAGCATCCTATGGAGCCATGGCCGTCCGCTCCATAGGGCAAGGGTGGTCGTTTGCCCCCCCTGGAATCGAGAAGGTGTTGGCCAAATTGGCAGTGTTCTACACCCTCCGCCGCCCTTACACCCACTTCCAGCCCCGTGGCACATGTACTCCCTCCTCCTCCCCCCGGGCCCACACCTCCCTGTCGTGCTTTAAGACGGCCGCGTCTCGTGGTTTGGCAGCGCTGGCTGGGCGGGGCCTCGCACTGCAACCTGATTGGCCCCGGCTCTTCTCGTTCTCCCGGGCACGGGCCGGCTCCGCCCCTGGCCCTTGGACTGTGCAGCGTGCCTGGGGAGAGAAGAAGAAACAGAGCCATCGGGAGATGCCGTACAGAGGGTATCTCGAGTCGGTGGTGGTAGTACCTCGGGGGCTTGGCCTCCTGCGGGGCGGCCTGCTGCACACACCCACTGGACCTGCTGAAGGTGAGAAGGAAGGAGAGCCGGGCTGTGTGTGCGGTATGGAGGGAGGAAGAGATGTCCTACAACACGTGTGTGTGTGTGTGTGTGTGTGACTGCATAGGACACGTCATACATATGGTCAGTGTGCAGTGTAGTGGTCAGTAGTCAGTGTGTAGTGTATTGGTTAGAGTGTAGTGTCCAGAGGTGCAGGGTGCTGTGTAATGTAAAGGGGTGCAGGGTGCTGTGTAATGTAAAGGGGTCCAGTGATGCAGGGTGCTGTGTAATGTAAAGGGGTCCAGTGATGCAGGGTTCTGTGTAATGTAAAGGGCTCCAGTGATGCAGGGTGCTGTGTAATGTAAAGGGGTCTAGTGATGCAGGGTGCTGTGTAATGTAAAGGGGTCTAGTGATGTAGGGTGCTGTGTAATGTAAAGGGGTCCATTGATGCAGGATGCTGTGTAATGTAAAGGGGTCCAGTGATGCAGGGTGCTGTGTAATGTAAAGGGGTCCAATGATGCAGGGTGCTGTGTAATGTAAAGGGGTGCAGGGTGCTGTGTAATGTAAAGGGGTCCAGTGATGCAGGGTGCTGTGTAATGTAAAGGGGTCCAGTGATGCAGGGTGCTGTGTAATGGAAAGGGGTGCTGTGTAATGTAAAGGGGGCCAGTGATGCAGGGTGTTGTGTAATGTAAAGGGGTCCAGTGATGCAGGGTGCTGTGTAATGGAAAGGGGTGCTGTGTAATGTAAAGGGGGCCAGTGGTGCAGGGTGTTGTGTAATGTAAAGGGGTCCAGTGATGCAGGGTACTGTGTAATGTAAAGGGGTCCAGTGATGCAGGGTGCTGTGTAATGTAAAGGGGTCCAATGATGCAGGGTGCTGTGTAATGTAAAGGGGTGCAGGGTGCTGTGTAATGTAAAGGGGTCCAGTGATGCAGGGTGCTGTGTAATGTAAAGGGGTCCAGTGATGCAGGGTGCTGTGTAATGGAAAGGGGTCCAGTGATGCAGGGTGCTGTGTAATGTAAAGGGGTCCAGAGCTGTGGGGTGCTGTGTAATGTAAAGGTGTCCAGAGGTGCAGTTGTGGAGAGGGGGTACACAGTAGTGACAAAGAGATATTTAAAGATGCAGGGGGCACAGTGGGGTGTTTTTACATTTTAACGCGGGGGGGGTCGCATTTAAACCCCGCTAGCGGTCGAAGAAAAGGGTAAAATGCGACTGTATCAGCACTGCCGAAGCGCCCCCCACTCTTGCATGCAGGGACTAGAACTGCGTCTCCCCACACTGTGTGCATCTATACACATAGCCCCACAGCCTAGGATGGCAAAGCAGGCCCCTGCCCCCCCCCCCCCCACACATTTCTCCAACCTGACACCAGACTGCATTATCCAGTACTAACTCTTTCCTGGGAAGACCAGCAGTTTGAGAAAGCATAATTTTCCGGAAAACAAGAAATCTGTATGTTTTTCCCTGTTTTTACAAATAGCATTCACAATCTATGAAGCCATCAAGTCCTAGTCTGTATATTAGCGTCTCTCTAATTGCTAAAATCCAAAGTAAAAGTAAATTAATTAGCTAACTATATTTAATAATTTAAACAGTTCCTCAATTTAAAATTAACAATCCTAAAAAAGAAAAAGTGGGGGCATATCAATATCTATATTATTATTAAAGGTACCACATCCTAAATTAAATATATACAAAATACTCTAACAAAGAAAAACTAGAGGACTTTTAAGGTACCAACTCATAACAACATTATATAAATTTACATATTTTTTTCACATACCGTAATTAGAGATATTGATATAAAAGTTAAACGCTGTTCCACATATACATCAATTTACCCCAGATACCTCAATACTTGTATTCATCTATATTGGTTAATTCACAATGCATAATTCCATTATTTCATTTATGTAGGTTTTAGGATATCAAAAATCCAACACATTTCTCTGGTCAATGCCTGCTTCTTCATGAATAAATAGGGGACAGAAGCCAGCTCCATAGTTGTTAGCAGGAATTAACTACTCAAAGTTGGTTATTACCTCACGAACTAGCAAATTTCCATTTCTACCCGCGAAACATACCCAAACCTATTTTAGCACCAGTCAGAAAAAATGTTACTGTGATAAGCAATTAAGCATGGCTATTTTGCAAACTAACCATAACCGAACCTCATGTCTCACTAATTGTTCAATCTGTCGACTTAAGCTGAAAATTCTTTGCAACGATTATTCCTTGCTAGTTCTGATCAACGCTGCTGTAAAACCTTTTGTATTGCCTCAAACACCTTGTTTAAAAGCAATGTAAACCTTCTTTTATTTACCAATAAAATATTATGGAATAAAAAAATAAAAAAATAAAAAAAAATCTGCAAAGCAAAAACATTCTGTGGAATTTTTGATACCCTAATACCTACTTGAATTAAATAATGGAATTATGAATTGTGAATTAACCAATATACTTGAACGCAAGTATTGGAGAGATTTGCTGTATATGAAGTTTATATGTATGTGGAACAGTATTTAACTTGTATTTTATATCAATATCTCCAAGGCTGTGAATAAAAAATGTCATTTTATATCATTTTGTTATGGTTTGGCACCGTAAAAGTCCTCTAGTTTGAATTTTTTAGGGTTTCTTTTTGTGTATATTAATAATGTTATTATTATGTATATATTTCCTCAATGTTGTGTGTTTTTTTTAAAAATAGACAGCATTCTTCTTTAAACAGTTAATAAGTCCATTGCCTGCCTTTTGGTATTATATTTGTCAGAAATGTGGTGATGGACTTAACACTACCAGTATAAAAAAAAAACAACATTCACTAAACTCGTCCTGAGTTCTGTTTCAGCAATTCATGTCAGGGGATCACGGTGTAGTGCTCATTAAAATAATTAATAATAAACATTACCATATTACTCTAGAGTTACTGAATACCATCTGTTTAATTGTTCTTTTTTCAATAGTAGTGTTAAAACAATTCAAATTCTGCATTAAAAACACCCCACAAGAGTCGGCAGAAATAAATGCCTTGCTTTAGCGTTCCTGATGGTGGCAGACATCTATCTTTATTAATCCCCAAATGATTTAATCAAAACTCTGTTTACACAGGATATCCAAGCAGCAGCCCTTTCATTACAAAATGCCAATCTTCAGTAGAGAATGGCATGGATGTAGACAAACAACAAACTTGTGCAATGGGATTTCGTTCAAAAGTCAGCAAATCAGAATATTGTTAATCTCCAGCGTCATAAGAACAGGAATACTGGACCACTTAGAATATGTATATATAGGCAGAACAACAGTTGTCATTCCTCTCATTTTTAACAGTTGTCAAGTCTTGTTACTAGCAGATTTGCAACACTATTTTATATATTGCATATTGGGTGACTCAAGACTTTCCCAAGGCTCCCCAAGAAATTTAAAAGCAAATGAAAGCACATTTTGAGTGCAATTTGAATTGCATAACGATTTCCTAAAAGACTTTCACATTTCTGTTTGTTATTCTGTCTTCAAGAGTTATTAAACCCAAAACCAAAATGTAATAAATTGCAGATCACCAATTCTTAGCTGCATTCATTTTCTTTTGGTCTGTTTTTTGTTGTTGTTCTTTTTTTTTTTTTTTTTTTTAATAATTTATTGAAGACTTGTCATACAGATATATGGTGAAAGCGACAGGAAGGATTCCTCGTCGCCCGAAATAGGCATTTTTTAAAAACATTTAAAGTGGATGTAAACCCGTAAACCTGTCACAATGTAGAGTATAACATTTCCTATCATTTGTGCCAGGTCTTGCCACAAACAGTTAATCCAGCTCTGAGCAATCCTCTTTTATTGTTCAGTGAGATAAAACGGACAAACAGAGTTACCTTTGTCCGTTCCGCCCCCTTGCTTTGAGTGACAGGTTATTTACATATCTCGTGCACTAGCTTTAGACAGGCATTATTTTTTATTTCCCACCCCCACTCCTTTTCTGAAGTCATGTGGTTACTTTTCTGGATTTTGACTGGATGTTAGTGATCATAGCAGAAGGAATACACAGGAGAAAATGCATGTTGACAAGGGGAGTGTAGAGGTGGGCGGGGAGTCTACTGACATCACGACTCCACCCACCGAGCTCCAGACAACAGATCCACCCACAGAATCTGCAGTTTTTTAGTTCTTAGAACAGACAGAGGGGAGACATTTCACAGATAAGGATACATGCAGGAGGCATCTATATCCTTATAGATCAGCACTATGGCAGTAGTTTAGAAAGGATGAGAGTGGGTTTACATCCACTTTAAACATTTAAACAGTGGAGATAAATATAAATTAAGGGGTGTTTTTTGTTTTTTATTATTTTGCCTTTATTTTCATTTGGTGATCTAGCCAATAAGTCTGTTATTGTTCACCTTCTTTTAACAGTCCAAGCTGTCCAGACAAAGTAGCAGTAATGCTTTGTACACACGAGCGGAATTTCCGTCAGAATAAACTCTGACGGGTTTTTCCGACGGAATTCTGCTCAAGCTGTCTTGCATACACACGGTCACACTAAAATCCGACCGTCAAGAACGCGTGACGTAAAACACTACAACGAGCCGAGAAAATGAAGGTCTATGCTTCAGAGCATGCGTCAAATTGTTTCCGAGCATGCATGGTTTTTCGTCCGTCGGAATTGCATCCAGATGAACGGAAAAAAATAGAACATGTTCTCTATCTAATTCCGTCGGAATTTCCGACGTAAAAAGTCTGATGGGGCGTACACACGGTCGGAATATCCGATGAAAAAATTCCGTCTGACTTTTTCCATCGGAAATTCCGAGCGTTTGCACGCGGCATTAGAGTGTTGTGACAAATCATATATCACTGAGAGGGATGTTTACAATGGTCAGCTTTTATTTATTTATTTTTTCTTTTGGGATAAATGAACAGTTTGTTGTAACTGCTAAAAAAGTGTTAGCTATAGTTCAACTTCAATTTGTTTGTCAAGCCCATCTAAATCTGTTATTCTTAAACTTTGAACACACAATCGGATTTTCCGACTGGAATTGTGTGTCGACAGCCTGTTGGAAAATCCGACGGTTTGTACACTCCATCGGATAATTGTTGTCGGATTTTCCGTGGACAAATGTTGGATTGGCAGGCTTTAAAATTTTTGGTGGACAACGGTCTGTTGTCGGATTTTTCGATCGTGTGTACACAAGTCAGTCGGACAAAAGTTAAAAGTACAAACACGCATGCTCGGAAGCAATGCTCACCAAACACAACATTAGCAGAAGGTGCCCAAAGGGTGGCGCTAAAGAGCTGAAAAAACACGTAGTATGTCACTACGTTTGTGTTTGTTGGCTGACAATTCTTTGCCGTTTGTATGCAAGACAAATTCCTGGCCAACGCCCTTCGGACAAACGTCTGACGCTTTGTCTGCGGAAAATCAGATCGTGTGTACAAGGCTTAACTCTACCCCCCTCCCCAGACTGACAAAGCTGCTGTTCAAGGAATGCAGACAAGAGGTGGGTAAGGAAGGTGCAGCCAGTGACCTCTCACCACTACTGAGCCACACCACTACCCAGGCTTCATATCAAAGAAGGGGGCAAACCTTTCAATCATCTATTCGTCCTCCATTTATAGATAATTTTTCATTCATAGCAGCTGTAAAATGGCCTCTATGAATAGGGGAGCTGGACGGAAAGGTTGGGAAAAATCGGGCACTCTTTATGAGTCCTTTGACAGCTCCCACTATTAACCCCTGCCACACTGGTAAATTACAGCAGTGGGGGGGGGGGGTAAAGGGGCATTGAAGGAGAAGGATTTCACCTAATAGAAGAGGCATTAATACAAGGAACACATCCCACTGCCTGTAAGTTATGTCCCTTGTGCTAATTTTTGTGTTTTTCTATTAGGCTTTATATACCATTGAATGTGTTTTGTTATGATCTGTTCTTTCTTATCTCTAGTTTTCTTCGAGGAATACAGGACCCCACCCCTCTACGTTATGGAGAAGAGGAAAGGAGGAGGTTTCTGTAGTTCTGTTTAACTTCTGTTGTCCTGCTAAAATAGGGTGAGTGAGCATTTTCACCCTAGGACAGGACGTCTGCTATTGGCAATATTTCCTAATAAACATAAAGGAAAAAAAGCCTAAAAGAAAACTAATACAGCCATCGCTTCTAAGGACTGGTAAGCGGCACAATATATAAAATAGATTTGTTTGAGATTTATATAATGTTTAATGTTTTCATTGCTGATGTTCATCTGAAAATTCTGTTTGTCTGGGTGTCTCAAGCTTTAACTCTTTGAGGTTTATTTAATCACGGAGTACCATAACTTCGCAAAATCAGTGTTTACGGAGCTTATTCATAAAGCTATGTTTGCTTTAATCAACCAATCATGCAATAGCAAAGATCCAGTTTGGTTTTTTCTTGCACATAACTGGGTATGCAGTGGTAAGGCAGTTTCATTTACAGTAATTTCCCAACATGCACTTGAAGGTTTGATCATCCTCTCTTTTAGTAAACTAACCTTTTTGGGTCACTGACCTAGAACAAGTATTTAAATCATGCCGCGTACACACGACCGTTTTTCATGATGAGAAAAAGGCCATTTTTTTATTTGGTCATTAAAAACTATTGTGTGTGGGCTCCAGAGCATTTTTCACGACGTGGAAAATGGGCATTAAAAATTTGGAACATGCTCTAATTTTTCTCGTTGTTTCTCTCGTCATGAAAAAAATGCACATGCTCAGAAGCAAGTGATGAGACGGGAGCGCTCGTTCTGGTAAAACTAGCGTTCGTAATGGAGATAGCACAATCGTCACTCTGTAACGGACTGAAGAGCACGAGGCTGAAAAGCGCAAATCGTCTCTCACCAAACTTTACTTACACAAGGATCAGCAAAAGCAGCCCAAAGGGTGGCGCCATCCGAATGGAACTTCCCCTTTATAGTGCCGTCGTACATTTCGTACATCACCGCGCTTTGCTCGAGCATTTTTTTTCATGATCGTATGTAGGCAAGGCAGGCTTGAGAAGAATCACGTCGAGAAAAACTTCGTTTTTTTCAATGACATTAAAAACGGTCGTGTGTACGTGGCATCAGAAGTTCTTGACTTCATTTTTTGTAAGCCCATGTTAAAGACATGGGGATAGCAGGTCAGCAATAACAGCCATATTTCTCTCATGACAAGTGCACCCTAAGCTTCTCTTATGCATCTCCTATGGTGTCATGTTTTATTTAAATTTATTTAAATTTTCACCTAATTAGGTGATCTATCATCTATGGAGATGGTGATAGCTTTTTTAAATGACTACATCAATACAGTTCATGTAAGAATCAAATGGCAAGGTCAAGAGGCAGGGATCAGCATAACAGCCCAAGCATCTAATTTCGGCACAGTTTTGGGATACACATGTAAGTCCAGTAGTGATAAGTGGAGTGGTTTAAGTGTGAAGCCTCGTACACACGACCGAGTTTCTCGTCGTAAAAAACACGTCGTTTTTTGACGAGATTCTTGTTAACCTTGTCGATTTTCTCGTCAAGCTTTCCATGCGTACACACTGACATTTCCCAATTTCCTCGTTGTTCTCTGCGGTCACGTCCAGCACGTACGACGGCACTATAAAGGGGAAGATCTTTTTTCTTGGCGCCACCCCTTGGGCTGCTTTTGCTGATCTCGTGTTACCGCGTGTGAAGTAAAAGTTTGGGAAGAGACGATTCGCGCTTTTCAGTCTTCGTACTTTTCAGTTCGTTTTCTGCGGTTCAGTTTGTGCTTGTGGGTTCGTATCTTGACTTTCAGGGCGTCTAGGCAGGTCGTATCTGTTTTACAGTGCGTTCTTGCCTGTTCGTTTCTGTTTTTCAGTTCGTTATTCATAGGCCTTGCTGTTCTAAAGTGCGTTCTGTTCTGTACGTTCTGATAAGACGACCGTTTCCTAGCCATGTCGCCTGGACGTTCTCGTTGTCGAGTTCGTGCTGTGCGTGCGCTTGGTGTTGGTCTGCTTGTTTTGGACCAAGACCAGTCCATGAATGGTGTGAGGAGGAGTTCATGGACCAAGAATTGGTTGCTCTAGCGGGACCAATTCTGCCATATGCCTCTGCTGCGGGAGATAGTCGAGAATAATCCTGAGGACTACAGGAATTTTCTGCGGATGTCTGACCCCGTTTTTCAGGAACTGTTGGCTTTGGTGTCCCCCTATATTACCAGGCAGGACACCGTTATGCGGGAAGCCATCAGTGCTGAGCAGAGGCTCATCGCCACCTTACGTTATCTGGCGACAGGGAGAAGTCTGCAGGACTTGAAGTTCACGACAGGCATCTCCCCCCAGGCTCTGGGCCTCATAATCCCAGACACCTGTTCTGCTATTATACAAGTCCTGCAGGAGGACTATATTAGGGTAAGTTTTCTCCATTAACATCACATTTTATGTATTTCATGTATGCTAATGTATTGTATTTCTTTCATCCTTCCCTAATTACCATGATTGTAATATGCTGAGAATGTCCCCTTTGTCCCCATGCATGCTGGAAGCTTTAGATTGCCCCTTTTTTCTCCTCCATGCATATTTCCCTTCACTAACCTTTCCAGCAGGGGCGCCTGTTGCTCCAAATGTTTGGGGGTTCAAACCCCAATTTAGGAAATAAACTTCCTCCTTTTTTGCTCTGGTGCCTATTAAACGCCCCCATTTGTTCCCTCCAATGCAGCCATTTTGTTCCCTCTAATGCAGCCATTTTGTCCCCTCTAATGCAGCCATTTTGTTCCCTCTAATGCAGCCATTTTGTCCCCTCCAATGCAGCCAGTTCCCCCCCAGCCCTGCACTTACCTTCTTGTGGTCAGCGCCATCCTTCTTCTGTCCTTGATGTCTTCTCCTTCCCTTGATGTTGCATCAGCCAATCATGTTACCATTAAACAGACTTGGTGAACATGATTGGCAGAGCAGCCTGTCAGTGTTTACCCAAGGAATGCCCCCCCCCTGCGTCCCCTATTTAACTTTTCTGAAGCCAATTACATCCCTCAGGCTGTAATGTGCAAGACAATTTTCCTCCCTGTTTCTGATATGCAATTTTAAGCCCATAAATGCCGCAGTTCTTCATATGTCGGTCTCTTAACAGGGGGCCATCCACCTGAATAGTGGGCGGCATAGACAATACATAGGTTAATGCAAGGCATGAACCTATGTATTGTTCTGAGTGATGGGCACAGGAGAGAGGGGGCAGTGCTCCAGCGCCCACTCTGGACGCACCGCCACTGCAATGCTATCCTGTGGCCAAACACATCTACCCCCCCTCCCCATTATAATTTATTAATGGACCATCATAGGGGGTGATGAATATGATACATGAGCCTTCCATTATACTTATTTAAAACACCTTAATAAACGTAGACTTTGCTTGATGTTGGCCTCTAATGTATTTTCTTAGAATCTCCTTGTAATGTTTGATTTGTGTATTCTAATATTTTTTCATCTTGTTTGACTCCACAGCTTCCTTCCACGCCACAGGAATGGCAGACTGTGGCATCGGAGTTTGCCACGCGGTGGGACTTCCCCAACTGCGGTGGTGCTATAGACGGGAAGCACGTCCGCATCGTGCCGCCACCCTGTTCTGGGTCCTACTACTACAACTACAAGGGGTTTCATAGCATTGTGCTGATGGCGGTGGTGTCAGCACGGTATGAATTCCTCTATGTTGATGTAGGGAAGAATGGCCGGATGTCCGATGGGGGATCCTTCATCCAGACGGAGTTTGCCCTCCGTCTCCAGAGTGACGACCTTGCATTGCCACCGGATGCAGGGAATGTTGAAGGACTCCCCTTTGTTTTTTTGGCTGATGAAGCCTTCGGACTTGGACCGCATCTTATGAGGCCATTTCCTCACAGGACCCTGACCCCAGAGAAGAGGGTGTTCAATTACCGGCTGGCCAGGGGCCGAAGAGTCGTTGAAAATGCCTTCGGCATAATGGCCAGCCGGTTCCGCCTTTTTATGACTTCAATAAACTTGGCGGAGTACAAAATAAACTATGTAGTTTTATGCTGCTGTGTGCTACACAATTTTCTCTGCCGCAAATCAAATTCCTATATGGCCTCAGTTTTGCTGAGGCTGGACTTTCCCCTGCTAATCCCCTGCCGGGCCTGGAATCTGCCCGTGCTGGCTTGCCCCCCCAAAATGCCCGTGAGGTTCGGGACAAATACATGGACTATTTCACGGGTAGGGGGGCAATTCCTATGCCAGGCTATGGCTAAAGATTCCTGTCTAACGATCAAAATAAAAATCTGGTTTACACTTATAACTTTTGTTGGTTTCCTGTCTCCTAGTTTGTCTTAGTGCATTTGTAGTGCCAAGTGTATTTTCCTTTAGTAAATACCAACCATTTCACTATGTAACCTTTATATTGCAATATGTTTATTGAAATAAATACAATACAGGAGAGGAATAAAAGAAAAAAAAAAAAAAAAGAAACAAAAACAAACAATAATGAGCAAATAACCAGGTTACATTCGGCCAAATATGTAAATGTTTTGATAATTTATTTTTAACCCACCCCGAGCCTGTCAGGAGGTAGGAGGCATATGCATAGTATCATCATAAAGGTTATGGGTTATGCAAACCCTCAAGTAGGGCATAGTACGAGTGCAAGCGTCCAGACCAGTAACATTAAACTGCACAAGCACTAGGGGGGGGGGGGGTAGGGAGGGTCCAGGGCTTCAGTGGACCTCGATTAAAGATTCGGGGTTAGCCGTGGATCCCCACTATGATAGGGTTTCCTGCCTCATTAGTAACATTCTATCACGGTATATTGATAACCAAGGTATACAGAAGGTATATCACCAAGGATAGAAAGAAAGGGAGGACAAGGGAGAAGGGAAAAAAGCAGAAAAGAGAAGGAAAGATAAGAGAAGAAGAGAGAGAGGGAGAGAGGGTCACCTGGATTTCCTCATCAAGCGGAAATATAATCAATCCATGGATCCCAGATCTTGTTGAACATCTCTGCTTTATTGTGAAGGGTGTAAGTGAGCTTATCATTAATCATAATCCAATTGAGTTTATCCTTAACTTGTTCTAGGGGTATTCTTGAGCTTTTCCAGTTCCTTGCAATTATTATTCTCGCTGCCAACAAGATGTAGGTTATGAGGCGTATTGAGTTTTTGGGAATCCCGTCGGGAAGTCTATGGAAAAGTGCGCTCTCTGGGGACCGACGGATATTGATACCTGCCACTGAGTTAATCAGATTAAAGATTCTTATCCAAAACCTGACCACTAGTGGACACTGCCACCAAATATGGTGCATGGTACCCATCTGTCCACATTGTCGAAAACAATGAGGTGAGGAGGAAGGATGCATTTTAGCTATTCTTGTGGGAACTAAGTACCAGCGTAATAATGTTTTGTAATTGGCTTCAATAAGGGTAGTGTTAATAGAGATTTTTGAGAGTTGGTAGGCAATATCTTGCCAGTCTGTCAGTTCAAGGGAGAGGTTCAAGTCCCTCTCCCATTGGGTCATATAGGTGAGTTTAGTGTCAGGTTCCGTTATAGAAGAGTATATGGTAGAGATTCGGCCCCTCTGTGTGCCTCTGTTTCGGCAAGTCAGTTCAAATGCGGTAAGTGTCGTGGGCCCCCCCCCCTGTTTAATTTTGGAAATAATGAATGAGGAAATTTGGATATATCAGAATACCTCAATAGGAGGCATTGAGAAGTTGTCTTTGAAATATGTTATTGTATGCATTTGGTTTCCGTTAAGGAAGTCCCCGATTCTCATTAGTCCCTTATTGAGCCACCATTGGAATTGTTGTGGAGCGAGTCCAGGAGAAAACTCCGGGTTGCAAAAAATGGGCGCTAGAGGTGTGTGGCGTGACATAAGGGACGCTCTGTGTCTTGTTCTGTCCCATACCGCTAGAGAATGTGATAAGGTAGGGCATAGAATAGATGGGCGTTTACGATTAGGAAGCCACATCAAGGCTCCTATTGCCCGTGGGTGGCACGCAAGTGCTTCTATGTCAACCCAAAGAGGGACCGAACCTCCAACTGTCGTGTGAGCTAATTGGGCTATCTGAGCCGAGTGATAATAAGCCTGTAAATTGGGAAGACCAAGTCCTCCCATGGGCCTAGGTGTATAAAGTGTTTTTTTTTGTATCCGTGATTTCTTATTACCCCATATGAAGCGTAAAACTTCAGTTTGTATATGTTGCATGTCTCCCCTAGGGATTGCTATCGGTAATGTCCGGAAATAATATAGGAGTCTGGGCAAAAATGTCATTTTCACCGAACTGATTCTGCCAAACCAAGAGAGAGAGTATTCCGCCCAGGAGCGAAGATCTGCCTTGAGTTTTTTAAATAAAGGGGGATAGTTTGCTTTGTATAACGTCCCTATCGAAGGGGTCAAATGAACCCCCAAGTATGGGAGGGAGTGAGAAGCCCACTTGAAGCTGTATGTGCTTTGGAGGAGCTGCACCTCCGTAGGAGGTAGTGAGATATTGAGTGCCAGGGTTTTTTGTGAGTTTAGGGTTAGCCCCGAAATTAGCGAGAAGCGATCTAGTAAGGACAAGAGTTCTGGGAGCGAGGTTTGGGGATTAGTGATGTACAGAAGGACATCATCAGCAAATAGTGCACATTTGTGTTCTTGTTGACCACAATAAACACCATGGATGTTGGGATGGGAGCGGATAGCCATTGCAAGGGGTTCTATTGCTAAAGCAAATAGTAGGGGAGAGAGCGGGCATCCCTGTCTAGTGCCTCGCTGGACTGGGAATATGGATGATTTATGTCCTCTGATAGAGATTTGAGCTATCGGGGAGCTATAGAGTGTTTTCATCAGTGAGATAAACGTGGAGCCAAATCCCATAGTTTCAAGGGTAATAAAAAGATAGTCCCAATTCAGGCTATCGAAAGCTTTATTAAGATCTAATGATAAGAGCAAGAGTTCCCGATTTGGGAGGTTATCCCAATTGGAGCGTACCGCTGAGATCAGAGCGATAGATCTGCGAATTTGATCCAAGGTCTGACGTCCTGCGATAAATCCCGATTGGTCTTTATGTATGTAGTGTTCCAAAAAGGAGTTGATTCGGAGGGCTAAAATTTTAGTCAAAATTTTTAGATCACAGTTAATTAAGGAGATTGGGCGATAGTTGCGAACATCAGTGGAATCTTTGCCGGGTTTGGGGATAACGCTGATGTAGGCTTTATTATCGTCAGATGGGACCACTCCTCCGTCCCTCAGGGAATTAAAATAAAGAGCCAGGTGTGGGACCAGGTGCGTAGCAAATTTTTTATAGTAAATGTTAGGAAGCCCATCCGGGCCCGGAGATTTATGAGAGATTTGATAGCATCAGTAACCTCTTCGGTTGTGAATGGTTGGTCCACCAATTCTCTGTGATCATCAGTGATGATTGGGAGGGGGAGAGCCCCCAGAAATTCCCTGATGGACGGGGGAGCTACATCCTGGGGTTTCTTGTAGAGGTCTGCATAGAAATCATGGAATTCATCGAGGATTTTATGGGGATCCTGTGAGAGGTGGCCCCCGGATACCTTTATTTTAGGGAGTGCACGGTGGGAGTGTCTAGGAGCGAGTTTGTGCGCCAGTAGGGATCCCGGGCGGTCCCGCCAGGTGAAGAATTTATGATTCGTCCACCGCAATTGTTTCTCGGCCCTTGTAGTGAGGCAAATGTTTAATTCTAATCGGGTTTGTTCCAATTTCTTAAACAAGTTGGGAGAAGGGGAGCGTTTGTGTTGTTTGGTTAGAGACTCAAACTCCTCGGTCTTGGCAGAAATCAGCTCGGTGCGAGCCCTTTTTAGTCTGGAAGCTAACTGAATAAAAGAGCCCCTAATAGTAGCTTTGTGCGCTGCCCAGTTAGTGGCAGGAGATGTATCTCCAGGGATATTATTTTCAAAGTAGGTTTGTATATGGCTGGAAATCTCTATGCAGTGAGATTCGTCACTGAGGAGAGATTCATTTAGTCGCCAATGGAATCCCACAGTTTTATTAGTGAGATCAGTTAATTGAATCACAATAGGATCATGGTCTGACCAAGATGTTGACAACATTTTTGCAGATCTCAATCTCGGTATCACCCCCGAGGGGAGAAACACGTGATCTATGCGGGAGTAGTGTCCATGTGCCCTTGAATAGTGGGAGTAATCCCTATCGGTAGGATTGGCCTCTCGCCAAGCATCCACCAAGTCATACTTATATAGCAGTTGTGCGAATTTATGACTTTGCCCGGGGGGAGACCGAAGTCCTGAGGTGTGTGATTTATCTTTAATTAGATCTAGAGCTAAGTTAGAATCACCTGCCAAAATTACAACACCCTCAAGTTCGGGTTCTAAAAGTGCCAGAAGGGCGTGAAAAAAGGCGGTTTGATTAGTATTGGGGGCATAGTAGACAAGTATGGTGATTAAGGTTTCCCCTAGGTGGCCCTTCACCAAAAGATAGCGGCCATCTTTATCTTTAATGGTTTTAGTTTCTGCGAACGATATATGTTTGGAGAAGCAGAGGGCTACACCCCTTTTCTTCTCTGAAGCGTTCGCGTAGAAACAAAGAGGGTAATCTCTATGAAGATAGCGGGGGGTAAATGAGGAAATAAAATGTGTTTCCTGGAGAGCTACAATGTCCGCCCCCAACGAACTGTAATGTGTGAGGGCCTTGATTCACTTGACAGGCGACCCAAAACCCTGGACATTATGTGAAAGCAGGCGGACATTTCAGGGCGTTGGTTTTATGGAAGACATGAGGTATAGTTATGAACATCGATAAGCAGACTCACCCACCGATCCGTAGGATCCAGAGGCCAAAAGCGCCAAGGAACTTTCCAGGTGACCCTCAGGAAAGAACAGTTTTGGGAAAAGTTAAAATTGGAAATAAGAAAGAAAGAGAGAAAAAGAAAAAAAACAGAGTTAGGGATAGTAAAGAAAACAATAATAGTAGAGAAAAAGAAAATCAAGCTGTCGGACCAGGGAACTCCCGGTACCGAGTGACATAGTTTAAGCATGCAGCCAAACAATATTACAAACAGTAAACAGTCGAAATATCCTGGGGATAAGCCCCAGGCGCGAAGGAGTCTCCTGCCAATAGAAAGTAATGGGGAGAGTCCCTCAAATAAGGAGTGCGCATGACCACCCCCCAGCGACACAAAATATGTCATAAAGTTTAAAAAAAAAAAAAACGTCTTCTTTGGCCCCAGTGTTTCGCCGTAAAATATTGGTAGGGTTATTTAACCAAGCGTACAATGTGGATTATATAAAGATGAAAGGGAAGAGGGAAAAGAAGGGGGGGAGGAGGGAGAGGAAAAGGGGGAGGGGGAGGGGGAGAGGGGGAAAGGGGAAGGAAGAGAGGAAAAAAAAAAAAAAGGGGGGGGGGGGAGGGAAAGGGGGGGAGGGGTAGGGGGGAGGGGGACCAATTCAGTACCAGAAATACAGGAATTCGAAAAATTAAAAAATGTAGAAGTCGGCTTGAACGTTTCAAACAAAAGTAACAAGAACATCTTGTTCCAACGGATTTTAGTCGCCCTGTGTGGCGTCTAATGTCCATTCAGGGGACCGCTGAGAAGACACCACTGCGGGTTTGGACCAGGTCAGTAACACAAAGCCCATTCTTCAGGTAGCACGGGATGCATGGGCATTTTTCTTGGTTGATTTTGATGACCATAGGGGGGAGAGTGGAGGGGGAGGGGATTCTCTGGATCCAGGTTGGTTCCGTGAAGATGGGTTGTGGGATATAAATCCCAATTTCAGCAGGATCGATTCGCCTTCATTAAATGATGAGAAAGAGTAGGATTTTCTGTTAAAGGAAAATTGGAGTCTAAAAGGGTAGTTCCATCTGTATCGAATATTACGTTGGGTCAGTGGTGCTAGTAAAGGTTTAAGCGATCGCCTCTTTTGGATTGTGGCCTGGGAAATATCAGCAAATATTTGGATCTTGAAGCCATCTATTTCTAGGTCTGGGTTCTCTCGGGCATGCCGCATCACTGCTTCCTTAATCTTGAAGAAATGTGGCTTCACAATCACATCTCGGGGGGGGGGGGGCATCAGGTTTAGGGGCAGTCAAAGCTCTATGTATTCGATCAATCTCCATATGGATCTCATCAATATCGGGTACAGCAGCTTGCATCAGAGATTGTGTGATGGAAGTAATATCTTTTATATTTTCCGGTATGCCACGGATGCGAAAGTTATAGCGCCTGGCGCGATTTTCAAGGTCGTCAATCTTTGAGTAAGCATCCTCAAGTCGATCTTGTAAATCAGTAATCATGTTTGAATTTTGGGAAACTCTGTGGACTGTGTCGTCCATCTTGGATTCAATACTGTCCAATCTATGTCCCATTTCCTGGAAATCTCGTTTTATGTCCAAAGCTAGTTTGTCATTAGCTTTAGCTAGCTCCCTTTGAAGCAGGTCAGCAAAGCGTGCTATTAGGATCGGGTCTCCTGAGTATTGACCCTGAACAGGGGGTACAGCAGGAGAGTCAGCATTGCTATTTGATGCAGATTCTTGGCTGCTAGGCTGGCTGTATATAGCCTCTGCCATCTCCCTGTCCAGAAGGGAGGATGTGTGTGAGTCCATGCTGGGTGATTTGGCTGCAGTCTGAGAGGGAGATAGTGCAGGGGGGCTAGGTGACAGGCATTCTATAGTTGTCAGCTCACCTTTATCTGGGGTTGATCTTGAGGAGCATAGTGCTGGGTAGTCAACTTCTTCAGTCCCTGGGGCCTGTGCTTGATTAGGAGGTGGAGGTTTCCCCTTCCCTGCCGCCTGCATACCTCGTGTGATATAGCCGGTCGCCATCTTGGAACCTTGCTGTGTAGCGCGGCTCGAGCTCCGGGAGCCGTTCTTAGGCTTATAGCGCGGCTTCTTAACCACCTGGCGTGTGCCCGGATCTTTCCTCAGGAGGGTCAGGCTAATTCCAGCTGCGGGCGAGGTGTGGGGCCGCTGTTTAAGGCTGAAGTCGCCGGGGGGTGAGCGGAGCAGGTCAGATAGTCATCCGCTCCGTCCGGCCGCGCATGCGCACTCCTATGTAACCTTTAAAAAATAACCAAATAAGGTTAGAGCGTATTAGAAAAAGAAGCTACACGTTGTTTGTGTTCAAATATTTTACTATGTGCACATTCACACACTTTTTTTTTTTTTTTACATTTTTTTTTTGCCTGGCCACAAACCGGCAATTGTTTTCTTAGGAAAATACAAAAACAACAGTTGCATTCCAAAAATTACAAAATTGGATACCTCGGAGCAACCTGAGACATTCACTTACACAAACTATATGTCTCTATGTGCCCGTCCTAATATGGGGTCCTGCCACCCCTTGCCCAGCCAAAAATTGACTATGCACACAATTGGGATTATTTTCCTATAGGGATTTTAGACTCCTGATCCCTATTGTCAACATGTGCTATCTGCCATCAGGGGTGATCAATGGACGTGTTTTGGGGGTGCAACCCCTTCCTCAGTTCACCTACTTTAGATACGAGGAAGGGGTTGCACCCCCAAAAGACGTACATGGATATCCCCTGATGGTAGATGGCACATGTTGACACACTGTGTGCAGATTCAATTTTTGGCTGGTTTGATT
Organism: Rana muscosa; assembly: GCA_029206835.1. NCBI lineage: Eukaryota > Metazoa > Chordata > Amphibia > Anura > Ranidae > Rana > Rana muscosa. The sequence continues at coordinate 34,475,835 of JARGYO010005626.1, forward strand.
GTCAAAAAGTTTTTAAAAAGTGGAAGAACAAACATGAAAAAAAAGGGGGTTGGGATGCCTTATTGAATTCTCCCCAAAACATCGAGAATGTCTTTAAATGTTTGATCCATCACATGAACTATTTCTTTAATTTTGTCCAGTTCCGTGCTACATTCCATCACTTGCTGGATGAGGCGGAGGGCACTGTCAGCAGAGAAACTTGTACTATCCTTCACCCCAAAATTCACATCCCCTAAAAACAAAATACAAAAGGTATTATAACTCTGCAGGCCTACCTCTCTTACCTGAAGCTGGGGTGACAGATACTGACCTGTTGTGGTGACCAGTTCCACAACGTCATCCACCTCTCCTTCCTGCACTTCTCCTTCCTCCACCTCAACTTCCTCTACATCCTTCGGTTGTGGGTCTTTGGGAGTTTGGGGTTGTTGTGAAGCTGTGGGGTTCCTGTGCTCCCTGGAGTGTTCTCCTCCCAGTCTTCTCTCCCCTATGAGAATCAAACAAAAGGTAGAGTTATCACACAGAAATTCTCTATGTTAAAAAAAAAAACAGGCTAAATTGCTTAGAAGTGGGGTACAAGTGTGTGTTTGGGCAGAAGTTAAAGATGAATGCATTATTTCTGACCAAGAATATGTTTAGTATTCACCTTTGTCTGTCATTTTTTAGACATGGAGGCAACACAAAAATTCTCTGATGCACCTGTGTGGGACACCCAAAAAAGGCGGGTCCGGTGGCCCACACTATAGTGCTCCAAAGTACAGATGTGGAAGTAGCTGCTGAGTGTCCTCTCCTTTACACAGTTTACAGTTTGCATTTCATTCTCTTTACAAACACATCATCTAGCCTAAAACTTTGTGCCCCAAATTTCCCAAAAAATGGCAGATGTCTAATTACTTTTGTGGCTGTAAAATAAGCCAAAACAGCGGATAGTGGCCGAACAAAGTGTCTGTAACGTAACGAACAATTACTGTGCCCAACCAAGTTCAAAATATTACATTTTGGAAGGGAGTCCAATAAGAAAAAAAACCAAAACCAGCAACATGTCAGTTTAGAAAAGGATTAATAGCAGAAAAGTGTACATTTTACTTACTTTTTGCGAGCATTCTCTTAATGCTCCTTAACTGCTCTGGCTCCCTCAGTTTGAGGTCTGACCACCTCTTTCTGAGCTGCTCATTTGAGCGTTTCACCCCGAAATTCGTCTTCAGACTCTTCACGACTTTCTTCAGGATTTTGGCCTTCCTTCTATTTGGTTTGCTATACGGCCCATGCTTTGCGTCATAATCCGACTTTAGCAATATGTCCACCATCTCCGCCATCTCCGCAAAAGACATATTAGATGCCTTGAATCTCCTCCTTGATCGTGACGTTTCCTCGGTCTCCGGGCTTGTCTCCTCCTCGTTAGTTGCGGAATTATCAGACACCTGCTGTAACTCCGCCATATCTGTCTGCGCGCCGAAAGAGAAGGGGCGGGGAAAAGATGTTAGTTAGAACGTCATGGGCGGGCGACGTGTGCGGAGCGACGTGTTCGTATTTTGACGCATGAGTGGTGTGTATATAGCAAACACACATGTGACTATAGTACGTTCGGTGTGCGGAGAGAGGAGTTCAAGTGACGGACGTGCGAACGAAGGTATGTGATTTTGAGACTGTGCCAAATTGTTGGCCTATACTGTCTTGAGAATGTTGTAGGATATATATGGTGACTACGATGTTAAGGAGGTTAGACTGTTTGCCTCACATTAGTTATATATTATTTATTTAACTTGCAGATACAATATGAATGTCTTTATTAGCGACAAAGAGTTCCTGGCGGAATTTATTGACCGGGTAAGGGAGCTGCCGGCTCTGTGGGAGACGAAAAACCCCATCCACAAAAAAAGAGGGGTGAGAAAAGCAGCGCTGGAGAAGCTGCTCCCATTTGTGCAGACCAAGGTGCCCACAGCCACAGCAAAACAAGTGGACACTAAAACTGGGAGCTTGAGAGGCACCTACAGGACTGAACGCTCTAAGGTCCTGGCTTCTCAGAGGTCAGGAGCAGCAGCAGGTGATGTGTATGTCCCGATTTTGTGGTACTACAGCAGGATGTCCTTCCTGGATGACCACATTGAGGCAAGGCCATCACTCTCCACTCTTCCCCCCAGACTTCCCTGCAGCCAACCTGAGCCTTCTCTGGAGCAAGAGGAGGCAGCCATCCTGGATGATCCTGATTTGGCCATCTGGAGCCAGGTATAGTATTAAATGAAATTGCATTGGGATAAAATTAATGTTTGACAAATATGTCAAGATGAGAAACATACAATATTTTGGGTTCCACAAGTGAAATCAAGATCTCTAGACATTAGTCTGCACTTAATTGGGTGCTAAATAGTCAATCTGATGTAGGTGTAAATTAGAAAAAATGATTTCTGGATTTACATTCTAATTGCTTCAATCATGTTTATAAAGTTTGATGCAAAGATTAAACCAACATATTAAACTATGTCCCTTTTTCATACACAGGATGAAATCAGCCAGGAGGAGGGTCTGGAAACTGTCAGGCAGGAGGAGGCAGGGCCCAGTGGCAGCCAGGAGGTGGCAGGGCCCAGTGGCAGCCAGGAGGTGGCAGGGCCCAGTGGCAGCCAGGAGGTGGCAGGGCAAAGGAGAAGCACCAGATCCCAGGTGCCTCCCATCCGGCTTCCCAAAAGAGGCAGGAGGGACAGGACCACCAGTGAGGCAGCAATGGCCCTTATTCGTGAGGCCCATGCCACCCTCCAGGAGTCCACATGCCCTGAAGAGGCCATTGCCGGCCTAGTGGAGGCAAAGTTCAAGGTGATGAGTATGGAGCAACGCCTCCTATGCGAGCCCCTGCTCATCACCTTGCTCAACAAGGGGGTGATGGAAAAAATTACCCCCAATACAGCTATTTGTGAGGTGGCACAACTGTCCCAACCTCAACCTCCTCCTCCACCTCCACATTCTTCTTCTGCCCCACCCCCTTCTCCTTCACCTCCACCTTGTTCTTCCGCCCCACCCCCTTCTCCTACATCTCCTCCTCCTCCTGACAGGAGTACCCCTCCAGTGGCCCAGCCTCCAGCCACACGAAGAAGGAAGGCTGCAGAGAAGGCTCCAGGGAAGGTTGCAGGGAAGGTTGCCAGGAAGATGAGGAAGTGATGGCCTTGCTTCATTGTGGTCGGACAGAAGGCAGCCTGTTGTAGTACCACACACTTGGGACATATATATCACCTGCTGCTGTTCCTGACCTCTGGGAGGCCAGCATCAGATTGTGTTCAGAAATGTTGGCCTTCTCAAGCTCCCAATTTTAGTGTCCACATAGGGTTGCTGTGTGCTCTGGGGTCCCTGGGATGCACAAATGGCAGCAGCTTCTCCAGCGCTGCCTTCTCTTTATTTTTGTTCAAACATGAATAAATGTTATTTTTCTTTAAGTTCATACTTGACTATGTGTATTTGTAAAAATTTAAAATCTAGCTTTGGAGTAAGCAGATACATTTGACTGACAAAAAAAGGGACAGATAACAACCCCCCAAAAAAATAACTAAATCTGATTTCCCAAAAAAGGGTGTAAAATTTAAATAATATATATTAAAAGATTCAATGGGAGATCACTACCAAAACATTGCGAAATTACAATTAACATCAGTTAGAAAAATATCTAATTTTTTTATATTCCTAAAAACTTGCACGATATAATACACATAAATCTTCTTAAGAGCAGCATGAAAAAGATTAAAAAAAGATAGTCATAACTCTGTGTGAAGATCAGCAGCAAAAGAAGTTCATTCGTTTGGATTAATGTAACATTCTAACGAAGATTTCAATGCACAACATTTAAACGATGCAAAAATTTGGAGCGTGACGAATGTGCTATCTCCATTACGAAGGCTTGTTTTACCAGAAGATGCGCTCCCGTCTCATAGTTGCTTCTGAGCATGCGCGCTTTTGGAAGAGTCGTAAAAGCATACACACAAACCATTTTCTCGTCACAAAACAGGCCGACGAGAAACACGACAAGGAAATCTGGAATCCTGACGAGAAAATAGAGAGCAGGTTCTCTATTTTCTCGTCGAGATTCACGGCAATTTTCTCGTCGTAAAACCATACACACGAACGGTTTTCTCGACAAAAAAGCTCACGCGGCACTTTTCTTGCCGGTTTTGGACGAGAAACTCGGTCGTGTGTACGAGGCTTTACTGGTTTTGGTACAAACCTACCAATTTCACCTTTGGTAGATTTTTGAAAATTTAGGGGTTGATTTACTTATGGAAAATAGATGGTGCTCTTTATAAAGTGCACTTGCTCCAGAGCTTAGTAAATTAGAAAAAGATCTGCTGACTTCCATCATCCCATCACGTGCAAGCAAAAATTATGTTTTTATTAACATTTTCCTATTTACTAAGCTCTGGAGCAACTGCACTTGCAGAGTGTACCTCTTAAAAACTACTTAAATTTTGCCTTCTACAGTACATTGACTTTCTAAGTTCTTCACCGAAATGGTGACATTTGCCTAAAATTTTGGCAAAACATAATTTTCATTAATTGCTTATTGTCCGCAAGAGAAAATTGAGTACTGTCCGTGATACTTTTTTATTTGCACCAACATATAATTTTTCATGGTCGAGCTTTTGGGGTGTGTCCCCTTCTTCAAGGTCCAAGCAGTACTGCTTGGACCTTGAAGAAGGGGACACACCGCGAAAGCTCGTCCATGAAAAATTATATGTTAGTGCAAATAAAGAAGTATCTCGGACAGTACTAAATTTTCTGTCACAATTGCACTAATGCGGCTACAATTACCTCTCCTATGTCCGTACAAATATATCAGTTGTTTTTCTACAAACATTTAATATTTAATACTTACAATAAACACAGCTCAAATATTCCAGCCTCCTGGCCAACAGTCCCCGATGTTTGAAGGCTCACGCCATCTCTCACTTTGGTGGGGAAGGTGGAAGAAGAAAGAGGGAAAGAAAGAAAGAGGGCATTGGTATAAAGTAACTGCATACCAAGTAGGTAATAAGCCTGTGTGCAGTAGGAGAAAAGTAGATATATTCTCATAAAGAGCGGTGGTACAGATGATCCCAAGGTGATATGGAAGGATGCTCCTTATGAGAATATTCTACAAGGATAGCCTCCCCTGAGTGGTTTGTACTATCTGTCAATGTTTGGAGCGCAACTGGAGCGCAACTGATGATCCAGTTCCCAGTGGTCATTCCACACAAAGCCTGTTAGACCCACTGAACGTACGTTCTTTCGGGTTCAAACATTCCGCTAAGCTTTCTACCTACTGGTGGCGGTTTTCTTCACTTCATCGTGCTTTCACCTTGTCAGTTTTATGTTTGAAATTATCACCAATTTTTGAACTTTCACTTACCACTATACAGAAATACAGTTGTCCATTGGTGCACCACCTCCTGGTTTATTTACAGACAGTTGTTTATTTTTGCCCATTTTGTGCACCATTATATACAGTGGGGCAAAAAAGTATTTAGTCAGCCACCAATTGTGCAAGTTCTCCCACTTTAAAAGATAAGAGAGGCCTGTAATTGTCATCATAGGTACACCTCAACTATGAGAGACAAGATGTGGAAACAAATCCAGACAATTACATGTCTGATCTGGAAAGAATTTATTTGCAAATTATGGTGGAAAATAAGTATTTGGTCAATATCAAAAGTTCATCTCAATACTTTGTTATATATCCTTTGTTGGCAATGACAGAGGTCAAACGTTTTCTGTAAGTCTTTACAAGGTTGTCACACACTGTTGCTGGTATGTTGGCCCATTCCTCCATGCAGATCTCCTCTAAAACAGTGATGTTTTGGGGCTGTTGTTGGGCAACACGGACTTTCAACTCACTCCAAAGGTTTTCTATGGGGTTGAGATCTGGAGACTGGCTAGTCCACTCCAGGACCTTGAAATGCTTCTTACGAAGCCACTCCTTCGTTGCGGTGTGTTTGGGATCATTGTCATGCTGAAAGACCCAGCCACGTTTCATCTTCAATACCCTTGCTGATGGGAGGAGGTTTGCACTCAAAATCTCACGATACATGGCCCCATTCATTCTTTCATGTACACGGATCAGTCGTCCTGTTCCCTTTGCAGAGAAACAGCCCCAAAGCATGATGTTGCCACCCCCATGCTTCACAGTAGGTATGGTGTTCTTTGGTTGCAACTCAGCATTCTCTCTCCTCCAAACATGACGAGTTGTGTTTCTACCAAACAGTTCTACTTTGGTTTCATCTGACCATATGACATTCTCCCAATCCTCCTCTGGATCATCCAAATGCTCTCTAGCAAACCTCAGATGGGCCCGGACATGTACTGGCTTAAGCAGGGGGACACATCTGGCACTGCAAGAGTCCCTGGCGGCGTAATGTGTTACTGATGATAGCCTTTGTTACGTTGGTCCCAGCTCTCTGCAGGTCATTCACTAGGTCCCCCCGTGTGGTTCTGGGATTTTTGCTCACCGTTCTTGTGATTATTTTGACCCCACGGGGTGAGATCTTGCGTGGAGCCCCAGATCGAGGGAGATTATCAGTGGTCTTGTATGTCTTCCATTTTCTAATTAATACTCCCACAGTTGATTTCTTCACACCAAGCTGCTTGCATATTGCAGATTCAGTCTTCCCAGCCTGGTGCAGGTCTACAATTCTGTTGCTTTGGTCTTCACCATAGTGGAGTTTGGAGTGTGACTGTTTGAGGTTGTGGACAGGTGTCTTTTATACTGATAACAAGTTCAAACAGGTGCCATTAATACAGGTAATGAGTGGAGGACAGAGGAGCCTCTTAAAGAAGAAGATACAGGTCTGTGAGAGCCAGAAATCTTGCTTGTTTGTAGGTGACCAAATACTTATTTTCCACCATAATTTACAAATAAATTATTTTCAAATCGGACAATGTGATTGTCTGGATTTGTTTCCACATTTTGTCTCTCATAGTTGAGGTATACCTATGATGACAATTACAGGCCTCTCATCTTTTTAAGTGGGAGAACTTTCACAATTGGTGGCTGACCAAATACTTTTTTGCCCCACTGTATATTGTTGTTGTTTCATCATAATTTCTAGCACTGTGTTTATTCATGATTATGTGCACCATATCATTTGATTAGTGTTACACTTTTTTGGTTTCACTGGTTTTTACTATTTGTCTATTTTTTGTGGAATTATTTCACCATAATCGTCTGTTCGCTTGTTCGGCGAATTTCGAACATTATGGGCAGTTCGTGCCAAATTCGAGTGGCGCGCCACGGCCCATAATGCACTGCACTGTCATCGCAGTGCATTGCTGGCTGTTGATTGGCAGGGCATGCACTATGACCCGCATGCTTTGGCCAATCACAGCGCCGTCAGCACAGAGAGACAAAATTGGCTAAAAGCAGGGTGCCTTTGGCCAATCATGGCTCAGGGGGACTAAGTACACGCCCCACACTATGAGAGAGAGAGAGAGAATTTCAGTTAGCTAGACTGAGCAGGCAGTTGATTTAGTTAGATCCAGTATTCCAGTATATTTAGTATATATATATATATATATATATATATATATATATATATATATATATATATATACACACACATTGCAGTCTTTGTATATATGTATACAGTTTAGCTATATCTCACTGCAGAGCGTTCCTGTCATTCTCTTCCTATGAGGTCACTGACTCTACGTGGGTGCCTGATAAGAAAGGGGAGGAGGAAGAGACACATCTCCAACGAGGCAGGATGCCCTCCAGGGGCCAGCTTAAGGGCAGCCAACCGACTGCTGCATCACACCGCAGGGCTCCGCATGTGCAGGGCGCTGCTGACTCTTCGCGTTTTTCCAAAAGTTCTTTGGTGTGGGCCTTTTTTCAGACGTGTGCAGCAGATCGCACCATTGCTATTTGCAACATATGTCTGAAGCGTATCAAGCGTGGCCAAAACACCAGCCGCTTGGGCACTAGGGATGAGCTTTATGTTCGAGTCGAACATGAGTTCGACTCGAACATTGGCTATTCCCTGTTCGGCGAACAGCGAACAATTTGGGGTGTTCGCGGCAAATTCGAAAAGCCATGGAAAACCCTTTAAAAGTCTATAGGAGAAATCAAAAGTGTTAATTTTAAAGGTTAATATGCAAGTTATTGTCATAAAAAGTGTTTGGGGACCCGAGTCCTGCCCCAGGGGACATGGATCAATGCAAAAAGTTTTAAAAACTGAAGTTTTTTCTTAATAATGCTTAAAGTGAAACAATAAAAGTTATATTTATATTTCGTACCTGGGGGGGGTGTCTAAAGTATGCATGTAAAGTAGCGCATGTTTCCCGTGTTTACAACTGTCTCTGCACAAAGTGTAATTTCTGAAGGAAAAAAAAGTCATTTAAAACTACTCCGGCTATTCATGAATTGTCGGTGGTCCCGGCAATACAGAGAAAAGTCATTGAAAAAATGACAGGACCCCCCCCAGTCCATTACCAGGCCCTTTGGGTCTGGTATGAATATTAAGGGGAACCCTTGCCATTTTTTTCAATGACTTTTATCTGTATTGCCGGGACCCGACAATTCATTAATAGCGTGAGTAGTTTTAATTTTTTTCCCTTCAAAAATGACATTTTGTGCAGGGAACCCAAATTGTGTGGGGGTCCCCCCAAATTCCATATCAGGCCCTTCAGGTCTGGTATGGATTTTAAGGGGAACTCCGCGCCCAAAAAAAAATATGGCGGGAGGGTTCCCCCAAACATACATACCAGACCCTTATCCGAGCACGCAACCTGGCAGGCCGCAGGAAAAAAGGGGGGAAAAGAGAGTGCCAGCCCCTCCTGAACCATACCAGGCCACATGCCCTCAACATGGGGAGGGTGCTTTGGGCGTCTGTGACCCCTCAAAGCACCTTGTCCCCATGTTGATGGGGACAAGGGCCTCATCCCTACAACCCTTGCCCGGTGGTTGTGGGGGTCTGTGGGTGGGGGGCTTATCGTAATCTGGAAACCCCCTTTAACAAAGGGGACCCCCAGATTCCGGCCCCCCCCTATGTGAATTGGTAACGGGGTACATTGTACCTCTACCGTTTCACAAAAAAGTGTCAATAAAGGTAAAAAAACACACAGACAGCTTGGGACAAGTCCTTTAATAAAACATTAAAAAAAAATTCCAGCGATGTACATCCTTCCACGATCCGGACCCGTGATACCCGCCGCTACCACAAATTGTCGGGTCCCGGTAATACAGATAAAAGTCATTGAAAAAAATGGCAGGGGGTTCTTGGTTTTTTAAATTACACAGGGTTCCCCTTAATATTCATACCAGACCTGAAAGGTTCCCTGCACAAAATGTCATTTTTGAAGGAAAAAAAAGTCATTTAAAACTACTCGCGCTATTAATGAATTGTCGGGTCCCGGCAATACAGATAAAAGTCATTGAAAAAAATGGCAGGGGTTCCCCTCAATATTCATACCAGACCCCCCCAGGTACGAAATTTAAAGGAATATTTCACTTTTATTGTTTCACTTTAAGCATTATTAAAATCACTGCTCCCGAAAAAACGTCAGTTTTTAAAACTTTTTTTGCACTGATACATGTCCCCTGGGGCAGGACCCGGGTCCCCAAACACTTTTTATGACAATAACTTGCATATTAACCTTTAAAATTAGCACTTTTAATTTTTCATGTACGTGTCCCATTGACTTTAACGGTGTTCGTGTGTTCGAACAAATTTTTTGCCTTCTCGCATGTTCTGGTGCGAACTGAACCGGGGGGTGTTCGGCTCATCCCTATTGGGCACCACATGCTTGACCAGACATATGTCGACCTGCCATGCAGTCTGTTGGCAAGCGTACATAAAAGGCCCACACCAAAGAACAAAGCGGACCTCTCCTTGCTCCTCATCAGCTAGGATCTCCAACCCCACTATACCTTCAGTCCTCTCAGAAACCTGCACTGAGAGGAATGAAGGTGTAGAATTAGGTGTGCCACTGCCAAGTACTTGCGGGCAATCTGCTATCGGTACACCAACGTCCGATTTTAGCAGGCAAATTTGCCTACCCCAGTTGCGACACCGCTCCCAGCCATCCACATGCTCAGTGGTTGAATGCTAGCTTGGCTAAATTGCTAGCACTCCAACTGCTGCCTTTTCAGCTGGTAGACTCTGCCCCCTTTCATGAGTTTGTGGAATGTGCGGTACCACAGTGGCAGGTTCCCAAACGCCACTTTTGGGCAGGTACCCGGGCTTACAGGATCTCCTGAGGCAGGCCAGGAAAGTCTGTGTGCATTTCTGCCGGTCATATAGTGCCAGTGCTCGGCTGGCTTACCTCCAAAAGGAATTTAACCTGCCCAAGAACTGCCTAATCTGTGACATGCCCACCAAATGGAACTCAGTTTTGGCCATGCTGCAGCGGCTGCACACGCAGACGCAGCAGAGGGCCATCAATGAGTACCTGTGCGGCTGTGGCACCAGGACAGGGTCAGGGGAGCTTGGCTTTTTTTCGCCACGCCAGTGGGTCATGATCAGGGATGCATGCACTGTCCTGTCACCATTTGAGAAGGCCACGAGGATGGTGAGCAGTGACAGTGCATGCATCAGTGATACTGTCCCTCTTGTCCACCTGTTGGAGCACACACTGTGTGGAATAATGGACAGGGCACTTGAGGCAGAACAGAGGGAGGAAGAAGAGGACTTCCTTACCTCTCAAGGCCCCCTTTATCCAGACAGTGTACCTGCGGGCCCGCCGATCACAAAGAAAGAAGACGAGGAGGAGGAGGATTGTGTCAGCATGGAGGTGGAGTCTAGCACTCAGCATCAGCAGCAGTCTTTAAGGGATCATTTACAGTCCCCAGAAACCCATGGACTTGTACGTGGCTGGGAGGAGGTGGCTGAAGATCATGTCGTCCTTAATGACCCAGAGGACTCTGGACCGAATGCCTCAGCAAACCTACGCTGCATGGCCTCCTTGATCCTGCAAAGCCTGCGAAAGGATCCTCGGATTTGTGGTATCAAGGAGAGGGATCATTACTGGCTGGCAACCCTCCTTGATCCACGTTACAAGGGTAAGGTTGCGGACCTTATCCAGCCGTCGCAGAGGGAGCAGAGGATGAATATTTTCAGGAGGCCTTGCAGAAAGGTTTGTGCAATGCGTTTCCAGAGCCTGGGAGGTTGCAAATTCCTTGTCCTGGACAACGTGTTGCTGAGGCTTCGGTCAGTCACAGAAGAAGCGGTGGAGAAGGTGGCCATCTGACCGATGCGTTCAGACAATTTTTTAGTCCGCAGCCCCAAGGTATGATCGGTTCCAGCAACCATCGCCAGCATCTGATTTACATGGTGCAGGAATACCTAGGGGCAATATCAGACTTGAACACCTTTCCCACCGAAAATCCTCTGGGTTACTGGGTATTGAGGATGGATCAATGGCCAGAGCTTGCACAGTATGCAATTGAGCTACTGGCCTGTCCTGCATCCAGAGTTCTTTCGGAACGCACATTCAGTGCTGCTGGAGGCTTTGTAACCGATCACAGGGTGCGCCTGTCCACCGTCTCGGTCGATCGGCTGACCTTCATAAAAATGAATCAGTCTTGGATCACCAGCTACCAAGCACCTGATGCTGATTTAACCAAATATTTTTTTTATGAATGTGAGATCCCTTCAAGACTGCCTATGTTGATGCTAAGTGACTATACTGTTCCTCCTCAATGTTCATGTTGATAGCTTGTAAGAACATTTTTGGTTCTGGGCACCGCCACCAGTGGCTAAGGCCCAATTTTTCTGCCCCTGTTTAACAGGGGCGTGTAATTACTATTTTTGCTGTAATACTTTGCAGCAGGGCTCATTGCTGTGCTCCAACTAGAGCATCTGTGAGGGGTTGCAGTGTTGTGGCACCAGCACCAATGCCTAATGCCCCATACACACGATCATTTTTAATGTCATTTTTAAAACTGACGTTTTTCTTGTCATTTTTTTTCTTGTTTCCTCTCAAGCCTGTCTTGCGTACACACCATCATTTTAAAAAATGTTCAAGCAAAGTGCAGTGACGTACAGCACGTACGACGGCACTATAAAGGGGAAGTTCCGTTCGAATTGCGCCACCCTTCATGTTAGTAAAGTTTGTTGAGAGACGATTCGCTCTTTCCAGTCTTGTGCTTTTCAGTCCGTTACAGCGTGACGAATGTGCTATCTCCATTACGAACGATAGTTTTACCAGAACGAGCGCTCCCGTCTCATACTTGATTCTGAGCATGCGCGTTTTTTTTCACGTCGTTAAAGCATACACACTATCGTTTTTCACGTCGTTAAAAAAAACGACATGAAAAACGACGTGAAAAAAGAGAGCATGTTCGAAATTTTTAATGGCCGTTTTTCACGTCGTTAAAAATGCTCTGGAGCATACACACGATCATTTTTAATGGCCATTTTTTTTAATGGCATTTTTAATGGCATGAAAAATGATCGTGTGTATGGGGCATAAGGCTCAATTTTTCTGCCCTTGTTTAACAGGGGCATGTAATTACAATTCTTGATCTAATATTTCACAGCAGGGCCCGTTCCTGCGCCCACCAAGAGTAACTGTGAGGGCTTACAGTGTTGTGGCAACACCAACACCTAAGGCCCAAATTTCTGCAGAGTATATAGGGCAGGCCCCTACTTTCAAACATCCGACTTACTGTACAAACGACTCCTACTTACAAACGGAGGGAGACAACAGGAAGTGAGAGGAAATCTAGCCCTAGGAAAGGAAATTCTCTACTGTAAGAGTTAATATGGGAAAAAGGTGTCTCCACTGATGCTTTATCACCATCATTGTCATTGGGACAGAAATTGAGGTGAAATCTTCTGAACAGGGGCACAGACAACAAATGTACCTGTTCAAAATTACAAAAAGATTCTACTTAAGAACAAACCTACAGTCCCTGTCTTGTTTGCTATGCCTGTATAATGCCGAGAGTCAGGGATGAGCCGAACCCACCCCTGTTCGGTTCGCACCAGAACCTGCGAACAGACAGAATGTTCGCGTGAACTTTAGAACCCTATTAAATACAATGGACTCGAACGTTCGAAATCTAAAGTGCTAATTATAAAGGCTTATATGCAAGTTATTGTCCTGAAAAGTGTTTGGGGACCCGGGTCCTGCCCCAGGGAACATGTATCAATGCAAAAAAAAGTTTTAAAAATTTACGTTTTTACGGGAGCAGTGATTTTAATAATGCTTAAAATGAAAAAATAAAAGTGAAATATTCCTTTAAATTTCGTACCTGGGGGGTGTGTATGATATGCATGTAAAGTGGCGCATGTTTCCCATGCTTAGAACTGTCCCTGCATAAAATGTAATTTTTGAAGGAAAAAAAGTCATTTAAAACTCACTTGCGGCTATTAATGAATTGTCGGCTCCCGGCAATACATACAAAAGTCATTGATAAAAATAAAATAAAAAGCGTGGGGGTCCCCCCAAATTCAATTACCAGGCCCTTCAGGTCTGGTATAGATATTAAGGGGAACCCCGCCGCAAATTAAAAAAAAAAATGCGTGTGGTTCCCCCAAATATCCATACCAGGCCCTTCAGATCTGGCATGGATTTTAAGGGGAACTCCACCCCAAATTTTAAAAAAAATGGCGTGGAGTCCCCCCAAAAATCCATACCAGACCTTTATCCGAGCACGCAACCTGGCCGGCCGCAGGAAAAGAGGGGGGGGCGAGAGAGCGGTGAAATCCAGTGTCCCGCGGCGATCCGATGTCCAGCGCTGTCCGTCATTGGCTGAGCCTGAGCGGACCTGATGGGGAACTTCCTCCGCAGTCTATTACGTGCATAGACCCGCCCCTTCTAAAGTTCCCCATCAGGTCCGCTCAGCCAATGACTCGGTGTAAGGCTGAGGACCTGATGTGGAACATGAGAAGGGGCGGGTCTATACATGTATTACACAGTGAGGGAAGTTCCCCATCAGGTCCGCCCCCTCGGTATGTCAGACCCCGCCTACGTCATTGGCCTGAGCGGGGAACTTCCTTCACTGTGTAATTTAAATTTACACAGTGAAGGAAGTTCCCTATCAGGTCCGCTCAGGCCAATGACGTAGGCGGGGTCTGACATACCGGGGGGGCGGACCTGATGGGGAACTTCCCTCACTGTGTAATACATGTATAGACCCGCCCCTTCTCATGTTCCTCATCAGGTCGTCAGCCTTACACCGAGTCATTGGCTGAGCGGACCTGATGGGGAACTTTAGAAGGGCGGGTTCTATACATGTAATAGACTGCGGAGGAAGTTTCCCATCAGGTCCGCTCAGGCTCAGCCAATGACGGACAGCACTGGACATCGGATCGCCGCGGGACACTGGATTTCACCGCTGGAATGTTTTTTTAAATTTTTTTATTAAAGGACTTTTCCAAGGTGTGTGTGTGTGTGTTTTTTTTTTTTACATTTTTTGACACTTTCTTCGTGAAATGGTAGGGGTACAATGTACCCCTTACCAACTCACATGGGGGGGGCGGGATCTGGGGGTCCCCTTTGTTAAAGGGGTCTTCCAGATTCCGATAAGCCCCCCGCCCGCAGACCCCCACAACCACCGGGCAAGGGTTGTGGGGATGAGGCCCTTGTCCCCATCAACATGGGGACATCATCCCCATGTTGAGGGCATGTGGCCTGGTACGGTTCAGGAGGGGGGGGCGCTCTCTCGTCCCCCCCTCTTTGCCTGCGGCCTGCCAGGTTGCGTGCTCGGATAAGGGTCTGGTATGGATTTTTGGGGGGACTCCACGCCATTTATTTTTAAATTTGGGGTGGAGTTCCCCTTAAAATCCATGCCAGATCTGAAGGGCCTGGTAATTGAATTCTGGGGGACCCCCACGCTTTTTTTTTATTTTTTATCAATGACTTTTGTATGTATTGCCGGGAGGCGACAATTCATTAATAGCCGCGAGTGAGTTTTAAATGACTTTTTTTCCTTCAAAAATTACATTTTATGCAGGGACAGTTCTAAGCACGGGAAACATGCGCCACTTTATATGCATATCATACACACCCCCCAGGTACGAAATTTAAAGGAATATGTCACTTTTATTGTTTCACTTTAAGCATTATTAAAATCACTGCTGCCGAAAAAACGGCCGTTTTTAAAACTTTTTTTTGCATTGATACATGTCCCCTGGGGCAGGACCCGGGTCCCCAAACACTTTTTATGACAATAACTTGCATATAAGCCTTTATAATTAGCACTTTAGATTTCTCCCATAGACTTTTCGAATTTGCCGCGAACACCCCAATTTGTTAGCTGTTCGGCGAACGGGCGAACAGGCAATGTTCGAGTCGAACATGAGTTCGACTCGAACTCGAAGCTCATCCCTACCGAGAGTATATAGAGCCTGGAGGCCCAACACCTTTCTTTTTTTTAAATTTGGGTAAGGGGTTCCCCTTAATATCCTTACAAGACCCAAAGGCCTTCATCCATATATCCATATTTTCATCCATATTGCCGGGACCAGACATTACATTAAAGCCGCAAGCAGTTTTAAATTACTTTTATTCCTTTAGAAATGTCATTTTGTGCAGGGACAGTTCTAAACATGGGAAACACGTGCCACTTTACAGGCATACTATAGACACCCCCCAGGCACGATATTTAAAGGAATATTTCACTTTTATTTTTTCACTTTAACCACTTCAATACCAGGCCAATTTTCAGCTTTCAGCACTGTCACAATTTGAATGACAATTGCGTGGTCATGCTACACTGTACCCAAACACATTTTTTATTATTTTGTTCCTACAAAAAGAGCGAAAATTTTGAAAAAAAATATGTTTTTGTTTCTGTTACATTTTTTTTGTAAATAAGTACCTTTTCTTTTTCAATGATGGCCACTGATATGGCTGCACTGATGGGCACTGAAAAGGCGGCACTGATGGGCACCGATGAGGTGGCACTGATAGGTGGCAATGATAGGCGGCACTGATGGGCACTCATAGGTGGCACTGATGGGCACTCATAGTCGGCACTGATGGGCACTCATAGTCGGCACTGATGGGCACTTATGGGTGACACTGATAGGTGGCATGGAAGGGCACTGATAGGTGGGCACGGATGGGCACTGATAGGTGGCATTGATGGACAGTGGTGGGTGGCACTGGTGACACTGGTGGGTGGCATTTCTGGGCATCACAAATTTTGTTGGTGCCATGATGGTGCCAGTCAGTACCCATTTGTGGGCACAGATTGGCATATGTTATCTAAACATTTGTACATGTGGATGGCCATGGGGGACTTACCTGGCCATCCACATGTTAGGTGCTTCCCTGGTGGTCCTGGTCGGCATCCTGGTGGTCCAGTGTGGGCATCCGAGGGGGGGCAGCGCTCATAAACAATCAGTGCGAACCCCCCCGTCAGGAGAGACGCGAGTGAGGAAAAGGCGATCAACGGCTCTTTCTGTTTACATTGTCATCAGCCGTGATTGGACACGGCTGATCACATGGTAAAGAGCGTCCGCCGGAGGCTCTTTACCGAGATCGGTGTTGCGGTGTGTCAGACTGACACACCGCACCAACGATCGCCGCGATGCGCGCCCCCACGGGCGCGGTGGCTGTTATCCTGCTGGATGTCATATGACGCCCAGTCAGGATAACTGAACCACCGCCTGGCCGTCATTTTGCTATAGGCCGGGCGGGAAGTGGTTAAGCATCATTAAGATCACTGCTCCCGAAAAAACTGCAGTTTTTAAAACTTTTTTTTGCATTGATACATGTCCCCTGGGGCAGGTCCCGGGTCCCCAAACCCTTTTTAGGACAATATCTTGCATATTGGCCTTTAAAATTCGCACTTTTGATTTCTCACGTTCGAGTCCCATAGACTTTAACGGTGTTCGAAAGTTTCAGAACATGCAAACTTTCGGTCCGTTCGCATGTTCTGAATGAGAACCGAACCGAGGGGTGTTCAGCTCATCCCTAATGTTCAGTTGTTCAGGGAGAAAGATTACCACTGGAAAGAGCCACCAGAATATGTATGTTGTTTGAACATTCTGAAAGGGCCACTAAGGAACTAAAAAGAGAGGCAGAAGTGTTTGTGGTGCAACAGAACAAAAGACAATGCAGCAACTGTGGCAGTGAACACGCTACTGAGCGCAACAAGTGTCCGGCTTTTAACAAAAGGTGTAACTCATGCAACGAATGGAATCATTTTACAAAATGTTGTAGGTCCAAGCCTCAAAATAGAGGTGCGTGGATGACGACACCATCTAGTCAAACTAAACAAAATGTGCACAGAATTAATGAGGGAGAAAGTGATGATCACCAAAACAGTTTTCATTGTGAAAGTGTGGACCTAATTGCAAATAAGGGAGAAATATTCACCATCTTCTCAACATGCAACAAACATGTCAAGTTGAAAATTGACACTGGTGCCAAATGCAATGTCATGTCCTATCCACATTGCACAACCGTAACCCCAAAGCTGAAAATGATCAGTCAAATAAAGTAAACCTGATAACTTATGGCGGTCAAACAATTCAGACACTGGATCTTGGATCTATCAGGGGACGAGCTGCTATTCCACATTGTGGATAGAAATGTTAAGAGTCTGCTAGGCTTACCAGACAGCAGTGGTGACTGGTGCTCAAAATGTTTGGGGGGTGCAAAACTGAAAACAAATCCATCAATTGCAGCCACTGTGCCCATCAAATGCAGCTACTGTGCCCATCAAACGCAGCCACTGTGCCATCAAACTCAGGCACTATGCCCATCAAACGCAACCACTGTGCCCATCAAACACAGCCACTGTGCCATCAAACGTAGCCACTGTGCCATCAAACGCAGCCACTGTGCCATCAAACGCAGCCACTGTGCCATCAAATGCAGCCACTGACTGTGCCATCAAACGCAGCCACTGTGCCCATCAAACGCAGATACTGTACCCATCAATTGCTGACACTGTGCCCATCAATAGCCGCTACTGTGCCCATCAACTGCTGACAGTGTGCCCATCAACTGCCACTACTGTGCCCATCAACTGCTGCCAGTTTGCCCATCAATTGCCACTACTTTGACCATCAAATACTGCCAGCGTAAATCTCTCCCGGATACTTACCTTGTCTCGGTGGGGCAGCGAGTCACGGCGGCGATGTCCTCCACGCTCCTCGATCTCTTCTCCCGCCCTCTCTTCCGGTCCTCTGCTATGATTGGACGCCTGATAGGCGGCGTCCAATCACAGCGTCTGTCGTTTCAGCCAATCAGGTGATAGATAACAGACCCGATTACCTGATTGGCTGAGAGGTGGTTTAGTGTTAGGAAAGCGATTCATTCGCTTTCCTAACACAACGCTGAGTGAACAGTGAGTGCACAGCATGGTGTCTGCTGTTCACTATTTTGGACGCCTATTAGAGCCTACGGCTCTAATCAGGTTATTTAAAAAAATACTCTGCCGCTGTAATTCAGGTGCCCGGTGCCTGACAAGGGGCCGGACACCTGAATAGGGGGTGGCAGCGGCGACCATACATACAGTCAGGTCCACAAATATTGGGACATCGACACAATTATAATCTTTTTGGCTCTATACACCACCACAATGGATTTGAAATAAAATGAACAAGATGTGCTTTAACTGCAGACTTTCAGCTTTAATTTGAGGGTATTTACATCCAAATCAGGTGAACGGTGTAGGAATTACAACAGTTTGTATATGTGCCTCCCACTTTTTAAGGGACACAAAGTAATGGGACAATTGGCTGCTCAGCTGTTCCATGGCCAGGTGTGTGTTATTTCAAACTGACACTGTTGGTAAGCTTCCAGTCATGTATCACATGCGCTTAGATGAAACGGTACAGCCTACTGTGTGAATCCCTCGAAGGATCCCACTGGCTATAAAGGCCAAAGTCTTGCGAGAGTTGGAAAGGATGACTAGACTGGACATCATTGTACCAGTGCATGAGGCTACCCCCTGGTGTCTGCCATGGCAGCAGTAGTCAAGAAAAATGGCACTGTCCGCATATGCATTAATCCTGTGCACCTCAATAAGGCTCTCCTGAGGCCTTATCACCCATTAAAAACTGCAGAGCAAGTGATCGCTGACATGCCACCACAGGCAAAAGTTTTCAGCATTCTAGATGCAAAATATGGATTCTGGCAAATCCCTCTGGATGAAGAATCATCATTACTCACAACATTTATGACCCCATATGGGAGATAAAAATGCTTACGGATGCCACATGGAATTTCAAGTGGAAGCAAAGTCTTTCAGAAATGTGTGGAACAGCTCTTTGCTGGACAAGCATGTGAAATAGTGGTAGATGATATATTGATTTGGGGATTCTCCTTTAAAGAACATGACAAACAACTTAAATGCGTACTAGACCATGTCAGAGCTATCAATATGCAGCTGAACCCTACCAAATGTCGCTTCACGGTCTCAGAGGTGCCATATGTTGGACACCTTCTCACAGATAAAGGTGTCAAGACTGACCCAGAAAAAGACAAAGCCATCCATCAAATGCCTGCTCCAGAGGACAAACATGGATTGCAAAAGTTTCTTGGCATGACCAATTATCTCTCATCACTACAGTGAGATAACATCTTCACTCCGTCAGCTTCTGCGCCAAGATGCCGACTAGTGTTGGACTGAATAACATACTGTTGCTGTGGATACATTGAAAGCACAATTAACTAGTCCACCTGTCCCACAGTATTTTTATGTGTATAAGCCAGTGGTATTGTCTGCTGATGCTTCCCAGCATGGTCTTGGCGCAGTCTGTCTTCAAGAGGGATGGCCTGTGGCTTTTGCATCAAGAGCCCTCACTGAAACTGAAGCACGCTATGCACAAATTGAGAAGTAATTATTGGGACTAGTACCGTATATACTCGAGTATAAGCCGACCTGAATATAAGCCAAGGCACCTAATTTTACCACAAAAAAACTGGGAAAACGTATTGACTCGTGTATAAGCCTAGGGTATCCATCTGCATGCCTCACTTTGCCTCACTGTGTCCATGTGCATGCCTCACTGTGTCCATGCCTCACTGTGCCCATGTGCATGCCTTCACTGTGTCCATGCCTCACTGTGTCCATGTGCATGCCTCACTGTGTCCATGCCTCACTGTGCCCATGACTAGACTGACGTTTAACATGGGAGTCTATGGAAGGGGTGCCCGGATTTTAAAAATCAGTGCTCCCTGGCCATAGGTCCCTAAGACAAAAAACTTTGCACAATTATAAAGAAGAAATGGGGCTACATGTGTGCCAAGTTTCGGGTCCAGGGAACCTAAGACCGGCCGTTACCAGGTCCCCAAAGTCACCAGAGAAATTACCGTTTAACATCGGAGTCTATAGAAGGTGTGCCCGGGTTTGAAAAATCGGTGCTCCCCGGCCGTAGGTCCCACGGACAACAAACTTTGCACACTTGTAGAGGACGAGTGGGTGTCAGAGAACGTACCTTGCCGAGCGTGTTGGTGGTCGCTTTGGTGTGCGTTCGCGCGCGCCGATGCGCGCTGATGTTGGGCATGTTCCTGTCCGCGCTGGTGCACTTCCCAGACTGCGGGCGCACGCGCCTGTGCGCGATGGTGTGCCTGTGCGCGTGGGTGCATGTGCGCACATTGCGTGCGCGCGTGCATGCGCCATTGCGCACGCTGATGCGCCGATGCGCCATTGCGCATGCCGATGCATGCCGGTTTGCCCATTTAAACTCCTGGAACACTTCAGACCGGTGCTGTCTGATCTACAGTCCCCTGTGTATCCTGCTCCTGTTAATTGCCTGAATCCTGATCTTCTGACCACCCGGCTTGTTACTGGACTTTTCCTGCTATCCGCCTGCACCCGACCTCAGCCTGTCTTTGACCCTGAACCTGCCTACCCCGCTGTACCATACTGCCTGAAAGTTGCCGAACCCTGCTTGTCTTGACCACTCTCTCTGCACCTGCCCAGCTGCGCTGCTCTACACACCTGCCTGCCTACCTGCCTGCCTGCAGCCAGCCTGGCTCAGCTACTCTCCTGAACCCAGGATCCGGAGCTGCCTTCCAGTAACCACTCTCAGGCTCTCTTACCCTTCCGCACTCCCGTGCCTCCTGTCTGCACTACCAGGGGCCCGCGAGTCGGATCCGTACGGGGGACCTTTCTCTGCTCTAACGGACTCGCTGATCAGGTACGTACAACCCTGACAGTGGGGCTACATGTGTGCCAAGTTTGGGGTCCAGGGGACCTACGACCGGCCGGTACCGGGTCCCCAATTCCGGGAGATCAGGCGCAAAAAGTTGACTCGAGTATAAGCCGAGGGGGCATTTTCAGCACAAAAAAAATGTGCTGAAAAACTTGGCTTATATTTGAGTATATACGGTATTTGCCTGTGTAAAATTCCATGATTATATCTATGGCCACTCTGTGACTGTGGAGATGGATCATCAGCTACTCATAACCATACTGAGAAAACCCCTGCACACAGCATCTGCGTGCATCCAGCGAATGATGTTAAAGCTTCAACACTACCACCTGAATGTAATCTATAAATGAGGCCATGAACTGTTTGTTACTGATGCTCTTTCACATGCACACCTCCTCACTTCTGATAACTCTTGAGCTATTGAAGATTATGATGTGTTGGCTCTGGATGGGGTGTTGTCATCCAGAAGGATTCAGGAACTAAAGCAAGAAACACAGGCAGATGCCACCTGTCATCACCTCATGGACATCATTCTCAATGGGTGGCTTGGCTCCTTTAAGGAAATCCCACATGATAGCCGTCCATTCTACTCTATGAGGGATGAATTGACAGTGGATGATGGAATATTCCTGCGTGGTCAGAGATATGTAATCCCTCACTCTCTTCAAAAATACTACTTGCCACACCTCCATCAAGGTCATCCTGGCATTTATTCTACTAAGCGAAGGGCACGTGAAACCATGTTTTGGCCCACTATATACACTGACATTGAAAGAGAAGTTTCCAGGTGTGCCCCATGCAATGCTCTACAACGGCACCAGATGAGAGAACCTTTTAACTCTTCTTCACCAAATACCTGACAGACCTTGGTCTATCACAGCAGCTGACATATTTGAGTGGTCAAACAAGGATTACCTGGTCTTGGTAGATTCGTACTCTGGCTGGTGGGAATTTGATGTTCTCCCAAACACTTCCAGTAACACAGTGATCAGGACATTAAAGCGGATAATCTCCACACATGGAATTCCCTATCAATTGATGTCTGACAATGCAACATAATTTTCAAGTAGAGAATTCAAGAACTTTGCTCACCAATGGGATTTACAGCACGTCGCTAGCAGTGCGAATTACCCCAGATCAAATGGTCTTGCAGAGAGTAGTGTAAGATCGGCCAAGCATCTTCTAGAGAAATGTGCGCGTGATTGTTCTGACGTTTATGCAGCCCTACTTAACCTCCGCAACACACCTAGGGATGGCATGACTTCTCTGGCACAAGGTTTACTATCATGAAGAACCAGGACTCTGATTCCCATGGTCCCGACCCAGCTCCTGCCAAGAGTTTAGACTGATGTCCAGGCAAAAAGGAAAGATAAGCCATGACAAATCGGGCAGACGCCTTTCCCCTCTGGAGCCTGGGCAGGTGCTAAGGATGGAGACAACCCGTGGGATTGACAAACTGGCCACGGTTCATGGAAAGGCCTGCCAACCAAACAGCTGTGGTGTCCATTCTGATAGTAGGACCTATCTAAGGAACCGCTGTCACCTCCTACAGGTACCTGAATCATAATGTACTGTCGCTGTTCTGTGACTTCAGGACCCCAAACACAGCCGCCTGCTAACAACCCTGAAGAAATGGCAGCACTCCAAAATCCATCAAAATTCTTGTTTAATGAGCAAACATCCCAAGTGTTACAGACAGTTCAAATGGTAGCCTGCTGCTGTGAAAAATAATACTTCCACCAACAGATGTAACACACAAACACATCAAAATTATGACGGCAACAGGCAAGAGGTTTCAGACTCGCAAGCCCCACAAGTTGTTACTCATTCTGGAAGAGTGTGTAAACCCAATGCAAAGTTCCAAGACTTTATCACACACTTTTACTCAGCATCTTTTGTTTTATATTGCAGTTTGTTATTGTTCCTTGCTATGCTGCACTCCTTGTTGGTTCTATATTACACTTTATTTATATATGCATATCCTTTCTTTAGAAGGGGAAAGGTGTAGAATATGTATGTGTAGCGCACAGACCCCTTTCTTTACCTGCATTAACTTTGGCTCCTCGCAGGAAGAGAGAGGCACACCGCACCACAAGCCCGTACCCTCCTATGTGAAGAGGTTGAGCGGTGTTGTTGATGGGTCTTCCACAGTAAGACAACCAGAGAATGTCTCTCACCTCTATTTTTAATAAAGACAAGTCCTTGTATCCCCACAGTAACTTGAATGTCCACACCAGCTGCACTCCAACGTTGAGGTTTATTTCTTATAAAACACAGTCTCTGACAGAAAAGGTTGGAGGGAGAACAGGACAGCTTAAGATGTGGATGAGGTCCAGGCACAAACGTTACACAATTCACTGCTCCGATTCTCAAGCAGACTCAGCCCATTTGGATAGTCTCCCTAGCTTGGGACTAGCAGCCGAAATGATGCTCGAACTTTACCCTTTGGTCTCTGCCACAGACCTGGTGAACTTGGTCTCTGTTCAGGGAGAAGACATCCCTCCAGAGAGTTACCGGGACCCTTCCTTCACTGTGACTTCCGCACCAGTCCTTCGGAACGGTTCCTCCCCCGGCCTCCTCATCTAGGATACGGGTCTCCCCGCAAGGCGGCACCCTGAGATTCCTCGATCCCCGGTGGGCTCCAGCCGAAGGTGCTGGGCCCAGACCTTTGTTGCAGTCCCAGGGCTGAAGGTGCCTGGGACCCTTGACAACGAACCGCAGATCCGCCCCTGGGCTAAAGGTGCCCAGGGCGGACAGGAACGAGAACCCCGAACAGGCAGCGTCCTGCCCATTTTATATCCTCTCCCAGCATGCCCAGCAGGTAGACCACACCCACTGTATGGTTGCCGAGAGGGGACACACAAGGCACAGCACTGCATCAGTGGTTCAACCCTGGTCTACTATGGCAGTGCCACCTGCAGGCCACAGGGAACTGTACACCAATACTCCACCTGTGGACAAAAATGGTTTCAAGAACTCTATCAATTAGGGTGTTTGGGCACAACTACCACCCAAACACTTCCCCTAAATTTAGCACCCCGCTACATATGTGTTCTGTTGTATTTACATAGCTGTGTAAGGACCTGGGGTTGGGAACAGGAAGTAGGTAGTTATGAAGTGAAACTAGAAGAAATTAGTTTTACATGTGGCTCTTTGCTGGCTGGAATAAACAAGCTCTTCACAAGATTCATCTGACTATTCATTATTGCTTCTACAAAATCTACAGGTACCAATGACTTTCATAGTCTGTTTAGATGACTTCACGGGAGAAATTTTGCATATAAACTAGTTTTAATGTACAGCCTTGAGAAAGGTGGGCCATGCATTAAAACTACTTCTCCAGTGTAGTCTTAAGTGTCCACTTTGACAGTGATTTGTGTGCATATATTGATGTGTGCGTATGTGTGCCTTCAGTACTCAGCTCACAGTGTTGTTCAGTATCTAATATCCAAAACAGTGTACAGGCTCTACATATATAGATCAGTGACAAGCACTCAGAACATAAAGTGCAGCTAATAATGGGTTGCTACTTTACGCCATGTTAACAATCTCTCAATCTCTTACCACTCTAGTGCTTCATCCCAGGATACATAGCACCGTATACTTCACCTGCAATCCACTCTTCTCCCAAGGTCAATGGTGCATAAAGATATTCATACAAAATGGCACAACTAAAGTACACAAATCAGCTTTCTAAAATCTGCCAATAATAATAATTAGTAGGAGCTATACCTATAAAAATTGCACATATAAATATATGTAGCGGGTATGTACTATTTAGGGGTAGCATCTGGGTGGTAGTATGACCCAGATGCACTAATTGGTAGAGTAGGGCTGTGTTCTAATCGTGTGAGGACATCAGTGGTGTTCAGTTCCCTGCGGCTCGGTAGGTGGCTCTGTCGCTTTGAGCTGGGGTTGAACCACCACTGCAGTGCCGTAACCTTTGTGACCTCTCGCAGCAGCTCTACGGCGGGGCGGGAAACCCGCTGGGCTTGCTGGGAGAGGGTATAAAGGGGGCGGACATCTTCACCACAAGGTCCGAGTCCCAGGCACCTTTAGCCTGAGGGCTGCTGTCCGTGATCGGTGTCCAGGCGCCCTTGGCCTGTACACGTGGAGTTCGTGTTCCATCCCAGACACCTTCGGTCTGGGGTGAGGTACTCAACCGGAGGCCTGGGGCCCAGTACCTTCCACTGGGTCCCGCGAGGGAGGGATCGTCCTAAGGTGCCCTGGGTGTTGGGTGCCTGAATCCAGGGCGTAAGGGACCAGAGAGGTGATCCTCCCAAAGAGCTGGCACAGCATATTGCCAGTGCCGGGTGGACCTCTGGAGACCATCCGGATGGATGTCTTTTCCCAACAAGGGCCAATTCATCGAGGAAGGTAGTTCATGTTCTAAGGCCGGTGGCAGCGGTCCATCTAATCAACTCAGGTCGGTGGCAGAGACCTCCTCTCAGGCCTGTGGCAGGGGCCTCAACAGTTCACCCGGTCGGTGGCAGCGACCAATCTCACGGTCAGTGGCAGAGACTGTGCGCCAAGCCTATTTGCACTAGAAGGAATAGGAGAGTTCATTGTGCCTGGAACTACTCGTATCCACACCCTGTCTGTTTATTCAAAAGTTCAACTGATGCTGTTCACTTGTAAAGAAGAATAAAGGAGTGTTGGACTTTTTATGGTGTGGGGCTCTATTACTGACAGTCAAACTTCCACAGGAGAAGCAGAGGCTCCTTCCAGAACACAGGTCCGAAGGTAAAATAAGTGTTGGCTTTCACCTCTGCACGTTAGAGGACATAGGCCGTAGTGAACCTCATCCTTCTCCTGCATACCCCTAGACAAGCCAGCCGTTTTATTAACAAGGGGACGGGGGGTGAGGCCGCTACACGTGGGGGCTCATCCGGGATCGTGTTATGGAGCCGGAGCTGACAGAGTTTGAGCGTGTCTGCCCAATGGAGTTCCGAGTAGGTTGGCCATATTGGCCAAAACGCCACAAGGCACACCCTCCCTGCACAGTTCGTGGGCGTGACTCGGAGAATGCCCGCGAACTGAAGCGCCAGAGGGGAAGAGTCCGGCCATGTGAGGAGGATCACGTGGGGACTGTGGCGCGAACTACGCAGTGCGCGATGGAGCAAGAAGCCGTGACCATGTTCGGAAATGCCTCGTGGTTTCCAGTTTCAACCACCACGAGGATGGTTTTGACTAATGCTCCGGTTACGGATACGGGGATCCGGCTCAAGCCCCGGGGAAGATTCGCCCTGTATTCCTGCAGAGACGTTGAGGCCCTGGGTATGATTTGTCCCGGCTGTTCGGGACTGGTGGTGCAGCTGAAGCCATTCGGGCGCTGCGAAGCCTGCGGAGAGTTCACATTCGAGGTGGAACCGTCCTTCGAAAAGCCAAGAGCCATCTACCTCGACCGCACAGGCGTCACTACTCAAGAGGGAGGAATCACTGCTTGGACAGCCGTCCCCGTGCGCACTGCCGGGACCCTGGAGGAGGTCTCCATCAAAGAAGAGAAATCCGCGGATGCTGCCTCGGTCACCGCAGGGCCCTTGCTCCCACCGTCAAAACGGAAGGTCGGCCTGGTCAAGGCTTCCTGTGGCCGTGGAGGAGCTTCGCCCTGCTGCTTGCCTGGCCTGGATGGATCCGGAGGGAAGAGCCCTGGACATTGTGACACTACTACAGGCCCAGGTGAGCCAGGGGTTGGGACTGTTGGTGTGGTTGGAGGTGTCGGGAGTCCACAGTTGGTGGAGCCCGCTGAGGGGGTGACTCCGAGTCTACAAGGGGTTACCTGCCTGCTGAAATGTATGACACCTCCGACCTGGAGTCGCTCTCCGACATTGGAGACGATGCAGAGATCGACAAGATTTTCTGCCAGAAGGGCTGGGATAAGATACCTCTGTTCTCGTCCCGTGCCAAAAGGGGCTCACCTATGTCCGCAGGGGATAGTACACCCCGGGTGGAGGCACCAGCGCCTGAGGAGGGGTCCCGTCCCCAGTCTGCCCTTCGATCCCCGGTGCCACCTGCATCAGACACCGGGGGCCAAAGACTGTCGCTGCGGGCGTCTATGCCCAATATGGAGGTGGTCAAGGCACCTCGCCATCCAGATTGTATTGTCTTGCCAGGCGTGGGGAACAAAGCTACTATGCCTCCCTTGGCCAGGCTCCAACGCTTATTCTGCCAGAAGGTTGCCAACGAGTATGGGTGGGAATACCCATACTTGCCAAAAGAACTGCTGTATGAGGTCGAAGTCTACCGGGAGCGTTGGTACAATGACTTTGTGTGGACACATATCAAAGTGCCACACGCACGCAGGTACCTCGCCTGCTCTCCCAAGGCATCACAACGGTTCAAGGACTGCAAGGCAGAATGGATGCTGGGTCGGCACATCCACGCAGATAAGGTGCTGATCCACCGGAAAGATAAGGAGGACGCTGAGTACCAGATCGAGACCATGGATCAACACTTGAAACCCCTTGTCCTGCCGCATCCCAGGTTCTATCTGTAGGAGAAAAAGGACTACTTTCCTTTGTCCTTTTTCCAAGTCGGTGAACTTTCCGGGGTTTGTGATTTTTTTCCTCCCGGAAAATCAGTGACTGTGCCCTAGTTAAAGGGGTGTTTGTGCTCTTCGGAGGAATAGAGACTGTTACGGTAGTTTGTTCTCCTTTCTTCCATCCCGCAAAGTAATCATGGACTTTGGGGTAGTTAGGGCCAAGACACAGAGAAGTTTCGTCTCAGGATTCGACAAGTGATTTTACCGCGGCACTGGCACCAGGTGGCAGTGTTGCGCAACGACATTCTCTTTTCACACACACACTTCAGGGAAGGAAAGAATTTCTCTTAGGAGGAGTTTTTTCCATTCCCACACGAATATATGTGTCAGGGATTTGTGTGCTTGATCTTTTTTTTGTTTCCCCTCTGCAGGAGAACGTCCATCAAGACCGCTGAGAATGGGGCGGGTCTTAGTTAGTGATGGGAAAAAAAAAAATTGTCAATAAGGTTGATGTGTTGATAATTTGTTATGTGTTTGTTTCCCTTCCATGTCAGGTTCAGGCACAGTGTCAAGGTTTTTTTTCTCTTTCAAAATTTTGTGTTCCTTTTGAATTTCCCTTAGCTAGTCTCTGGATCGGGTTATGTTGGCTCCCGTTGGGGCAATGGCTTGTTCCAGACACAGGGGACCAGTGTCAAATTACTGGGGGGAGAGTGTAGCGGGTATGTACTATTTAGGGGTAGCATCTGGTTGGTAGTATGACCCAGATGCACTAATTGGTAGAGTAGGGCTGTGTTCTAATCGTGTGAGGATATCAGTGGTGTTCAGTTCCCTGCGGCTCGGTAGGTGGCGCTGTCGCTTTGAGCCGGGGTTGAACCACCACTGCAGTGCCGTACCCTTTGTGACCTCTCGCAGCAGCTGTACGGCAGGGCAGGGAACCCGCTGGGCTTGCTGGGAGAGGGTATAAAGGGGGCGGACATCTTCACCACGAGGTCTGAGTCCCAGGCACCTTTAGCCCGAGGGCTGCTGTCCGTGATCGGTGTCCAGGCGCCCTTGGCCTGTACACGTGGAGTTCGTGTTCCATCCCAGACACCTTCGGTCTGGGGTGAGGTACTCAACCGGAGGCCTGGGGCTCAGTACCTTCCACTGGGTCCCGCGAGGGAGGGATCATCCTAAGGTGCCCCTGGTGTTGGGCGCCTGAATCCAGGGCGTAAGGGACCAGAGAGGTGATCCTCTCGAAGAGCTGGTACAGCATATTGCCAGTGCCGGGTGGACCTCCTGGAGACCGTCCGGATGGATGTCTTTTCCCAACAAGAGCCAATTCATCGAGGAAGGTAGTTCATGTTCTAAGGCCGGTGGCAGCGGTCCATCTAATCAACTGAGGTCGGTGGCAGAGACCTGCTCTCAGGCCTGTGGCAGGGGCCTCAACAGTTCACCCAGTCGGTGGCAGCGACCAATCTCACGGTCGGTGACAGAGACTGTGCGCCAAGCCTATTTGCACTAGAAGGAATAGGAGAGTTCATTGTGCCTGGACCTACTCGTATCCACACCCTGTCTGTTTATTCAAAAGATCAACTGATGCTGTTCACTTGTAAAGAAGAATAAAGGAGTGTTGGACTTTTTATGGTGTGGGGCTCTATTACTGACAGTCAAACTTCCACAGGAGAAGCAGAGGCTCCATCCAGAACACAGGCCCGAAGGTAAAATAAGTGCTGGCTTTCACCTCTGCACATTAGAGGACATAGGCCGTAGTGAACCTCATCCTCCTCCCGCATACCCCTAGACAAGCCAGCCGTTTTATTAATAAAGGGGACGGGGGTGAGGCCGCTACATATAGAATAATAAATAATAATACAATATTTAAAAAAAATAAATTTGTATTAACTAAATATTTCTTACAGATGAAAATATTTGACATCCACTGAATATACTGTAATAATATTAATAAATTTTTGACAGGCCTATTCAGCGTGACAGTAGGTCGAAGAAGATAATTGAAATACAAAGTACTACAAGTAATTCATAGGGAACAATCAGATTTTAGTCAGATTAATAATAGATTGGTGCTATGGGTTAAAACATTTTCAATAAGCCAGTAAAAGTAAAAACATGAAAAAAAAACCCTCTAAGGCAATGCATACTCTTTAAAGTGGTTTTAAATAGATTTAACATGTTATTAGGTACCGTATTTATTGAATTCCTGGTCTGTATAGTAATAAGCAGTAGGATTCAGAAAGTGCCATGAAGTTCCTTGAGCCTGATGGACAGCTGCAGAGATGGCTAAGAAACGAGCCCCTTGATATTGCTCTTTGGGTGTGCACTGCTTATCTTTGATGATTGATCGGGGGAACCATTACAGGTGGATCCCTATGTCAGTCATTCTGGGAATTGTATGGTGCACAGAGCAGAACAGAGAGATGAAAGATAGCATACTGATAACCTTGATAAAGTGAAGACTCAGTCAGGACCCAACATTGAGTTTCATACAGCTTTATTCTTTCAGAAAGATAAATATCTTGTTCTCATAGCTCAATATCATTTCACAACATTCAGTGAAGCAGCAGCATTACTTAGAGCTTTCTGGCATACATGATGATTTCATAGGCCAGGCCATGCTTGGCCTGTAAATTCTGGTCTCTAATGGCCATTTTATATACTCTGAAGTCCAGCATGGTTAAGAATTGCTGGCAAATATGGGACATAACTAAATGATCCTAGTTTATGTCTGCTCTTCATCTTAATGAGCTATGCAGCCAATATGTTGTACACATCCAAACCTTATATGAGCCCTACCAGTACGAATATACTGACTACGTCCATATTGGTCACACAACTTTTATATTTTTATGCTATATATTTATTTTATGACTATTTCGCATTATCCAACAACACGAGTTTGCAGATATTTAAAGATGCAGGGAGCACTCATTAGATGATCAGCACTGGTTCAATAAAGATTGATGATACCGAGAAGAACTTGCAATCTATGTAAGTGATGGTAAATGCTATGGAACTGCGTCTCTTGTTCATGAAGTACTCCTGGACTTTCTACCTGTGTCTTTCAGACTGCATGCTTCCTACATAGAATCAGCCTTTGGATTGTATAGAAGCCATTATTATTCAGATAATATTGACTGGAGACAACTGTTGCTGAAAAGCCTCTTTATACATATGAACATTCTGTATTATAATCTTTATGCAAGTATTCCATGTGATAAAGAAATTCATTATATTGTTCATTTAAACTCAAGCGTGTCCATTTTGTATAACGGTTTCACAATGTCCACTTTGTATATAGGCTGAACTGTAAGCAGAATGCTCTCCCCCCACTTCCATCTCAAGGTTTTAATTTCACAACTTTTAGAGACAGCTGCTGACATATGAAATGTGACATTATTCTATTTGCTGGTGTAGCGCCCACCCCATTTAGGGGTGCTATATACCCAAATTTAGGGGGCTGGTCTGAGTTAGTAGTTAGGCTCAGACCGTTCTCATTGATAGGTTGTGCTACTTTATTTCTCCAGGTAGTATACTGGTGTGCAGTTCCCTGTGGACTGTAGGTGGCACTGCCATGACAGGTCAGGGTTGAACCATCAGTAATAGTGCTGTGCCTTAGGGTGTCCTCTTCTCTCGGCAGCGGTACAGTGGGCATGGTTGGCCTGCTGTGCATGCTGGGAGAGGATACATAAGGGAAAGACGCCGCCTGGGAGCGTCGCTCTCTGGAGATCGTGAGAGGAGTCGGAGCCCAGGTGCGTGGCGCCCGGTCCTCCAGGCCATGGGGCCGCGTGCGCATCAGTCCCAGGCACCTTTAGCCCTGGGGCTGCAACTTCAGCACTGGGCCCAGCACTTTTAGCTGGAGCCCACTTCTTGGAAGAGGAATCCCAGGGTGCCCCTTGCGAGGGAGCCCGCTTCTAAGAAGAGGAGGCCGGGGGAGGACCTTTCTGAAGGACCGGTGAGAGTTCACAGTGAAGGAAGGGGCCCGGTAACTTTCTGGAGGGATTCATCTATCCACCAAGGGCCTAGTAATGTGCTGTTGTTAGCACCTGTCCTTGCATTTCAAAAGCTGAGAAGTTCGGGACATGATAGATTCTGTGGCAGAGAGTCTCCCGATCGTATCTAGGGAAAGAACCTAAAGTGAACGTTCGAGCATCACTCCGGCTGCAAGGATCCGCTCTTACAGGGGACTATCCGGGTGAGCTAAACCTACTCTGGGATGGAGTGGTGACTGTAATATCTACTTGTGCCTGGACCTACCTCCGAAAACCTTGCTGTCCTGTCTCTTATCCACCCTTTCCTATCTGCTGACCATTGAGAAAAATAAACTCAACGTTGGAGTTTAGAGTGGTGTGGACATTGGAAGTACATGGGGGGGGGGAAACAGAGACTTGTCCCTATATCCTAGGAGATGAGAGCCAACTGATGGAGAACCTAGCTGTGGGATCCAAATACATGACACCGCTCAACCTCTTCAAACAGGAGGGTACGGCCATATAGTATGGTGTGCACTTTTCCTGCAAGTGAGGCAAAGGTAGGAAAAAGGGTCTGTGTGCTACACTGGTTTTTATTAACATCTCACACCACCCCTTTCTTATGTTATGTATATATAATAATAAATGATCCAGAACAGATAATTAGACAGAGCTGTGTTTTTTTGTCCTCTGTTTTATCTGTTCCGTACAATTGCATACTAAGCTTTAGTAGGAGAGCTATGATGTAATCGGTATTGCTGAAACTTGGCTTCATTCCTCACATGACTGGGCTATTAATATTCCTGGCTATGCACTCTTTCGGAAAGACAGGGTAAAAAGGAAAGGTGGAGGGGTCTGTCTCTATGTGAGAAGTGATCTCAAAGCGAGTGTGAAAGAGGACCTGGTGGATGGAGAGTGGGATGAGTCTGAAGCATTATGGGTGGAACTGCATACAGATGTGCGTAGTTCAAAGTTAATCATTGGAGTTTGTTATAGACCACCCAATGTTAATGAGGAGGTGGAGACTCAGCTCCTTGCACAGATGGAAAGGGCAGCAAGGGCTGGGACGGTGATAATAATGGGGGATTTTAACTACCCAGAAATTGACTGGAGTAATGGAACTGCTGGGACAGTTAAAGGGCAAAAATGTATAAACCTATTGCAGAAATTTTTTATGGTCCAGTTTATTGAGGCCCCAACTAGGAATGATGCTCTGTTGGACCTGGTAATCTCAAACCATGCAGAGCGTATTACTAATGTTCAGATAAAGGAACACCTGGGTAGCAGTGACCATAACATGATTTCATTTGATGTTAGTTGTAAGCAAAAATCACATACGGGAAAGATAAAAACACTTAATTTCAAGATAGCAAATTTTCCAAGGATGAGGGCTGCTCTCCAGGACTTAGACTGGGAGGGAATATTGGCATCAATGGGCACAGAACAGAAATGTGAATTCTTCAAAAAGACTGTTTGTGAACTCACTGCAAAGTATATTCCCATGGGCAATAAGTTTAAAAGACTAAAAATAAAACCCATGTGGCTCACTGCCAAAGTTAAAGAGCTTTTAAAAAATATAAAAATGAAGGAACACTAGTGTCATTTAAATGTTACAAAGAATATAACAGGATATGTAAAAAGGAAATCAAGGATGCAAAAATTCAAAATGAACGACAGATTGCAAAAGATAGTAGGACAAACCCCAAAAAATTATTCAAATATATTAATAGTAAAAAGGTCAAATCTGAGCATGTAGGCCCTTTACAAAATAATCTAGAGTGGGTGACTGGGGACAAAGAGAAGGCTAATTTATTAAATACTTTCTTCAGTTCTGTGTATACAAAGGAGCATGGGGGAGATCATGTCCAAAATGGGGGTGGTAGTGACACAGCCCCAAATCCACAATGGCTCAAAAGTGATATGGTCCAGAAATATTTAGATGGAATAAAGGTGGATAAAGCACCTGGACCAGATGGCATACACCCACGGATCCTAAAAGAATTGAGCTCTGTAATTTCAAAGCCATTGTATTTAATTTTTAGGGACTCATTAATGACAGGAATAGTACTACTGGATTGGCGCAGGGCCAATGTGGTGCCTATATTTAAAAAGGGAATTAAGTCTTTACCAAGTAACTATAGACCTGTTAGTTTAACTTCTATAGTTGGGAAGATACTGGAGAGATTAATAAAAGACCACATAGATGAGTTCTTGCTGGAAAAAAACAATTTAAGCAACAGACAGCATGGATTCATGAAAGACAGAAGTTGTCAGATAAACCTGATTTCTTTTTATGAAGAGGTAAGTAAAACCTTGGACAGAGGGGTGGCTGTGGACGTGGTATACTTGGATTTTGCAAAAGCGTTCGATACAGTTCCCCACACACGGCTCATGTGCAAGGTAAAGTCTACAGGATTGGAAATATCAGTTTGTAAATGGATAGAAAACTGGCTAAAAAGACAGAATTCAGAGAGTAGTGGTTAACCACTTAAGCCCCGGACCATTTTGTAGCTAAAGGACCAGAGCTGTTTTCAGAATTTTGCACTGCGCTGCTTTAACTGTAAATTGTGCAGACATGCAATGTTGTACTGAAACAAAATTTGCGTCCTTTTCTTCCCACAAATAGAGCTTTCTTTTAATGGTATTTGATTGCCTCTGCGATTTTTATTTTTTGCGATAAACGGAAAAAGACCGAAAATTTGGAAAAAAAATGATATTTTCTACTTTTTGTTATAAGAAAAATCGAATAAACTCAATTTTAGTCATACATTTAGGCCAAAATGTATTCAGCCACATGTCTTTAGTAAAAAAAATGTCAATAAGCGTATATTTATTGGTTTGCGCAAAAGTTATAGCGTCTACAAACTAGGGTACATTTTCTGGAATTTACACAGCTTTTAATTTATGACTGCCTATCTCATTTCTTGAGGTGCTAAAATGGCAGGGAAGTACAAAACCCCCCCAAATGACCCCATTTTAGAAAGTAGACACCCCAAGGAAATTGCTGAGAGGCCTGTTGAGCCCATTGAATTTTTATTTTTTTGTCCCAAGTGATTGAATAATGACAAAAAAAAATAAAAATTACAAAAAGTTGTCACTAAATGATATATTGCTCACACATGCCATGGTTATATATGGAATTACACCCCAAAATACATTTTGCTGCTTCTCCTGAGTACGGGGATACCACATGTGTGGGACTTTTTGGGAGCCTAGCCGCGTACGGGACCCCGAAAACCAAGCACCGCTTTCAGGATTTCCAGGCACAAATTTTTGATTTCACTCCTCACTACCTATCACAGTTTCGAAGGCCATAAAATGCCAAAATAGCACAACCCCCCCCCCAATGACCCCATTTTGGAAAGTAGACACCCCAAGCTATTTGCTGAGAGGCATGGTGAGTATTTTACAGCTCTCATTTGTTTTTGAAAATGAAGAAAGAAAATATTTTTTATTTATTTTTTTCAATTTTCAAAACTTTGTGACAAAAAGTGAGATCTGCAAAATACTCACCATACCTCTCAGCAAATAGCTTGGGGTGTCTACTTTCCAAAATGGGGTCATTTGGGGGGTTTTGTGCCATCTGGGAATTCCATGGCCTCCGAAACTGTGATAGGCAGTGAGAAGTGAAATCAAAAATTTACACCCTTAGAAAGCCTGAAGGCGGTGCTTGGTTTTGGGGTCCCGTACGCGGCTAGGCTCCCAAAAAGTCTCACACATGTGATATCCCCGTACTCAGGAGAAGCAACAGAATGTATTTTGGGGTGTAATTCTACATATGCCCATGGCAGGTTTGAGCAATATATCATTTAGTGACAACTTTGTGCAAAAAAAAAAAATTCTTTTTTCCGCAACTTGTGTCAACATATAAAATATTCCATGGACTCGACATGCCTCTCAGTATATAGCTTGGGGTGTCTACTTTCCAAAATGGGGTCATTTGGGGGGGTTTTGAACTGTTCTGGCATTTTATACAGAACATTAGGAAGCTTACATCCACTCTTCTAACCACTTGAAGACAAAGCCCTTTTTGACACTTTTTGTTTACATGAAAACATTTTTTTTTTTTGCAAGAAAATTATGTTGAACCCCCAAACATTATATATATTTTTAAAGCAAAGGCCCTACAGATTAAAATGGTGGGTGTTGCATTTTTTTTTCTACACAGTATTTGCGCAGCGATTTTTCAAACACATTTTTTGGGGAAAAAAATACACTTTTTTTAATTTTAATGCACTAAAACACACTATATTGCACAAATGTTTGATGAAATAAAAAATATGATCTTAGGCCAAGTACATAGATACCAAACACGACAATCTTTAAAATTTCGCACAAACGCGCATTGGCGACAAACTACATACATTTTTAAAAGCCTTTAAAGGTTACGCCGTTAGATTTACAGAGGAGGTCTACTGCTAAAATTACTGCCCTCGATCTGACCTTCGCGGTGATACCTCACATGCATGGTGCAATTGCTGTTTACATATGACGCCAGACCGACGCTTGCGTTCGCCATTGGGCAAGAGCAGGGCAGGACAGGGGTGCTTTTTTTTAATTATTATTATTAATTTTGCTTTTTTATTTTATTTTTAAACTGTTGCTTCCATATTTTTTTTTTTTATCATTTTAATTGTTATCTCAGGAAATGTAAATATCCCCTATGATAGCAATAGGTAGTGACAGGTACTCTTTTTTTGAAAAAACTGGGGTCTATTGGACCCTATATCTTTCCTCTGCCCTCAAAGCATCTGACCACACCAAGATCGGTGTGATAAAATGCTTTCC
Source organism: Rana muscosa (assembly GCA_029206835.1). Lineage (NCBI taxonomy): Eukaryota > Metazoa > Chordata > Amphibia > Anura > Ranidae > Rana > Rana muscosa. The sequence continues at coordinate 34,512,137 of JARGYO010005626.1, forward strand.
CAATTTCCCAATGGCGCTTTTTATATATCCGGGGGGGGGGACATTCCCTCCCACTGCTTGTAAAAGCAGTCCAGAGGCTAATTAGCCACTAGGATTGCTTTTACATGAAAGCCGGCCGCTGGCTGAAAAGAATGATACCAAGATGATACCTAAACCCGCAAGCATCATTCTGGTATAAACATTCAAAGTCCAGCAACATACCAGTATGTTGCTGGTCCTTGTTGGACATGTATTGTAATCTTTTTTTTCATGCAGCCTGTTGGCTGAACGAAAAAAAAAGATTGATCGGTGGGTATGCCCACCATTAGAATACCGCCCTTCATCCACCCACTTCTAATGATGGGCATACATGCACCATTTATATATGCCGAAGCATGGGGGCATCTTCCCGCAAAAGTTATGCCGCGTACACATGGTCAGACTTTTCCACGGGCAAGCCTCCGTCGGAATTTCGACCGTATGTACGCGGCATTAGGAGCAAAATCACTCCTCCGCCCCTGCTGCCCCAATGCTTCGGCATATATGCTTTTTTTTTTTAACTGTGGTGGTGAAATCACCTCCTACAGCACTGGAGTCGCAGGGATCAGGCCTGTCTCTGCGAACGCTGCAGTTATGTGTGTTGTGTTTTGCAAGTGACAGTGATCGATCGATACTGGACGGAGGGGCAAAACGCAGGTGCTAGCAGGTATCTGGGCTGATCCCGCTAACACTGCGTTTTTTGGAACCCTAAACTGCTGGGGACGCTAGTATAGATCTGATCAGATCAGATATTGATCGGTTCAGATACTATACCACTAAAGGGGGTGTATGCTTCACGCGCGGGTGTTAGCGCTACTGGCACTAACCTGACGCTGCCTGGAGTGTGACGCAGACCCTCTCTGACGCTAAAACCTAGTTGATATCACCCGCCGGGCGATCAGGGGGTTAAACCTTTATTGGGTTATATACGGCGGGTGCCCTGACACTATAAAAAGCAAACTAACTAACCAGCGTCACCCGTAACACTTACAGTATATGGTGATTACTGGTGAAAGGGTTAACTAGGGGCAATTAGGGGGTTAAAACCTTTATTAGGTAATATATGGGGGTACCTGACGCTATATAAAAACCTGACGGCGTACCTAAAAAAAATTACTGGCTACCTATCGGCATCACCGACACTAAGACAGCGATCAGAAAAACGATCGCTTAGCGACAGTGGTGATAGGAGGTGAAAGGGTTACCTGGGGGGCGATCAAGGGGGTTAAACCTTTATTAGATAATATATGGGGGTACCTGACGCTATAAAAACCTGCAGCGAACCTAAAAAAAATTACTGGCTACCGATCGGCATCACCGACACTAAGACAGCGATCAGAAAAACGATCGCTTAGCGACAGTGGTGATAGGAGGTGAAAGGGTTACCTGGGGGGCGATCAAGGGGGTTAAACCTTTATTAGATAATATATGGGGGTACCTGACGCTATAAAAACCTGCAGCGAACCTAAAAAAAATTACTGGCTACCTATCGGCATCACCGACACTAAGACAGCGATCAGAAAAACGATCGCTTAGCGACAGTGGTGATAGGAGGTGAAAGGGTTACCTGGGGGGCGATCAAGGGGGTTAAACCTTTATTAGATAATATATGGGGGTACCTGACGCTATAAAAACCTGCAGCAAACCTAAAAAAAATTACTGGCTACCGATCGGCATCACCGAAATTAAGACAGCGATCAGAAAAACTATCGCTTAGCGACAGTGGTGATAGGGGGTGAAAGGGTTACCTGGGGGGCGATCAAGGGGGTTAAACCTTTATTAGGTAATATATGGGGGTACCCGACGCTATAAAAACCTGCGGCGAACCTAAAAAAAATTACTGGCTACCGATCGGCATCACCGACGCTAAGACAGCGATCAGAAAAACGATCGCTTAGCGACAGTGGTGATAGGGGGTGAAAGGGTTACCTGGGGGGCGATCAATGGGGTTAAACCTTTATTAGGTAATATATGGGGGTACCTGACGCTATAAAAACCTGCTGTGAACCTAAAAAAAATAACTGGCTACCGATCGGCATCACCGACGCTAAGACAGCGATCAGAAAAATGATCGCTTAGCGACAGTGGTGATAGGGGGTGAAAGGGTTATCTGGGGGGCGATCAAGGGGGTTAAACCTTTATTAGGTAATATATGGGGGTACCCGACGCTATAAAAACCTGCGGCGAACCTAAAAAAAATAACTGGCTACCGATCGGCATCACCGACGCTAAGACAGCGATCAGAAAAATGATCGCTTAGCGACAGTGGTGATAGGAGGTGAAAGGGTTATCTGGGGGGCGATCAGGGGGTTAAACCTTTATTAGGGGGGGTTAGGGGGCTACACTGGACCTAAAACTAACTTTAGTGACACTTTTACAGTCACAAATGTCACTGATTGCAGTGATCAGTAAATAAATGGTCACTGCAATCAGTGACACTGCGACTGGGGGATGGGGGGGTGATCTGGGGGGGTGTCTGGGGGGGGCGATTTATGTTTCTATGTGTCCTGGTGTCAGTGTAGTGTTTTGTGCACTAACCTGCATCTTCTCTTGTGCGGCGCTCAGTATATGTGAGCGCCGCAGGAGAGATGACATCACTTCCTCTGCCTGTGTTTACATTACACAGGCAGGGGAAGGATTCGATTCGCTGGGAGCGATCGAGAGGGGGTGGCCAGAATCGAACGGCCGTCCCCTCTTCCTGGATCGCTCCCGAAAACTTAACGACAGCTCACTGTAAAGAAGGGGGGTCCAATCGGACCCCCCAACTATACAAAGGCGATCACGTACATATACATGATTGTGCCTGTCGGTGCCATTCTGCCGACGTATATTTACAGTGGGCGGTCGTTAAGTGGTTACTCTGAATGGTCTAATGCCCCATACACACGATCATTTTTCATGCCGTTAAAAATGCCATTAAAAAAAATGGCCATTAAAAATGATCGTGTGTAGGCTCCAGAGCATTTTTAACGACGTGAAAAACGGGCATTAAAAATTTCGAACATGCTCTCTTTTTTCACGTCGTTTTTCATGTCGTTTTTTTTAACGACGTGAAAAACGATAGTGTGTATGCTTTAACGACGTGAAAAAAAATGCGCATGCTCAGAATCAAGTATGAGACGGGAGCGCTCGTTCTGGTAAAACTAGCGTTCGTAATGGAGATAGCACATTCATCATGCTGTAACGGACTGAAAAGCACTAGACTGAAAAGAGCGAATCGTCTCTCAACAAACTTTACTAACATGAAGGGTGGCGCCATTCGAACGGAACTTCCCCTTTATAGTGCCGTCGTACGTGGTGTACGTCACTGCGCTTTTCTTGAACATTTTTTAAAATGATGGTGTGTACGCAAGACAGGCTTGAGAGGAAACAAGAAAAAAAATGACAAGAAAAACGTCAGTTTTAAAAATGACATTAAAAATGATCGTGTGTATGGGGCATAAGGTTATCAGTGGTGTACCCCAAGCTTCAGTGCTGGGACCCTTACTTTTTAATATCTTTATAAATGATATTGGGTCTGAGATCAAAAGTAACATTTCTGTCTTTGCAGATGACACCAAGCTATGCAGTGGAATAACGTCCTTACAGGATGTCACCAATTTACAAGCCGACCTCAATACTCTGTCTAATTGGGCGACTATGTGGCAGATGAGGTTTAATGTTGATAAATGTAAAGTTATGCACTTGGGGGCTAAGAATATGAATGCATCATACATACTAGGGGGAGTACAACCGGGGGGATCCATAGTGGAGAAGGATCTGGGGGTTTTGGTAGATCATAAGCTCAATAATGGCATGCAATGCCAAGCTGCGGTTTCCAAAGCGAGCAAAGTCCTTTCTTGTATTAAGAGAGGTATGGTCTCCAGAGAGAGAGATATCATTTTGCCCCTGTTCAAATCATTAGTAAGACCTCATCTGGAATATGCAGTTCAGTTTTGGGCCCCAGTTCTCAAAAAGGATATTGGGGAACTGGAGAAAGTGCAGAGAAGGGCAACCAAACTGATAAGAGGCATGGAGGAGCTCAGCTATGAGGAAAGATTAGAGGAACTGAATTTATTCACTCTTGAGGAGATTAAGGGGGGATATGATCAACATGTACAAATATATAAGGGGTCCATATAGTGAACTTGGTGTTCAGTTATTCACTTTTTGGTCAACACAAAGGACAAGCGGACACTCTTTGCGTCTAGAGGAAAAGAGATTTCACCTCCAAATACGGAGGGGTTTCTTCACAGTAAGAGCTGTGAAAGTGTGGAATGGACTCCCTGCAGAGGTGGTTCTGGCCAGCTCAGTAGATTGCTTTAAGAAGGGCCTGGATTCTTTCTTGAATGTACATAATATAACTGGGTACTGACATTTATAGGTAAAGTTGATCCGAGGAATATCCGATTGCCTCTCGGGGGATCAGGAAGGAAGGAATTTTTTCCCCTGCTGTAGCAAATTGGATCATGCTCTGCTGTTTTTTTTTTTGCCTTCCTCTGGATCAACAGTGGGTATAGAATTGGGTATATGGGATTGTACTATATTTTTTTTATTTTTTTTATTTTTTTTTTATGGTTGAACTGGATGGACTTGTGTCTTTTTTCAACCTGACTAACTATGTAACTAAGTATGTTTAGTGTCTCAACCAGAAATATCCATTACACATGCTAATAGTGCACCAAGAGCCGGATTTACCATTAGGCATAGTAGGCATGTGTCTAAGGACAGCTTTTTCTTGTACAGTCATCAGTACAAATAAAGCAATTGCACATGAGCTTATTTATACATTGCTACAGTATTTTAAGATAGGGTAGGACCAGTAAAACAAGAAAATGTTCCTTGTAAAAGTCTTTGCGTCCTTGGTGCCATTTTAAAAGGCACTGGAAATATTCTTGTTTGTCCAAGTCTGGTAATAAAGCAATGTTTGTTGTCTACAGGTTCTGCGCTGTGTTAGAAAGGGAAGTGCTCTGATATCATCTGTTACCTCGTCAGCATTTTCTTGTGAGCTACAGCAACCATTTTTATATTAGCATAGCTCTCTCTAGTGTTAGAATAGGTGTAGGAAAATGTATTGGACTCATGGTAGTTGCATGAGTCTGTTAATTAGGTCAGGGTTCAGATTCAGGTAAGGCTGGAAGGCTCTGCAGACCAGGCCTCTATCACCTCCCCCTGGATCTGGAGGATTCATGGAAACTTCTAGAAGCTAGTGAGCGGGGGTATAGGGGCTTTTTATGGGAATCTGGCTAATCCACAGGCTGCAGGAAAGTCAGGTGGAAGTTGAATGGTTGAGGTGCTGCTTTGTAGCCAGGGAGGGGGCTCTGGCGAAGGGGGGGGGGGTTCACTGGCCTGCAGTCCACTGGGGAAGGACAGCCTGCATAGCTTGGAAAGGAACCAACCTAGCAGAAGGCCAGAAAGCAGTTCTATCCAAAGCTGCAGGGCAAGGACAGTGTGAGTACCTCTACACCCCCAGGACGTATAAGGGAGAAGTCTGCCTAAATTAAAGTTTTTGGCAGGTCATCAGGGGACAGTTTATTGCTTGCCCAATCCCTTGCCTTGGTATCAGGTGGGCTGGTATTTTTCCATTAAGGGGACCAAGAGCTCCTCCAAGTTGGGACTTTGTCAAAAATCTACTCAGGCAATACCAAACTCCTAGGAGGGGACTACTTTGCTAAAGACTATCACTGTCCAGAGGGAACTCAGTCAAATATCTGTTGTTGCAGTGTGTCAGAGAAGGAGGTTTTCCTCGTTGGGCACCCCATAACCCCTTTTACCCTATCCAAGCAAAATCCCTAATAAATCCTAGAAACCAAGCCCATGCAAGTTGGAAAATGCGTGTTGCCTGGCTGTGCAGACTATAGGGAAACCAAAAGCTCAGCGGCTCCTAAGGCCCCTACAAATATGTTCCTATGCTCTGGATGACATTTGCATTTATAGTTTGTGTCAAACACCTAAAGAGGTTGTATACCCTTACATAAACCCACCAAAGTGACTAGCATCAGGTGATACAAAGAAATCAAATAAATACTCCTACATAAGTTGTGCCTATATTTATCTGATGCCCTCTCTCCTCTAAAGCCTTCTAAAGCACATCATTTACACAGCATATGATGTCAGACATAGAGCAGGGAGCTGAGTGTAATGAGGACCTGAGTGGAAGGAATGGCAACACACCCCCCTTACACGCAGTCTCATAGGTAAACATGCACAGCTGTGCAATCACCTGCTGTGTGCTGGGGGTGGCATTTCTTGGGATTGTCTGGTGTTGGCAAAGACTGTCAGAAGTTAGACCCCGTTCACACTGGGGCTGTCTGTCCGTTTGCGGTAAAGCGGCGCAAACTTACAGCTGTTTAAGTGGCGCTTTTCGGCCGCTAGCTAAGACAAATACACTCTATATACTTTGTTCATTTTTCAGAGTTTTAGAAACACTTTAACCACTTGCCGCCCGTCATATAGCAATATTGGTTGGCAAAGTGGTTCTGTTATCCTGACCGGACGTCATATGCACGTCGATCTGAGGAGCTGAGTGTCAGTCTGACACACCGCATCTCCAATCGTGGTATGGAGCCTCTGACGGAGGCTTCTTACCACATGATCAGCTGTGACCAATCACAGCTAATCATTGCGTGAACCAGGAAGTGCCGGTAAATGGCTTTTCTCGATTCATGCTAACAGGTAGAGCTGATCGGCGGCTCTCCCTGTCAGAGGGGGGTCTGGGCGGATAATCAGCACATTGATTATCAGTGCAGCCCCCATCAGTGGTGCCCGTCAGCTGCCAATCACTACCCATCAGCTGCCAGCATGTGCCCCATAAATAACGCCAGTGCCCATCAAAGTGCCAATCAGTGCCAATAAATGTGCCAATCAGTGCCCCATCAGTAATGCCTGTCAGTGCCCTTCAGATGCCACCGAGTAATGCCTGTCAGTAGCTCCTCATTAGTGATGAGCCGAACACCCCCGGGTTCGGTTCGCACCAGAACCCGCGAACGGACCGAAAGTTCGTACGAACATTAGAACCCTATTAAATACAATGGATGCGAACGTTCGAATTCTAAAGTGCTAATTATAACAACTATTATGCATGTTATTGTCCTAAAAAGGGTTTGGGAACCCGGGTTCTGCACCAGGGGACATGTATCAATGCAAAAAGAAGTTTTAAAAACGGTCGTTTTTCGGGAGCAGTCATTTTAATGATGCATAAAGTGAAAAAAAAAGTCAAATATTCCTTTAAATATCGTACCTGGGGGGTGTCTAAAGTATGCCTGTGAAGTGCCACGTGTTTCCCGTGTTTAGAACTGTCCCTGCACAAAATGACACTTCTAAAGGAAAAAAAAGCCATTTAAAACTGCTTGTGGCTTTAATGTAATGTCTGGTCCCGGTAATATGGATGAAAATCTTTAAGAAAAATGGCATAGCTACCCCATGACCCCCCCCCCTACCCCAGCCCATTACCAGCCCCTTTGGGTCTTGTATGGATATTAAGGGGAACCCCGCACATAAAATAAAAAAGGCCCTATATACTCTGAACAGCCGTATACAGGCGGTGCATACAAGACAGGGACTGTAGGTTTGTTCTTATGTAGAATCTGTTTGTAATTTTGAACAGGTACATTGTTGAAGTGTAGCTCCAGCCCAAAAATCTATTTTTAAACTTTTTGGAAAACATAGGTAAGGGTTATCACCCCTGTAACATTTGTTTTGCTGTCTGTGCCCCTGTTCAGAACATTTCACCTCACTTTCCGTCCCAATGACAACTGTTTTTGAAATGTGGTGTTTTTCTTGAAACAAGGATTGCTGATAAAGCATCAGTACAGAGGAGACACCTTTCTCCCATATTAATTCTTACAGGAGAGAATTTTCCTTCCTAGGGGTAGATTTCCTCTCACTTCCTGTTGTCTTCTTGCGTTTGCAAGTAGGAGTCGTTTGTAAGTTGGATGTTTGAAAGTAGGGACTAGTGATGAGCCGAACACCCCCGGGTTCGGTTCGCACCAGAACCCGCGAACGGACCGGAAGTTCGAACGAACATTAGAACCCTATTAAATACAATGGATGCGAACGTTCGAATTCTAAAGTGCTAATTATAACAACTATTATGCATGTTATTGTCCTAAAAAGGGTTTGGGAACCCGGGTTCTGCACCAGGGGACATGTATCAATGCAAAAAGAAGTTTTAAAAACGGTCGTTTTTCGGGAGCAGTCATTTTAATGATGCATAAAGTGAAAAAAAAAAAGTCAAATATTCCTTTAAATATCGTACCTGGGGGGTGTCTAAAGTATGCCTGTGAAGTGCCACGTGTTTCCCGTGTTTAGAACTGTCCCTGCACAAAATGACACTTCTAAAGGAAAAAAAAGCCATTTAAAACTGCTTGCGGCTTTAATGTAATGTCTGGTCCCGGTAATATGGATGAAATTCTTTAAGAAAAATGGCATAGCTACCCCATGACCCCCCCCCCCTACCCCAGCCCATTACCAGCCCCTTTGGGTCTTGTATGGATATTAAGGGGAACCCCGCACATAAAATAAAAAAGGCCCTATATACTCTGAACAGCCGTATACAGGCGGTGCATACAAGACAGGGACTGTAGGTTTGTTCTTATGTAGAATCTGTTTGTAATTTTGAACAGGTACATTGTTGAAGTGTAGCTCCAGCCCAAAAATCTATTTTTAAACTTTTTGGAAAACATAGGTAAGGGTTATCACCCCTGTAACATTTGTTTTGCTGTCTGTGCCCCTGTTCAGAACATTTCACCTCACTTTCCGTCCCAATGACAACTGTTTTTGAAATGTGGTGTTTTTCTTGAAACAAGGATTGCTGATAAAGCATCAGTACAGAGGAGACACCTTTCTCCCATATTTATTCTTACAGGAGAGAATTTTCCTTCCTAGTGGTAGATTTCCTCTCACTTCCTGTTGTCTTCTTGCGTTTGCAAGTAGGAGTCGTTTGTAAGTTGGATGTTTGAAAGTAGGGACCTGCCGTATATACTCTGCAGAAATAGGCCCCTTAGTTGTTGGTGTTGGCACAACACTGTAAGCACTCACAGTTACTCTTGGTTGGTGCTGGAACGCCCTGCTGTCAACTATTATATCAGGAATTTTAATTACATATAATTGTTGAACAGTGGTAGTAAAAATTGGGCCTTTGATGGTGGTGCTGGTGCCACAACACTGTAAGCCCTGACAGTTACTCTTGGTGGGTGCAGCAATGGGCCCTGCTGTGAATTATTAGATCAAGAATTGTAATTACATGCCCCTGTTGAACAGGGGCTGAAAAATTGGGCCTTAGGCACTGGTGGCACAACACTGCAACCCCTCACAGATACTGTACTTGGAGCACAGCAATGAGCCCTGTTGCAAAGTATTGCTTCAAAAATTGTAATGACACGCCCCTGTTAAACAGGGGCTGAAAAATTGGGCCTTAGGCACTGGTGGCACAACACTGCAACTCCTCACAGATACTGTACTTGGAGCACAGCAATGAGCCCTGTTGCAAAGTATTGCTTCAAAAATTGTAATTACACGCCCCTGTTAAACAGGGGCTGAAAAATTGGGCGTTAGGCACTGGTGGCGGCACCCATAAACAAAAATGATCTTCCAAGCTATCATCATCAATCGTATCATTGAGGACTCGGAGGAGGAGGATAGGCAGTCAACATAACAGCACAGGCACTCAGCATCAGCATCAGTCTTGAAGGGATGTGACATTTTAAAATCAATTAGTCTGTTATATCAGCATCAGGTGTGTGGTAGCTGGTGGTGATCCAAGACTGGTTCATCTTGATGAAAGTCAGTCGATCAACCGAGTCGGTGGACAGGCGCACCCTGTGATCCGTGACAAATCCTCCAGCAGCACTGAATGTGCGTTCCGAAAGAACGCTGGATGCAGGACAGGCCAGTAGCTCAATTGCATACTGTGCAAGCTCTGGCCAGTGATCCATCCTCAAGACCCAGTAAGCCAGAGGATTTTCGGTGGGGAAGGTGTCCAAGTCTGACCTTGCCCCTAGATATTCCTGCACCATGTTTATCAGACGCTGGCGATGGTTGCTGGAACCAATCATACTTTGGGGCTGCGGACTAAAGAATTGTCTGAACGCATCGGTCAGACGGCCACCTTCCCCACCGCTCCTTCTTTGACTGGCCGAAGCCTCAGCAACTCGTTGTCCAGGACCAGGAGTTTGCAACCTCCCAGTCTCTGGGAACGCGTTGCACAGACCTTTCTGCAAGGCCTCCCGGAGTTGTCTCATCCTCTGCTCCCTCTGCGACGGTAACATAAGGTCCGCAACCTTACCCTTGTACCGTGGATCAAGGAGAGTGGCCAGCCAGTAATGGTCCCTCTCCTTGATCCGAAGAATACGAGGATCCTTCCGCAGACTTTGCAGGATCAGGGAGGCCATGCAGCGTAGGTTTGCTGAGGCATTCGCTCCGGAGTCCTCTGGGTCACTAAGGACGACATGATCCGCAGCCACCTCCTCCCAGCCACGTACAAGTCCACTGGTTTCTTGGGACTGTAAATCATCCCTAAAAGACTGCTGCTGATGATGCTGAGTGCCAGCCTCCACCTCCATGCTGACACAATCCTCCTCCTCCTCCTCCTCCTCCTCCTCTTCCTGTGCGATGGGTGGGACAGAAGGAACACTGTCTGGGTAAAGGGGGCCTTGAGAGGCAAGGAAGTCCTCCTCTTCCTGCCTCTGTTCTGCCTCAAGTGCCCTGTCCATTATTCCACGCAGCGTGTGCTCCAACAGGTGGACAAGAGGTACAGTGTCACTGATGCATGCACTGTCACTGCTCACCATCCTCGTGGCCTCCTCAAATGGTGCCAGGACAGTGCATGCATCCCTGATCATGCCCCACTGGCGTGGAGAAAAAAAACCAAGCTCCCCTGACCCTGTCCTGGTGCCGTAGTCGCACAGGTACTCATTGATGGCCCTCTGCTGCGTGTGCAGCCGCTGCAGCATGGCCAACGTTGAGTTCCACCTGGTGGGCATGTCACATATAAGGCGGTTCTTGGGCAGGTTCAACTCCTTTTGCAGCTCAGCCAGGCGAGCACTGGCATTATAAGATCTGCGGAAATGCACACAGACTTTCCTGGCCTGCCTCAGGACATCCTGTAAGCCCGGGTACCTGCCCAAGAACCGCTGCACCACCAGGTTAAGGACGTGAGCCACACAGGGCACATGGGTCAGTTGTCCCTGTCGGAGGGCGGAGAGGAGGTTGGTGCCATTGTCGCAAACCACCATTCCTGGCTTAAGCTGGCGTGGCGTCAACCACCTCTCGGCCTGGCCCTGCAGAGCAGACAGGACCTCTGCCCCAGTGTGGCTTCTGTCCCCCAAACACACCAGCGCAAGCACGGCATGGCATCTTTTTGCCTGCGTACTTGCGTAGCCCCGTGAACGGCTACGGAGCACCGCTGGTTCATAGGACAAACCACAGGAAGAGGCCATGGAGGAAGAAGAAGAGGAGGGGGTGGAGGAGAGAGGTGTGTCACAACCAGTAGTAGCATTTTGGAGGCGTGGCGGTGGGACAACCTCCAACACTACTGCACCTTGTCCTGAATCCTTCCCAGCTGCCAAAAGAGTGACCCAATGGGCCGTGAAAGAAAGGTAACGTCCCTGTCCATGCCTGCTGGACCATGAGTCAGCGGTAATATGCACCTTACCGCTGACCGCCCTGTCCAGCGAGGCCAAGACATTGCCTTCCACATGCCGGTAGAGAGCCGGAATAGCCTTCCGTGAGAAAAAGTGGCGTTTGGGAACCTGCCACTGAGGAACCGCACATTGCACAAACTCACGGAAGGGGGCCGAGTCTACCAACTGAAAAGGCAGCAGTTGAAGCGCTAGCAATTTAGCCAAGCTAGCATTCAACCGCTGGGCATGTGGATGGCTGGGAGTGAACTTCTTTCGACGGTCCAGCAGCTGGGGCAGGGAAATTTGCCTGCTAGAATCGGACGTCGGTGTACTGCTAGCAGAGTGGGCGCAAGTACTTGGCTGTGACACACCTAATTCTACACCTTCATTCCTCTCAGTGCATGTTTCAGAGAGGACTGAAGTTATAGTGGGGTTGGAGATCCCAGCTGATGCGGTGCAAGGAGAGGTCCGCTTTGTTCTTTGGTGTGGGTCTTTGAGGTAGGCTTGCCAACGAGCTGCATGGCAGGTCAACATATGTCTGGTCAGGCATGTGGTACCCAAGCGGCTGATGTTTTGGCCACGCGATATACGCTTGAGACATATGTTGCAAACAGCAGCTGTGCGATCTGATGCACTAGCCTCAAAAAAGGCCCACACCAAAGAACTTTTTGAATGACGGGCAGAGGCAGCGCCCTGCACAGGCGGAGCTCTGCGGTGTGATTCCGTCGGTGTACTGCCCTTACGCTGGCCACCAAAGGGCATCCTGCCTCGTTGGAGATGTGCCTCCTCCTCATCCTCCTCCTCCTCCTCTCTCCTATTAGGCACCCACGTGGAGTCATTGACCTCATCATCCCCTCCCTCCTCATCACTGGAGCCAATCTGGCAGTATGCTGCAGCTGCTGGAACATGACTGCCAGATTGGTGTCCTTCTTGAGCATCCCCTCTGTCTGCTCTCACGCTACTGCCTTCCTCTAGCTGGGTTTCATCATCAGACCCTTCGAAACGCTGGGCATCCTCCTGGAGCATGTACCCAACACTGTGCTGAAACAGTTCGGGGGACTCCTCAGGAGGAGGACATGGTGGGTCTAGGGAAGGAGTGACTGATGATTTGTCTGACATTGATACCAGGGAAGACGACGCTTTGGCAGCTGCTTTTCCAGTACCCTGAGCCTGGGTGAGAGAGGATGAGGAGGAGGAGGAGGGCTTGGTCATCCACTCTACCAAGTCTTCGGCATGATGTGGCTCAACATGTCCAGCTGCCGAAAAGAAGGACAAGCGTGTCCCATGGCCATGTGCTGATGACAATGCACCGCGTCCACGACCAGCACTGTTGCCCCCAGACACAGAGCCTGCTTGCCCTCTTTTATTGCCTCCTGACTGTCTGCCTCTCCTTGTTTGCCTTCCAGACATTCTAATAGATGGCCTGCAGGGAGATGGGAAAAAAGCAATAAGGGCTACCTTCAGGTGTCCTTCTCTGTCCCTGGAAACAAGGACTTGCAGAGTGAAAGAAAAAAAACACTCTCCCTACCTACAGTTTTCTGTCCCTAGAAAAAATGTTTTTTTTAATCACAATATAGCACAAGGAAAATTAACTCACTGTCCTTACAGGTCCCTGGAAACAAGGACTTGCAGAGTGAAAGAAAAAAAACACTCTCCCTACCTACAGTTTTCTGTCCCTAGAAAAAAATGTTTTTTTTAATCACAATATAGCAAAAGGACAATTCACTCACTGTCCTTCCAGGTCCCTGGAAACAAGGACTTGCAGAGTGAAAGAAACTGACACTGTCCCTACCTAGAGTTTTCTGTCCCTGGAATAAATGTTTTTTTTAATCACAATATAGCAAAAGGACAATTCACTCACTGTCCTTCCAGGTCCCTGGAAACAAGGACTTGCAGAGTGAAAGAAACTGACACTGTCCCTACCTAGAGTTTTCTGTCCCTAGAATAAATGTTTTTTTTAATCACAATATAGCACAAGGAAAATTAACTCACTGTCCTTACAGGTCCCTGGAAACAAGGACTTGCAGAGTGAAAGAAAAAAAACACTCTCCCTACCTACAGTTTTCTGTCCCTAGAAAAAAATGTTTTTTTTAATCACAATATAGCAAAAGGACAATTCACTCACTGTCCTTCCAGGTCCCTGGAAACAAGGACTTGCAGAGTGAAAGAAACTGACACTGTCCCTACCTAGAGTTTTCTGTCCCTAGAATAAATGTTTTTTTTAATCACAATATAGCACAAGGAAAATTAACTCACTGTCCTTACAGGTCCCTGGAAACAAGGACTTGCAGAGTGAAAGAAAAAAAACACTCTCCCTACCTACAGTTTTCTGTCCCTAGAAAAAAATGTTTTTTTTTATCACAATATAGCAAAAGGACAATTCACTCACTGTCCTTCCAGGTCCCTGGAAACAAGGACTTGCAGAGTGAAAGAAACTGACACTGTCCCTACCTAGAGTTTTCTGTCCCTGGAATAAATGTTTTTTTCAGCACAATATAGCACAAGGACAATTAACTCACTGTCCTTACAGGTCCCTGGAAACAAGGACTTGCAGAGTGAAAGAAAAAAAATACTCTCCCTACCTACAGTTTTCTGTCCCTAGAAAAAAATGTTTTTTTTAATCACAATATAGCAAAAGGACAATTCACTCACTGTCCTTCCAGGTCCCTGGAAACAAGGACTTGCAGAGTGAAAGAAACTGACACTGTCCCTACCTAGAGTTTTCTGTCCCTAGAATAAATGTTTTTTTTAATCACAATATAGCACAAGGAAAATTAACTCACTGTCCTTACAGGTCCCTGGAAACAAGGACTTGCAGAGTGAAAGAAAAAAAACACTCTCCCTACCTACAGTTTTCTGTCCCTAGAAAAAAATGTTTTTTTTTATCACAATATAGCAAAAGGACAATTCACTCACTGTCCTTCCAGGTCCCTGGAAACAAGGACTTGCAGAGTGAAAGAAACTGACACTGTCCCTACCTAGAGTTTTCTGTCCCTGGAATAAATGTTTTTTTCAGCACAATATAGCACAAGGACAATTAACTCACTGTCCTTACAGGTCCCTGGAAACAAGGACTTGCAGAGTGAAAGAAAAAAAATACTCTCCCTACCTACAGTTTTCTGTCCCTAGAAAAAAATGTTTTTTTTAATCACAATATAGCAAAAGGACAATTCACTCACTGTCCTTCCAGGTCCCTGGAAACAAGGACTTGCAGAGTGAAAGAAACTGACACTGTCCCTACCTAGAGTTTTCTGTCCCTAGAATAAATGTTTTTTTTAATCACAATATAGCAAAAGGACAATTCACTCACTGTCCTTCCAGGTCCCTGGAAACAAGGACTTGCAGAGTGAAAGAAACTGACACTGTCCCTACCTAGAGTTTTCTGTCCCTAGAATAAATGTTTTTTTTAATCACAATATAGCACAAGGAAAATTAACTCACTGTCCTTACAGGTCCCTGGAAACAAGGACTTGCAGAGTGAAAGAAAAAAAACACTCTCCCTACCTACAGTTTTCTGTCCCTAGAAAAAAATGTTTTTTTTAATCACAATATAGCAAAAGGACAATTCACTCACTGTCCTTCCAGGTCCCTGGAAACAAGGACTTGCAGAGTGAAAGAAACTGACACTGTCCCTACCTAGAGTTTTCTGTCCCTAGAATAAATGTTTTTTTTAATCACAATATAGCACAAGGAAAATTAACTCACTGTCCTTACAGGTCCCTGGAAACAAGGACTTGCAGAGTGAAAGAAAAAAAATACTCTCCCTACCTACAGTTTTCTGTCCCTAGAAAAAAATGTTTTTTTTAATCACAATATAGCAAAAGGACAATTCACTCACTGTCCTTCCAGGTCCCTGGAAACAAGGACTTGCAGAGTGAAAGAAACTGACACTGTCCCTACCTAGAGTTTTCTGTCCCTAGAATAAATGTTTTTTTTAATCACAATATAGCACAAGGAAAATTAACTCACTGTCCTTACAGGTCCCTGGAAACAAGGACTTGCAGAGTGAAAGAAAAAAAACACTCTCCCTACCTACAGTTTTCTGTCCCTAGAAAAAAATGTTTTTTTTTATCACAATATAGCAAAAGGACAATTCACTCACTGTCCTTCCAGGTCCCTGGAAACAAGGACTTGCAGAGTGAAAGAAACTGACACTGTCCCTACCTAGAGTTTTCTGTCCCTGGAATAAATGTTTTTTTCAGCACAATATAGCACAAGGACAATTAACTCACTGTCCTTACAGGTCCCTGGAAACAAGGACTTGCAGAGTGAAAGAAAAAAAATACTCTCCCTACCTACAGTTTTCTGTCCCTAGAAAAAAATGTTTTTTTTAATCACAATATAGCAAAAGGACAATTCACTCACTGTCCTTCCAGGTCCCTGGAAACAAGGACTTGCAGAGTGAAAGAAACTGACACTGTCCCTACCTAGAGTTTTCTGTCCCTAGAATAAATGTTTTTTTTAATCACAATATAGCAAAAGGACAATTCACTCACTGTCCTTCCAGGTCCCTGGAAACAAGGACTTGCAGAGTGAAAGAAACTGACACTGTCCCTACCTAGAGTTTTCTGTCCCTGGAATAAATGTTTTTTTCAGCACAATATAGCACAAGGACAATTAACTCACTGTCCTTACAGGTCCCTGGAAACAAGGACTTGCAGAGTGAAAGAAAAAAAATACTCTCCCTACCTACAGTTTTCTGTCCCTAGAAAAAAATGTTTTTTTTAATCACAATATAGCAAAAGGACAATTCACTCACTGTCCTTCCAGGTCCCTGGAAACAAGGACTTGCAGAGTGAAAGAAACTGACACTGTCCCTACCTAGAGTTTTCTGTCCCTAGAATAAATGTTTTTTTTAATCACAATATAGCACAAGGAAAATTAACTCACTGTCCTTACAGGTCCCTGGAAACAAGGACTTGCAGAGTGAAAGAAAAAAAATACTCTCCCTACCTACAGTTTTCTGTCCCTAGAAAAAAATGTTTTTTTTAATCACAATATAGCAAAAGGACAATTCACTCACTGTCCTTCCAGGTCCCTGGAAACAAGGACTTGCAGAGTGAAAGAAACTGACACTGTCCCTACCTAGAGTTTTCTGTCCCTGGAATAAATGTTTTTTTCAGCACAATATAGCACAAGGACAATTAACTCACTGTCCTTACAGGTCCCTGGAAACAAGGACTTGCAGAGTGAAAGAAAAAAAATACTCTCCCTACCTACAGTTTTCTGTCCCTAGAAAAAAATGTTTTTTTTAATCACAATATAGCAAAAGGACAATTCACTCACTGTCCTTCCAGGTCCCTGGAAACAAGGACTTGCAGAGTGAAAGAAACTGACACTGTCCCTACCTAGAGTTTTCTGTCCCTAGAATAAATGTTTTTTTTAATCACAATATAGCAAAAGGACAATTCACTCACTGTCCTTCCAGGTCCCTGGAAACAAGGACTTGCAGAGTGAAAGAAACTGACACTGTCCCTACCTAGAGTTTTCTGTCCCTAGAATAAATGTTTTTTTTAATCACAATATAGCACAAGGAAAATTAACTCACTGTCCTTACAGGTCCCTGGAAACAAGGACTTGCAGAGTGAAAGAAAAAAAACACTCTCCCTACCTACAGTTTTCTGTCCCTAGAAAAAAATGTTTTTTTTAATCACAATATAGCAAAAGGACAATTCACTCACTGTCCTTCCAGGTCCCTGGAAACAAGGACTTGCAGAGTGAAAGAAACTGACACTGTCCCTACCTAGAGTTTTCTGTCCCTGGAATAAATGTTTTTTTCAGCACAATATAGCACAAGGACAATTAACTCACTGTCCTTACAGGTCCCTGGAAACAAGGACTTGCAGAGTGAAAGAAAAAAAATACTCTCCCTACCTACAGTTTTCTGTCCCTAGAAAAAAATGTTTTTTTTAATCACAATATAGCAAAAGGACAATTCACTCACTGTCCTTCCAGGTCCCTGGAAACAAGGACTTGCAGAGTGAAAGAAACTGACACTGTCCCTACCTAGAGTTTTCTGTCCCTAGAATAAATGTTTTTTTTAATCACAATATAGCAAAAGGACAATTCACTCACTGTCCTTCCAGGTCCCTGGAAACAAGGACTTGCAGAGTGAAAGAAACTGACACTGTCCCTACCTAGAGTTTTCTGTCCCTAGAATAAATGTTTTTTTTAATCACAATATAGCAAAAGGACAATTCACTCACTGTCCTTCCAGGTCCCTGGAAACAAGGACTTGCAGAGTGAAAGAAACTGACACTGTCCCTACCTAGAGTTTTCTGTCCCTAGAATAAATGTTTTTTTTAATCACAATATAGCAAAAGGACAATTCACTCACTGTCCTTCCAGGTCCCTGGAAACAAGGACTTGCAGAGTGAAAGAAACTGACACTGTCCCTACCTAGAGTTTTCTGTCCCTAGAATAAATGTTTTTTTTTAAGCACACTATAGCAGAAGCACAAAACACACTGACACTCTCCCTACCTATCCTTCTCTTTCCCTAAACTAAAGGAATCCAGGTTAAGCAAGAAAGAAATAACAGTCACTGTCCCTGCCTATGCTACTCTATCCCTGCTCCGGAACACACTACACTAGGCCGCCGTGCTGGCGGCCTTTTATAGTGTGGGGCGTGTACTAAACACCCTCAGCAATAATTGGCCACAGGCATCCTGCCTGTGGCCAATCATTGCTCTCCTCGCTGCCGGCGCTGTGATTGGCCAAGCATGCGGGGTCACAGTGCATGCTTGGCCAATCACAGCGCCTGGATGACACTGCGATGGCGTAGTGCATTGTGGGCCGTTCGCGTCACTCGAATTTGGCGCGAACGGCCCAAATCGTTCGATCTTCGTCGAACGATCGAACAGCCAATGTTCGAGTCGAACGTATGTTCGACTCGAACACGAAGCTCATCCCTAGTAGGGACCTGCCGTATATACTCTGCAGAAATAGGCCCCTTAGTTGTTGGTGTTGGCACAACACTGTAAGCACTCACAGTTACTCTTGGTTGGTGCTGGAACGCCCTGCTGTCAACTATTATATCAGGAATTTTAATTACATATAATTCTTGAACAGTGGTAGTAAAAATTGGGGCTTTGATGGTGGTGCTGGTGCCACAACACTGTAAGCCCTGACAGTTACTCTTGGTGGGTGCAGCAATGGGCCCTGCTGTGAATTATTAGATCAAGAATTGTAATTGCATGCCCCTGTTGAACAGGGGCTGAAAAATTGGGCTTTTCGTGGTGGTGGTGGTGGTGGTGGTGTTGCCACAACACTGTAAGCCCTCAGAGTTACTCTTGGTGGGTGCAGGAATGGGCCCTGCTGTGAATTATTAGATCAAGAATTGTAATTACATGCCCCTTTTGAACAGGGGCTGAAAAATTGGGCCTTTCGTGGTGGTGGTGGTGGTGGCGTTGCCACAACACTGTAAGCCCTCAGACTTACTCTTGGTGGGTGCAGGAATGGGCCCTGCTGTGAATTATTACATCAAGAATTGTAATTGCATGCCCCTGTTGAACAGGGGCTGAAAAATTGGGCCTTAGGCACTGGTGGCACAACACTACAACCCCTCACAGATACTGTACTTGGAGCACAGCAATGAGCCCTGTTGCAAAGTATTGCTTCAAAAATTGTAATGACACGCCCCTGTTAAACAGGGGCTGAAAAATTGGGCCTTAGGCACTGGTGGCACAACACTACAACCCCTCACAGATACTGTACTTGGAGCACAGCAATGAGCCCTATGGAAAATTATTGCTAAAAAAATTGTAAGTACACGCCCCTGTAAAACAGGGGCTGAAAAATTGGGCCTTAGCCACTGGTGGCGGCACCCATAAACAAAAATGATCTTCCAAGCTATCATCATCAATCGTATCATTGAGGACTCGGAGGAGGAGGATAGCCAGTCAACATAACAGCACAGGCACTCAGCATCAGCATCAGTCTTGAAGGGACGTGACATGTTAAAATCAATTAGTCTGTTATATCAGCATCAGGTGTGTGGTAGCTGGTGGTGATCCAAGACTGGTTCATCTTGATGAAAGTCAGTCGATCAACCGAGTCGGTGGACAGGCGCACCCTGTGATCCGTGACAAATCCTCCAGCAGCACTGAATGTGCGTTCCGAAAGAACGCTGGATGCAGGACAGGCCAGTAGCTCAATTGCATACTGTGCAAGCTCTGGCCAGTGATCCATCCTCAAGACCCAGTAAGCCAGAGGATTTTCGGCGGGGAAGGTGTCCAAGTCTGACCTTGCCCCTAGATATTCCTGCACCATGTTTATCAGACGCTGGCGATGGTTGCTGGAACCAATCATACTTTGGGGCTGCGGACTAAAGAATTGTCTGAACGCATCGGTCAGACGGCCACCTTCCCCACCGCTCCTTCTTTGACTGGCCGAAGCCTCAGCAACTCGTTGTCCTGGACCAGGAGTTTGTAACCTCCCAGTCTCTGGGAACGCGTTGCACAGACCTTTCTGCAAGGCCTCCCGGAGTTGTCTCATCCTCTGCTCCCTCTGCGACGGTAACATAAGGTCCGCAACCTTACCCTTGTACCGTGGATCAAGGAGAGTGGCCAGCCAGTAATGGTCCCTCTCCTTGATCCGAAGAATACGAGGATCCTTCCGCAGACTTTGCAGGATCAGGGAGGCCATGCAGCGTAGGTTTGCTGAGGCATTCGCTCCGGAGTCCTCTGGGTCACTAAGGACGACATGATCCGCAGTCACCTCCTCCCAGCCACGTACAAGTCCACTGGTTTCTTGGGACTGTAAATCATCCCTAAAAGACTGCTGCTGATGATGCTGAGTGCCAGCCTCCACCTCCATGCTGACACAATCCTCCTCCTCCTCCTCCTCCTCTTCCTCTTCCTGTGCGATGGGTGGGACAGAAGGAACACTGTCTGGGTAAAGGGGGCCTTGAGAGGCAAGGAAGTCCTCCTCTTCCTGCCTCTGTTCTGCCTCAAGTGCCCTGTCCATTATTCCACGCAGCGTGTGCTCCAACAGGTGGACAAGAGGTACAGTGTCACTGATGCATGCACTGTCACTGCTCACCATCCTCGTGGCCTCCTCAAATGGTGCCAGGACAGTGCATGCATCCCTGATCATGCCCCACTGGCGTGGAGAAAAAAAACCAAGCTCCCCTGACCCTGTCCTGGTGCCGTAGTCGCACAGGTACTCATTGATGGCCCTCTGCTGCGTGTGCAGCCGCTGCAGCATGGCCAACGTTGAGTTCCACCTGGTGGGCATGTCACATATAAGGCGGTTCTTGGGCAGGTTCAACTCCTTTTGCAGCTCAGCCAGGCGAGCACTGGCATTATAAGATCTGCAGAAATGCACACAGACTTTCCTGGCCTGCCTCAGGATATCCTGTAAGCCCGGGTACCTGCCCAAGAACCGCTGCACCACCAGGTTAAGGACATGAGCCACACAGGGCACATGGGTCAGTTGTCCCTGTCGGAGGGCGGAGAGGAGGTTGGTGCCATTGTCGCAAACCACCATTCCTGGCTTAAGCTGGCGTGGCGTCAACCACCTCTCGGCCTGGCCCTGCAGAGCAGACAGGACCTCTGCCCCAGTGTGGCTTCTGTCCCCCAAACACACCAGCGCAAGCACGGCATGGCATCTTTTTGCCTGCGTACTTGCGTAGCCCCGTGAACGGCTACGGAGCACCGCTGGTTCATAGGACAAACCACAGGAAGAGGCCATGGAGGAAGAAGAAGAGGAGGGGGTGGAGGAGAGAGGTGTGTCACAACCAGTAGTAGCATTTTGGAGGCGTGGCGGTGGGACAACCTCCAACACTACTGCACCTTGTCCTGCATCCTTCCCAGCTGCCAAAAGAGTGACCCAATGGGCCGTGAAAGAAAGGTAACGTCCCTGTCCATGCCTGCTGGACCATGAGTCAGCGGTAATATGCACCTTACCGCTGACCGCCCTGTCCAGCGAGGCCAAGACATTGCCTTCCACATGCCGGTAGAGAGCCGGAATAGCCTTCCGTGAGAAAAAGTGGCGTTTGGGAACCTGCCACTGAGGAACCGCACATTGCACAAACTCACGGAAGGGGGCCGAGTCTACCAACTGAAAAGGCAGCAGTTGAAGCGCTAGCAATTTAGCCAAGCTAGCATTCAACCGCTGGGCATGTGGATGGCTGGGAGTGAACTTCTTTCGACAGTCCAGCAGCTGGGGCAGGGAAATTTGCCTGCTAGAATCGGACGTCGGTGTACTGCTAGCAGAGTGGCCGCAAGTACTTGGCTGTGACACGCCTAATTCTACACCTTCATTCCTCTCAGTGCATGTTTCAGAGAGGACTGAAGTTATAGTGGTGTTGGAGATCCCAGCTGATGCGGTGCAAGGAGAGGTCCGCTTTGTTCTTTGGTGTGGGTCTTTGAGGTAGGCTTGCCAACGAGCTGCATGGCAGGTCAACATATGTCTGGTCAGGCATGTGGTACCCAAGCGGCTGATGTTTTGGCCACGCGATATACGCTTGAGACATATGTTGCAAACAGCAGCTGTGCGATCTGATGCACTAGCCTCAAAAAAGGCCCACACCAAGGAACTTTTTGAATGACGGGCAGAGGCAGCGCCCTGCACAGGCGGAGCTCTGCGGTGTGATTCCGTCGGTGTACTGCCCTTACGCTGGCCACCAAAGGGCATCCTGTCTCGTTGGAGATGTGCCTCCTCCTCATCCTCCTCCTCCTCTCTCCTATTAGGCACCCACGTGGAGTCAGTGACCTCATCATCCCCTCCCTCCTCATCACTGGAGCCAATCTGGCAGTATGCTGCAGCTGCTGGAACATGACTGCCAGATTGGTGTCCTTCTTGAGCATCCCCTCTGTCTGCTCTCACCCTACTGCCTTCCTGTAGCTGGGTTTCATCATCAGACCCTTCGAAACGCTGGGCATCCTCCTGGAGCATGTACCCAACACTGTGCTCAAACAGTTCGGGGGACTCCTCAGGAGGAGGACATGGTGGGTCTAGGGAAGGAGTGACTGATGATGAGTCTGACATTGATACCAGGGAAGAGGACGCTTTGGCAGCTGCTTTGCCAGTACCCTGAGCCTGGGTGAGAGAGGATGAGGAGGAGGAGGAGGGCTTGGTCATCCACTCTACCAAGTCTTCGGCATGATGTGGCTCAACATGTCCAGCTGCCGAAAAGAAGGACAAGCGTGTCCCATGGCCATGTGCTGATGACAATGCACCGCGTCCACGACCAGCACTGTTGCCCCCAGACACAGAGCCTGCTTGCCCTCTTTTATTGCCTCCTGACTGTCTGCCTCTCCTTGTTTGCCTTCCAGACATTCTAATAGATGGCCTGCAGGGAGATGGGAAAAAAGCAATAAGGGCTACCTTCAGGTGTCCTTCTCTGTCCCTTGAAACAAGGACTTGCACAGTGAAAGAAACTGACACTCTCCCTACCTACAGTTTTCTGTCCCTAGAAAAAATGTTTTTTTTAAGCACAATATAGTACAAGGAGAATTCACTCACTGTCCTTCCAGGTCCCTAGAAACAAGGACTTGCACAGTGAAAGAAACTGACACTCTCCCTACCTACAGTTTTCTGTCCCTAGAAAAAATGTTTTTTTTAAGCACAATATAGCACAAGGAGAATTCACTCACTGTCCTTCCAGGTCCCTGGAAACAAGGACTTGCACAGTGAAAGAAACTGACACTCTCCCTACCTACAGTTTTCTGTCCCTAGAAAAAATGTTTTTTTTAAGCACAATATAGCACAAGGAGAATTCACTCACTGTCCTTCCAGGTCCCTGGAAACAAGGACTTGCACAGTGAAAGAAACTGACACTCTCCCTACCTACAGTTTTCTGTCCCTAGAAAAAATGTTTTTTTTAAGCACAATATAGCACAAGGAGAATTCACTCACTGTCCTTCCAGGTCCCTGGAAACAAGGACTTGCACAGTGAAAGAAACTGACACTCTCCCTACCTACAGTTTTCTGTCCCTAGAAAAAATGTTTTTTTTAAGCACAATATAGCACAAGGAGAAATCACTCACTGTCCTTCCAGGTCCCTGGAAACAAGGACTTGCACCGTGAAAGAAACTGACACTCTCCCTACCTACAGTTTTCTGTCCCTAGAAAAAAAGTTTTTTTTAAGCACAATATAGCACAAGGAGAATTCACTCACTGTCCTTCCAGGTCCCTGGAAACAAGGACTTGCACAGTGAAAGAAACTGACACTCTCCCTACCTACAGTTTTCTTTCCCTAGAAAAAATGTTTTTTTTAAGCACAATATAGCACAAGGAGAATTCACTCACTGTCCTTCCAGGTCCCTGGAAACAAGGACTTGCACAGTGAAAGAAACTGACACTCTCCCTACCTACAGTTTTCTGTCCCTAGAATTTTTTTTTTTTTAAGCACAATATAGCACAAGGAGAATTCACTCACTGTCCTTCCAGGTCCCTGGAAACAAGGACTTGCACAGTGAAAGAAACTGACACTCTCCCTACCTACAGTTTTCTGTCCCTAGAAAAAAATGTTTTTTTTAAGCACAATATAGCACAAGGAGAATTCACTCACTGTCCTTCCAGGTCCCTGGAAACAAGGACTTGCACAGTGAAAGAAACTGACACTCTCCCTACCTACAGTTTTCTGTCCCTAGAAAAAATGTTTTTTTTAAGCACAATATAGCACAAGGAGAATTCACTCACTGTCCTTCCAGGTCCCTGGAAACAAGGACTTGCACAGTGAAATAAACTGACACTCTCCCTACCTACAGTTTTCTGTCCCTAGAAAAAATGTTTTTATTAAGCACAATATAGCACAAGGAGAATTCACTCACTGTCCTTCCAGGTCCCTGGAAACAAGGACTTGCACAGTGAAAGAAACTGACACTCTCCCTACCTACAGTTTTCTGTCCCTAGAAAAAATGTTTTTTTTAAGCACAATATAGCACAAGGAGAATTCACTCACTGTCCTTCCAGGTCCCTGGAAACAAGGACTTGCACAGTGAAAGAAACTGACACTCTCCCTACCTACAGTTTTCTTTCCCTAGAAAAAATGTTTTTTTTAAGCACAATATAGCACAAGGAGAATTCACTCACTGTCCTTCCAGGTCCCTGGAAACAAGGACTTGCACAGTGAAAGAAACTGACACTCTCCCTACCTACAGTTTTCTGTCCCTAGAAAAAATGTTTTTTTTAAGCACAATATAGCACAAGGAGAATTCACTCACTGTCCTTCCAGGTCCCTGGAAACAAGGACTTGCACAGTGAAAGAAACTGACACTCTCCCTACCTACAGTTTTCTGTCCCTAGAAAAAATGTTTTTTTTAAGCACAATATAGCACAAGGAGAATTCACTCACTGTCCTTCCAGGTCCCTGGAAACAAGGACTTGCACAGTGAAAGAAACTGACACTCTCCCTACCTACAGTTTTCTGTCCCTAGAAAAAATGTTTTTTTTAAGCACAATATAGCACAAGGAGAATTCACTCACTGTCCTTCCAGGTCCCTGGAAACAAGGACTTGCACAGTGAAAGAAACTGACACTCTCCCTACCTACAGTTTTCTGTCCCTAGAAAAAATGTTTTTTTTAAGCACAATATAGCACAAGGAGAATTCACTCACTGTCCTTCCAGGTCCCTAGAAACAAGGACTCGCACAGTGAAAGAAACTGACACTCTCCCTACCTACAGTTTTCTGTCCCTAGAAAAAATGTTTTTTTTAAGCACAATATAGCACAAGGAGAATTCACTCACTGTCCTTCCAGGTCCCTGGAAACAAGGACTTGCACAGTGAAAGAAACTGACACTCTCCCTACCTACAGTTTTCTGTCCCTAGAAAAAATGTTTTTTTTAAGCACAATATAGCACAAGGAGAATTCACTCACTGTCCTTCCAGGTCCCTAGAAACAAGGACTTGCACAGTGAAAGAAACTGACACTCTCCCTACCTACAGTTTTCTGTCCCTAGAAAAAATGTTTTTTTTAAGCACAATATAGCACAAGGAGAATTCACTCACTGTCCTTCCAGGTCCCTGGAAACAAGGACTTGCACAGTGAAAGAAACTGACACTCTCCCTACCTACAGTTTTCTGTCCCTAGAAAAAATGTTTTTTTTAAGCACAATATAGCACAAGGAGAATTCACTCACTGTCCTTCCAGGTCCCTGGAAACAAGGACTTGCACAGTGAAAGAAACTGACACTCTCCCTACCTACAGTTTTCTGTCCCTAGAAAAAATGTTTTTTTTAAGCACAATATAGCACAAGGAGAAATCACTCACTGTCCTTCCAGGTCCCTGGAAACAAGGACTTGCACCGTGAAAGAAACTGACACTCTCCCTACCTACAGTTTTCTGTCCCTAGAAAAAAAGTTTTTTTTAAGCACAATATAGCACAAGGAGAATTCACTCACTGTCCTTCCAGGTCCCTGGAAACAAGGACTTGCACAGTGAAAGAAACTGACACTCTCCCTACCTACAGTTTTCTTTCCCTAGAAAAAATGTTTTTTTTAAGCACAATATAGCACAAGGAGAATTCACTCACTGTCCTTCCAGGTCCCTGGAAACAAGGACTTGTACAGTGAAAGAAACTGACACTCTCCCTACCTACAGTTTTCTGTCCCTAGAATTTTTTTTTTTTTAAGCACAATATAGCACAAGGAGAATTCACTCACTGTCCTTCCAGGTCCCTGGAAACAAGGACTTGCACAGTGAAAGAAACTGACACTCTCCCTACCTACAGTTTTCTGTCCCTAGAAAAAAATGTTTTTTTTAAGCACAATATAGCACAAGGAGAATTCACTCACTGTCCTTCCAGGTCCCTGGAAACAAGGACTTGCACAGTGAAAGAAACTGACACTCTCCCTACCTACAGTTTTCTGTCCCTAGAAAAAATGTTTTTTTTAAGCACAATATAGCACAAGGAGAATTCACTCACTGTCCTTCCAGGTCCCTGGAAACAAGGACTTGCACAGTGAAAGAAACTGACACTCTCCCTACCTACAGTTTTCTGTCCCTAGAAAAAATGTTTTTATTAAGCACAATATAGCACAAGGAGAATTCACCCACTGTCCTTCCAGGTCCCTGGAAACAAGGACTTGCACAGTGAAAGAAACTGACACTCTCCCTACCTACAGTTTTCTGTCCCTAGAAAAAATGTTTTTTTTAAGCACAATATAGCACAAGGAGAATTCACTCACTGTCCTTCCAGGTCCCTGGAAACAAGGACTTGCACAGTGAAAGAAACTGACACTCTCCCTACCTACAGTTTTCTGTCCCTAGAAAAAATGTTTTTTTTAAGCACAATATAGCACAAGGAGAATTCACTCACTGTCCTTCCAGGTCCCTGGAAACAAGGACTTGCACAGTGAAAGAAACTGACACTCTCCCTACCTACAGTTTTCTGTCCCTAGAAAAAATGTTTTTTTTAAGCACAATATAGCACAAGGAGAATTCACTCACTGTCCTTCCAGGTCCCTGGAAACAAGGACTTGCACAGTGAAAGAAACTGACACTCTCCCTACCTACAGTTTTCTGTCCCTAGAAAAAATGTTTTTTTTAAGCACAATATAGCACAAGGAGAATTCACTCACTGTCCTTCCAGGTCCCTGGAAACAAGGACTTGCACAGTGAAAGAAACTGACACTCTCCCTACCTACAGTTTTCTGTCCCTAGAAAAAATGTTTTTTTTAAGCACAATATAGCACAAGGAGAATTCACTCACTGTCCTTCCAGGTCCCTGGAAACAAGGACTTGCACAGTGAAAGAAACTGACACTCTCCCTACCTACAGTTTTCTGTCCCTAGAAAAAATGTTTTTTTTAAGCACAATATAGCACAAGGAGAATTCACTCACTGTCCTTCCAGGTCCCTAGAAACAAGGACTCGCACAGTGAAAGAAACTGACACTCTCCCTACCTACAGTTTTCTGTCCCTAGAAAAAATGTTTTTTTTAAGCACAATATAGCACAAGGAGAATTCACTCACTGTCCTTCCAGGTCCCTGGAAACAAGGACTTGCACAGTGAAAGAAACTGACACTCTCCCTACCTACAGTTTTCTGTCCCTAGAAAAAATGTTTTTTTTAAGCACAATATAGCACAAGGAGAATTCACTCACTGTCCTTCCAGGTCCCTAGAAACAAGGACTTGCACAGTGAAAGAAACTGACACTCTCCCTACCTACAGTTTTCTGTCCCTAGAAAAAATGTTTTTTTTAAGCACACTATAGCACAAGCACAAAACACACTGACACTCTCCCTACCTATCCTTCTCTTTCCCTAAACTAAAGGAATCCAGGTTAAGCAAGAAAGAAATAAAAGTCACTGTCCCTGCCTATGCTGCTCTATCCCTGCTCCGGAACACACTACACTAGGCCGCCGTGCTGGCGGCCTTTTATAGTGTGGGGCGTGTACTAAACACCCTCAGCAATAATTGGCCACAGGCATCCTGCCTGTGGCCAATCATTGCTCTCCTCGCTGCCGGCACTGTGATTGGCCAAGCATGCGGGGTCACAGTGCATGCTTGGCCAATCACAGCGCCTGGATGACACTGCGATGGCGTAGTGCATTGTGGGCCGTTCGCGTCACTCGAATTTGGCGCGAACGGCCCAAATCGTTCGATCTTCGTCGAACGATCGAACAGCCGATGTTCGAGTCGAACGTATGTTCGACTCGAACACGAAGCTCATCCCTACTCCTCATCAGTGCTGCCTATCCAGTGCCATCTATTAGTGCCCATCAGTGCCACCTGTCAGTGCCACCTATTAGTGCCCATCAGTGCCGCCTATCAGTGCCCATCAGTTTTTTTTTCTTCAAAGATTTCAATCTTTCTTATGTAGCGCCCACCCCATTTAGGGGTACTATATACCCAAATTTAGGGGCTGGTCTGAGATGGTAGTTAGGCTCAGATCATTCTCAATTAATAGGTTGTACTGTTTTATTTCCAGGATGGTATACTGGTGTGCAGTTCCCTGTGGCCTATAGGTGGCACTGCCATAATGGGTCAGGGTTGAACCGCTGGTATTAGTGCTGTGCCTTGGGTGTCCTCTCTCGGCAACGGTACGGTGGGTGAGGTCGACCTGCTGTGCATGCTGGGAGAGGACACATAAGGGGCAGACGCCGCCTGGGAGGGGTCTTCGGAGGAGGAGAGGAGTCGGAGTCCAAGTGCGTGGCATGGTGTGACGGACTGGGGTTTATATGGTCACAAAACAGACACCCCATAGCAAAGTACATACTCATTTTTTTTTTTTTTCTAGCAAAGAAATACCTTCCTGCTATTCTAGCAAGAACCAGTAGATGGCAGAGAAGGTACACAAACAGAGTTTATATAAGGCCACCCATCATGTGACTGGAGTCAAACGATTTCCAGCCATAAAACCCAGTGGTCCTGTCTTATGCTGTTGTGTGATTCTTTGCAGTCCACGCCAAGCTGATCACCTTATCTCATCACGTCTACAATTATCGGCTCTCTTAATTCACATTTTGAGGCCGGTAACATTTTGGGGGCTCGTCCGGGATTCGTTGTGTTACCAGTAGGGATGAGCTTTGTGTTCGAGTCGAACATACGTTCGACTCGAACATCGGCTGTTCGATCGTTCGACGAAGAACGAACGATTTGGGCCGTTTGCGCCAAATTCGAGTGACGCGAACGGCCCACAATGCACTACGCCATCGCAGTGTCATCCAGGCGCTGTGATTGGCCAAGCATGCACTGTGACCCCGCATGCTTGGCCAATCACAGCGCCGGCAGTGAGGAGAGCAATGATTGGCCACAGGCAGGATGCCTGTGGCCAATTATTGCTGAGGGGGTTTAGTACACGCCCCACACTATAAAAGGCCGCCAGCGCGGCGGCCTTGTGTAGTGTGTTCCGGAGCAGGGAAAGAGAAGCATAGGCAGGGACAGTGTCATTTTTTTTCCTTTACTAATCCTGGATTCCTTGTGTTTAGGGACAAATAAGGATAGGTAGGGAGAGTGTCAGTGTGTTATTCTGTGCTAAACCTTGTTTGTAGGGACAGAGAAGGACAGTGAGGGAAAGTGTCAGTGTGCTATTCTGTTCTAAACCAATCTTGCTGAACCATATTTGAAATCCTTGAGTTTAGGGACAGAGAGGTACAGTGAGGGAAAGTGTCAGTGTGCTATTCTGTTCTAAACCAATCTTGCTGAACCATATTTGAAATCCTTGAGTTTAGGGACAGAGAGGTACAGTGAGGGAAAGTGTCAGTGTGCTATTCTGTTCTAAACCAATCTTGCTGAACCATATTTGAAATCCTTGAGTTTAGGGACAGAGAGGTACAGTGAGGGAAAGTGTCAGTGTGCTATTCTGTTCTAAACCAATCTTGCTGAACCATATTTGAAATCCTTGAGTTTAGGGACAGAGAAGGACACTCGTGGAAACTATCAGTGTGCTATTCTGTGCTAATCCTTGTTTGTAGGGACAGAGAAGGACAGTGAGGGAAACTGTCAGTGTGCTATTCTGTTCTAAACCAATCTTGCTGAACCATATTTGAAATCCTTGAGTTTAGGGACAGAGAGGTACAGTGAGGGAAAGTGTCAGTGTGCTATTCTGTTCTAAACCAATCTTGCTGAACCATATTTGAAATCCTTGAGTCTAGGGACAGAGAAGGACACTCGTGGAAACTATCAGTGTGCTATTCTGTGCTAAATCTTGTTTGTAGGGACAGAGAAGGACAGTGAGGGAAACTGTCAGTGTGCTATTCTGTTCTAAACCAATCTTGCTGAACCATATTTGAAATCCTTGAGTTTAGGGGCAGAGAACGACACTCGTGGAAACTATCAGTGTGCTATTCTGTGCTAAATCTTGTTTGTAGGGACAGAGAAGGACAGTGAGGGAAACTGTCAGTGTGCTATTCTGTTCTAAACCAATCTTGCTGAACCATATTTGAAATCCTTGAGTTTAGGGACAGAGAGGTACAGTGAGGGAAACTGTCAGTGTGCTATTCTGTTCTAAACCAATCTTGCTGAACCATATTTGAAATCCTTGAGTTTAGGGACAGAGAGGTACAGTGAGGGAAAGTGTCAGTGTGCTATTCTGTTCTAAACCAATCTTGCTGAACCATATTTGAAATCCTTGAGTTTAGGGACAGAGAAGGACACTCGTGGAAACTATCAGTGTGCTATTCTGTGCTAAATCTTGTTTGTAGGGACAGAGAAGGACAGTGAGGGAAACTGTCAGTGTGCTATTCTGTTCTAAACCAATCTTGCTGAACCATATTTGAAATCCTTGAGTTTTGGGACAGAGAAGGACACTCGTGGAAACTATCAGTGTGCTATTCTGTGCTAATCCTTGTTTGTAGGGACAGAGAAGGACAGTGAGGGAAACTGTCAGTGTGCTATTCTGTTCTAAACCAATCTTGCTGAACCATATTTGAAATCCTTGAGTTTAGGGACAGAGAAGGACACTCGTGGAAACTATCAGTGTGCTATTCTGTGCTAAATCTTGTTTGTAGGGACAGAGAAGGACAGTGAGGGAAACTGTCAGTGTGCTATTCTGTTCTAAACCAATCTTGCTGAACCATATTTGAAATCCTTGAGTTTAGGGACAGAGAAGGACACTCGTGGAAACTATCAGTGTGCTATTCTGTGCTAAATCTTGTTTGTAGGGACAGAGAAGGACAGTGAGGGAAACTATCAGTGTGCTATTCTGTGCTAAACCAATCTTGCTGAACCATATTTGAAATCCTTGAGTTTAGGGACAGAGAAGGACACTCGTGGAAACTATCAGTGTGCTATTCTGTGCTAAATCTTGTTTGTAGGGACAGAGAAGGACAGTGAGGGAAACTATCAGTGTGCTATTCTGTGCTAAACCAATCTTGCTGAACCATATTTGAAATCCTTGTGTTTAGGGACAGAGAAGGATAGGCAGGGGACAGTGTCAGTGTCATTGTTGCTAAGCGTCCTGCACAGTATACACCTGAAGGTAGCCCTTATTGCTGTTTTTCCCATCTCCCTGCAGGCCATCCATTAAAATGTCTGGAAGGCAAACAAGGAGAGGCAGACAGTCAGGAGGCAAAAAAAGAGGGCAAGCAAGCTCTGTGTCTGGGGGCAACAGTGCTGGTCGTGGACGCGGTGCATTGTCATCAGCACATG
Source organism: Rana muscosa (assembly GCA_029206835.1). Classification (NCBI taxonomy): domain Eukaryota; kingdom Metazoa; phylum Chordata; class Amphibia; order Anura; family Ranidae; genus Rana; species Rana muscosa. The sequence goes on from JARGYO010005626.1 coordinate 34,543,797, forward strand.
GCCATGGGACACGCTTGTCCTTCTTTTCGGCAGCTGGACATGTTGAGCCACATCATGCCAAAGACTTGGTAGAGTGGATGACCAAGCCCACCTCATCCTCCTCATCCTCTCTCACCCAGGCTCAGGGTACTGGCAAAGCAGCTGCCAAAGCGTCCTCTTCTCTGGTATCATTATCTTCATTAGTCAATCCTTCCCTAGACCCACCATGTCCTCCTCCTGAGGAGTCCCCTGAACTGTTTGAGCACAGTGTTGGGTACATGCTCCAGGAGGATGCCCAGCGTTTCGAAGGATCTGATGATGATACCCAGATAGAGGAAGGCAGTAGCGTGAGAGCAAAGAGAGGGGATGCTCAAGAAGGACACCAATCTGGCAGTCATGCTCCAGCAGCTGCAGCATACTGCCAGATTGGCTCCAGTGATGAGGAGGGAGGGGATGATGAGGTCACTGACTCCACTTGGGTGCCTAATAGGAGAGAGGAGGAGGAGGAGGATGAGGAGGAGGCACATCTCCAACGAGGCAGGATGCCCTTGGGTGGCCAGCGTATGGGCAGCACACCGACGGAATCACACCGCAGAGCTCCGCCTGTGCAGGGCACTGCCTCTGCCCGTCATTCAAAAAGTTCTTTGGTGTGGGCCTTTTTTGAGGCGAGTGCATCAGATCGCACAGCTGCTGTTTGCAACATATGTCTCAAGCGTATATCGCGTGGCCAAAACATCAGCCGCTTGGGCACCACATGCTTGATCAGACATATGTTGACCTGCCATGCAGCTCGTTGGCAAGCCTACCTTAAAGACCCACACCAAAGAACAAAGCGGACCTCTCCTTGCACCGCATCAGCTGGGATCTCCAACCCCACTATACCTTCAGTCCTCTCTGAAACCTGCACTGAGAGGAATGAAGGTGTAGAATTAGGTGTGTCACAGCCAAGTACTTGCGGCCACTCTGCTAGCAGTACACCGACGTCCGATTCTAGCAGGCAAATTTCCCTGCCCCAGCTGCTGGACTGTCGAAAGAAGTTCACTCCCAGCCATCCACATGCCCAGCGGTTGAATGCTAGCTTGGCTAAATTGCTAGCGCTTCAACTGCTGCCTTTTCAGTTGGTAGACTCGGCCCCCTTCCGTGAGTTTGTGCAATGTGCGGTTCCTCAGTGGCAGGTTCCCAAACGCCACTTTTTCTCACGGAAGGCGATTCTGGCTCTCTACAGGCATGTGGAAGGCAATGTCTTGGCCTCGCTGGACAGGGCGGTCAGCGGTAAGGTGCATATTACCGCTGACTCATGGTCCAGCAGGCATGGACAGGGACGTTACCTTTCTTTCACGGCCCATTGGGTCACTCTTTTGGCAGCTGGGAAGGATGCAGGACAAGGTGCAGTAGTGTTGGAGGTTGTTCCACCTCCACGCCTCCAAAATGCTACTGCTGGTTGTGACACACCTCTCTCCTCCACCCCCTCCTCTTCTTCTTCCTCCATGGCCTCTTCCTGTGCTTTGTCCTTGGAACCAGCGGTGCTCCGTAGGCGTTCAAGGGGCTACGCAAGTACGCAGGCAAAAAGATGCCATGCCGTGCTTGCTCTGGTGTGTTTGGGGGACAGGAGCCACACTGGGGCAGAGGTCCTGTCTGCTCTGCAGGGGCAGGCCGAGAGGTGGTTGACGCCACGCCAGCTTAAGCCAGGAATGGTGGTTTGCAACAATGGCACCAACCTCCTCTCCGCCCTCCGACAGGGACAACTGACCCATGTGCCCTGTGTGGCTCACGTCCTTAACCTGGTGGTGCAGCGGTTCTTGAGCAGGTACCCGGGCTTACAGGATGTCCTGAGGCAGGCCAGGAAAGTCTGTGTGCATTTCCGCAGATCTTATAATGCCAGTGCTCGCCTGGCTGAGCTGCAAAAGGAGTTGAACCTGCCCAAGAACCGCCTTATATGTGACATGCCCACCAGGTGGAACTCAACGTTGGCCATGCTGCAGCGGCTGCACACGCAGCAGAGGGCCATCAATGAGTACCTGTGCGACTACGGCACCAGGACAGGGTCAGGGGAGCTCGGTTTTTTTTCACCACGCCAGTGGGGCATGATCAGGGATGCATGCACTGTCCTGGCACCATTTGAGGAGGCCACGAGGATGGTGAGCAGTGACAGTGCATGCATCAGTGACACTGTACCTCTTGTCCACCTGTTGGAGCACACACTGCGTGGAATAATGGACAGGGCACTTGAGGCAGAACAGAGGCAGGAAGAGGAGGACTTCCTTGCCTCTCAAGGCCCCCTTTACCCAGACAGTGTTCCTTCTGTCCCACCCATCGCACAGGAAGAGGAGGAGGAGGAGGAGGATTGTGTCAGCATGGAGGTGGAGGCTGGCACTCAGCATCATCAGCAGCAGTCTTTTAGGGATGACTTACAGTCCCAAGAAACCAGTGGACTTGTACGGGGCTGGGAAGAGGTGGCTGCGGATCATGTCATCCTTAGTGACCCAGAGGACTCCGGACTGAATGCCTCAGCTAACCTACGCTGCATGGCCTCCCTGATCCTGCAAAGTCTGCGGAAGGATCCTCGTATTCTTCGGATCAAGGAGAGGGACCATTACTGGCTGGCCACTCTCCTTGATCCACAGTACAAGGGTAAGGTTGCGGACCTTATCTTACCGTCACAGAGGGAGCAGAGGATGAGACAACTCCGGGAGGCCTTGCAGAAAGGTCTGTGCAACGCGTTCCCAGAGACTGGGAGGTTACTAACTCCTGGTCCTGGACAACGAGTTGCTGAGGCTTCGGGCAGTCAAAGAAGGAGCGGTGGGGAAGGTGGCCGTCTGACCGATGCGTTCAGACAATTCTTTAGTCCGCAGCCCCAAAGTATGATCGGTTCCAGCAACCATCGCCAGCGTCTGATATACATGGTGCAGGAATACCTAGGGGCAAGGTCAGACTTGGACACCTTCCCCACCGAAAATCCTCTGGCTTACTGGGTCTTGAGGATGGATCACTGGCCAGAGCTTGCACAGTATGCAATTGAGCTACTGGCCTGTCCTGCATCCAGCGTTCTTTCAGAACGCACATTCAGTGCTGCTGGAGGATTTGTCACGGATCACAGGGTGCGCCTGTCCACCGACTCGGTTGATCGACTGACTTTCATCAAGATGAACCAGTCTTGGATCACCAACAGCTACCACACACCTGATGCTGATATAACAGACTAATTGATTTTAAAATGTCACATCCCTTCAAGACTGATGCTGATGCTGAGTGCCTGTGCTGTTATGTTGACTGGCTATCCTCCTCCTCCTCCTCAATGATCCGATTAATGATGATAGCTTGGAAGATCATTTTGGTTTATGGGTGCCGCCACCAGTGGCTAAGGCCCAATTTATCAGCCCCTGTTTAAAAGGGGCGTGTAATTACAATTTTTGATGCAATACTTTGCAACAGGCCTCATTGCTGTGCTCCAAGTACAGTATCTGTGAGGGGTTGCAGTGTTGAGCCACCAGTGCCTAAGGCCCAATTTTTCAGCCCCTGTTCAACAGGGGCATGCAATTATAATTATTGATCTAATAATTCACAGCAGGGCCCATTGCTGCGCCCACCAAGAGTAACTGTCAGGCCTTACAGTGTTGTGTCAACACCACCACCACCACCACCACCACCAAAGGCCCAATTTTTCAGCCCCTGTTCAACAGGGGCATGCAATTATAATTATTGATCTAATAATTCACAGCAGGGCCCATTGCTGCGCCCACCAAGAGTAACTGTCAGGCCTTACAGTGTTGTGTCAACACCACCACCACCACCACCACCACCAAAGGCCCAATTTTTCAGCCCCTGTTCAACAGGGGCATGCAATTATAATTATTGATCTAATAATTCACAGCAGGGCCCATTGCTGCGCCCACCAAGAGTAACTGTCAGGCCTTACAGTGTTGTGTCAACACCACCACCACCACCACCACCACCAAAGGCCCAATTTTTCAGCCCCTGTTCAACAGGGGCATGCAATTATAATTATTGATCTAATAATTCACAGCAGGGCCCATTGCTGCGCCCACCAAGAGTAACTGTCAGGCCTTACAGTGTTGTGTCAACACCACCACCACCACCACCACCACCAAAGGCCCAATTTTTCAGCCCCTGTTCAACAGGGGCATGCAATTATAATTATTGATCTAATAATTCACAGCAGGGCCCATTGCTGCGCCCACCAAGAGTAACTGTCAGGCCTTACAGTGTTGTGTCAACACCACCACCACCACCACCACCACCAAAGGCCCAATTTTTCAGCCCCTGTTCAACAGGGGCATGCAATTATAATTATTGATCTAATAATTCACAGCAGGGCCCATTGCTGCGCCCACCAAGAGTAACTGTCAGGCCTTACAGTGTTGTGGCACCAGCACCACCATCAAAGGCCCAATTTTTACTACCACTGTTCAACAATTATATGTTATTACAATTCCTGATATAATAGTTGACAGCAGGGCGTTCCAGCACCCACCAAGAGTAACTGTGAGTGCTTACAGTGTTGTGCCAACACCAACACCTAAGGGGCCAATTTCTGCAGAGTATATACGGCAGGTCCCTACTTTCAAACATCCAACTTACAAACGACTACTACTTGCAAACGGAAGAAGACAACAGGAAGTGAGAGGAAATCTACCCCGTGGAAGGAAAATTCTCTCCTGTAAGAATTAATATGGGAGAAAGGTGTCTCCTCTCTACTGATGCTTTATCACCAATCCTTGTTTCAATAAAAACACCACATTTCAAAAACAGTTGTCATTGGGACGCAAAGTGAGGTGAAATGTTCTGAACAGGGGCACAGACAGCAAAACAAATGTTACAGGGGTGATAACCCTTCCCTATGTTTTCCAAAAAGCTTAAAAATAGGTATTTGGGCTGGAGCTACACTTAAACAATGTAGCTGTTCAAAATTACAAACAGATTCTACATAAGAACAAACCTACAGTCCCTGTCTTGTATGCACCGCCTGTATACGGCTGTTCAGAGTATATAGGGCCTTTTTTATTTTGTTTGCGGTTTTTCCCCTTAATATCCATACAAGACCCAAAGGGGCTGGTAATGGGCTGGGGTGGGGGGGGGGGGGGTTGATGGGGTAGCTATGCCATTTTTCTTAAAGATTTTCATCCATATTACCGGGACCAGACATTACATTAAAGCCGCAAGCAGTTTTAAATGGCTTTTTTTTCCTTTAGAAATGTTATTTTGTGCAGGGACAGTTCTAAACACGGGAAACACGTGGCACTTCACAGGCATACTTTAGACACCCCCCCAGGTACAATATTTAAAGGAATATTTGACTTTTTTTTTCACTTTATGCATCATTAAAATGACTGTTCCCGGAAAACGTCCATTTTTAAAACTTCTTTTTGCATTGATACATGTCCCCTGGTGCAGAACCCGGGTTCCCAAACTCTGTTTAGGACAATAACATGGATAATAGTCGTTATAATTAGCACTTTAGAATCTGAACGTTCGCATCCATTGTATTTAATAGGGTTCTAATGTTCGTGCGAACTTTCGGTCCGTTCGCGGGTTCTGGTGCGAACCGAACCCGGGGGTGTTCTGCTCATCACTAGTTACCAGTGAGAGGGAAGCGCGAGACAAGCGTGAGCCTACTACAGAGCTACAAGGAGAGTCATGAGTGTCGTCTGCCTTGTGAGTACAAGTCTTCAGAGTGCAACAGATATGGCGTCTCCTCGTCGTGCGCTGATGTGGGATATCCGGAAACAACTTCATCTGCTTAGTGAAGAACAGCTGCATAGCCTCGCTATTACGCTGGAAGATGAAAGAGATGTGGACGTTCCATCAGTGACTGGTACCAATGAAATGGAACTCGTTGAATTTATTGTAGACTACATGAGAAGCGATCAGCTGGAGAAGTTAGAAGATCAAGGCATGTCTTACCTACTCATCATCCAAGACAAGATCAATGAACTAAAACTTAACAAGGAAAGTACACCAACTGTGGACATTGCAACCGCTGCAAAAAAAATAAGTAGTGGGACTGCAAGGACTGAACAGGTATCGGAGGTGGTGAGATTAACTGACGTTGTTGCTTTATTGCCACGTAGAGAATTCAAAATGCATGGTGGTGTAATTTCAGATCATGGTTCGGACATGAGTTACAGTAGCGCGTGCAGACAAATTGACGAGGGTCTAACAGAAAAATTCCCTGAATCTGAAATTATACGCACCGTGTTGAGAATAATTAAACCTGGTCATTTTAAAGATATGTTGACTGACAAAGATGATCTTACTGTTGCAGAATTGAAAAGGTTTTTGAAGTCACATATGAGAGAACGAAGTGGTAATGAGTTATTTCAGGACCTTAGCAATGCTACCCAGCAAGAAAGAGAAACAGCACAACAATTTGTTTACAGGCTAGTGGGGTTAAAACAAAAAGTTCTGTCCACATCACAACATGATAGGTGAGAGCTTAACTGTGACAAAAAACTGGTGCAAGGCATATTCCTTCATACACTGTATCAGGGACTAAACGAAAAAAAACTCTAATGTTAGACGAGATATCAAGCCTTACGTGTCTGATTTGACAGTAACGGATGACTTTATCATAGAGCAGGTCACCAGATCAGTTGATGAGGAAACAGAAAGACAGAGACGCTTAAACAGTGCACCTAAACATAAACCTCTTACTGTTCATTCATCACAGACACCAGGTAATAGTGAAAAAGACACCTTGCAAAAGAGAGTTGAGGAAGATGCTAGAGCAAATCACACTGCATTAACAGAACTAACAACACAGGTTTCTGCTCTCACAAAGAACCTGGAAAAGATGATGAAGCAAACTCCTGTTGTTGGAAACCAAAGGACTAAGCCACTAACCAATGTTCAAGTTCCAGATACAGCTCACTGCAAACCCAGGTGTGATGATTGCATTAAACGAGAGAGTCAGAACTGCTACCACTGTTTCTACTGTGGTTGGACAGGATACAGAGCGGTTGATTGCTTGGAGAAAAGAAGGCAGTCGGGAAACGACAGACGGTCACTGGGAAGGGACAACCAGTGACCACCTCAAATAATCTGTCCCGTGCGAAGGTAAACAGGGTATTCACCCACCGGTCAACTAGAACACTCCCAAAAGAGAAGGGATTCTCCAAACAACACGTAGCACAATTAATTGGAGGAAAATGCCTACTGTCATGTCGGATGAATGGTGTTCCGGTTGACATGTTGATGGACACAGGAGCTCAGGTCAGCATTGTCGGGAAGGCATGGTTAGAAAAGTTTCTACCCAGTGTCTCCATTAGGCACATACAAGATTTACTTTGTGATGACAAGCAACTTATCTATTACAGCTGCAAATGGTTCTATCATTCCATTCATCGGATGGATTGAAGTCTGCCTGGAATTCGAAAGTAGTGGACATGGAAACTCAGCCATCTATGTGCCAATGCTGGTGAGTGACTGCTGTAATGGCAATCCAATTCTTGGGTTTAATGTGATCGAAGAATTGATCAGAGAAAACCGTGACCGACCAAACAGCACCCAAAACCTGACTATCTTGCTGAGTGAAGCTATGAAAGTAAGACAGAGTGTAGCGAATAACATTGTCAATGCTGTCAGTCAAGCAACTGACCCAGGAGAAATATCCGATAGTCGTATGGTCAAAGTGGGGAAGAAGGGACTCCAGATTAAAGGAGGCGAGATCTGTGAAGTCAAATGCAGAATTAGAGCATGGCCAAAAGGAGGAATCATGCCATTTGAACCACTTCCAGAATATCCAGTTGAGGAAGGACTTGAACTATTTCCTTCAGTGGTAGATGTGCCAAATGGGTTCTCTAAACTGGTGAAGATACCTATACTGAACCGTGCTCAACATGACATCTACCTTCTGCCCAGAACAGTATTGGGTACCATTTCTCCAGCAGCTGAAATTCTACCATTGTCTCCAAACAAAGACGATGGAAAGGGAATTGACCAGAAGAAAAGGGTGTTTCATGTAAACCAGTTGAATCAAGTGGACACTGGAAATCAGCTATCCACTAACAAATCTGTTAAGTGGCACCCACCTGTCAATTTGGAAGATCTCTCAGAAGAAGAACAGGAGATAGCGAGACAAATGTTATATGACGAATCAGATGTCTTTGCTCGAGATGAGGGAAACATAGGATGCATTCCTAACCTGAAATTGAGGATAAATCTGAAAGATGAAACTCCTGTCCAGAAACGCTACAATTCGATACCGAAACCCCTATACAAGGAAGTGAAAGAATATATCCAAAACCTTCTTGACCGAGGTTGGGTAACAAAATCTTCTTCCGCATACTCATCACCGGTTGTCTGTGTTCGAAAGAAGGACAGTAGCCTACGACTATGTGTTGACTTTAGGGAGTTAAACCGAAAGACTATCCCAGATAGACATCCACTACCCAGAATACAAGATCTGCTAGATAGCTTAGGAGGATTTACATGGTTCTCAATCCTGGACCAGGGTAGTGCGTATCATCAAGGCTTTGTGCATGAAGACTCCAGACATCTGATGGCTTTTAGCACCCCCTGGGGACTCCTGGAGTGGAATCGTATTCCGTTCGGATTAATTAATGCCCCAGCAGCTTTTCAGAGATGCATGGAAAATGTACTAGAGGGCATCAGAGACAAATGTTGTTCTCCATACCTGGATGACGTACTTTGCTACTCCAAAACTTTTCAGGAGCATGTCAATGATATTAGGCAAGTGCTTAGTCGAATGCGCGAGCATGGTATCAAACTTAGACCGAAGAAGTGTGAACTCTTTAAACGACAGATTCGATACCTTGGACGAATGGTGTCAGAAGAAGGCATAAAAATTTACCCAAAAGATCTTGAAGCGGTATTACATTTGAAAAGGAAAGAACCAAAAACAGTGGGAGGAGTCAGATCTTTGTTAGGATTCCTGAGCTACTACAGGTCCTTCATTCAAGATTTCTCTCGACTTGCTAAACCACTGTATGAACTTTTGCAGAACACTGAGAAAGAATCTGCTACATCCATTACCAAAAACAATCAAGGGAAACCTACAAAGAAAAATGGGAACAAAACACAAGTGCCATCTAAAACACTGATTCAATGGACACCCAAACATCAAGCTGTAGTATCCAGACTGGTGGACATGCTAACCAATCCACCAATACTAGCATACCCTGATTTTGACCTACCCTTCGTATTACACACTGATGCTTCCAATGAAGGCCTAGGTGCTGTACTGTACCAACGACAAGGAGAAAAACTTTGTGTTATCGGGTTTGGCTCCAGAACATTGACTCCAGCAGAGCGCAATTACCATCTTCACTCTGGTAAACTTGAGTTTTTAGCTCTCAAGTGAGCAGTCTGTGACAAATTCAGAGATTACTTGTACTACGCTCCAACATTCACAGTCTACACAGACAACAACCCATTGACATATGTATTGAGTACTGCCAGACTGAATGCTGTGGGTCATCGCTGGGTTGGCGAGTTGGCCGATTTCCACTTTGATATCAAGTACAGGCCAGGTAAACAGAATGCAGACGCGGATACACTGTCACGATTTCCGGTGGAACTCACAAAGAATTTGAGTGAGTACACAGAGCTTGTACCATCTGAGGTTGTGTCAGCTATGTGGCAAGGGAGCAAAGCTGTCGATGAAGAAGAGGCACTATGGGTGGCTTCATTGACTTTTCACTCAGAAAGTGATGTGGCCGAAGAATTGCTGAAAGGACAGACAATCTGCCCAATGACTCAGGAGAACATCAGAGCATTACAACAAGACGATACCAACATTAGAGAAGTTGTCTGGCTTAAGGAGAACAACTGGATTCCAAACCACAAAGAAAAGGAGAGTATGACCAGTAAAACAAGACGTTTGATACATGAATGGAACAAACTCAGAGTTGATGAAGGAATCCTCTACCGACACGGTGGAACCCGAAAACAGCTAGTCCTATCAGAAAAGCTAAAACCATTGGTCTTAAAAAATCTTCATGATGACATGGGTCACATTGGTACAGACAAGGTAACCCACCTAGCATGTGAACGATTTTACTGGCCATTTATGCAAAGAGACATTGATGAATATGTGCTGAAGAAGTGCAACTGCATCAAACAAAAGCGTCCAAATATCACCGAAAGAGCACCTATGGGTTCGATTACTACCATTTCACCCTTAGAGTTAGTATCCATTGATTATCTTCACTTGGAAAAAAGCAAAGTAGGATATGAGTATATACTTGTAATAGTTGATCACTTCACACGCTTTGCACAAGCGTATCCCACTAAGAACAAATCTGGAAAAACAGCGGCAGAAAAGATCTTTCAAGATTTCATACCACGTTTTGGCTATCCAGAGAAACTCCACCATGACCAAGGAAGAGAATTTGAAAACAACTTGTTTCAGACATTGCAACAATTGGCAGGAATTTCTCATTCAAGAACTACTCCGTACCATCCACAGGGTAACCCAGTGGAGAGACTGAACCGTACTTTGTTACAGATGCTTCGCACCTTAGAGGAAGAGAAAAAGTCCGATTGGAAAGAATATCTTCCACATATGGTTCATGCATACAATTGCACCAGGCATGAAGCCACAGGATACTCGCCATTCTTTCTATTGTATGGAAGATCTCCTCGTTTGCCTATTGACCTAATGCTCAACCTAAATTTGGAAAAGGAATCAGAAAGTCAACCAACATTTACTCAAAAATGGGCATCCAGAATGCAAGAAGCTTACAAAATCGCATCCGAGAATAGCCAAAAATCATCTGCTAAAGGAAAGAAGTACTATGACAAGAAGATAAAAGGAGGACCTCTTCAACCGGGTGATAGGGTCTTAGTACGAAATCTCTCTGAAAGAGGAGGACCTGGTAAACTTCGTTCATACTGGGAAGAATCAGTACACAAAGTGGTAGAAAGAATCAAAGATGGGCCTGTGTACAAAATTCAGCGTTCGAGTGCTGCACAGAAATCTTTTACTACCAGTAAATGACCTACCAATTGAAGGACACATTCCAAGAGTACCAATGAAACAAAGACAATCAAGTAACAGAAAGGAGACCAGAATGGATCTGGACCAAGAGGAGGAATGTTCAGATGAAGAAAGATGGTATTATCCTTATATACCAGAGACTACAGAAAGTCATGATCGTGTTGTGTCTCAACAAAACTCTCAAAACGTACAGAAAATCCCTTTAAGAGTTTCTGCTGAAGAGTTCTATCCTACAACTACCACACCCAATCTTGAACAAGAACAAAATGATGGAACATTAGTTGGCGACCAAATCTGGGCTACAGACATGGTGGGACTAGACACTGCAGAATTACCCTCATTAAGTCAAGACTTACCTGTGAGCCAAGATATGCAAATGGAGAATGATGTTGATGGAGATGACTCAACTCCTGTCAGAAGATCTACCAGACAAGCTAAGCCTAAAGAGATCTTTACATATGACACACTAGGTCAACCAAGATACATACCAAGTCAGATTCACACCGTACAAACTCCTACAATGCTAGCTACTCCCATGACATGCCAGGTAGTTAACATAGCTCCTTGGTGGCAACAAGTACCTATCTGGGTTACTTAAATCACTAAACAGTGTTCAGATAACAATTGAGTTTAATGTCGGGAGCCATTAACTGAAGGAGGGGAGAGTGTGACGGACTGGGGTTTATATGGTCACAAAACAGACACCCCAAAGCAAAGTACATACTCATTTTTTTTATTTTATTTCTAGCAAAGAAATACCTTCCTGCTATTCTAGCAAGAACCAGTAGATGGCAGAGAAGGTACACAAACAGAGTTTATATAAGGCCACCCACCATGTGACTGGAGTCAAACGATTTCCAGCCATAAAACCCAGTGGTCCTGTCTTATGCTGTTGTGTGATTCTTTGCAGTCCACGCCAAGCTGATCACCTTATCTCATCACGTCTACAATTATCGGCTCTCTTAATTCACATTTTGAGGCCGGTAACAATGGCCCTCCAGGCCATGGGGTTACGTGTGCACCAGTCCCAGGCACCTTTAGTCCTGGGGCTGCATCTTCATCACTGGGCCCAGCACCTTTAGCTGGAGCCCACTTCTAAGAAGAGGAGTCCCAGAGTGTCCCTCGCGAGGGAGCCCGCTTCTAAGAAGAGGAGGCTGGGGGAGGACCTTTCTGACGGACTGGTGAGAGTTCACGGTGAAGGAAGGGGCCCGGTAACTCTCTGGAGGGATTCTTCTATCCACCAAGGGCCTAGTAATGTGCTGCTTCTGGCACCTGTCCTTAAGTATCCAGAAGCTAAGAGGTTCGGGGTCTGATAGATTCTGTGGCAGAGAGTCTCCCGATCGCATTGAGGAAAGCACTTGATCAAACGTCCGAGCATCACTTCGGCTGCTAGGATCCACTTTGTAGGAGACTATCCGGGTGAGCTAAATCTACTCAGGGATAGAGGAGTAGTGATTGTGCTATCCATTGTGCCTGGACTAACCTCCCAAACCTTGCTGTCCTGTCTCTTATCCACCCTTTCCTATCTACTGAACATTGAGAAAATAAACTCAACATTGGAGTTTGAAGTGGTGTGGACATTGGAATTACTGGGGGGAATACAGAGTCTTGTCCCTATATCCTAGGGGCGAGAACCAACTGATGGAAGAACCTAGCTGTGGAACCCAAATACATAACACCGCTCAACCCCCTCATCCAGGATTGTACGGGCATATAGTACGGTGTGCCTTTTTCCTGCAATTGAGCCAAAGCAAGGGAAAAGGGTCCGTGTGCTACATTTAGTTTGTTTAGAAAAAAATAAAACCCCAGTCGTGATCAGATACCACCTATTTGTGGGAAGAAAATGATAAAAATTTAATTTGGGTACTGTGTTGCATGACCGCACAATTATCATTCAAAGTGCGACAGCGCTGAAAGCTGAAAATTGTCCTGGGCAGGAAGGGGCGAAAGTATCTGGTATTGAAGTGGTTGAACAAGCATATACAAGGTACCATCTCATTCAGATTTTGGTGATTTCAATTCTGGGAAAATGTCGGTGTGAATTCTTGTATGCACAAACCCGACCTAATGCAATGCTAATAATTAACATAAACAGAATTATTTTTTTGCTGTATGTTACACTTATGCCGTGTACACACGATCGGAATTTCCGAAACAAATGTTCGATGTGAGCTTTTGGTTGGATATTCCGACTGTGTGTAGGCTCCATCGGACATTTGCTGTCGGAATTTCCGACAACAAATGATTGAGAGCAGGCCCTCAATTTTTCCGACAACAAAAGTGCTTGTCGGAAATTCCGACCGTGTGTATCCAATTCCGATGCACAAAAATCCTACGCATGCTCGGAATCAATTTGACGCATGCTCGGAATCATTGAACTTAATTTTTCTCGGCTCGTTGTATTGTTGTACGTTACCGCGTTCTTGGCGATTGGAATTTCCGACAACATTTGTGTGACCGTGTGTATGCAAGACAGGTTTGAGCGAGAATCCGTCGGAAAAAAATCCACGGTTTTGTTGTCGGAAATTCCGATCGTGTGTGCGCGGCATTAGAGTAGAATTCCAGGCTACACTAACTAGTCCTAAAATGCCCCCCTCCCCATCCTTACATCTATACTTACTAACCTGTGTTAGAAAGATTTATATAAAGTACTTACCTATTTTTAGCCCGCTCTGGTCCGGTCACGCAATCTCTTGTGTCAGCCAGGGGAGAGAAGAGAGCACTTGAAAATGGCTGGTAAAGCCTCTAGTGGTTAGTTCACCCATAAGCTCCTATGGCCCATCCGTTGTTGGCGCTCCCTTCTCTCCCCTGCAGCTCGTGCTGACTGACACAGGGAAGCTGGATCATGTGGCAAGTTAGGTTTAGTCTGGAGTTCTATTTTAAAGAGGAAAATTTGCCAAATCATTCTACTAAATTAAAAGCCAAAAGATTCCCTTAGAACTTTACAATTTCTTTATGATATGTAAAAATCATGCAACATGAAGCATCACTGAAAATTTGCTGTAATTTCTATTTAAACTACGAGTAGGTATTGTCACATACTTATTGCTGGTTGTAGATATATGCATTGCTACAATTTTCAGTTTGATTCATACCTTGCTTTTCTTTTTACAACCCAATGTCCATAGATTTCTGCACAATCATAGGTGTCCTGTGAATACTTCTGTCCTACTTTAGCATGCATTTATGATGTGTGCTTCCTTCACAGCTGGTCAGCAGGAATAATTCTGTACAAGATCAATGAATACTGAAGACTTCGGTCAGTATGGTGAGTATTACAATACCTGATTTATGCTAGCAAAGTCATTATTATTATTATTATTATACAGGATTTATATAGCGCCAACAGTTTGCGCAGCGCTTTACAACATCAGGGAAGACAGTACAATCACAATACAATTCAAAACAGAGGGATCAGAGGGCCCTGCTCATTAGAGCTTACAGTCTAGGAGGGAGGGTCACGTGAAACAAAGGGTATTTAGCTGTGGGGGATGATCAGGTGGACAGAATGGAAATATAGTTGTTAGGTGTGGGTGGGATAGGCTTCTCTGAAGAGGAGGGTTTTTAGGGATCCTCTAAAAGCTAATAGAGAAGGAGATAGACGGACAGATTGGGGTAAGGAGTTCCATAGGCTTGGAGAAGCCCTGGAAAAGTCCTGTAGACGAGCATGGGAGGAGGTGATGAGCGAGCTAGAGAGCAGGAGGTCTTGAGAAGAACGAAGAGAACGATTAGGTTGGTATTTAGAGGCTAGGTCAGTGATGTATCTAGGGGCAGTGTTGTGGATGGCTTTGTAGGTGGTCGTTAGTATTTTGAATTTAATTCGTTGGGTGAGCGGAAGCCAGTGGAGGGATTGACAGAGAGGAGAAGGAGACACAGAGCGGTTGGTAAGGTGGATGAGTCTGGCAGCAGCATTCATGATGGACTGAAGGGGGGTTAAAGTTTTCCGAGGTAAGCCAATGAGGAGAGAGTTGCAGTAATCGAGGCGAGAAATGACCAGGGAGTGGATAAGGAGCTTTGTTGTATCTTTGGTTAAAAAGGGGCGTATTTTGGAGATGTTGCGGAGATTGATGCGGCAAGATTTGGACAGTGATTGGCTGTGAGGATTAAAGGAGAGTTCAGAGTCTAGAACAACTCCTAGGACCTTGGCGTGTGGGGATGGGCTGATAGTTGTGCACTCAATTTTAACAGAGAGATCGGGGGAGGAGGCACGAGGGGGAGGAAAAATGACCAGTTCAGTTTTGGATAGATTAAGTTTGAGGAAGTGGTGTGACATCCAAACTGATATATCTGATAGTAAATTAGAGATACGCGAGGAGAATGAAGGAGTGAGTTGAGGGGCAGAGAAATAGATTTGAGTGTCATCAGCATAGAGGTGGTATTGGAAGCCGTGGGAGGCTATCAGCTGACCCAGGGAGGAGGTGTAGATTGAGAATAGGAGAGGTCCAAGAACAGAGCCTTGGGGGACCCCAATTGAGAAAGGAAGGGGAGAGGAGGAAGTAGAGTTGTAAGTAACGCTAAAGGTGCGGTTGGATAAGTAGGTAGAGAACCAGCGAAGAGCACAGTCGCAGAGTCCAAAGGCATGGAGTTTTTTGAGGAGGAGGGGGTGGTCAACTGTATCGAAGGCAGCAGAGAGGTCCAGGAGTAGGAGTACGGAGTAGTGTCCCTTAGTTTTGGCCGTTAGTATATCATTTGTTAATTTTAGGAGGGCAGTTTCTGTGGAATGCTGAGGACGAAATCCAGACTGAAGGGGATCAAGAAGGTTATTATCAGCAAGGTGGACGCTCAGTCGGTTGTAGACTAGACGTTCAAGGAGTTTGGATAAAAAGGGGAGCAAGGAGATGGGGCGTAGGTTGTCAGGATTGGATGGGTCCAGAGAGGGCTTTTTAAGTATGGGGCTGACTAGTGCATGTTTCAAAGAGTTAGGGAAGATGCCAGAAGAGAGGGAGAGATTGAATATGTGGGTTATGGAGCGTAGAATAGAGCCAGAGGGTGAACGTAGCATTTGCGAGGGAACAGGATCCAGAGCGCTGGTGGTAAGATGGACATTAGCAAGTAATTTAGCAACCTCGTCTATAGTGGTGGGATTGAAAGAGGGAAGTAAAGGTTGTACCTGTGGGCATGAGGTGTATAGCATAGAGGGAATCTGAACCGTAGAGATTTCCTCGCGAATTCTATCAATCTTCTGTTTGAAGTGATTGGCAATCTCCTGGGCAGTGAGTGAGTTAGTGGGTGGAGGCAGTGGGGGACGAAGGAGCGAGTTGAAGGTAGAGAAGAGTTGACGGGGACAGGATGATAAGTTTTTAATGAGGGTGACAAAATAGGTCTGCTTGGCAGTGAGGAGGCTGGAATTGTATAGTTGGAGGGCAGATTTATACTGGCCGAAATCTTTCTGGGACTTAGTCTTACTCCATAGGCGCTCAAGAGCACGACTGTGCTTTTTCAGACTTCTAGTATCATCTGTTTGCCAGGGTTGAAGGGGGCGGGGCCTTATTCTGCGTGTAGTGAGGGGGGCCAGTCTGCCCAGTGAGGCTAGAAGTGTAGTGTTGTAGACAGAAGTGGCTAGGTGGGTGCAGGACAGGGGTGCGATTTTGTCATAAAGGTGGTCAGTTGCAGAGCATAGAAGAGAAGGGTTGATATTGTGAAGGTTTCTAATCGTTAAGCGTTTGGGGGAGGAGGAGGAGAGGGAGAGCATGAAATTAATAAGGTGGTGATCAGAGAGGGGGTAAGGATAGTTGGAGAGGTTGCATGGAGTGCATAGGTGGGAAAAGACAAGGTCAAGGGTATTGCCTTCGGAGTGAGTAGGAGCATGTATCCATTGCTTCAGATCAAAGGAGGAGGTTAGACTGAGAAGTTTGGAAGTTGCAGGAAAGTTATTATTAATAGGGATGTTGAAGTCGCCAAGAATGATTGTTGGGATTTCGGAAGAGAGAAAGTACGGTAACCAGGCAGTGAAGTCATCAAGAAAGGAAGATAGTGGGCCGGGGGGCCGGTAGATCACAGCTATTCTTAGTGAAACTGGGGAGTAGAGGCGAATGCAATGTGCCTCAAATGAGGAGAGTGACAGAGAGGGAGGTGGGTGAAGTACCTGAAAGGTGCTATGTGGGGCTAAAAGGATTCCAACACCCCCACCTTTGCGTCCACTGGGTCTGGGGGAGTGAGTCCAGAGAAGACCACCGTGGGATAGAGCAGAAGAAGCCGCAGTGTCGCATTCGTGAAGCCAGGTTTCGGTGACGGCGAGCAGATTAAATGAGTTAGCGATAAAGAGATCGTGGAGGGAGGTGAGTTTATTACAGACAGAGCGAGCGTTCCAAAGGGTGCAAGAGAGAGGGAGTCTGGTCTTGGGAAGGAGAGGAATGTGAACTAGATTGTGTGCATTGCGGCTGCAGCCAGAGGGTGTAGGGCAATGGGTGCGTTGAGCACAGTTAGATGAAGGAGGCCCAGGTCATGGATGGATTCAATCATTAGCATCAGAAATTAGGTTACTTAACAGTTCATGAAAAAAGCAAAAATGTATTAGCTGAAGCATAATTTTTCTGGCATTCTGGCAATTGTTCTGTATTTAAGTGAACCTTTGCTCTATTTTTCATATTTCAAGTAGATCTTTCCTAAAATCGGGCAACCAAAAGATGCATGCTATTGCAACTTTAAGCTAGAAAAGGCCTCTTTGTACCCCGCCTTGATTAATTGGGGCCAGACTTCCCCTGACTTCATTACCATTTCACTGTTCGGTGAGTGTGCCTCAGGAGATCAAACTTGGAATGTGCTGCTACAAAGTCTAAACTTGGGTCACCCTTCCAGAGACCGGGTGCAAGACACCAGCGGGGGCTCATCCTCTGTCCTACACATCTCATAAGAAGGATGCCCAATCTGGGGAATCTCTGTTTGTTTTGTCCAGATCAGTAAAGATTGGCATTGTTTGAATGTGGCTTCTTTTTTTCTTTGGATTTGAGAGTTCCTAGGAAGTAACTTTTCTGTGTAATAAAAAGGTAATAAAGTCCTCTTTTGGTGTCTGTTTTTAGCACAAGACTTTTAGTTGTAAAGTCCAACTGAAGTCATAGCAATACATATACAGTCAGAGTGTGTGCAGTGCCAGGTGCAAAACACCAGGTGCAAAAAAAGAAAGTGAGCACAAAACAAGTGCACAGGGTGTACATATAGTACTCCTCTGAAGAGTAAGGACCCTAGCTCTGATCCCCTGAGGCGTATGGCTCCTGACGGGGACTGGGGCACTCGTGGTCCATCTAGCAAAAGCCAGGCAGAACCCTTTCTTTGGGAGGACTGCCGAAGCAAGGTCTACCCAAGAGTTATGAATGAGAATGCAGCGCTAAATTCAGATGGAGACCAAAAACTTAAGGTCTCCAAAATGAACATGAATATAGGTGAAAACAATGAAGTGAGTCCACAAAATGTCTGTTCAAAAATCCATGGTGAAGAAATCAAAAACCACACGTGAAACAATATGGGTCATCGAGTAACTTCTGAAGGGAAATAGAGATTGAATATTCTTACCGGAACTGGTGGTTCTGCGGGTTAGGCAGATCATATGGGCATAAGAAATCTCAATGGAGGTTCTCCTCTGCTTGTCTGAAGGCTGGATCAAACGAATATCAGATGGCAACTCTCCAGCAGGCTCCCCAACTTGAAAGAAGGCCCTGGATTCTACAACGATCACTGTAGTCCTCAGATGGAACAGGAACAGCCTCCAATCCGGAGGTACTTTCCAAAATTGAGATTGCAACAAGGAGAAGACATTAACTCAATCAACCAAACATGAAAAAGAAAATGAGGGGAGTGCTCCGATGCAGGTCAATGCTGGTTTATTGAAAACCGACAAAGTAAAAGTAATCAGATACAAGTAAAAGCATTAAAAAAGGGCAGTGAGTGGAGTGGTGTACCAAGCCCAACGCGTTTCGTACCAGAGTACTTCAACAGGGGCATCAACCTTTTTTTAATGCTTTTACTTGTATGTGATCACTTTTACTTTGTCGGTTTTCAATGCTGGAGAATTGCCATCTGAGATTCATTTGATCCAGCCTTCAGACAAGCAGAGGATAACCTCCATTGAGATTTCTAATGCCCATATGATCTGCCTAACCCGCGGATCCACCAGTTCCGGTAAGAATATTCAATCTCTCTTTCCCTTCAGAAGTTACTCGATGACCCATATTGTTTCACGTGTGGTTTTTGATTTCTTCACCATGGATTTTTGAACAGACATTACTCTTTCGTCCATGGACCGACACAGCTTCTCTATTGACAAAGTGGGTATTATCCGTTAATTAGGAGTGACTAGGCAGAAAAACTTGTAAAAAGTGTTGCATCACACCTTCTACAGTACCGCCCAGGGGGCGGACCCCCCGGGTATATCCTCTCAGTCTGCATATCGCAGATCAGTTTTTTTCTGTCTAGCAAGGAGTAGGACATGGCTCCCTTCGGGCCCATTGGTCCGGGGAAAAAAGATATATATATATATTTTTTTTTGCTACATTTGTTTCCTGCGATCTTCGATCAACTGCCGACTGGGTGACAGGCTGGATCCTCGATCCTTGTAGTCTCCCCAGTTTCGGCCATCGAGCGTGTGCCGACCCTAGCTACGCGCTGGGTTTTCCACAACATGCCCGTCACTCCACGGGTGGCCGGTGAGCCTACGCTCCAGGGCCTGCATCGGACCGCTCAGCTTCGGCTGACCTTACGGCCGAGTCGCAGCAGCCTGGCCGGTGAGCTTACGCTCCAAGGCTTGCATCGGACCGCTCAGCTTCGGCTGACCTTACGGCCGAGTTGCAGCAGCCTGTCCGGTGAGCGTCACGCTCCAGGGCATACATATGATTGTCCCTTTTGGGTCCAATCACAGCATGCCTGGCCAACAGTCACCTTCCGTGCGCGGACGATGATCTGTTTGGAATGTCTTCCAGCATAATACAAGCAGGATAGGTAAGTAAAACTCCCCTGCCTCGGCTGGGTGATTTAGCTGGACATTCCTGGAGAGATCAAGTAAGTGGTTGTGGCCCCTTTCTTCCCTCTCTACCTGCCTTTCCCTCCTCCCTGGGCTTCTAGCTAAAGGTTGCTGGGTGCTGGGGGTCACCTAAGTGGTTCCACTGGAGCGGGGCTGGCTGTAACTAACATTTAAAAGAAATGTCATTTCTGCTTACCTGTGTGTGTGCTTCCTCCTCCATGCTATTGGCAGCCATTTTGAGGTGGTCCATGCCGAGTTCGGCCTCTTGTGACTGCCCGGCGGCCATCTTCCTGTGGTTCGGCCACACCCACTGGCCCCTATCAGCTGATCGGCGGCCATGTTTGTCCACCCTGTATGTATATATTGCAGTTCGGCAGCCATCTTTTTGTGGGCTACGGCTGCTTGACCTCTATCTTCGGTCGGCGGCCATTTTCTTAGAGCCCACATTATCTTCCATACAGACGTATTTGGCAACCATTTTGCGAGAGCCTCCGGCCTCTAGGGTGCATTACACTGGCAATTCAAGCAGGAAGTGCTGATAAAAGAAGCAGACTGACACAGCAGCAGTGGGACAGCATCACAGGCACAGCACACGGCAGCATAGCAGTACCGGTCCAGGGTGGTGAGTCCTCTGGGTAACCCAGCATCTCGGCAGCGCAGGAGGGTGGCCTATTGATATCTTGCCTGGAGCCCTGTGAGTGTCAGCGTGTGGTCAGCATGGCATCTGAGCCAGATGTCTTCTCCCCTGAAACACCAGATTTAGCAGCTGGTGCCCCTGAGGTGTCTATGAACGCTATGACGGCAATCCTAGAGGCGTTTGCTGCCAGGGTGGAAGCAGCACACGGGAATACAGGGGGTAGTAAATGCCCCGTCCCCTGCAAGCTTCTGGGGATAATTCTGATGCAGAACCAGGTCCAGCTATGGCTCCGGGCCCAGATTCTGACGCATCAGAGACTGCAGACCGTGACCGGACAGTGAGGATGACTCCAAGTCCAGGTCAGTACGCGAGACGGCTTGGTATCTGACCTTATTACTGCAGTGCGGGATACGCTAAAGTTGGAAAATACTGCAGAAGCAGCAGAGACTCCGGTTCACTTGGGTTTCATAGACCTGCCCGCACTGCTAAGGTGTTCCCTTGTGTGTCTTTTGATAAACTCTTATACAAGGAATGGGAGAACCCACTGAGGGTCTTTACAGCCCCAAAGAGGTTTGCGGTACGGTACACCTTTGAGGAGAGTTTTCTGAAGAGATGGACCTCTCCCCCTATAGTGGACCCTCCGGTGTCCAGACTTAATAGAGCCACCACAATTCCTGTAGAAGGGGCTCCTGTTTTCAAGGACCCTGTGGATAAGAAGGCTGAAGCACTCGCTTGCTACCTATACTCAGTGGTAGGCTCGGCAGTACGCCCGGCATTGGCGGGGGCCCTAGTGTCTCACACACTTACTGAATGGGCAAGATTGCTACTCCAGGGGTTAAGGAGCGAGATGCTCCTCCTGATGAGATAACATTGGCCGACCTGTTGGTCCAGGGCCTTAGGTTGTCTGCGAGTCAGACATGGATACTATTCCCCTGCTGTCTAAAGCTTCGGTTTATGCAGTAGCAATACGCCGCCTGATCTGGCTAAAAGGCTGGTCTGCGGACTAGACTTCCAAGAAAGCCCTGTTGGTTCTGCCTTTTAAGGGCGACAGACTTTTTGGGGCTTCTCTGGAGGACATCATCAAGGATGCCACAGGAGGTAAAGGCACTTTGCTTCCCCAAATTAGCAAGGGTAAGGGGCCACGCCAAGGGCAAGGGCCATCCTTTACTGCACGCAAGTGTTTTTTTCGTCCCCCTAGGGCGACAGGGAAAAGGCCCAAGGCCGATAAAGCGCCTGCCCAAGGACAGAAGCGTCCTTGGTCCTGCATACCCAATAAGCCTGCGGACAAATTTGCGTCCGCATGAAGGTCCACCCCCACCCAGCTCTCGGGTGGGGGGACGTCTTCGCAAATTCGTGACTCAGTGGACAGCTCTAATCTCCGACAAGTGGGTTTGCGAAGTAATCTCCTCAGGCTACAAGATAGAGTTTCTCTCTTGTCCACCGGACAGATTCAACACCTCCAATCTCCAGCTACTACCGACCCGTCGGGAGGCCCTGTATGGGGCGGTCCAGGGTCTACTGGAACGCGGGGTAGTTATTCCAGTTCCAGAACTGGAACGGGGTTTTTACTCAAATCTGTTCATTGTGCCGAAGAAGGAGGGGGTTCGTCCAAGCTTGGATCTCAGAGCCCTCAATTGCTTTGTGAAAGTACAAAGATTTCGGAGGGAGTCGGTTCGATCTGTAGTCACGGCTCTCCATCCGGGGGACTTTCTGGCCTCCTTGGACATCAAGGACGCATACCTGCATGTCCCCATATACTCCAGACACCAGAGGTTTCTGCGATTTGCTATCGGGAAGAACCACTACCAGTTTGTGGCCCTCCCGTTTGGCCTTGCCTCAGCACCCAGGACGTTCACCAAGGTGCTCGCTCCGATTCTGGCACTTCTAAGACAGCGGGGTATCGCTTTAATGGGCTACTTGGACGACCTTCTACTGAAGGCTCCTTCAAGCTCAGAATTAGAGATAAGCGTGTCTATTACCTGTCAGACTCTTCGAGACTTTGGTTGGATACTAAACACGCAAAAGTCAGTATTGGTGCCCACTCAACGCCTAGTGTACCTGGGGTTGATTCGGGAGGTTGATTCTGGATTCCTCAGAGGCAAAGGTATTCCTCCCTGTGGAGAAGTTGCAGACCCTCCGGGCTGCAGTACGGCAGCTGACTTCCAGGAATTGGTCGTCACTCCGTTTTTGCATGCAAGTGTTGGGACTCATGGTAGCCTCCTTCGAGGTGGTCCCATATGCTCAATACCACGCTCGAGTGTTACAGAAGGAAGTTCTGTCCAGATGGAACAGATGCCCTTCATCTCTGGATTATCAAATCCGAGTGAGCCACCTAGTCAGGAGATCCCTGGTATGGTGGCTGACAGCACCGGCTCTAATGGCCGGGAAGTCATTTCTTCCGGTTTACTGGATAGTGATCACGACGGACGCCAGCCTTACAGGTTGGGGGAGAGTCTGGGGTGTTCAGTCGGTGCAAGGTCGCTGGACCCCAGAGGAAGCCCTCCTGCCGATCAATGTCCTGGAAATCCGGGCGATCAGGCTGTGCCTCTTCAAATGGTCTCAGAGGCTGCAAGGGCGTCCAGTCAGGATCCAGTCAGACAACGCCACAGCGGTGGCATATGTCAATCATCAAGGAGGAACAAGAAGCTCAGCTGCAGCATCGGAGGTTGCTCGCATCCTGAAGTGGGCAGAGAAGAGCGTACCGGCACTGTCGGCCGTGTACATTCCGGGTGTGGAAAACTGGCAGGCGGACTACCTGAGCCGCCAGATGCTGGACCAGGGAGAATGGTCCTTACACCCAGAGGTGTTCCAACTCCTCTGCCAAAGATGGGGCACACCAGACGTAGATCTTCTGGCTTCCCGACTCAATCGGAAGGTATTGAGGTTTGTGGCCCGGTCAAGAGACCCATGGGCAGACGCAACGGACGCGTTGGTGGCATCGTGGGGTCAGTATCGGCTAATTTATGCCTTTCCTCCCTTAAGGCTTCTTACTCTTCTGCACCGCAGAGTGGAGACAGAGGGAGTTCCAATGATCCTAATCGCTCCAGACCTCAGTGTCCTTGGTACGCCGATCTAGTACGTCTGGTAGCAGACGTCCCCTGACGCCTACCACTACGGAAGGACCTGCTATCGCAAGGTCCTATACGCCATCCTGCTTTACGGTCACTGGCTTTAACGGCATGGCTGTTGAGAGCCAGGTACTGAGAGACCGGGGCCTGTCAGATTCAGTAATCTCTACTATGAGAAGTGCTCAGAAACCGTCCTCTAGGAAGGTTTATCACCGCACTTGGAAGGCCTACATCTCCATGTGTGAGGAAATGAAATGGCAGCCATGTACTTATTTGGTTTCCAGAATCCTGCTGTTTTTACAGCATGGGGTGGACCAAAGGCTTGCCTTAAGTACGATTAAGGGACAGATATCTGCCCTGGCTGTCTTTTTTTCAGTGACCCCTGGCGGCTCACTCTCTCGTGAGTACATTTGTGCAGGGGGTTCAACATATGGCCCCTCCGGTCCATCCCCCGCTACCTTAGTGGGACTTGAACCTGGTCCTCTCGGTGCTTCAGAAGGCACCGTTTGAGAATATTAGAGATATTCCCCTGTTGACACTTTCTCAGAAGGTGGTCTTTTTGGTGGCTGTTACGTCAGTTAGATGAGTCTCTGAGCTGGCAGCCTTGTCCTGCAAGGCTCCCTATTTGGTTTTCCACAAGGATAAGGTGGTGCTGCGGCCGCAGCCTTCCTTTTAAAAGTCGTTTCGGCTTTTCATCTCAATGAAGACATTGTACTTCCATCCTTGTGTCCTCAGCCGTCGATTCCTAAGGAGTCGGCGTTGCATTCCTTGGACGTTGTCCGAGCTTTGAGAGTATACCTATCTGCTACTTCCCTGTTCCGGAAGTCAGACTCACTGTTTGTTTCGGTGGCTGGTCCCAAGAAGGGCCAAGCAGTCTCGTCGGCCACCATCTCTAGGTGGATCCGACAGATAGTAATCCAGGCTTACGCCTTAAAGGGTCAAGCGCCCCCCTTTCCAGTCACGGCGCATTCGACCAGGGCAAGGGGTGCCTCTTGGGCTTTCCGACATCAAGCGTTTGTTTCCCAATTATGTAAAGCAGCGACTTGGTCGTCCGCTCACACTTTCACAAAATTCTACAAAGTTGATGTAGGTGCATCTTCGGATGCCTCTTTTCGGCCGCAAGGTTTTACAAGCGGCTGTTTAGAGTTGCAGCTCCTCCGTTGGAGGAGTGCTGTTTTGTGTTTGGGGTGAAGTTTATTTTATGCTGTTACCACCCCTCGTTTTTTCTCTGACACTGCTTTGGGACGTCCCACTTTGTCAATAGAGAAGCTGTGTCGGTCCATGGACGAAAGAGTAAATAGGATTTTTTACTCACCGTGAAATCCTTTTCTCTGAGTCCATGGACCGACACAGCACCCACCCCTCCTTTAAGTTTGTACTGCTTTTTGATGAACTGATCTGCGATATGCAGACTGAGAGGATATACCCGTGGGGTCCGCCCCCTGGGCGGTACTGTAGAAGGTGTGATGCAACACTTTTTACAAGTTTTTCTGCCTAGTCACTCCTAATTAACGGATAATACCCACTTTGTCAATAGAGAAGCTGTGTCGGTCCATGGACTCAGAGAAAAGGATTTTACCGTGAGTAAAAAATCCTATTTTTGTGGACTCACTTCATAGTTTTCACCTATATTCATGTTAATTTTGGAGACCTTAAGTTTTTGGTCTCTATCTGAATTTAGCGCTGCATTCTCATTCACAATTTTATCTAACTTAGTCACGTTTTATGTAGCAGCTTTCTCTTATATATTTTTTGTGCACTTTTTGTGTTTATTTTGGGACTAGCGCAGTATTTTTTCTTCCAATTTTCATTTACCCAAGAATTAGGTGAGGCTCCCCTGAAGGGAGACTCCATGGGAGGGAAAAAACAGTCCAAAAGGCCACGTGCCCAGGGCCAGCCCAAAGGCCTACACCAAACTAGTTGGGAGTGAGTAAACTGCCAATGCAGTGTATACCTGCAAAAACAAACATACCTGTAGACAAACAAAAACAACATAAAAAAAGAAAAGGATAGGTGCTTCAGGTGCCAAAGTGTAATACAATGACTGGCCTTGTATAAAAACTTCTCTGGACCTGGCCAAAAGGACCAGCCAAGGAGGCAGGTGTAAAAAAAAGCACGCTGAAGTGCATGGGGCCTTGGTGCCATAAAAAATCAAAGTGAGTTCCCCAACAGTGAGAATTTCTGGCACCTCTGAACTGCCGCCCCAGGGGCACAAGCGCCAAAGTCAGATAGGCATTGCACTAACAACCTAATTTTGTACATTCTACCTCCAGCTTTCTGTTATAGCCCACCCATTCTGTTCCTCTGTACTACAATTCTGTGTCAAGACACTGGTGATACGGGATGTGACTGGTACTCAGCTATGCCAGCACATGGCACTGAAGAGAAAGACGGAAAGTCATAGTACCATTTTCTTGTGGTTCTAAAATCAAAAACTTTTTATTTACTTTATTGCATTTCCTGAATTATTGTAAAAAACCTTCCGCTTACTGTTTGTTGCCCCTCCCTCGATCCAGCACTATGCCTGTCTGCAACAGTGCTGGTCTCTCTTCCTCTACTTAGAGGGCAGACTGATAGCAGAAAAAAGCTGATGGCTCTTGCTGCTATCAATCAAATCCAATGAGGAGGGATTGGGGGCGTGTCTATGGATACACAAAGCCTGGCTTAGGATTGCACTCGCAAGTGCTATGGGGGAATACTCAGGAGAGGAGGAGCAGAGAGCGATGGCAGGGGACCCAAGAAGAGGAGATAAGGAGCAGTTCTGTGCAATATTCTGGTGCAGAACAGGTAAATATAAACCATTATCTTGATTTTAGGTTAAAAAAAAAACAGAACCCTCACCTTGTAAAACAACCTATTTAGTTTAAAATATAAATAGGACAAAACTGTTGTGTATATATATATATATATATATATATATATATATACGACGTGCAAGTTAAAGAACCACCTTTAGAACCACCGTAGTGGATGTGTATGACTGACGTTTGGAGAGTAAGGATATTTGTTTAGTGTCATTTTAATGTGTGGTATTGGCATGTTAAATGAGCATTGCATTAGGCTGCCCATTCAGTTTGAATGAGCTGCCAACACATCTCAGTGCGCTAAAAAAACATAACATGCAGCAATTATTTATAATAATAATAATAATACATTTTATTTATAGGCACCTTTCAGAACACCCAAGGTCAACTTACAAAGATTGCAACAGAGCAACAAAAATATATAGATAAAATACAAATACATTAAATACCCATTAAATTACAAAAACAAATCAATGAAGTCAGACAGAGTATGCTAGTTTAAAAAGATGAGTTTTAAGATGTGATTTGAAGATAGGTAGAGAATCAATATTGTCAATACTGTCAGGAGTAAGGGTGTTCCAAAGTCGAGGGGCAGAGCTGCTAAAAGCTTTCAGTCCCATAGTGGTCAGGCGGTCGGATGGAACATTAAGAAGGATAGAAGAAGACCTGAGGGTACGGGATGGTCTGTTGATATGCAGGAGTTCAGAAAGTTATGGAGGAGCAAGGTTGAGAATGACCCTAAAAGGTAAGTAACAGAATCTTGGAATCAATGCGATATTTGACCGGAAGCCAGTGAAGGTGCTGAAGGACAGGAGTGATGTTCTGGGGATGATGCGGGCAGCAGAGTTCTGAACCAGTTGTAGTTAATGGGAGGACTTGAGAGGGAGACGAAAAAAGAATGGATATGCAATAATCTATGGTGAAATTAGGTACGGCGCTAAACCATGACCATTTCCCTATTAATGAAAAGGGAAATATAATAAGACCCCTTTCACACTGAAGAGTTTTTCAGGCGTTTTAGCACTAAAAATAGCACCTAAATACCGCCTGGAAAACGCCTGCCCTGCAGTCTCAATGTAAAAGCCAGAGTGTTTTCACACTGAGGCGATGCGCTGGCGGGACTGCTCCAAAAGTCCTGCTAGCAACATCTTTGGAGCGGTGAGAGGAGTGGTGTGTTTACCGCTCCTACACCGCTCCTTCCCATTGAAAGCAATGGGAAACCTCTGTAGAGGCGCATTGAGGGCGGTATTAACCCTTTTTCGGCCGCTAACGGGGTTTAAAACCGCACCTCTAGCGGCCGAATAACGCCTCAATTTCCGACGGTATAGCGCCGCTAAAAATATCGGCGCTACACCGCCACCACGCCTCCCGTCCCAGTGTGAAAGGGGCCTAAGTGAAAAGAGGTGCAGCTATTATGCAAACATTAAAAAAATAAATATGGCAATATTACTAATAATATATCAGTGAAACAAATAAACTTAAGAGATTGCAAAGTGAAACAGTAATGACAAAAGCCACTTATTGAAAAATAGAAGTGAGTAGCAATAAGTGGAAAAAGATCAAAAAAATATCAAAAAAAGAAAAACCTGGAAAAAAAATATTCCCAAACATGAATTTGAAAAGCTGAAAAAAATGTCCCAAAATATATCCATGTGTTGAAGGGTTAACAATACAATTCCATAGACGTGCAGAGAAAAAAGATTTATGATGATAGAACCTTCATCCACTAGATAAGCACCCGGAAGTGAGTATGTAGTCTCCTTACCAAAAGCAGATGACCGCTATAACGGCGGTCTCACCAGGCACAGGGGTTTAGGGTCTCCCGAAAAACCTATGCAGATGTCTGGATATCAGAAACTATGACAGATCCGTATATCCTAGTAATAGAATGAAAGATCCTGTGCCTCAACCATGGGAGCCAAACTCCTCTATGTGGGAGAACTCAGTTCTGCTTTTGGTAAGGAGACTACATACTCACTTCCGGTTGCTTATCTAATGGATGAAGGTTCTATCATTACAAATCTTTTTTCTCTGCACGTCTATGGAATTGTATTGTTAACCCTTCAACACATGGATATATTTTGGGACATTTCTTTCAGCTTTCCAAATTCATGTTTGGGAATATTATTTTTCCATGTTTTTATTTTTTTGATGTTTTTTGATGTTTTTTCACTTATTGCTACTCACTTCTATTTTTCATTAAGTGGCTTTTGTCATTACTGTTTCACTTTGCAATATCTTAAGTTTATTTGTTTCTGTCATGGACGTATGCCTCTTGTACCCACGACAAGGCTCAGGCACATCCCCGCTAGTACGCTTCCAAGTGTAAACAGAAGTTTTTTATTGCGCATGCGCACCAATCGTGCACGCACACACAGTGTCGCTGCCTTGGCGCCCAGTGGCCTTTAAAAGGGTCTTCTTCTGTCCAGACTCTTGCTGTCTGATCTGCAGTTATCCGGTGACCTGATCCTGAACTTGCACCTGCTGTTACTCTGACCCGGCTTCCTGACCTTGCTGCTATCTCCAGTCCTGACCTTTGGCTTCCTAGACCCAGTCCTGCTCATCTGTCTGCCTGATCCTCTGTTGCCTGATCCAGCCTGAACTTGACCCTCCGCTGCCTGACGCTTCTGCCTGTATCTGATCCGCTGTGCATGACCTGGCTCGTCTGACCATTCTCCTGCCTGCTGCTTGTATCCGTATCCACCGGCATCCTCGGCTACCTGCATCAGCTGATCTGCACCTTCCCAGCCGCATCCCCAGCTACCTGCACCCGCTGGCCTGCATCTTCAGCCGTCCATAGCGGTCTTCTCATCTAGTCCAGGAGAACCTAACAGGCATTCATACCCCACTGTGCTCCTTTGGCCACTGTCCCAACTCCAGTGACCTCGGAACCAGGGCTGTACGAGAGGTCTCCCTCTGCATGTCAGGCTCACCTCCAAGGTACGTGTCAGTTTCACTGATATATTATTAGTAATATTGCCATATTTATTTTTTGAGTGTTTGCATAATAGCTGCACCTCTTTTCACTTATTATATTTACCTTTTTATTAATAGGGAAATGGTCATGGTTTAGCGCCGTACCTAATTTCACCATATGTTTTGAGTTTTGTATTAAGCTTTTGGTGCAGGCACCTTTTTTTACGTTTCAATTGTCTAGTCTACTAAATTTACATTTGTTTTTCAAGTGCAGCGTTGACCTTTATAATAAATGCAATAATCTATGCTGGAAGTGACCAGATAGTGAACAAGAACGGCTGTGCTGTTGGGTGTGAGGAATGGACAGAGGCAACTAATCTTGCATAGATGGAAATATGCTGAACGAGGGACATTACTGATGTGGGCTTGGAAGGATAGTGTGCTGTCGAGGATGACACCCACACTCTTTACCTGAGGGGAGGAAAAGACTGTGGAGTTATCAATATTAACTGAAAACCCAAGAAAGATTGCAGCCACAACTGCCATAAGAATTGTTCGGAATAAGAAGAAAAACCCACAGGTAACCGCAGGAAAAAGACGGCGTGGTTGTTTCAAGGAGCACAATACGACAATACTTAAATAAAAATGAGCTGCATGGTCGAGTTGCCAGAAAGAGCCTTTACTGCTCCAATGCCATAAAAAAGCCCAGTTAGAATATGCCTGATGACACCTTGACACACCACACAGCTTTTGGCATACTGTAATCTGGAGTGATGAGACCAAAATATAGCTTTATCGTCACAACCATAAGTGCTATGTTTGGAGAGGGGTCAACAAGGTCTAAGGCGACAAGAATACCATCTCCACTGTGAAGCATGGTGACGGTTTACTGATGTTTTGGAGGTGCTCTAAAGGCACAGGGAACATTGTGAAAATTGATGGCAAGATGAATGCAGCATGTTATCAGAAAATGATGAAAGACAATTTGTATTCTTTTGCATGAAAGCTGTGCATGGGACCCTATTGGACTTTCCAGCATGACAATGACCCTAAGCATAAGGCCAAGTTGACCCTTCAGTGGTTACAGCAGAAAAAAAGGTGAGGGTTCTGGAGTGGCAATCACAGTCTCCTGACCTTAATATCATCAAGTCACTCTGGGGAGATCTCAAACTTTTGGTCCATGCAAGACGACCAAAGACTTTGCATGACCTGGAGGCATTTTACCAATACGAATGGGTAGCTATACCACCTGCAAGAATTTGGGGCCTCCTACTCAACTATTACAAAGGACTGCACGCTGTCATTGATGCTAAAGGGGGCAATAAACAGTATTAAGAACTAAGGGTATGCAGACTTTTGAACAGGGGTCAATTTATTGGTTTACTTGTTGCCTTGTTTTGTTTTATGATTGTGCCATTCTGTTATCACCTACAGTTAAATATGAAATCCCATAAGAAATAAAAGAAATGTGTTTGCCTGCTCATTCATGTTTTCTTTAAAAAGTACATACTGTATATTACCAATTCTTCAAGAGTAGGCAAACTTTTGAGCAAAACTACATTTGAAGTGCAACTGCAGCCAAAAGCTTTTTTTGCTTTTGGGTTTGGTGGGAAAAGATTACATTCACAATCTGTTATTATTGCAGTTTGTACCCACATTGGGGGGATTCTCTTTCATTTTCAATCCTGGGTTACAATTATGACGGGACCAAAAATGAAGAAAATCATAAGAGTTTACAGTTATCGGACTAGGAGATGAAGCACAATCTCCACATCGGGTTGCATCGTCTGGTGAGTGCTTAACCTTCCACATTTAAAAACAAGAAAAATATTTGATTTTCCTGTAAAAATATATGTTTCATCAATAAGGAAGACCTACAATATCTGATGAAACTCTCCAAATTCCATCGCTTTTATTTCATAATCATAACTCTTTTTTTCTTGTTCACATCTATATTGGTTTATAAAATACACAGATAAAACTAGATTGATTTGTCCATAACGGTGTGCATGAAAGTGTGTATTTTCTGAGATGTATGAAATATAAATAACTGCACAATACTTCTAAGTGTCACTTTTTATGTTTTCATATATTAAGTGTATATTCCAACCGCAGTGAGTGCAGTAAATTCTTCATATAATATACAGTCAACTAAAAGATGACATAGATAGAAATCAAACAGGCGCAGGATACATTCTACAATGCATGTAGACAATTTTTTTTTCAAATAGACAATAGACATTTTTCACATATATTTTGATATTAAACATTACAATGGTATTAAACCCAAAGCCAAAAATTATATATATTGCAGCCTACCAATCATTAGATGTGATAGCTGAATTTGTTTTATTTATTTTATTTTATTTTTTCCCCTCGGTTTTTTACCTGGTGATCCAGCCAGTAACACACCCCCTGTAATAAAGTGCCCCTGCTGTGCATGAAAGAGCACAAGAGGCACGGCAGACACCAGCATTGTCAGTCTGGGGAAAGGGGAGTGTTAGATTGTCTAACTGATTTAGATACACTAACAAATTGAAGCCAAACTCCTGCTCACACTACAGTAAAGCCCTGTACACACGATCGGATTTCCTATGGATTTTTCCATCGGAATTCCAATGAAGCTGATTTCCATCAGTCTTGCCTACACACCATCAGTCAAAAATCCGACCGTCCCAAACACTGTGACGTAAAAAACTCTGACAAGCCGAGAAAAATGAAGTTCAATACTTCTGAGCATGCGTCGACTTGATTCTGAGCATGCGTGGCTTTTTTGTCCGATGGAGTTCCACACAGACAATCGGAATTTGCTATCGTTTTTTTTTCCCATCGGATAAATTTAAAACATGTTCTATTTTTTCTCACCAATGGAAAAAAGACCGATGGGGCCCATACACGATCGGTTTGTCCGATGAGAAAAGTCAATCGGACTGTTTTCATCGGTAAAACCGATCGCGTGTACACGGCATTACAGAAACAGTATTTTTGTTCCTTCTGGGATAAAGGTATAACATGAATAATTAAAAGCTGATCATTGTAAACACCCCTGTCAGTGGTAAATTGTCTCAACAAACACTCTCAAATGCTACATCTGCAGGAGAGATTTTTCTGCTAAAAAAAAAAAAACAGACTTACCGGCCAGATCACCTGGTGAAAATAAAGAAAAGAAAGCCTAAAAAGAAAATGAATGCAGCCATCGCATTTAAGAATTGCTAAGCAGCAATATAATAAATGTATGCTTTTGGGTTTAATACTGCTTTAAAGTATATATTAAAGAGGAGTTCCAGGCCCCCCTCCCAAATTTTTTTTTTTTAAAGTCAGCAGCTACAAATACTGTAGCTATCGACTTTTAATATTAGGGCACTTACTTGTCCAGGCATCCAGAGGTGTCCTCACCTGAGCCGATTCTTGAATCGGTGCTGACGCCACCTTCTTTGCTAAGGGAAACTGCCAGTGAAGCCTTTGCGGCTTCACAGCTGGTTCCCTACTGCTCATGCGCAAAGCGAGCTGCGCTTTGTGAATGGCCCGCAGTCTTCTGGGACCTGTGAAGTTTCCCAGAAGGCTGCGGGGGGAGAAGGGGGGGACTTCTGGCTCAGTTCTTTGCGGTGAACTGAGCCAGAAGTAGGAGCGGGTACCTGTCAAAACCAGACAGACAATGTCAAACCAGGTACCCTCTCCCCCCCAAAAGATGCCAAATGTGGCAGTGGTGGGAGGAGCAGGCAGATTTAGCAGAGATTCCTCTTTTGGATGGAGCTCTGCTTTAAGCCTAAACTTTCTTTGTTGGTTTTGGATAGAATAGGGGATGGGATATTTCTTCAAAGTAATAGACATCTTCACCTAAACTGGCCAAACATACAGTG
This sequence comes from Rana muscosa, assembly GCA_029206835.1. Lineage (NCBI taxonomy): Eukaryota > Metazoa > Chordata > Amphibia > Anura > Ranidae > Rana > Rana muscosa. Next base: position 34,576,992 of record JARGYO010005626.1, read on the forward strand.
AGGGAAAAAAGTATTTGATTCCCTGCTGATTTTGTACATTTGCCCACTGACAAAGAAATGATCAGTCTATAGTTTTAATGGTAGGTTTGGTTTAACAGTGAGAGACAGAATAACAACAACAAAAAACAAGAAAAATGCATTTCAAAAAAGTTATAAATTGATTTGCATTTTAATGAGTGAAATACGTATTTGACCCCTTCGCAAAACATGACTTAGTACTTGGTGGCAAAACCCTTGTTGGCAATCACAGAGGTCAGATGTTTCTTGTAGTTGGCCACCAGGTTTGCACACATCTCAAGAGGGAGTTTGTCACACTCCTCTTTGCAGATCCTCTCCGACCGTATGCACATTTGCGTTCGCGGCTTACAGGGGTTATACCGGGGTGATGCCTGCAGCTGCAGACATAACCCAGGTACTGTTTTTTAGAGCGGGCGGTCGGCTCTCTAGGGATAACAATTGATGCGGCTAAAAGCCGGTCTCCTGTTATCCCAAAGAGACAGGAGGGGTCGTCCCCCCTCCCACCGCCTTCCGCCGCTCTTCCCGGGCCTCTCGTCCCACCGTGAGACCCAAGCTACGATCTGGCACTTCCGGCTAGAGAGAGACTGTATCGAAGCCGGAAATGGCTTCAATTCAGTCTCCTATGTGTAAACACGGAAGCGATGTCACAACGTCACTTCCGGTTTACTCGGCTTCCAATGGCGCAGTTTAAAAAAAAAAAACAACAGTATTCATATTCAGAATCGCCGTTTTTTCCAATCTAAATACTTTGAAGTGCAAAAGGAGGGATTTGGGGTCTTTTAGACCCCCGATCCCTCCATAAAGAGTACCTGTCACCACCTATTACTGTCACAAAGGATGTTTACATTCCTTGTGACAGCAATAAAAGTGTTACTTTTTTTTTTTAAAGAGACAATGTAAAAAAATGTAAAAACATTTTTTTAAAGGGCCCCCGTCCCCGCGAGCTCACGCAGCAAAGAAAACGCATGCGTAAGTCGCGCCCGCATATGTAAACGATATTCAAATCACACATGTGAGGTATCACCACGATCGTCAGAGCGAGAGCAATAATTCTAGCACCAGACCTCCTCTGTAACTCTAACCTGGTAACCGTAAAAAAAAAAAGAAGGAAAGCGTCGCCTATGGAGATTTTTAGGTACCGTAGGTTTTCGCCATTCCATGAGTGTGCGCAATTTCAAAGCATGACATGTTATGTGTCTGTTTACTCAGCGTATGCATCTTTCACATTACATAAAAAATTGGGCTAACTTTACTGTTTAGTTTAATATTGCGCATGAAAGACCGCTGCCGTGTGACAAAAAATATTGCAACGATCGCCATTTTATTCTCTAGGGTCTCTGCTAAAAAAAAATATATAATGTTTGAGGGTTCTAAGTAATTTTCTATCAAATAATCCGCATTTTAACTTGCAAGCAACAAATGTAAGAAATAGGCTTAGGCATGAAATGGTTAAGGTTTTGAGGCAGACGTTTGGCAACTCGAACCTTTAGCTCCCTCCACATATTTTCTATGGGATTAAGGTCTGGAGACTGGCTAGGTTACTCCAGGACCTTAATGTGCTTCTTGAGCCACTTCTATGTTGCTTTGGCCATGTGTTTTGGGTCATTGTCATGCTAGAATACCCATCCACGACCCATTTTCAATGCCCTGGCTGGGGGAAGGAGGTTCTCACCCAAGATTTGACGGTACCTGGCCCCATTCATTGTCCCTTTGATGCAGTAAAATTGTCCTGTCCCCTTAGCAGAAAACCACCCCCAAAGCATAATGTTTCCACCTCCATGTTTTGCGGTGGTGATGGTGTTCTTAGGGTCATAGGCAGCATTCCTCCTCCTCCAAACATTGATTTTGGTCTCATCTGACTACAACACTTTCACCCAGTTCTTTGAATCATTCAGATGTTCATTAGCAAACTTCAGACGGGACGGTACATGTGCTTTATTGAGCAGGGGGACCTTGCAGGCTCTGCATGATTTTAGTCCTTTACGGTTTAGTGTGTTACCAATTGATAAATGGTTTTGCGGTCTGACTATGGGTAGACACCTAATTTGACGCACCTCATCCCAAATTCTATGACAAAACGTGAGAGGAAAAGTGGACAGGACTATAACGGTGCTATTAACGTAGCGCTGAACACAGTGGAAGACTCAATTACCGAATGGTAAAAAGTATACCGTATATCTTTTTATTAACAATTCGTACAAAATTTTTAAAAATATAAGTAATATCACATAATTCACAGTAGGGTAAATTCAAAGAAAGAAAGAATCATACACAGTCCCAACATGTTTCGCCCAATTGTTACCAATTGTTTTCTTGGTGACTATGGTCCCAGGTGCCTTGAGATCATTGACAAGATTCTCCCGTGTAGTTTTGGGCTGATTCCTCACCGTTGAGATCTTGCATTGGGCCTCAGACCCCGTGGGAGATAACTGTATAGAAGAAACCTGGGAGCCAGAAATCTTGCTGATTGATAGGGGATCAAAAACTTATTTCACTCATTAAAATGCAAATCAATTTATAACTTTTTTTAAATGCATTTTAGTGGATATTTTGTTGTTCTGTCTCTCGCTGGTAAAATAAACCTACCGTTGAAATTATAGACTGATCATTTCTTTGTCAGTGGGCAAATGTACAAAATCAGCAGGGGATCAAGTACTTTTTTCTCTCACTGTAGATCAGTTTTTCTTTTTCAATCAGCCAGTGGGCTGACCAAAAAAACTGAATGCATTACAAATGTTGTTGTGAAAATCGACTAGTACTGTATATACCCAGCTTTAAGCCTGCAGCTGCTCCCTCCTAGGGATGGTCAAATTCATAACTGCTTGCATCAAGGACTGCGGAACTGCAAAGAAGTAAATTGTCAATCAATGTCACAGCCGTATGGGGCCTTTTTCCTAGTGTCCAGCCTGTAATGATGAGGTATACAGTGTACAAAAAGCCTTGTCTGGTGCTGTAGGTCAAATAGCATGAACTGTCTCTCTACCAAGGGTTTGAAAGTACCAAAGGTATTAATTGGGTAAGGGGGTCCCTGGTAGTAGGAGGAAAAAAGAAGAGATAGGGAGAAAAGAAGGGGACATGAACACTGCTCACTCTGCCACCTGGGTCTTTTTGAATCTAGCAACTCTCCTGCTTTGACTTAAAATAGCTGAAGTGTGGATAATAGTTTACAGATTAGATCTCCCAATACAGGGATGCAGATAAGCCTTGACACATTGAACAAATTTGGAAGCAAATAAAAATTTGCATTGTGCCTGCTTTGTTACCATTGGCTTGTCATCAATGACTAATGCAGCATGCAGAAGCTATAAATGCCATTTTATCCTGTCTATGCAATGTCTTCTATAGCATCTGCTAATATTAGCTCACAGCTGTATTTCTCCGTTTATAAATACCCCCCCCCCCCTCCTTCATAATCAATGCGTGCTTATAGGGATGAAATGACACAACAAATCCAGAAATGGACCAAAGGCTATATGTGAATCTTCCTGTCATCGGATGAGTCCTAGCATCCTTTCTTCCTCTCTAGTTCTATTTCTGAAGGAAACCATCTGTTCATTGTAGCACAAAGCAAGAGAACACAGAGTATGCGCTCGGAGGTCATGTCATGGATTCTGAATGCCCACAACAAAGAAAAGAGGCCACTGCGGTCAACTAAATAGTAACAATATCTCTATTAACATCAAACTAAGGCAACGGGTAATGCTGAGTATGTGCTCAACCCTCTGTAATCCAACTGTTGTATCTATTTAAAAAAGGACACAATACAAATAAATTACATTGTCATGTACAATATATAATTATGACACAAATCTATCACATGTAAAGCAATATCACATTGTTGTAAATTTTACTAAAATATTAAAGCAATATAAAAAAAAGTTCTACTTTATAAACTCAAGACGTCATTACAAAGGAACATCAGTATTTTTAATGCCTTTAATTGGAATCTGTCATGAACAAAAATACACATACAGTGCTTTGAAAAAGTTTTTTCACCCCTTGAAATTTCCCATATATAGTCATGATTATCACTGTAATAAGCCATGAAACTGAAAAAAAAAATCCCTGATCCATCCCCCCCATACCCAGAGTTGTACAGTGTCACTATGGTGACACTGCACTCCTCTGGTGACAATATGTAAAACAAAATCTAATATAAGTAAAAAAATAAAAAATCACTGCTACATAGGTCATATTGTCCCTAACCACCGCCACATCAGTCACAGTGTCACTGATCCCCACCGCACCAATGATATTGTTCCTAATCACCGCCACACCATTTACAGTGCCCCTGATCACCGCCACACCAGACCCAGTGTCCCTGATCACTGTCATATTGTTCATCATCCCCACCATACCAGGCCCAGTGTCACCTGATCACTGCTACACCAGTCATATTAGCCATAATCATGGCCACACCACTCATTGTCCCCGATCACCGCCACTCCAGTTACAGTTTCCCTGATCGCTGCTACACCAGTTACAATGTCCCTGATCACTGCCATACCACTTACAGCATCCCTGATCCGTGCCACATCAGTCATAGTGTCACCATAAGGACTTGTTTACATGTGCAATAAAGGGGCACTGTATCGCCTCCTAACCACCTGCCTTAACGTTTTGGACTCTATTCACTTGAATGGGTGACAATCAGTGGGCATGCAGGGGGTATACTTTCTGCCCCTGCTGTGAAGCAAAACATTACAGTCGTGGCATGTGTACACCCACTGGTCGCTGCCTCCGCAGCTAACGGGGGTAGTGGTTGAGATTTTACCACCACCCAAACTCACGTGTGAACAAACCCTAATAGTGCAGCCAGTCACAATTGGTGTCCCTGATTGTCGCTTATACTAACCCTAGCCTGTTTATTGACCATGCTCCTGCCTGTTTCTTGGATCAATCCTTTGTATGTTTCCTGACTATGTCTCTACCTTTGCCTGAACTGACCCATCTGCATGTCCGACTGATTATGTTCCTGCAAGACACCAGCCCCATCCATCCACTGTGGACAACTGCACTCCTGGAACCACAGGAACTCTTTTGTTCTGCCTTTCTTTAGCCTTCTGTACTTTCTAGCCAGTGAACATTAAATTCCTGGGGGGGGGGGGGGGGGGCGGCTCTGTACTGTAGGCTAGGTTTGCTTGGTTTATAGGAACAACGACTGCCATAGGTGATGCTACATTAAACTATATTCCCTGATCACTCATATAGAGGTGACCATTACAGTACATTGGTTTTGACACAACTGGTTGATTTGTGTGATATAAACGATACAACGTCCAGTATATAATTAGTCCAGGCAGTGAAAAAGTCTCACACATGTGGTATTTTGTGGTGTAATTCTCAGTATGCCCATGCAGTGTGTGAAAAATATTTTTTTAAATTGACAATTTTGTGTAAAAAAATTAAATAATTTTCATATATATTTTTTTCCTACATTTTCCAAAAAACTTGTGGAAAAAAATAAGTCTTTAAAAGACTTACCATGCCTCTAAAAAAAAAACTTGGGGTATTTGTTTAACAAAATGAGGTCATTTTGTGGGTATTTCTACTGTCCTGGTGCCCCAGGGCCTCCAAAACTGTGATTGGTAGTTAGGAAATTAGATGCGTAATTTATGCCCCTAGTACATCTGAAGGTGCTCCTTGGATTTTGGGCCTCTCTGTCACAACGGGTACTTACCGAGGCCGAGATGCCGAGAGCGGTTCACCCTTGCGACTTGACGCACTCCGCCCCCTGGAAGTGGGACAGGGAGAGAATGGCGAGAAGAGGCACTGGTGACCAGCAGGTGGAGAGGACTTGCAAAGCTGGCTGGAATAGCTGAGTAGTCCGTGAAGATGCTGGAGGTTAATCACCAGGCAGTGGCAGGGTTAAAACAGGAACTTGATGGTAATATCCCAGACAATCAGGTTCAGCAGGGATTGACGGAAACCGGCTGCGGCTGGTGGTGCAGATCGAGGGTTTAACGTTGCTGATAGCAAAGTCCAGATAGGTACAGGAATCAGATCAGGGCTGAAGATTACAAGGAAGATCCGAGGTGCAGGCAGGAAGTCAAGGGCTGGAGAAAACAACAGATCCGGGTCACAGGCCAAGGGTCAAGCACAGGCAGAAGGCAGAAGTCCGTAAAACAAGCAGAAGGTCAGGTCCAGGAGAGATGAGAGAGATAATCAAGCCGATCCGGGTCACAACTGGGTTTTCAAACAGGATTCAGGAAACTGGATACACAGGAAAGCTGACAACAAACCAGCAACCTGTCATTGAGCTAGGCCTCTTTATATATGCCCGCCTGTATTCTGATTGGTGCAGCCGCGCGCACGCGCCGTTGCGTTGGCGCGCGCATGCGCAAACGCCGGAGCACTGTCCTGCGCACGCGCCGATGCGCCGACCCACCGCGCGTGCGTACTGGGTGCTGGTTGGCTTGAAAGTTTCCCTGACACTCTCTATGTGGCTAGGCTGTGAAAAAGTCTCAGAAATGCAGTATCACCATACTCGGGAGGAGTAGCAGAATGTATTTTGGGGTTTAATTGTAAGTAATTCTAAGGTGTGTTAGAAATATCTTATTAATTGAGAACTTTCTGTAAAAAATACCTTGTCATTTTCTTTCCTGCATTTTCCAAAAACATGTGGCAAAAATTTAAATTTTCAAAAGACTAATGTAGCGCTACCCCCAGTTAAGAGAGCCGCTGATATTGATTTGGGCCCTGCAGTGCACCGCTGTCAACCCCCGGCAATCGGCTCTAACCTCCCGTGGCACAGCTGGTGATAGAGAGATAGGACCGCGTGATCGCAACTGTTGGTGACGCAGTCCTATAACAAACATACACAGAATATACTTTAAAACTCCTATTAAAGTAAGCGGAACTGACACCAAATGTACTTTACCCAGATATTTTACTGAGGCTAATGGGCAAGTAATAAACAACAGTATAACAAGTTGCAGATCCCTGCAATAAACAGTAATAAAGATAAACAGAGTAATCAGAATAATAAAGTATTGCTATGCAACTCTAGCGCTGCCCTTTTACAGCTACTTCCCCTCATGGGTAGACTAACACCCAGCAATGTCTACCTATGCAGTCAGGCCTGACTGATCTAAATGGAAGTTCAGTGAAACAATATTCGCTAGCAATCTCTCGGTGGTGCACTTGAAGAACAACTTTGTAATCCCAACGAATAGTAAAGATAAAGTATCTGTCTTTAAACAGCTCTCACCACCTGGACAAGTCCAAGTCCCTTTCCTCCATCGATTCGTCTAGGAACAGGAATCCACAGACATCCAAGTCTTCAATCCTTCTGGTGTACTGCAGCAAGGAGGATTAGATGTCTCTAAGGCTCTGCTAGGCTGGCAGAGGGCTCTTTGGAAAGGAGCACACGGCCTGGGCTTCAGGCCTTGTGCACACAGCAGTTCAGCACAGACATCCTCTTGCTAGGAGAGGGGGGTCCAAAGAGGCCGACCAAAACTCCGCCTCCCCTTTATAAAGTCTGCCCCAGCAGTCTCTGTTCTGGAGCAATGCACCCTGGGTGCTGCAAGATGTACTGGGAGATGTAGTCTCTCTCTCCTCTGCTTTCACTTCCATAATGTCTCTTTACTTCCTCCCGACTCACCTCTCACCTGGAACTTCTTGTCTCTCTGCATTAAAGGGGAACACCCCGCTACACACTCCCCCCACTTGAACTCTTTGGTCCCCAAAGATAAACTTCAACAAATACTGTTTACCATTTTGGACAATGTCGAGCATGATGTTGGCATAGGGAATTCCCACCAAAACTTTGGGATGGAACTCTCTTGCCCACAGGTCACACTACCATGAGTGGCCTGCCTAACTGTGCCAGAGAGTGAGCTGGGGTTGCCCTCCACCAAATGGACGGTGGAAGGATCAGGTTGTTCAACACTTCTCCTAGCCGTTACAACAGAGTCCTCTGAGCTCGTCCCCATTTGGGGGTAAGTTAGTTTCTTGGGAGGCCTGATGACTCTGCGAGCCCTCTGCTCTCTTGGTGCTTCGGACTCTGGCACCACAGGCTCTTCTTCAGGAGTAAGTTCAGGTAACATTGCTGGTTCTGGAACCTCTGATTCAGAAGTCGACTGACGTATGGAATCTCTAGAGTCCTCCTCTGCGCAAGTGTCAGGAAACTCTTCCCAGTAATCAGCTGAGGGACTGAAGGGTATGAATTCAGTAGCCTCCGGATTCAGCGTTGCATCTGGGGTATCCCCTCCATTTGGGAGATCTATGGCGGACGTTCCCAGAGTCGAGGGAGGCCACAGCCAGTCCAGTTCTCCACCTTCTTCTGTACTCAATTGGGAGGCCTCCCCATCTTTGGCTCGAGTGGTCTGGGACCGAGTGTTCGGCCTAGGAATATCCAGGATAGAGGCCGGTTCAGGGGAGTCTCTCACGGGAGGTATTCTGACTGCCTCAGCAAGTGGGAGCAGGTGGTTCCGATGCCACGTCTTCAGTGGACCCACCTTTCCTTCTGGCTTTAGTTTGTAGACAGGCAAACCGGGCAACTTCCTACAGACAACATAGGGCTCAGATCTCCACCTGTCGGCAAGCTTGTGTTTTCCAGGGACCCCCAGATTGTGTAGCAGTACTCGGTCCCCGGGCTGCAGATCTTGCACTCGAACCTTCAGATCAAAATTTCTCTTGTTGCGGGCCCCCCTTTGATCCGAAGCCGCCTGGGCTTGTTCATAGGCCACCTGCAAGCTACGTCTAAGTCTGTCCACGTATCCCTTGTGGGATGTAGCTGAGGTATTGTCTATAGAAGTGCCAAAGGCCAGGTCCACAGGTAGCCTTGCTTCTCTCCCAAACATAAGTCGATAAGGGGAGTAGCCAGTGGCGTCACTTGTGGTACAGTTATAGGCATGTACTAGGGCTGATATGTGCTGACTCCAGTGTTGCTTCTTCTCTGTTTCTAAGGTTCCCAACATGTTGAGCAGGGTCCGGTTAAATCTCTCCGGCTGAGCATCTCCTTGTGGGTGGTAAGGCGTGGTTCTGGTCTTCTTTATTCCTAATGAATCCAAAAGTCTTCGGATCAACCGACTCTCAAAGTCCCTTCCTTGATCTGAGTGGAGTCTCTGTGGTAGTCCGTAATGGACAAAATACTTCTCCATAAGTATCTTGGCCACGGTGGATGCCTTCTGGTCTTTGGTTGGGAAAGCTTGAGCATAGCGGCTGAAATGGTCGGTTATTACCAGAACATTCCCCAATCCACTCAGGTCGGGTTCGAGGCAGAGAAAGTCAATGCATACCAGATCCATTGGGCCTTGACTCTGTAAGTGGCCCATTGGGGCAGCTTGATGGGGTAGGGTCTTTCTCTGAATGCATCGTGCACAGGAATGGCAATACTCCTCTACTTCTGCCCTCATGCAGGGCCAATAGAACCGATTTCTGACAAGCTGGAAGGTCCTTTCTGCCCCTAGGTGACCATGATGGTCATGCAGGGCAATTAGTACAGTCTCTCGGTGCTTCTCTGGAAGAAATAACTGCCACTTATCTTCTGAGTCATCAGAGGGGCCCCTTCGGTAGACCACTCCCTGATGTACCTGTAGCCTGTCCAATTCCTTCCTCAACAGGCGAGCCTCCTTTGAGGGGTGATGTAGGAATTTGTTGGGATCCTGATTCTCCAGGGCTTCGAGGACCAATCTCCCCATGGGGTCTTCCAATTGGTCACACCTCAACTCCTTCTTGGACAGTCTCGGTAGGTTGTCTTCCTCCAGTTGAGTTACCCCACAATAGTGTTTGGGGACTCCTACCATGGTAACCCCTATTTCTTCTGCTCTGGAGCCTCCTCTGGCTTGGAATTCAGCCCCTTGACAAAGGGCCCGCACCCCGTCCGGTGCCACTTGGGTCCAATCTTCCCAGTCATTTGTCGTGGCATGAGACCTCCGAGACAGGGCATCTGCATCCCTATTTCCGGCTCCTGGTCTGTACTTCAGACTGATGTTGAATCCAGACAATGCGGCCAACCACCTGTGTCCGGTGGCATCTAGTTTTGCGGTGGTGAAGAGGTAGGTCAGGGGGTTGTTGTCTGTCTTCACAGTAAACTCTGCCCCATACAAGTAGTCTTTTAGCTTGTCTACTACCGCCCATTTGAGGGCCAGGAATTCCAGCTTATGAGTGGGGTAATTCTTTTCTGAGGGGGTCAGGCTCCTGCTCACATAGGCCACTGGTCGCAGTTGTCCTTCATGTTCTTGGTAGAGTACACCACCTAGACCCTCATGGCTGGCATCCACATGTAATTCATAAGGTCTGGTAGGGTCGGCGTAGGCCAGGACTGGGGCAGTGGTTAAGCTCCTCTTCAGAGCATGAAAGGCCTCTTCACACCTTGGGTTCCACTGATCTTGAACTGACTCACCAGGCCTCCTGGGCCCTGAGTCATCCTCTTCCCCTTCTGCCTTTAGCAATTCATTCAACGGGCGGGCAATCCGAGTAAACCCCTCCACAAACCTCCTATAATAGGAGCACAACCCCAGGAAGGATCTGAGCTCTGTTACTGTGGTGGGTCGTGGCCAGGAAGTGACTGCTTCCAACTTCTCAGGATCTGTGGCCACCCCTTCTTCAGACACTATGTGCCCCAGATAGTTCACAGAAGACTGGTAGAACCGACACTTCTCGGGGGAAAGCTTAAGTCCCTCTTCGCTGAGTCTTCTCAATACTTTCTCCAACCTGGCTTCATGTTCTTCCAAGGTTCTTCCAAAGACAATGACATCGTCCAAGTACACAAGGACTTCTATAAGATTCATGTCTCCAACAGTCTTCTCCATAAGGCGTTGAAAGGTAGCAGGAGCTCCAGACAGACCCTGAGGCATCCTATTGAATTCGAAGAATCCCACCGGGGTTATGAAGGCTGTCTTCTCCCTGTCTTCTGGGTGCATAGGGATTTGATAGTACCCACTCTTGAGGTCCATCACACTGAACCATTTGGCTCCAGACAAACTTTGTAGGGCATCTTCTATCCTTGGCGTGGTGTATTGGTCAGGGATGGTTCTCCTGTTGAGAGTCCTGTAATCGATACAAAGCCTCAACGACCCATTCTTCTTTCTGACCACCATGATTGGGGAGGCATAGGGACTTCTAGGCTCCCGGATCACACCAGTCTTCTTTAGTTCTACAAGTTGTTCCCTCAGATCCTCCAGATCTGCCAGGGGGACCCGCCTGACCCTCTCTCGGAAGGGCTTATCTTCTTGGAGGCGGATCCGATGGGTGGCACTTCTTGCACACCCCACATCGAATTCATCTTCGGAAAAGATCTTCTCCCACCTGGTCAGCTGGGCCTTGGCTCTTTCTTTCCAAGCCCTGGGTAGGTTCGGGTTTTCCACGGACAGTTTCTCCCAAACATCTCCTCCGTCACCCGTCCCCTTGACTTCGGACCAAGTGACCGGGGCAGCAGGGCTCACCTGACCAAGCAACACTCTGGCAGGGATCTCCATGGGTCCTCCCGTAGTGTTCCTAACACTCACCGGAACTCTGCCATGGGCCTTCTTCAGGGCCTTGAACGGAATCACTTCTGGTATCACTTCCAGGCCTGAGGACTCTTCCCTTGGGTCTGATTCCAGCATGACAAAGGGGCCAGGTTGTTCCCACGAAAGCTTCACAGTGGCCCTAAGACAGGTTACTTCTCCGGGCTGTAGCACTACTCCTTCTCTGCCAAGTCTCCACACCTTCCCTATCCCCTCTCCCGGGGTCTTCTGCTCTAAGACCAGTCGTTGGTAGGCCGTCTTTAGCATGGGATGGATTTTGGTGGCTGAATGGTTTCTCTCTTTCACTAGAGGGGTCAGGAGTCTCCTGACTAGATCCGTGTTTGTCCCAATGATCAGGGAAATCTTGCTGGCTCCAGGCGGCCGGGGACACACAACTGCCAGGGTGTCAAACACTTCAGCCTTCCCAGCCACGGATGGGTCGAAAGTCATCTTTATGGGCAGGTACCCATCATAAGGGAAACTCTGGGTTCCAAGTCCCCATATCTCCAGCTCTTCTATCTTCTGGATAGGCAGATGACTCAAGTGCCTATCATAGAAGTCCCGGTATAGTAAAGTCACCTGTGCTCCGGTGTCCAAAAGAGCTTTAGTATAGACTCCTTCCACTTGAATGGGCACAGTAGGAGACGGGCCCACCAGTTCCTTTGGGTATGGCCGGACTGGGGTCACCTCTTTTTTTGGCTTTCGACCCTTGCCCTGCTCCTTTTGGACTTTAATTTTTCCTGAGCCTGGCATGCATTGACTTTCTCCCTCTCAATGGGGGCACAAACCCGCTGAGGGATGTTATTGTTCCTTTTAGGTGGATGTTCCTTCTTTGGGGTGCTGTACTTCCACTGAGGGGTCTTGCCCCCTCCCTCTGGGGTACATCTTGGTGGGGGTGTACTATACCTCCTCCTAGGAGTTTTGTCTCCTCCATTCTTGGCCTTTTTTTTTAGTTTGGAGCGCACTGAAGATGATGGGCACCCGGTTGACTCCTTCACCGGGGCCCTTTGGAGTTTCCCGCCGGCTTGCAATTATCTGTTCTCTTCTTCTTTGGGCTGGAGCATACGTTAGCAAAGTGGCCACTCCCTCCGCAGTTATAGCAAATCACCTCTTCTCGGTCCTGTAGGGAGGCCGGTGCTGAGGTGTTCGGGAACAACTCCTTTCTTGGGCTTGGTTTCTCTCGTCTTCTCTGATCTTTCTCCATCAAAGAGGTCAGCATCTCCAACACTTGGGCCATTTGCGATTTCAGAGTGTCAACCTCCGCATCTCTTTCTGGGCTCTTGACCGAATGGACCAACACTGGTACAGGTGTGACATTCGCCTTGGCCACCTGCTGATCTTCCTCCAGCGCCTCTTCGTCCCTAATAATTTTTATTAGATCAGAGTAGGTTAGTGACATTCCTCCTCCTGAGGTTTTCAGGTGCAGCCAGACCGGGTCTGAGCGCCGCGCTCCCCTCATGATCTGCTTCATGCGTGCTTCATCTGCATCTTTGGGCAGCATTCCCTTCTTCAGTACAATCTTGCATAACTGCCTGTTCAGCCTTCTAACATATTCTGACAGTTTCTCATTCGGCTGCTGGAGAGTGTGTTCAATTTGATAAATCATCTCTGACACCTTCTCCAGCTGACCAAACTCTTCCTGCAGCATGGCCAGGCAATCTTGAGCTGTACAGTTTTCATTTCCAAACCGGAAGCTCTTCACCGCTTCTGCCGCGGCACCTTTCAGACTTTCTAAGACTCGCTGTCTCTTCTGTGCCTCAGGCACCTCCCATGCTTCTACTGCCTGCAATGCCTGTTCCACCCAAGTGTCAAAATCTTCCTCCCCCACAGGGACGGGGAGCTTCCCTGAGAAGGTGCTAAGCTTCCGGTAACCGGCCTCCACATGCACCGTACTGCTTTTCTGGCACTTAATTACAAGGTCTCCTAGAGCATTCAACAATTCAGGCCCTATAGCGGCCAGCGGTGATCCCGGGCTTAATAGTTCCTTAAGCTTTTCTGCTTATGGGATAGTGGTGGAGATAATTGTGGGAGTGATGGCTTTGGTGTCTGAAACCATTCTTCCTTCACTGGCAGCGTATGTATCAAGTGATAGATCTGATTATCTATGGCTTGTATACTCTGACTTTTAAAATGCTCTGGGATTTCGTTTTTCCATTCTACCAGTGCGTATGTAAACGAGATCACTGGATCTGGCCTAAAATCCATCACCCATGCTTTGTGGCTCGGAGACAGTAACAATACGAGCTGTTTTATCTCCTCTTCCTTCCATCTTTCCCCCGGGAGTACAATGACTACCGCCGCGGTTGGATCGGCGCCAATCGCTGCGCACCACTGTGACATTGCCAGCGGGTCCATGCTGGTACTTCTGACCGGCTTGATTGCAGCGTGCAACGTACAAGGATCCCGGACTCGAGCCCCCACGTGTAGCGCTACCCCCAGTTAAGAGAGCCGCTGATATTGATTTGGGCCCTGCAGTGCACCGCTGTCAACCCCCGGCAATCGGCTCTAACCTCCCGTGGCACAGCTGGTGATAGAGAGATAGGACCGCGTGATCGCAACTGTTGGTGACGCAGTCCTATAACAAACATACACAGAATATACTTTAAAACTCCTATTAAAGTAAGCGGAACTGACACCAAATGTACTTTACCCAGATATTTTACTGAGGCTAATGGGCAAGTAATAAACAACAGTATAACAAGTTGCAGATCCCCGCAATAAACAGTAATAAAGATAAACAGAGTAATCAGAATAATAAAGTATTGCTATGCAACTCTAGCGCTGCCCTTTTACAGCTTCTTCCCCTCATGGGTAGACTAACACCCAGCAATGTCTACCTATGCAGTCAGGCCTGACTGATCTAAATGGAAGTTCAGTGAAACAATATTCGCTAGCAATCTCTCGGTGGTGCACTTGAAGAACAACTTTGTAATCCCAACGAATAGTAAAGATAAAGTATCTGTCTTTAAACAGCTCTCACCACCTGGACAAGTCCAAGTCCCTTTCCTCCATCGATTCGTCTAGGAACAGGAATCCACAGACATCCAAGTCTTCAATCCTTCTGGTGTACTGCAGCAAGGAGGATTAGATGTCTCTAAGGCTCTGCTAGGCTGGCAGAGGGCTCTTTGGAAAGGAGCACACGGCCTGGGCTTCAGGCCTTGTGCACACAGCAGTTCAGCACAGACATCCTCTTGCTAGGAGAGGGGGGTCCAAAGAGGCCAACCAAAACTCCGCCTCCCCTTTATAAAGTCTGCCCCAGCAGTCTCTGTTCTGGAGCAATGCACCCTGGGTGCTGCAAGGTGTACTGGGAGATGTAGTCTCTCTCTCCTCTGCTTTCACTTCCATAATGTCTCTTTACTTCCTCCCGACTCACCTCTCACCTGGAACTTCTTGCCTCTCTGCATTAAAGGGGAACACCCCGCTACACTAATTTCTAAATAATACTGTAGCGGCCCCCTCTCTCTCCTCTCTTTATCAGCTCGCCAGTCTCTTGTCTAGGGGTACCTTAGAGGAGAGAGTGCGGGGTCACCACGCCAAGCCTTCACCGCAGGTGTTTGTGTGGTGTAAGCAAAGATTTTATTTTACCTTCGGGTCGGTGTTCTGCACCTGGAGCCTCCAAAGAGAGTTATCTTGAACAATGTCTACCAGAAAATGAGCCCCACACCATTAAAGTCCAACACTCCTTTATTCTTCTCAATGCACAAGTGGACATAATCAGTTGGACCCCTTAGAGAACAGAACAGACAAGGAGGTGTGGATGCGATTAGGCCCAGACACAATGAACTCTCCACTTTCCTTCCTGAAAGTGGGTTGCGGTCTCCGAGCAAGGGGGAATTTCCTTCCAGGCGGTCTCCGATGGAAGGCTCACCTGTCACCGGCAATATGCTGCACCGGGTCTTAAAGCAAGTGTCTCCCACGGGTCCATTACGCCTTCCGGATTCGGGTACCCACTCCCGGGGTTCCCTAGGATCTCCTTCCCTCACGGAACTCAGTGGGGGGTACTGAGCTCCAGACCTCCATCCGAGTGCCTCACCCCAGGCCAAAGGTGCCTGGGATGGAACACGACCTCTGAACGTCCTCTGGGCCTAGGCCGCCTAGAGGACCGACACGAACCACTGCCCACAGGCTGAAGGTGCCTGGGACTCGACCCCGTAACAAAGATGGCTGGCCCCTTTATACCCTCTCCCAGCAAGCACAGCGGGTTCCCCGCCCCACCATACCGCTGCCGAGGGAGGACAAAAAGGGAGCACAGCCCACAGCAATGGTTCAACCCCAGCCCAAGGCGACAGCGCCACCCGTGGGGCTGCAGGGAACTGCACATCACTGGTGTCTCTGCCAGTTTTAAACACACAGAAAAGTGTATACCCGCAACAATACCTTGGAGTTTTTGCTTTACAAAATGGGGTCATTCTGCAGGTGTTTCCACTTTTCTTGTGCTCCTGGGCCTCCAAAAATGTGATAGGTAGTCATAAAATGACATGTGTAATTTATGCCCCTTGAAAGCTCAAAGGTGCTCCTTGAAATTTAGGCCCCTCTATGCATCTAGGCTGTGAAAAAGTCTCGCACATGTGGTATCTCCATATCTGGGAGGAGTAATTATACATATTTGTGGTGTAATTCTAGGTATGCCTATTATATGTGTTATAAATATATTATTGATTGATCATTTTGTGTAAAAAATGCATTTTCATCTTCTTTCCTGCAATTTCCAAAAACCTTTAGCAAAAAATTACATTTTCAAAAGACTCATTATACCTTTAAGAAAATACCTAGGAGTATTTGCTTTTCAAAATGGGGTCATTATGTAGGTGTTTCTACTTGTTTTTTAGATGGTGAAAAAGCCTCACGCATGTGATATCCCCATACTCAGGAGACATAGCAGAATGTGTTTTGTGGTGTTATTCCTAAGTATGCATATGCTGTGTGTGAGAAATAACTTGTTAAAATAGCAACTTGTTAAAAAAAATTCTATTTAATTTCTTAATGTTCCAAAGAATTCTGACAAAAAAAAATACAACTTGAAAAAATTCATCACATCTTTTACTAAATACCTTAGACCGCCTACTTTCCAAAATGGGTAATTTGAGGGGTAATTGTACTGCTCTTGCACTTTAGGGCATCAAGAAATGTACCCTTTTAAAATATTTTCAGATATTCATATTAGAATTTGTACATTCTATAACTTTCACAAAGACTATATATAGTGTGTGTGTATATATGTATATATATATATATATATATATATATTGTGACAGCAGGAAGGTAAAGTCACCTGGTTGCATCCAGGGGGGTAGATATATTTCGCCCAGATTCAGGCTTTACGCCGACTTATACGACTAGGTGGAGAGTTGTATAAGCCCAGCTGAGGCTAGTAGGCTCATGGATGACTCATACCTCTAGGGAGAGTGCTGGGCGTCGTGCAGACAGGGAGTTGATGAGACCAGCTGAAGCTTGTCAGCTCATTTAGGCCTCTATAAGAACTCCCAGCTTCATTAGATGTTAGCTCATGCCTGGACCCAGACCTGTGTGGACTGTCTAGGGAGAGTGAACCCCTGTGCGGTGAGACAAAGCCTGTGTGGCTATTTGCTTGGACATTTAAAACCAGGGACTTAGGGACTAGGACAGCACTAGGCTGATCCCAGTTGTTAGTTAGGAAACCTGTATGTTTAGTCAGAGGTCAAGTTGACCAGGATTTATTTTGTTTATGTTTCTTTTGCTTTGCTGTGTTTTGTCACTGTAAATAGAAAATAAACCGCACCTTTTTGATTTTGAAAACCACAACCTCCGTTTGCTGGGCCTGTTTTTGTGTGGGGAGCCCATCTCGGGGGTCACACACACCCGCTGCCGAGCTAACCCCCTCACAGTTGGTGGAGAACCAGTGGCAGTTTTTTTTAAGCCAGCATGGAGGAGATACTGAAGCAGCTGGCTCTAGCAAATGCCAATCAACAGCAGACAAATGCAGGTTTGCAAAAGAGCCTTGCAGCTCAACAACAGAACTTCGCAGCCCAGCAGCAAGCTCATCAACAGAGCCTTGCAGCCCAGCAGCAGACAAACGCAACTTTGCAACAGAGTCTGGAGGCTCAGCAACAAGCCCAGCAGCAATCTGAGGCCCGCTTCATAGACCTGTTGCAGAAGCAAGAGCAGAGACTACAACAACAGATGGAAGCAGCAATGCAGCAACGTCCGCAGACCAGTGAGGAAAGCCGTCCCACTAATACCGCGTCCTTTGGGGTGAGTCGTTTATTGACAAAAATGACTGGAGAGGATGATCCAGAGGTATTTTTGACCACATTTGAAAGGACCGCTGAAAGAGAAAAGTGGCCTGAGGAGCAGTGGGCTGGACTGGTGGCTCCTCTGTTAACTGGTGAATCGCAGAAAGCTTACTATGACCTAGAGCCTAACCAAGCAAAAGACTATGTGATGCTAAAAGCTGAAATATTGGCAAGGCTGGGTGTCACCCAGGCTGTCCGGGCTCAGCGTGTGCATAACTGGACTTTCCAGCTTGGAAAACCCCCCAGGTCTCAAATGTATGATCTCATTCACCTGAGCAGAAAGTGGCTACAGCCAGAGACTTTGTCCGCACCAAAGATTGTGGAACGTGTTGTAATGGATCGGTTTTTGAGAGCTCTTCCTACTGCCATCCAAAAGTGGGTAAGCCATGGAGACCCAGAGACGGCCGATGGTCTTGTGGATCGTGTGGAGAAATACTTGGCTACAGAGAACCTGACGGCCTCTTCCAGAGACACTCGGACTTTCCACCCTAAGACCAGACCATCCCCAGGGGCGGATAAGAGGATTCCAAGGGGTGAGGGTGGAGAGAGTGAGAGGGTGGGAGCTCTACCCCAAGTTTGGCGAGAACAGCCTGGGAAATCAGCGGCTCAAGAGGCCGCAAGAAGGATCGTTTGCTACCGCTGCCGGCAAGCGGGACATATTGCAGCCAATTGCCCGGTTGTGGAGGAACCCATGCAGTGTGACTTTCTGACGGGCAGACGTCAGTCGCTGTGTGCGACAGTCGCATGCACTGCCATTCGAGGAACTGAGAAACATTTATGCAAAATGTGTGTTAATGGTAGAAATGTTGTGGTATTGCTGGATTCAGGTAGCCTTGTGACCCTGATAAAGGCTGAGTTAGTTAAAACAGAGGTCTCTGGGAATAGCAAGGTAGCTGTTATTTGTGTGCATGGGGACACCCGAGAGTATCCAGTGACTACAGTGTGTTTCGAGACCCCCAAAGGTACCCTCTCTCATCCAGTGGGCTTAGTATCTCAGTTACCGCATGACGCCATTGTGGGAAGGGATTTTCCGAAGTTCTGGGAACTGTGGGATGATCCTGAGCCCCCCACTGGTGCCCCTATGTACCAGGAATGTGATAGCCAGAACTCCTCTGAGAGTGGTGAGGACTCTCCGGAATTTCCCTTATCAGTATTGGCAGGGGAGACTCAAGAAACTGGAGAGGAGCCCACCTCCTCAGACGAAAACCTACCGTCTGTGGAGTTTTCTGATCTGGAGGTTCACAGGGAAAATTTTGCCACAGAACAGTTAAAAGACCCCGCCCTAATAAAGGCACGGGAAAACGTAGTGGAAATAGATGGCGAGTTAGTGAACCCAGATAATACCTGCACTTACCCATACTTCAGCGTAGAGAAGGACCTACTGTATCGGGTGGCAAAAAGGGCAGAAGAAACCGTTGAGCAGCTTGTGGTGCCCAAACCTTACAGGAAGTTGGTGTTGGAGTTGGCCCATGGGCACATTCTTGGAGGTCATCTGGGGACAGAGAAAACCCGAGAGAGGGTATTAAAGAGATTCTATTGGCCGGGGGTGATGAAGGACATAGAAAATTATTGTTCCTCCTGCCCTGTGTGTCAGAGGTCGGCCCCGATGCCACATTTCCGTAGCCCGCTGGTCCCTCTACCCATCATTGAGGTCCCGTTTGAGAGGATCGCCATGGATTTGGTAGGTCCTATAATCAAGTCCGCTAGGGGGCACCAGTACATATTAGTTATAATGGACTATGCCACCCGTTATCCAGAAGCGATCCCTCTCCGAAATACCTCGGCCAAAACCATAGCCAAAGAGCTATCTCTTGTGTTTAGCCGGGTGGGTATTTGTAAAGAACTGCTTACGGACCAAGGTACACCCTTTATGTCCCGGGTTATGAAGGAGCTGTGTAAATTGTTCAAAGTGACGCAATTACGTACATCTGTGTATCACCCCCAAACCGATGGGCTGGTTGAAAGGTTCAACAAAACCCTAAAACAAATGTTGAAGAAAGTGGTGGATAGAGATGGAAAGGATTGGGACTGTCTACTTCCTTATCTGATGTTTGCTATTAGGGAGGTGCCCCAATCCTCTACGGGATTCTCCCCCTTTGAGTTACTGTATGGGAGACACCCAAGAGGGCTGTTGGATATTGCCAAGGAAACTTGGGAAAGTGAGAGTTCTCCCCACAGGAGTGTGATTGAGCATGTCGCCCTGATGCAAGACCGAATTGCACAGGTAATGCCCATCGTGAAGGAACATTTGGCCCAAGCGCAGTTAGCACAGCAGAGAGTGTACAACCGTGGAGCCAAGACCCGTACCTTTTCCCCGGGGGATAGGATACTGGTACTTGTCCCTACGGTTGAAAGTAAATTCCTTGCCAAATGGCAAGGCCCCTACGAGATAATGGAAAAAGTGAGCGAAGTGAATTACAAGGTCAGACAACCAGGAAGGCGAAAGCCCGAACAGATCTATCACGTTAATCTGTTGAAAGCCTGGAGGGATAGAGAGTCCCTAGTCGCAGACACTTGGTCACCAGCTCAAACTGGTTGCGTGATTCCTGAGGTTGGAATAGCAGCCACCTTGTCACAACCCCAACAACAGGAGGTTAAGGAGTTTGTGCTTTGCAACAAGGAGGTATTCTCTGAGCTGCCGGGACAAACATCTGGGGTAGAGCATGACATCATTACCCCGCCCGGTGAAAGGGTGAAGTTAAAACCCTATCGGATCCCAGAGGCCCGACGGGAGGCAATACGGGAGGAAGTACAGAAAATGCTGAACTTAGGGGTGATAGAGGAGTCCCAAAGTGATTGGTCTAGTCCCATTGTGTTGGTGCCTAAACCGGATGGGAGCTGGCGATTTTGTAACGATTTTCGTCAGTTGAACAAAGTTACAAAATTTGACACCTACCCCATGCCACGTATAGATGAGTTGATCGACCGGCTGGGAACAGCCCGATACATGACGACTCTTGACCTCACAAAAGGGTATTGGCAAATCCCCCTGGCCAAGTCGGCCAAAGAGAAAACCGCATTTGTAACCCCAGACGGGGCGTTCCAATACAAAAGAATGCCGTTCGGGTTACAGAATGCGCCGGCCACATTCCAGCGGAAAATGGACCAGATGCTGAGGCCCCATCGGAAGTATGCTGCGGCTTACCTGGATGACATAATTGTCCATAGCACAGATTGGGCCTCACATCTGCCAAAAGTGCAAGCAGTCCTGGACTCTGTTCGGGAAGCGGGGTTTACGGCTAACCCCAAGAAGTGTACCATTGGGCAGGAGGAGGCCAAATATCTTGGGTACACCATTGGGAGGGGAGTAATAAAACCCCAACTCAACAAAGTCGAGGCCATCCAGAGTTGGCCACGTCCCAACAGCAAGAAGCAGGTACGAGCCTTTCTGGGAATCGCTGGGTATTATCGGCGATTCATTCCCCACTTTGCTTCTAAGGCTGTGCCCCTAACCAACCTGACGAAGGGGAAAGGGTCGGTCATGATTAAATGGACCCCCGAGGCTGAGGCAGCATTCCAATTCTTGAAACAAGCCTTATGTAGCCAGCCAGTGTTGTACTCACCCGACTTCTCTAAAGACTTTGTCGTACAAAGTGATGCGTCAGATGTGGGGTTAGGAGCAGTATTGTCCCAGGTCTGGAACGGGGAAGAGCACCCAGTCATTTACCTCAGCAGGAAGTTGAAGTCCCATGAGGTAAATTACGCCACCGTTGAAAAGGAGTGTTTAGCGGTGAAGTGGGCTCTAGATTCCCTTCGGTACTACCTGCTAGGTAGGCACTTTGACATGGTTACGGATCACGCTCCGTTAAAGTGGATGGCTCAAAACAAGGAAACAAATAGAAGAGTGAATAGGTGGTTCCTGGCCCTCCAGGAATTCAACTTCACAGTAAAGCATCGCCCTGGCGTTCAAATGGGGAATGTGGATGCTTTGTCTCGAGTACATGAATGCCTGATTGCTGGTGTTCCAACCCCGAGGTTAAAACAAGAGGGGGGGTATGTGACAGCAGGAAGGTAAAGTCACCTGGTTGCATCCAGGGGGGTAGATATATTTCGCCCAGATTCAGGCTTTACGCCGACTTATACGACTAGGTGGAGAGTTGTATAAGCCCAGCTGAGGCTAGTAGGCTCATGGATGACTCATACCTCTAGGGAGAGTGCTGGGCGTCGTGCAGACAGGGAGTTGATGAGACCAGCTGAAGCTTGTCAGCTCATTTAGGCCTCTATAAGAACTCCCAGCTTCATTAGATGTTAGCTCATGCCTGGACCCAGACCTGTGTGGACTGTCTAGGGAGAGTGAACCCCTGTGCGGTGAGACAAAGCCTGTGTGGCTATTTGCTTGGACATTTAAAACCAGGGACTTAGGGACTAGGACAGCACTAGGCTGATCCCAGTTGTTAGTTAGGAAACCTGTATGTTTAGTCAGAGGTCAAGTTGACCAGGATTTATTTTGTTTATGTTTCTTTTGCTTTGCTGTGTTCTGTCACTGTAAATAGAAAATAAACCGCACCTTTTTGATTTTGAAAACCACAACCTCCGTTTGCTGGGCCTGTTTTTGTGTGGGGAGCCCATCTCGGGGGTCACACACACCCGCTGCCGAGCTAACCCCCTCACAATATATATATATATATATATATATTTATTAGGGCTGTGGAAATTAACTAATAATTCCTTGATTAATCGATTAATTCTTTTGATCGATCAAAATTCTTTTGATCGATCAAAATTCTTTGGGCTTGCCGTGTCCATCTGAAGGGCTCCTTTGCTGTGCCTTCATATCTGCATGCCGGCGGGACCTTACTATCTGCCACACACAAGGGCTGTTACACTTCCCTCTATCAACCTGGGATTCTACAGCCATCCTTCACGGGACATCTACATGCCGACGGACTGATGTTAACCCCTCCTCATCTGGATTCAGCAGTGGTATCAATGTACACATTTTTAGACCAGTATCATACTTGGCTACATGTTTTTATGACTGCTTTTGCTACCGTTTGGTATTACTCGCACCATTTTTACAGTTTATGTAGCTACATCGATTTTATCTCCAGTGCAATATTTATTTTGTTACCTACTTGAAGACTATAAAAGTTTTAATGCTATTCCCATCGAGCGCTGCCTTTGTGTGTTTTTTGTATCCTGCTATCCATTTTTCCAGTGGTTGGTAGCTGCACCGGGAATCAGCCTGCAAGGAGATCAGCTAAAAGTAGTTGGATCTATGTGCGTTATAATTAATCGAAATTAGTCGATTAATCGATTAAAAAAAAAAACGATTAATCGAACACGAAAATTTTAATCAGTAACAGCCCTAATATATATATATATATATATACATATATACACACACACACAGTATCTCACAAAAGTGAGTACACCCCTCACATTTTTGTAAATATTTTATTATACCTTTTCATGTGACAACACTAAAGAAATGACACTTTGCTACAATGTAAAGTAGTGAGTGTACAGCTTGTATAACAGTGTAAATGTGCTGTCCCATCAAAAAAACTCAACACACAGCCATTAATGTCTTAACAAAAGTGAGTACATCCCTAAGCGAAAATGCCCAAGTTGGGCCCAATGTGTCAATATTTTGTGTAGCCACCATTATATTCCAGCACTGCCTTAACCTTCTTGGGCATGGAGTTCACCAGAGCTTCACAGGTTTCCACTGCACTCCTGCAGTCCTCTTGCACTCCTCCACCTCCCATTTGAGGATGCCCCACAGATGCTAGTGTAGCGGGGGTCTAAATCTAGGGGGAGCACCTGGGTGGTAGAATGACCCGTGTTGCACCAATTGTGATATGGTTCAGACCAATTAAGTCGTGGAGGACTCTGGTGGTGTGTTGTTCCCTTTGACCTGTGGGTGGCGCTGTTGTCCCGGGTCGAGGTAGAACCATTACCGCAGTGCTGCACCTTTTTGTCCTGCTCTGGCAGTAGTACAGCGGGGCGGGGAGACCTGCTGTGTCTGCCGGGGGAGGGCATAAAGGGGGTAGACGCCCTCGCCACGAGGTCTTCTGCTTTGCTGCTATCCCGCATCCAGGCCTGGGTGCTGGCAGTCTGGAGTTCCGGCCCAGGTGCCCATGGCCTGGCCGGAACAGTGTTGGAGTCCATCCCAGGCACCTTAAGCCTGGGGTGAGGTACTACATCGGAGGCCTGGGGCTCAGTGATTTCGACTGGGTCCCGCAAGGGCAGATTTGTCCGAGGGTCCCTGAGGTGGATGGGGCTCGTATCTGAGGCGAGGAGGCCGGAGAGGTCACCCTTCTGAAGAGCACGGAGCAGCATCAACCCGGTGACAGAGGGGCCTCTGGTAACTCTCTTGGAGGGACATCTTCCCCCTGATAGGGGCCACAACGCAGCGAAGGTACTCCTGTTTCTGTTCTCTGGGGTCGCTGGTAGAGACCCTGAAGGTTTAAGTTCTTTCACAAGCTAATGGGCTTTAGCAACCGCTGGTGAAACCACAGTGGTTTAGTTTACTTATCAGGACAGTGCCTCGACCTGCTCACCCCACCGTATTGAACTGTTTATTGTAGGGCTGTTACTGATTAAAATTTTCCTGTTCGATTAATCGATTTTTTTTAAATCGATTAATCAACTAATTTTGATTAATTATAACGCACATAGATCCAACTACTTTTAGCTGATCTCCTTGCAGGCCGATTCCCAGTGTAGCGACCAACCACTGGAAAAATCGATAGCAGGATACAAAAAACACACAAAGGCAGCGCTCGATGGTAATAGCATGAAAACTTTTATAGTCTTCAAGTAGGTAACAAAATAAATATTGCACTGGAGATAAAATCGATGTAGCTACATAAACTGTAAAAAATGGTGCGAGTAATACCAAACGGTAGCAAAAGCAGTCATAAAAACATGTAGCTAAGTATGATACTGGTATAAAAATGTGTACAACGATACCACTGCTTAATCCAGATGAGAAGGGGCTAACATCAGTCCATCGGCATGTACATGTCCCGTGAAGGGAACTATCACAACACCCACTGGATGGCTGTAGAATCCCAGGTTGATAGAGGGAAGTGATAGAGGGAAGTGTAACAGCCCTTGCGTGTGGCAGATAGTAAGGTCCCGCCGGCATGCAGATATGAAGGCGCAGCAAAGGAGCCCTTCAGATGGACAGGGCAAGCCCCGTCGGTGTCCCTGACATCACCGGATCTCCCTAAAGACTTTTGATCGATCAAAAGAATTTTGATCAATCAAAACAATTAATCGATTATTCGAGGAATTAATAGTTAATTTCCACAGCCCTAGTTTATTGGGTCTCAACCAGTCGGGTGGAAAAGGACTGTTTATTGGAGTGTGTTAATAAACAAGTGTTGGACCTTTATCGGTGTGTGGTACTCTGGTTAATGGGAGCAAAGGGAAGTGTCAGCACAACAGACTCGGATCTTAAAGAAGCACACCGGCCCGAGGAAAACAACAGGTACTGGCCTTCACCTCACCCGCATCAATGGGGAGGACATGGGCCGTAGCGCATCTCACTCTCACATGCAAGATACCCCTAGACCAGAGCTATCGGATAACCGATGCACGAGAGAAGGGAGTGAGGCCGCTACACTTAATAGGGTTTAGGTCTGGAGACATGCTTGGCCAGTCCATCACCTTTACCCTCAGCTTCTTTAGCAAGGCAGTGGTTGTCTTGGAGGTGTGTTTGGGGTCGTGTTGGAATACTGCCCTGCGGCCCAGTCTCTGAAGGGAGGGGATCATGCTCTGCTTAAGTATGTCACAGTACATGTTGGCATTCATGGTTCCCACAATCAAACGTAGCTCCCCAGTGTCAGTAGCACTCATGCAGCCCCAGACCATGACACTTCCACCACCATGCTTGACAATAGGCAAGACACACTTTGTACTCCTCACCTGGTTGCCGCCACACACACTTGACACCATCTGAAACAAATAAGTTTAGCTTTATCTCATCAGACCACAGGACATGGTTCCAGTAATCCATGTCATTAGTCTGCTTGTCTTCAGCAAACTGTTTGCAGGCTTTCTTGTGCAATATCTTTAGAAGAGGCTTCCTTCTGGGACGACAGCCATGCAGACAAATCTGATGCAGTGTGCGGCGTATGGTCTGAGCACTCTGACAACCTCTGCAGCAATGCTGGTAGCACTCATACGTCTATTTCCCAAAGACAACCTCTGGATATGATGCTGAGCACGTGCACTCAACTTCTTTGGTCGACCATGGCGAGGCCTGTTCTGAGTGGAACTTGTCCTGTTAAACTGCTGTATGGTCTTGGCCACCATGCTGCAGCTCAGTTTCCGGTTCTTGGTAATCGTCTTATAGCCTAGGCCATCTATTTTGGCCACACAAAATATTGGCACTTTGGGGCCAATTTGGACATTTTCACTTAGGGGTATACTCACTTTTGTTGCCAGTGGTTTAGACATTAATGGCTGTGTGTTGAGTTATTTTGAGGGGAAAGCAAATTTACACTGTTATACAAGCTGTACACTCATTACTTTATATTGTAGCAAAGTGGAATTTCTAGTGTTGTCACATGAAAAGATATAATTAAATATTTACAAAGATGTGAGGGGTATACTCACTTTTGTGAGATACTGTGTATATATATATATATATTGTGAGGGGGTTAGCTCGGCAGCGGGTGTGTGTGACCCCCGGGATGGGCTCCCCACACAAAACAGGCCCAGCAAACGGAGGTTGTGGTTTTCAAAATCAAAAAAAGGTGCGGTTTATTTTCTATTTACAGTGACAAAACACAGCAAAGCAAAAGAAACATAACCAAAATAAATCCTGGTCAAGTTGACCTCTGACTAAACATACAGGTTTCCTAACTAACAACTGGGATCAGCCTAGTGCTGTCCTAGTCCCTAAGTCCCTGGTTTAGTAAAAGTCCAAACAAATAGCCACACAGGCTTTGCCTCACCGCACAGGGGTTCACTCTCCCTAGACAGTCCACACAGGTCTGGTTCCAGGCATGAGCTAACATCTAATGAAGCTGGGAGTTCTTATAGAGGCCTAAATGAGCTGACAAGGTTCAGCTGGTCTCCTCATCTCTGTCTGCACGACGCCCCACACTCTCCCTAGAGGTATGAGTCATCCATGAGCCCACTAGCCTTATACAACTCTCCACCTAGTTGTATAAGTCGGCGTAAAGCCTGAATCTGGGCGAAATATATCTACCCCCCTGGATGCAACCAGGTGACTTTACCTTCCTGCTGTCACATACCCCCCCCTCTTGTTTTAACCTCGGGGTTGGAACACCAGCAATCAGGCATTCATGTACTCGAGACAAAGCATCCACATTCCCCATTTGAACGCCAGGGCGATGCTTTACTGTGAAGTTGAATTCCTGGAGGGCCAGGAACCACCTATTCACTCTTCTATTTGTTTCCTTGTTTTGAGCCATCCACTTTAACGGAGCGTGATCCGTAACCATGTCAAAGTGCCTACCTAGCAGGTAGTACCGAAGGGAATCTAGAGCCCACTTCACCGCTAAACACTCCTTTTCAACGGTGGCGTAATTTACCTCATGGGACTTCAACTTCCTGCTGAGGTAAATGACTGGGTGCTCTTCCCCGTTCCAGACCTGGGACAATACTGCTCCTAACCCCACATCTGACGCATCACTTTGTACGACAAAGTCTTTAGAGAAGTCGGGTGAGTACAACACTGGCTGGCTACATAAGGCTTGTTTCAAGAATTGGAATGCTGCCTCAGCCTCGGGGGTCCATTTAATCATGACCGACCCTTTCCCCTTCGTCAGGTTGGTTAGGGGCACAGCCTTAGAAGCAAAGTGGGGAATGAATCGCCGATAATACCCAGCGATTCCCAGAAAGGCTCGTACCTGCTTCTTGCTGTTGGGACGTGGCCAACTCTGGATGGCCTCGACTTTGTTGAGTTGGGGTTTTATTACTCCCCTCCCAATGGTGTACCCAAGATATTTGGCCTCCTCCTGCCCAATGGTACACTTCTTGGGGTTAGCCGTAAACCCCGCTTCCCGAACAGAGTCCAGGACTGCTTGCACTTTTGGCAGATGTGAGGCCCAATCTGTGCTATGGACAATTACGTCATCCAGGTAAGCCGCAGCATACTTCCGATGGGGCCTCAGCATCTGGTCCATTTTCCGCTGGAATGTGGCTGGCGCATTCTGTAACCCGAACGGCATTCTTTTATATTGGAACGCCCCGTCTGGGGTTACAAATGCGGTTTTCTCTTTGGCCGACTTGGCCAGGGGGATTTGCCAATACCCTTTTGTGAGGTCAAGAGTCGTCATGTATCGGGCTGTTCCCAGCCGGTCGATCAACTCATCTATACGTGGCATGGGGTAGGTGTCAAATTTTGTAACTTTGTTCAACTGACGAAAATCGTTACAAAATCGCCAGCTCCCATCCGGTTTAGGCACCAACACGATGGGACTAGACCAATCACTTTGGGACTCCTCTATCACCCCTAAGTTCAGCATTTTCTGTACTTCCTCCCGTATTGCCTCCCGTCGAGCCTCTGGGATCCGATAGGGTTTTAACTTCACCCTTTCACCGGGCGGGGTAATGATGTCATGCTCTACCCCAGATGTTTGTCCCGGCAGCTCAGAGAATACCTCCTTGTTGCGAAGCACAAACTCCTTAACCTCCTGTTGTTGGGGTTGTGACAAGGTGGCTGCTATTCCAACCTCAGGAATCACGCAACCAGTTTGAGCTGGTGACCAAGTGTCTGCGACTAGGGACTCTCTATCCCTCCAGGCTTTCAACAGATTAACGTGATAGATCTGTTCGGGCTTTCGCCTTCCTGGTTGTCTGACCTTGTAATTCACTTCGCTCACTTTTTCCATTATCTCGTAGGGGCCTTGCCATTTGGCAAGGAATTTACTTTCAACCGTAGGGACAAGTACCAATATCCTATCCCTCGGGGAAAAGGTACGGGTCTTGGCTCCACGGTTGTACACTCTCTGCTGTGCCAACTGCCAAATGTTCCTTCACGATGGGCATTACCTGTGCAATTCGATCTTGCATCAGGGCGACATGCTCAATCACACTCCTGTGGGGAGAACTCTCACTTTCCCAAGTTTCCTTGGCAATATCCAACAGCCCTCTTGGGTGTCTCCCATACAGTAACTCAAAGGGGGAGAATCCCGTAGAGGATTGGGGCACCTCCCTAATAGCAAACATCAAATAAGGAAGTAAACAGTCCCAATCCTTTCCATCTCTATCCACCACTTTCTTCAACATTTGTTTTAGGGTTTTGTTGAATCTTTCAACCAGCCCATCGGTTTGGGGGTGATACACAGACGTACGCAATTGCGTCACTTTGAACAATTTACACAGCTCTTTCATAACCCGGGACATAAAGGGTGTACCTTGGTCCGTAAGCAGTTCTTTACAAATACCCACCCGGCTAAAAACAAGAGATAGCTCTTTGGCTATGGTTTTGGCCGAGGTATTTCGGAGAGGGATCGCTTCTGGATAACGGGTGGCATAGTCCATTATAACTAATATGTACTGGTGCCCCCTAGCGGACTTGATTATAGGACCTACCAAATCCATGGCGATCCTCTCAAACGGGACCTCAATGATGGGTAGAGGGACCAGCGGGCTACGGAAATGTGGCATCGGGGCCAACCTCTGACACACAGGGCAGGAGGAACAATAATTTTCTACGTCCTTCATCACCCCCGGCCAATAGAATCTCTGTAATACCCTCTCTCGGGTTTTCTCTGTCCCCAGATGACCTCCAAGAATGTGCCCATGGGCCAACTCCAACACCAACTTCCTGTAAGGTTTGGGCACCACAAGCTGCTCAACGGTTTCTTCTGCCCTTTTTGCCACCCGATACAGTAGGTCCTTCTCTACGCTGAAGTATGGGTAAGTGCAGGTATTATCTGGGTTCACTAACTCACCATCTATTTTCACTACGTTTTCCCGTGCCTTTATTAGGGCGGGGTCTTTCAACTGTTCTGTGGCAAAGTTTTCCCTGTGAACCTCAAGATCAGAAAACTCCACAGACGGTAGGTTTTCGTCTGAGGAGGTGGGCTCCTCTCCAGTTTCTTGAGTCTCCCCTGCCAATACTGATAAGGGAAATTCCGGAGAGTCCTCACCACTCTCAGGGGAGTTCTGGCTATCACATTCCTGGTACATAGGGGCACCAGTGAGGGGCTCAGGATCATCCCACAGTTCCCAGAACTTCGGAAAATCCCTTCCCACAATGGCGTCATGCGGTAACTGAGATACTAAGCCCACTGGATGAGAGAGGGTACCTTTGGGGGTCTCGAAACACACTGTAGTCACTGGATACTCTCGGGTGTCCCCATGCACACAAATAACAGCTACCTTGCTATTCCCAGAGACCTCTGTTTTAACTAACTCAGCCTTTATCAGGGTCACAAGGCTACCTGAATCCAGCAATACCACAACATTTCTACCATTAACACACATTTTGCATAAATGTTTCTCAGTTCCTCGAATGGCAGTGCATGCGACTGTCGCACACAGCGACTGACGTCTGCCCGTCAGAAAGTCACACTGCATGGGTTCCTCCACAACCGGGCAATTGGCTGCAATATGTCCCGCTTGCCGGCAGCGGTAGCAAACGATCCTTCTTGCCGCCTCTTGAGCCGCTGATTTCCCAGGCTGTTCTCGCCAAACTTGGGGTAGAGCTCCCACCCTCTCACTCTCTCCACCCTCACCCCTTGGAATCCTCTTATCCGCCCCTGGGGATGGTCTGGTCTTAGGGTGGAAAGTCCGAGTGTCTCTGGAAGAGGCCGTCAGGTTCTCTGTAGCCAAGTATTTCTCCACACGATCCACAAGACCATCGGCCGTCTCTGGGTCTCCATGGCTTACCCACTTTTGGATGGCAGTAGGAAGAGCTCTCAAAAACCGATCCATTACAACACGTTCCACAATCTTTGGTGCGGACAAAGTCTCTGGCTGTAGCCACTTTCTGCTCAGGTGAATGAGATCATACATTTGAGACCTGGGGGGTTTTCCAAGCTGGAAAGTCCAGTTATGCATAGACATGTGCATTAGTTTTCGTCCGAATGCATTTTCGTCCGAATTTCAGCTATTTTCGTTATCGTTTTAACAAACGAAAACGAAAGCACAGAATCCGAAAACCGAAAGATCCGACATAAACAAATGCTTTATTTTCGTTTTCGTTGCTACAACAGTTCGATATAGATAGGAGATTCGACGTGACGCTGACAATAACAATCTGTGTCTATCGAACCTGTGGTCGAATGTGCCTAACCTTAACTCTATTAGTCCAAGATTATTCTACATAGGAGAGAAAAGATTCGACATTATAGAGAGAAAAGATTCGACATAGGAGAGAAAGATTCGACATAGGAGAGGAAAGATTCGACATAGGAGAGGAAAGATTCGACATAGGAGAGGAAAGATTCGACATAGGAGAGGAAAGATTCGACATAGGAGAGGAAAGATTCGACATAGGAGAGGAAAGATTCGACATAGGAGAGGAAAGATTCGACATAGGAGAGGAAAGATTCGACATAGGAGAGAAAAGATTTGACATTATAGAGAGAAAAGATTTGACATTATAGAGAGAAAAGATTCGACATAGGAGAGAAAAGATTCGACATAGAGAGAAAAGATCACTGCTTGTGGGCGGAACATTCGACCGGAAATGTATGATTGCAGAGTCGTACAGTTTCACTGCTCCGTCGAATCTTCTTTGAACATTCGACAGACACCATAAGCCTTCAATGACAGATTCGACCTTAATTAATTCAGATTTTCGGACGAATGCAATTTTTAACGAAAAACGAAATAAATAAAAACGAATTTCGGGAGTAACTAAATAAATTTATTTTTTGGACGAAAACGAAATTCCGAAACGAAATATTTCAGTGTGCACATGTCTAGTTATGCACACGCTGAGCCCGGACAGCCTGGGTGACACCCAGCCTTGCCAATATTTCAGCTTTTAGCATCACATAGTCTTTTGCTTGGTTAGGCTCTAGGTCATAGTAAGCTTTCTGCGATTCACCAGTTAACAGAGGAGCCACCAGTCCAGCCCACTGCTCCTCAGGCCACTTTTCTCTTTCAGCGGTCCTTTCAAATGTGGTCAAAAATACCTCTGGATCATCCTCTCCAGTCATTTTTGTCAATAAACGACTCACCCCAAAGGACGCGGTATTAGTGGGACAGCTTTCCTCACTGGTCTGCGGACGTTGCTGCATTACTGCTTCCATCTGTTGTTGTAGTCTCTGCTCTTGCTTCTGCAACAGGTCTATGAAGCGGGCCTCAGATTGCTGCTGGGCTCGTTGCTGAGCCTCCAGACTCTGTTGCAAAGTTGCGTTTGTCTGCTGCTGGGCTGCAAGGCTCCTTTGCAAACCTGCATTTGTCTGCTGTTGATTGGCATTTGCTAGAGCCAGCTGCTTCAGTATCTCCTCCATGCTGGCTTAAAAAAAACTGCCACTGGTTCTCCACCAACTGTGAGGGGGTTAGCTCGGCAGCGGGTGTGTGTGACCCCCGGGATGGGCTCCCCACACAAAACAGGCCCAGCAAACGGAGGTTGTGGTTTTCAAAATCAAAAAAAGGTGCGGTTTATTTTCTATTTACAGTGACAAAACACAGCAAAGCAAAAGAAACATAACCAAAATAAATCCTGGTCAAGTTGACCTCTGACTAAACATACAGGTTTCCTAACTAACAACTGGGATCAGCCTAGTGCTGTCCTAGTCCCTAAGTCCCTGGTTTAGTAAAAGTCCAAACAAATAGCCACACAGGCTTTGCCTCACCGCACAGGGGTTCACTCTCCCTAGACAGTCCACACAGGTCTGGTTCCAGGCATGAGCTAACATCTAATGAAGCTGGGAGTTCTTATAGAGGCCTAAATGAGCTGACAAGGTTCAGCTGGTCTCCTCATCTCTGTCTGCACGACGCCCCACACTCTCCCTAGAGGTATGAGTCATCCATGAGCCCACTAGCCTTATACAACTCTCCACCTAGTTGTATAAGTCGGCGTAAAGCCTGAATCTGGGCGAAATATATCTACCCCCCTGGATGCAACCAGGTGACTTTACCTTCCTGCTGTCACAATATATATATATATATATATACATACATACACACACACACACACACACATCAAAGATATCAAGTAAAATACACTGTGACCTACATTTATAAAAAAAGATCATTTATCTGAAAAAATTTATAACATAAACTAAGAAATTTTTTATTTGAATTTTTTACATTTTCATTTTTTTTTGTTTCTATATAAAAAAAAACAAAAAAACTCAGTGGTGAATTGATGCCACCAAAAGATAGCTCTAAGGGCTCTTTCACACGGAGGTCCGTTCATGTCCGCCTGTCAGTTTTTTAGGCGGACCTGAAACGGATCCTCCATGTACCCCTATGGAAGCACGGATGTCAGCGGAGACATGTCCGCTGACATCCGCTCCGCCAAAGTGTGACGGAGGAAAACCCTATTTTTCCTTCCGTCGGCGGAGCGGATCGGATGACAACGGACTCTACGGTCCGTCGTCATCCGATTCCCCATAGGGGAGAGCGGCGCTCTGACAGGGCGGTCCCTGCACAGTGTGCGGGGACCGCCCAGTCATCCGTCGGCTCAGCAGGGATCAACGGAGCGATCCCCGCTGAGCAAGCGGAGCTTCACGGGGCGGATCTGCACGGATCCGCCCCGTGTGAAAGGGGCCTAACTGTCTCAAAATAGATACAAATTTCATTTGGGTACAGTGTTGCATGACAGCGCTGAGAGATGAAAAAATGGCCTGGACTGCAGGGGGGTGAAAGTGTCCAGACTTGGTGGTTAAGGATCAGCAGCAAGTGTTCTATAGGGGTGTACTTAATCCAGCAGCTGAAGATAATGAAATATATCCATAATACCATAACAATAGAAATGAGACAAGAGTGAATAGATCTCATGCAAAAAAGACACCATATTTAACAACTATAAACAAAGATTGGCAACTCACAAGCTTTACAGAGAAACAGAGAATCTGAGGCCAGGGAAAGACAGCCATGTACATTTTGTCTATATACCATATATATATATATATATATATATTTTTTTTTTCAATCCTCAATTGAAAAAGCGTATATATCCTATCCTATATATAATTTTAAGAAACTTTGTTTAAAATGTAAGCTTTCTTTATAATAAACATTACAGTCTGCTGTCAATAAAGACTTAAAGAGGAAGTAAACCCTGATTGGTTTTACTTCCTCTTTGTTTCTTTGTTTCCCTGCAAATGTAAAGCATAATGGACTACTATGCATCGCATAGTAGCCCATTATGTGTCACTTACCTGAAACCGAAGCCTGCGATGTCCCCAATTTCCTCGCATCCACAAAGCGTTCATCTTTCACCCTCTTCCTTCCGGGTATTGCCCGGAGCCGTGCGTGCGGGAGCCGCCAGTCACGACATGATTTTCTTTTAGAAAAGGCACGATCGCCGTTTCTAAAGGTTTTTACAGTGAGCCTGTGCCCGTCTCTTTTGCAAATATCTCCTAAACCGTGGAGGTTTAGGAGATATTTCGAGCACCGACAGGTAAGTCTTAATCTAGGTTTACCTGTATGTAAAAGTGGTTGTTAAGGGTTTACAACCACTTTAAAGTGGATGTAAACCCTCACATATACCCAGTGAAGTATTTTTCGGTGTATATGGCGAACTTTTATACTTGAGACTATCCCCCAAAAATCAGGGGGCCATCTTATACACCGGTATAAATGTCTGCTCACTGGATGTCAGCCAGCTGGATGAGTGGTAATACTGTATGTAGCTCCGGTCTTCTACGTCGTCGCCGTCGGCGTCTTCTTCCCTCTTCTCCTCCTCGATGTTGACTCGTCGCTTCCTCTCGCAGTAATGGTAAATCTTCGGTCCGCAGAGATTAATATAGGCTTCACATGACGTCACAGTCACATGGTCCCATGACGTCACAGTCACATGCTCCGGGGCACATGTGCACATGTGCCCTGGAGCATGTGACTGTGACGTCATGTGCACATGTGCCCTGGAGCATGTGACTGTGACGTCATGGGACCATGTGACTGTGACGTCATGTGAAGGCTATATTAATCTCTGCGGACCGAAGATTTACCATTACTGCGAGAGGAAGCGACGAGTCAACATCGAGGAGGAGAAGAGGGAAGAAGACGCAGACGGTGACGACGGAGAGGACCGACGGAGAAGACCGGGCCTCTGCTAGCAAAAGAGCTAAAAATAAGTTAGCGGAGGCCCGGCGGAAGAAAGAACCGGAGAGCGGGAGAAGAACCGGAGAGCGGGAGAAGAAGAAGACGACGGAGAAGACCGGGCCTCCGTTAGCAAAAGAGCTAAAAAGAAGTTAGCGGAGGCCCGGCAGAAGAAAGAACCGGAGAACGTGGCAACGACACCAGAGACCCCCGAAGTCGGAAGAAGACCTCCGGAGCGGTGCAATAAAATACTTTTAAAAACTGTGTTGTGTTTTTATTTCCATTTATTTTCCACCAGGTGAATGGGTAGGGGTACGATGTATCCCATACTCATTCACATAGGGTGGGGGGCCGGGATCTGGGGGCCCCCTTATTAAACGGGGCTCCCGGATTCCGATAAGCCCCCCACCCGCAGACCCCGACAACCAACGGCCAGGGTTGTCGGGAAGAGGCCCTGTCCTCATCAACATGGGGGCAGGGTGCTCTGGGGTGGGGGGGCCGCAGGTTGCCCCCCGGCCCCAGAGCACCAAACCCCCCATGTTGAGGGCATGTGGCCTGGTACGGTTCAGGAGGGAGGGGGGGCCGCTCTCTTCCCCCCCTCTTCCCCTGCGGCCTGCCAGGTTGCGTGCTCGGATAAGGGTCTGGTTTGGATCTTGAGGGGGACCCCCACGCCGTTTTTTCGGCATAGGGTTCACCTTCAAATCCAGACCAGACCCAAGGGCCTGGTATGCTCCTGGAGGGGAACCCATGCCGGTTTTTTCTTTAAAAATTGGCGTGGAGTTCCCGCTCAGGATTCATACCAAACGCAGTGCCTGGTATTGGCGGGAATCCGCGTCAGATCCCCGCTCAATACAGTGTCACGTCTCCTCGCCATTGCAGCGAGCGCGACACGTGTCGCCACCCTGCTGCCGACATCTCAGCACTCCTGTCGCCGAGAATCTCAACGATGGGAGCGCGATAGAAACACAATATCGGCGGCACCTACTGTAGTTATGCTCAAACACCCCAATTGTCAGGATTATATCAACCATTTTTGTCCGCAGGGAGCGTATCAGTGTATAGTTCCCTGTGGCCTGCAGGTGGCGCTGCCATAGTAAGCCAGGGTTGAACCGCCGATACAATGCTGTGCCTTGTGTGTCCCCTCTCAGCAGCCATACAGTGGGTGTGGCAGGCCTGCTGTGCATGCTGGCAAAGGATATAAAAGGGGCAGACGCTGCCTGTTCGGGGTTCTGTTCTGCGTGGTCTGTCATGGCCGGGGGTCCTACCCCAGGAAGTGTGTTCCTGTCCGCCCTGGGCACATTTGGCCCAGGGGTGGAGGTCAGTGAATCAGTCCCAGGCACCTTTTGCCCTGGGACTGCAGCAAAGGCCTTGGGCCTAGCACCTTCGGGTGGGGCCCATCAAGGATCGAGGAATCTCAGGGTGCCGCCTTGCAAGGGGACCCGTATCTTAGACGAGGAGGCCGGGGGAGGAACTGTTCAG
This sequence comes from Rana muscosa, assembly GCA_029206835.1. NCBI lineage: Eukaryota > Metazoa > Chordata > Amphibia > Anura > Ranidae > Rana > Rana muscosa. The sequence continues at coordinate 34,613,371 of JARGYO010005626.1, forward strand.
AGGGACCGTGAGAAGTCACGGTGAAGGAAGGGGCCCGGTAACTCTCTGGAGGGATGTCTTCTCCTTACAAAAAGGTCCAGCTTTGAAACACCAAGTTCACCAGGTCTGTGGCAGAGACCAAGTTCACCAGGTCTGTGGCAGAGACTGTGCGGTTAAGTTAGAGTACCATGTGGCTGCTAGTCCCTATCTGGGGAGACTATCCATCTGGGCTGAGTCTGCTTGAGAAGCCGAGCAGTGAAGTGATTACGTTTGTGCCTGGACCTCTCCCACACCTTGTGCTGTCCTGTCTTCTTCCTCCAACCTTTACCTATCAGAGACTGTTATTTACGAGAAATAAACTCTACGTTGGAGCTGCAGCTGGTGTGGACATTCAAGTCACTGGGGGGAACAAGGACTTATCTCTGTCAATTATAGAGGTGAGAATCATTCTCTGGAGGATTCTGGTTTCTGGCTGTGGAGACCCACCAACAACACCGCTCAACCTCTTTATACAGGAGGGTACGGGCTTGTGGCATGGTGTGCCCTCTTTACCTGTGGGGAGCCAGAGGCAGGTGAAGGGGGTGAGTGCGCTACATATTATTAGCAACCTCCCTCGACACAAATTTCAGGCTGGTTTTATCTTGGTTGACAGAGAACTTGTCAGAAGTTATCATGCTGATAACAGCAGAAACACACAGGACTCAGTGCTTTGGAGAGAGATACGAAAACACTACAGATATATGTGCTTAGGTCAAATTTCATGAATCAGGTTTAAATCCACTTTAATTTATAATTTAAGTCTGTTAGTGACCCTTTGTCTGGTTGTAAATTGTATATCACATTGTATTGACTATTGATATGTACAGTACCTGTTGCAACCCAGAACCCACACAGAGATGAGATTTGCCTCCTGCCACTATATACCTACTATTTTTTCTTTGTCTCCCTTATATACCGTATTTATGTTAAAAACGCAATAAACATTATTCTTTTAAAAGGTCTGTCAGGCCATTGAGTCAACCTAAGGAATTTCTTGAAATATTAAAAACATTCTGAAATATGATATACTTCCGTTTAAAAATCACCATTCGGTTTACCTGCTGAGATAAAAATCCATGGAGATGTCAATGTCAGCAAAAATTATAAAAGGTGATAATTTAGTTGAACTTTTATACATTATGAAGTGGAAAAACATAGTGATAACTAGATAATTGAAATTCTCACATCTTCATCTCTGTGAAATAAATTGAAACAGTTATTATTAAATTTTGATACATTTAATTTTCTTTAAAGTATGTCAATTTACAAATGCTCTGCTGTGATTGCGTGCCTTGACATACTGTATCTGTACAGAGTTTCAGCGACAGTGATTCTGATATGGAGTGGTATAACATTTTTTTTTCAGAAGCACCATGTTGGATGTGTCACAATGTACACTAGGGAAATCGTAATGCTAAGCTGACGTTATGCAGTGTGAGCTGCTATGTACAGTCTTTTCTGTCTGTGAATGAGACTGTCACTTGCGCTAACATTGGCTTTTGATCCTTGTCAAGATCACTGCCATCAATCTGAACATATAAGGTTAATTTACCAAATGTCAAAGTACAAATCAGATTTCCTACAAAGACATTCTTTGCAATTGTGCCATCAATCCTGCATATGGTAAATACTGTAGGCTAAAATAGATATTCACCCCCAAAATTGACTTTTCTTCCCTGAAACCCCCCCCCCCCTTCCCACAGCAATATTAAAGCGGAGCTCCAACCTAAAGTGGAACTTCCGCTCATCGGAACCCTCCCCCCCTCCGGTGTCACAATTGACACCTTTGAGGGGGGAGGGGGGTGCAGATACCTGTCTAAGACAGGTATTTTCACCCACATCCGGGAGTCCTCTCTCCGGGAATCTGCGGGAGTGACGTCACTTCCCGCAGACTTCCCGTAGTGTTCTGGGAGACACTCGGCTCCCAGAACACAGGAGCACCAATCAGAACGGCGCAGCGCGACTCATGCATGCGCCATAGGGAACCGGGCAGTGAAGCCGCAAGGCTTCGCTTCCTGGTTCCCTCAGCGAGGATGGCGGAGGGGGCAGCAGAGTGACGAGCGATCGCTCGTCCTCTGCTGCGGACGTCGCTGGACTCCGGGACAGGTAAGTGTCCAAATATTAAAAGTCAGCAGCTGCTGTAGCTGCTGGCTTTTAATATTTTTTTTTTCAGGCGGAGCTCCGCTTTAACCACTTGACCTCCGGAAGGTTTTACCCCCTTTATGACCAGGGCATTTTTTGTTATTCAGCACTGTACTACTTTAAGTGGCAATTGCTCTGTCATGCAAATTAAATTGAGAACCCCACCTCCCCAAAACGATATTTTCTACTTTCTATTAATAGGCTCCACGCACATTTAAAATAAAACACTCCTAGCGGCAAATAGCGGAGGGACACCGTAGATGTCAGATTGTGCCTCACTGTAAACCCATGGCGCAACAGCGAGGCTGTTTGAATAGCATTAAATTGTGCCAGAGAAATGGTATCTCCCATCGAAAAAAGGCTCCTACGATGTGCGCATGCGCTATGGGACGTCACTCCAGCTGTTTGGCAACTCATCTGGAGTGCCCTTCCGTTATGCGCATGCATGGGCACTTTTAGATGGCAGGCACATATCGACAAAACACCGGCAGAAAAAAACGTTATGAGCATTTTTCATTCAGGGTTTTTTTGCCATTTTTTCAGCCTATATTGTATATGAAGCCTTATGCCCTGTACACACGATCGGATTTCCGATGGAATAAAATCCGATGGAATTTTCCATCGGAATTCTGATGAAGCTGACTTCCATCATTCTTGCATACAAACCATCAGACAAAATTCCGACCGTCCAAAACGCTGTGACGTACAACACGTACGACGGCACTATAAATGGGAAGTTCAAATCCAATGGCGCCACCCTTTGGACTGTTTTTGCTGATTTCGCGTTACTGCGTGTTAGTAAAAGTTTGGTGTTAGCCAATTCGTGCTTTTCAGTCTCCGTGCTTTTCAGAACGTTTTCCGGTGTTCAGTTTGTGCTTGTGGGTTCGTATCTGTCTTTCAGTGCGTGTAGTCAAGTCGTATCTGTTTTTCAGTGCGTTCTTGTCTGCTCATTTACTGGTTTTTAGGTCATTCTTCATAGGCCTTGCTGTTCCTCAGTGTGTTCTGTTTAAGTTCGTTCTGACCAGCTGACCGGTTTCTAGCCATGTTGGAAGTACGTTCTCATCGTAGAGCCCGTGCTGCGTATGCGCTTGGTGTTGCGGTTAATACTTTGACCCAAGCTCAGTCCATGAACAGGGTGAGGAGGAGTTCATGGACCAAGAATTGGTTGCTCCAGCGGGACCAATTCTCTCACATGCCTCTGCTATGGGAAATCCACAAGAATAATCCTGATGACTACAGGAATTATCTCTGGAAGACGGACCCCATTTTTCACCGTCTATTGGATTTGGTTCCCCCTATATCACGAGGCAGGACACTGTGATGCGCCAGGCCATCACTGCCGAGGCTCATCGCGATACTTGGCGACTGGGATAAGCCTGCAGGACCTCAAGTTCACGACAAGCATTCATGACAAGCAAGTTCACGACAAGGTCATTATTCCAGAGACCTGTTCTGCTATCATACAAGTTATGCAGAAGGACTATATTAAGGTAAGTTTTATCCTTTAACATCACATTCTATGTAATTCATGTATGCTAATGTATTGTATTTCTTTCATCCTTCCCTAATTACCATGGTTGTAATATGCTGTGAATGTCCCCTTTGTCCTCATGCATGCTGTAAGCTTTTTTTGGCCTACATGCATATTTGCCTTCACTAACCTCTCCAGTAGGGATAAGCTTCGTGTTCGAGTCGAACATACGTTCGACTCTAACATCGGCTGTTCGATTGTTCGACGAAGATCGAACGATTTGGGCCGTTCGCGCCAAATTCGAGTGACGCGAACGGCCCACAATGCACTACGCCATCGCAGTGTCATCCAGGCGCTGTGATTGGCCAAGCATGCACTGTGACCCGCATGCTTGGCCAATCACAGCGCCGGCAGCGAGGAGAGCAATGATTGGCCACAGGCAGGATGCCTGTGGCCAATTATTGCTGAGGGGGTTTAGTACACGCCCTACACTATAAAAGGCCGCCAGCGCGGCGGCCTTGTGTAGTGTGTTCCGGAGCAGGGAAAGAGAAGCATAGGCAGGGACAGTGTCATTTTTTTTCCTTTACTAATCCTGGATTCCTTGTGTTTAGGGACAAATAAGGATAGGTAGGGAGAGTGTCAGTGTGTTATTCTGTGCTAAACCTTGTTTGTAGGGACAGAGAGGTACAGTGAGGGAAAGTGTCAGTGTGCTATTCTGTGCTAATCCTTTTTTGTAGGGACAGAGAGGTACAGTGAGGGAAAGTGTCAGTGTGCTATTCTGTTCTAAACCAATCTTGCTGAACCATATTTTCAATCCTTGAGTTTAGGGACAGAGAAGGACACTCGTGGAAACTATCAGTGTGCTATTCTGTGCTAAATCTTGTTTGTAGGGACAGAGTAGGACAGTGAGTGAAACTGACAGTGTGCTATTCTGTTCTAAACCAATCTTGCTGAACCATATTTGAAATCCTTGAGTTTAGGGACAGAGAAGGACACTCGTGGAAACTATCAGTGTGCTATTCTGTGCTAAAACTTGTTTGTAGGGAGGGACAGAGTAGGACAGTGAGGTAAAGTGTCAGTGTGCTATTCTGTTCTAAACCAATTTTGCTGTTCCATATTTTCAATCCTTGAGTTTAGGGACAGAGAAGGACACTTGTGGAAACTATCAGTGTGCTATTCTGTGCTAAATCTTGTTTGTAGGGAGGGACAGAGTAGGACAGTGAGGGAAAGTGTCAGTGTGCTATTCTGTTCTAAACCAATTTTGCTGAACCATATTTTCAATCCTTGAGTTTAGGGACAGAGAAGGACACTCGTGGAAACTATCAGTGTGCTATTCTGTGCTAAATCTTGTTTGTAGGGAGGGACAGAGTAGGACAGTGAGGGAAAGTGTCAGTGTGCTATTCTGTTCTAAACCAATTTTGCTGTTCCATATTTGAAATCCTTGAGTTTAGGGACAGAGAAGGACACTCGTGGAAACTATCGGTGTGCTATTCTGTGCTAAATCTTGTTTGTAGGGAGGGACAGAGTAGGACAGTGAGGGAAAGTGTCAGTGTGCTATTCTGTTCTAAACCAATTTTGCTGAACCATATTTGAAATCCTTGAGTTTAGGGACAGAGAGGTACAGTGAGTGAAACTGACAGTGTGCTATTCTGTTCTAAACCAATTTTGCTGTTCCATATTTGAAATCCTTGAGTTTAGGGACAGAGAAGGACACTCGTGGAAACTATCAGTGTGCTATTCTGTGCTAAATCTTGTTTGTAGGGAGGGACAGAGTAGGACAGTGAGGGAAAGTGTCAGTGTGCTATTCTGTTCTAAACCAATTTTGCTGAACCATATTTTCAATCCTTGAGTTTAGGGGCAGAGAAGGACACTCGTGGAAACTATCAGTGTGCTATTCTGTGCTAAATCTTGTTTGTAGGGAGGGACAGAGTAGGACAGTGAGGGAAAGTGTCAGTGTGCTATTCTGTTCTAAACCAATTTTGCTGAACCATATTTTCAATCCTTGAGTTTAGGGACAGAGAAGGACACTCGTGGAAACTATCAGTGTGCTATTCTGTGCTAAATCTTGTTTGTAGGGAGGGACAGAGTATGACAGTGAGGGAAAGTGTCAGTGTGCTATTCTGTTCTAAACCAATTTTGCTGTTCCATATTTTCAATCCTTGAGTTTAGGGACAGAGAAGGACACTTGTGGAAACTATCAGTGTGCTATTCTGTGCTAAATCTTGTTTGTAGGGAGGGATAGAGTAGGACAGTGAGGGAAAGTGTCAGTGTGCTATTCTGTTCTAAACCAATTTTGCTGAACCATATTTTCAATCCTTGAGTTTAGGGACAGAGAAGGACACTCGTGGAAACTATCAGTGTGCTATTCTGTGCTAAATCTTGTTTGTAGGGAGGGACAGAGTAGGACAGTGAGGGAAAGTGTCAGTGTGCTATTCTGTTCTAAACCAATTTTGCTGTTCCATATTTGAAATCCTTGAGTTTAGGGACAGAGAAGGACACTCGTGGAAACTATCAGTGTGCTATTCTGTGCTAAATCTTGTTTGTAGGGAGGGACAGAGTAGGACAGTGAGGGAAAGTGTCAGTGTGCTATTCTGTTCTAAACCAATTTTGCTGAACCATATTTTCAATCCTTGAGTTTAGGGACAGAGAGGTACAGTGAGTAAAACAGACAGTGTGCTATTCTGTTCTAAACCAATTTTGCTGAACCATATTTGAAATCCTTGAGTTTAGGGACAGAGAAGGACACTCGTGGAAACTATCAGTGTGCTATTCTGTGCTAAATCTTGTTTGTAGGGAGGGACAGAGTAGGACAGTGAGAAAAAGTGTCAGTGTGCTATTCTGTTCTAAACCAATTTTGCTGTTCCATATTTGAAATCCTTGAGTTTAGGGACAGAGAAGGACACTCGTGGAAACTATCAGTGTGCTATTCTGTGCTAAATCTTGTTTGTAGGGAGGGACAGAGTAGGACAGTGAGGGAAAGTGTCAGTGTGCTATTCTGTTCTAAACCAATTTTGCTGAACCATATTTTCAATCCTTGAGTTTAGGGACAGAGAGGTACAGTGAGTGAAACAGACAGTGTGCTATTCTGTTCTAAACCAATTTTGCTGAACCATATTTGAAATCCTTGAGTTTAGGGACAGAGAGGTACAGTGAGGGAAAGTGTCAGTGTGCTATTCTGTTCTAAACCAATTTTGCTGTTCCATATTTGAAATCCTTGAGTTTAGGGACAGAGAAGGACACTCGTGGAAACTATCAGTGTGCTATTCTGTGCTAAATCTTGTTTGTAGGGAGGGACAGAGTAGGACAGTGAGGGAAAGTGTCAGTGTGCTATTCTGTTCTAAACCAATTTTGCTGTTCCATATTTGAAATCCTTGAGTTTAGGGACAGAGAAGGACACTCGTGGAAACTATCAGTGTGCTATTCTGTGCTAAATCTTGTTTGTAGGGAGGGACAGAGTAGGACAGTGAGGGAAAGTGTCAGTGTGCTATTCTGTTCTAAACCAATTTTGCTGAACCATATTTGAAATCCTTGAGTTTAGGGACAGAGAAGGACACTCGTGGAAACTATCAGTGTGCTATTCTGTGCTAAATCTTGTTTGTAGGGAGGGACAGAGTAGGACAGTGAGGGAAAGTGTCAGTGTGCTATTCTGTTCTAAACCAATTTTGCTGAACCATATTTGAAATTCTTGAGTTTAGGGACAGAGAAGGATAGGCAGGGGACAGTGTCAGTGTCATTGTTGCTAAGCCTCCTGCACAGTATACACCTGAAGGTAGCCCTTATTGCTCTTTTTCCCATCTCCCTGCAGGCCATCCATTAAAATGTCTGGAAGGCAAACAAGGAGAGGCAGACAGTCAGGAGGCAAAAAAAGAGGGCAAGCAGGCTCTGTGTCTGGGGGCAACAGTGCTGGTCGTGGACACGGTGCATTGTCATCAGCACATGGCCATGGGACACGCTTGTCCTTCTTTTCGGCAGCTGGACATGTTGAGCCACATCATGCCGAAGACTTGGTAGAGTGGATGACCAAGCCCACCTCATCCTCCTCATCCTCTCTCACCCAGGCTCAGGGTACTGGCAAAGCAGCTGCCAAAGCGTCCTCTTCTCTGGTATCATTATCTTCATTAGTCAATCCTTCCCTAGACCCACCATGTCCTCCTCCTGAGGAGTCCCCCGAACTGTTTGAGCACAGTGTTGGGTACATGCTCCAGGAGGATGCCCAGCGTTTCGAAGGATCTGATGATGATACCCAGCTAGAGGAAGGCAGTAGCGTGAGAGCAGAGAGAGGGGATGCTCAAGAAGGACACCAATCTGGCAGTCATGCTCCAGCAGCTGCAGCATACTGCCAGATTGGCTCCAGTGATGAGGAGGGAGGGGATGATGAGGTCACTGACTCCACGTGGGTGCCTAATAGGAGAGAGGAGGAGGAGGAGGATGAGGAGGAGGCACATCTCCAACGAGGCAGGATGCCCTTGAGTGGCCAGCGTATGGGCAGCACACCGACGGAATCACACCGCAGAGCTCCGCCTGTGCAGGGCGCTGCCTCTGCCCGTCATTCAAAAAGTTCTTTGGTGTGGGCCTTTTTTGAGACGAGTGCATCAGATCGCACAGCTGCTGTTTGCAACATATGTCTCAAGCGTATATCGCGTGGCCAAAACATCAGCCGCTTGGGCACCACATGCTTGATCAGACATATGTTGACCTGCCATGCAGCTCGTTGGCAAGCCTACCTTAAAGACCCACACCAAAGAACAAAGCTGACCTCTTCTTGCACCGCATCAGCTGGGATCTCCAACCCCAGTATACCTTCAGTCCTCTCTGAAACCTGCTCTGAGAGGAATGAAGGTGTAGAATTAGGTGTGTCACAGCCAAGTACTTGCGGGCACTCTGCTAGCAGTACACCAACGTCCGATTCTAGCAGGCAAATTTCCCTGCCCCAGCTGCTGGACCGTCGAAAGAAGTTCACTCCCAGGCATCCACATGCCCAGCGGTTGAATGCTAGCTTGGCTAAATTGCTAGCGCTTCAACTGCTGCCTTTTCAGTTGGTAGACTCGGCCCCCTTCCGTGAGTTTGTGCAATGTGCGGTTCCTCAGTGGCAGGTTCCCAAACGCCACTTTTTCGCACAGAAGGCGATTCCGGCTCTCTACAGGCATGTGGAAGGCAATGTCTTGGCCTCGCTGGACAGGGCGGTCAGCGGTAAGGTGCATATTACCGCTGACTCATGGTCCAGCAGGCATGGACAGGGACGTTACCTTTTTTTCACGGCCCATTGGGTCACTCTTTTGGCAGCTGGGAAGGATGCAGGACAAGGTGCAGTAGTGTTGGAGGTTGTTCCACCGCCACGCCTCCAAAATGCTACTACTGGTTGTGACACACCTCTCTCCTCCACCCCCTCCTCTTCTTCTTCCTCCATGGCCTCTTCCTGTGGTTTGTCCTCGGAACCAGCGGTGCTCCGTAGGCGTTCAAGGGGCTACGCAAGTACGCAGGCAAAAAGATGCCATGCCGTGCTTGCGCTGGTGTGTTTCGGGGACAGGAGCCACACTGGGGCAGAGGTCCTGTCTGCTCTGCAGGGGCAGGCCGAGAGGTGGTTGACGCCACGCCAGCTTAAGCCAGGAATGGTGGTTTGCGACAATGGCACCAACCTCCTCTCCACCCTCCGACAGGGACAACTGACCCATGTGCCCTGTATGGCTCACGTCCTTAACCTGGTGGTGCAGCGGTTCTTGGGCAGGTACCCGGGCTTACAGGATGTCCTGAGGCAGGCCAGGAAAGTCTGTGTGCATTTCCGCAGATCTTATAATGCAAGTGCTTGCCTGGCTGAGCTGCAAAAGGAGTTGAACCTGCCCTAGAACCGCCTTATATGTGACATGCCCACCAGGTGGAACTCAACGTTGGCCATGCTGCAGCGGCTGCACACGCAGCAGAGGGCCATCAATGAGTACCTGTGAGACTACGGCACCAGGACAGGGTCAGGGGAGCTCAGGTTTTTTTCACCACGCCAGTGGGGCATGATCAGGGATGCATGCACTGTCCTGGCACCATTTGAGGAGGCCACGAGGATGGTGAGCAGTGACAGTGCATGCATCAGTGACACTGTACCTCTTGTCCACCTGTTGGAGCACACGCTGCGTGGAATAATGGACAGGGCACTTGAGGCAGAACAGAGGCAGGAAGAGGAGGACTTCCTTGCCTCTCAAGGCCCCCTTTACCCAGACAGTGTTCCTTCTGTCCCACCCATCGCACAGGAAGAGGAGGAGGAGGAGGAGGATTGTGTCAGCATGGAGGTGGAGGCTGGCACTCAGCATCATCAGCAGCAGTCTTTTAGGGATGATTTACAGTCCCAAGAAACCAGTGGACTTGTACGTGGCTGGGAGGAGGTGGCTGCGGATCATGTCGTCCTTAGTGACCCAGAGGACTCCGGACTGAATGCCTCAGCTAACCTACGCTGCATGGCCTCCCTGATCCTGCAAAGTCTGCGGAAGGATCCTCGTATTCTTCGGATCAAGGAGAGGGACCATTACTGGCTGGCCACTCTCCTTGATCCACGGTACAAGGGTAAGGTTGCGGACCTTATCTTACCGTCGCAGAGGGAGCAGAGGATGAGACAACTCCGGGAGGCCTTGCAGAAAGGTCTGTGCAACGCGTTCCCAGAGACTGGGAGGTTACAAACTCCTGGTCCTGGACAACGAGTTGCTGAGGCTTCGGGCAGTCAAAGAAGGAGCGGTGGGGAAGGTGGCCGTCTGACCGATGCGTTCAGACAATTCTTTAGTCCGCAGCCCCAAAGTATGATCGGTTCCAGCAACCATCGCCAGCGTCTGATATACATGGTGCAGGAATACCTAGGGGCAAGGTCAGACTTGGACACCTTCCCCACCGAAAATCCTCTGGCTTACTGGGTCTTGAGGATGGATCACTGGCCAGAGCTTGCACAGTATGCAATTGAGCTACTGGCCTGTCCTGCATCCAGCGTTCTTTCAGAACGCACATTCAGTGCTGCTGGAGGATTTGTCACGGATCACAGGGTGCGCCTGTCCACCGACTCGGTTGATCGACTGACTTTCATCAAGATGAACCAGTCTTGGATCACCACCAGCTACCACACACCTGATGCTGATATAACAGACTAATTGATTTTAAAATGTCACATCCCTTCAAGACTGATACTGATGCTGAGTGCCTGTGCTGTTATGTTAACTGGCTATCCTCCTCCTCCTCCTCAATGATACGATTAATGATGATAGCTTGGAAGATCATTTTGGTTTATGGGTGACGCCACCAGTGGCTAAGGCCCAATTTTTCAGCCCCTGTTTAACAGGGGCGTGTAATTAAAATTTTGGATGCAATACTTTGCAGCAGGCCTCATTGCTGTTCTCCAAGTACAGTATCTGTGAGGGGTTGCAGTGTTGTGCCACCAGTGCCTAAGGCCCAATTTTTCAGCCCCTGTTCAACAGGGGCATGCATTTATAATTATTGATCTAATAATTCACAGCAGGGCCCATTGCTGCGCCCACCAAGAGTAACTGTCAGGCCTTACAGTGTTGTGGCACCAGCACCACCATCACCACCACTAGGGATGAGCTCGGTGTTCGAGTCGAACATACGTTCGACTCGAACATCGGCTGTTCGATCGTTCGACGAAGATCGAACGATTTGGGCCGTTCGCGCCTAATTCGAGTGACGCGAACGGCCCACAATGCACTACGCCATCGCAGTGTCATCCAGGCGCTGTGATTGGCCAAGCATGCACTGTGACCCCGCATGCTTGGCCAATCACAGCGCCGGCAGCGAGGAGAGCAATGATTGGCCACAGGCAGGATGCCTGTGGCCAATTATTGCTGAGGGTGTTTAGTACACGCCCCACACTCTAAAAGGCCGCCAGCACGGCGGCCTAGTGTAGTGTGTTCCGGAGCAGGGAAAGAGAAGCATAGGCAGGGACAGTGACATTTTTTTTTCTTGCTTAACCTGGATTCCTTTAGTTTAGGGAAAGAGAAGGATAGGTAGGGAGAGTGTCAGTGTGTTTTACTGTGCTAATCCTTGTTTCTAGGGACAGGGAAGGACAGTGAGGGAAATTCTCCTTGTGCTATACTGTGCTAAAGCATTGATCATCAACCATCTTTAAAAAAACATTTTTTCTAGGGACAGAAAACTATAGGTAGGGAGAGTGTCAGTGTGTTTTACTGTGCTAATCCTTGTTTCTAGGGACAGGGAAGGACAGTGAGGGAAATTCTCCTTGTGCTATACTGTGCTAAAGCATTGATCATCAACCATCTTTAAAATAACATTTTTTCTAGGGACAGAAAACTATAGGTAGGGAGAGTGTCAGTTTCTTTCACTGTGCTAATCCTTGTTTCTAGGGACAGGGAAGGACAGTGACGGAAATTCTCCTTGTGCTATACTGTGCTAAAGCATTGATCATCAACCATCTTTAAAAAAACATTTTTTCTAGGGACAGAAAACTATAGGTAGGGAGAGTGTCAGTTTCTTTCACTGTGCTAATCCTTGTTTCTAGGGGCAGGGAAGGACAGTGAGGGAAATTCTCCTTGTGCTATACTGTGCTAAAGCATTGATCATCAACCATCTTTAAAAAAACATTTTTTCTAGGGACAGAAAACTATAGGTAGGGAGAGTGTCAGTGTGTTTTACTGTGCTAATCCTTGTTTCTAGGGACAGGGAAGGACAGTGAGGGAAATTCTCCTTGTGCTATAGTGTGCTAAAGCATTGATCATCAACCATCTTTAAAAAAACATTTTTTCTAGGGACAGAAAACTATAGGTAGGGAGAGTGTCAGTGTGTTTTACTGTGCTAATCCTTGTTTCTAGAGACAGGGAAGGACAGTGAGGGAAATTCTCCTTGTGCTATAGTGTGCTAAAGCATTGATCATCAACCATCTTTAAAAAAACATTTTTTCTAGGGACAGAAAACTATAGGTAGGGAGAGTGTCAGTTTCTTTCACTGTGCTAATCCTTGTTTCTAGGGACAGGGAAGGACAGTGAGGGAAATTCTCCTTGTGCTATACTGTGCTAAAGCATTGATCATCAACCATCTTTAAAAAACATTTTTCTAGGGACAGAAAACTATAGGTAGGGAGAGTGTCAGTGTGTTTTACTGTGCTAATCCTTGTTTCTAGTGACAGGGAAGGACAGTGAGGGAAATTCTCCTTGTGCTATAGTGTGCTAAAGCATTGATCATCAACCATCTTTAAAAAAACATTTTTTCTAGGGACAGAAAACTATAGGTAGGGAGAGTGTCAGTTTCTTTCACTGTGCTAATCCTTGTTTCTAGGGACAGGGAAGGACAGTGAGGGAAATTCTCCTTGTGCTATACTGTGCTAAAGCATTGATCATCAACCATCTTTAAAAAAACATTTTTTCTAGGGACAGAAAACTATAGGTAGGGAGAGTGTCAGTGTGTTTTACTGTGCTAATCCTTGTTTCTAGGGACAGGGAAGGACAGTGAGGGAAATTCTCCTTGTGCTATACTGTGCTAAAGCATTGATCATCAACCATCTTTAAAAAAACATTTTTTCTAGGGACAGAAAACTATAGGTAGGGAGAGTGTCAGTTTCTTTCACTGTGCTAATCCTTGTTTCTAGGGACAGGGAAGGACAGTGAGGGAAATTCTCCTTGTGCTATACTGTGCTAAAGCATTGATCATCAACCATCTTTAAAAAAACATTTTTTCTAGGGACAGAAAATTATAGGTAGGGAGAGTGTCAGTTTCTTTCACTGTGCTAATCCTTGTTTCTAGGGACAGGGAAGGACAGTGAGGGAAATTCTCCTTGTGCTATACTGTGCTAAAGCATTGATCATCAACCATCTTTAAAATAACATTTTTTCTAGGGACAGAAAACTATAGGTAGGGAGAGTGTCAGTTTCTTTCACTGTGCTAATCCTTGTTTCTAGGGACAGGGAAGGACAGTGAGGGAAATTCTCCTTGTGCTATACTGTGCTAAAGCATTGATCATCAACCATCTTTAAAAAAGCATTTTTTCTAGGGACAGAAAACTATAAGTAGGGAGAGTGTCAGTTTCTTTCACTGTGCTAATCCTTGTTTCTAGGGGCAGGGAAGGACAGTGAGGGAAATTCTCCTTGTGCTATACTGTGCTAAAGCATTGATCATCAACCATCTTTAAAAAAACATTTTTTCTAGGGACAGAAAACTATAGGTAGGGAGAGTGTCAGTGTGTTTTACTGTGCTAATCCTTGTTTCTAGGGACAGGGAAGGACAGTGAGGGAAATTCTCCTTGTGCTATACTGTGCTAAAGCATTAATCATCAACCATCTTTAAAAAAACATTTTTTCTAGGGACAGAAAACTATAGGTAGGGAGAGTGTCAGTTTCTTTCACTGTGCTAATCCTTGTTTCTAGGGACAGGGAAGGACAGTGAGGGAAATTCTCCTTGTGCTATACTGTGCTAAAGCATTGATCATCAACCATCTTTAAAAAAACATTTTTTCTAGGGACAGAAAACTATAGGTAGGGAGAGTGTCAGTGTGTTTCACTGTGCTAATCCTTGTTTCTAGGGACAGGGAAGGACAGTGAGGGAAATTCTCCTTGTGCTATACTGTGCTAAAGCATTGATCATCAACCATCTTTAAAAAAACATTTTTTCTAGGGACAGAAAACTATAGGTAGGGAGAGTGTCAGTTTCTTTCACTGTGCTAATCCTTGTTTCTAGGGACAGGGAAGGACAGTGAGGGAAATTCTCCTTGTGCTATACTGTGCTAAAGCATTGATCATCAACCATCTTTAAAAAAACATTTTTTCTAGGGACAGAAAACTATAGGTAGGGAGAGTGTCAGTTTCTTTCACTGTGCTAATCCTTGTTTCTAGGGACAGGGAAGGACAGTGAGGGAAATTCTCCTTGTGCTATACTGTGCGAAAGCATTGATCATCAACCATCTTTAAAAAAACATTTTTTCTAGGGACAGAAAACTATAGGTAGGGAGAGTGTCAGTTTCTTTCACTGTGCTAATCCTTGTTTCTAGGGACAGGGAAGGACAGTGAGGGAAATTCTCCTTGTGCTATACTGTGCTAAAGCATTGATCATCAACCATCTTTAAAAAAACATTTTTTCTAGGGACAGAAAACTATAGGTAGGGAGAGTGTCAGTTTCTTTCACTGTGCTAATCCTTGTTTCTAGGGACAGGGAAGGACAGTGAGGGAAATTCTCCTTGTGCTATACTGTGCTAAAGCATTGATCATCAACCATCTTTAAAAAAACATTTTTTCTAGGGACAGAAAACTATAGGTAGGGAGAGTGTCAGTTTCTTTCACTGTGCTAATCCTTGTTTCTAGGGGCAGGGAAGGACAGTGAGGGAAATTCTCCTTGTGCTATACTGTGCTAAAGCATTGATCATCAACCATCTTTAAAAAAACATTTTTTCTAGGGACAGAAAACTATAGGTAGGGAGAGTGTCAGTGTGTTTTACTGTGCTAATCCTTGTTTCTAGGGACAGGGAAGGACAGTGAGGGAAATTCTCCTTGTGCTATAGTGTGCTAAAGCATTGATCATCAACCATCTTTAAAAAAACATTTTTTCTAGGGACAGAAAACTATAGGTAGGGAGAGTGTCAGTGTGTTTTACTGTGCTAATCCTTGTTTCTAGAGACAGGGAAGGACAGTGAGGGAAATTCTCCTTGTGCTATAGTGTGCTAAAGCATTGATCATCAACCATCTTTAAAAAAACATTTTTTCTAGGGACAGAAAACTATAGGTAGGGAGAGTGTCAGTTTCTTTCACTGTGCTAATCCTTGTTTCTAGGGACAGGGAAGGACAGTGAGGGAAATTCTCCTTGTGCTATACTGTGCTAAAGCATTGATCATCAACCATCTTTAAAAAACATTTTTCTAGGGACAGAAAACTATAGGTAGGGAGAGTGTCAGTGTGTTTTACTGTGCTAATCCTTGTTTCTAGTGACAGGGAAGGACAGTGAGGGAAATTCTCCTTGTGCTATAGTGTGCTAAAGCATTGATCATCAACCATCTTTAAAAAAACATTTTTTCTAGGGACAGAAAACTATAGGTAGGGAGAGTGTCAGTTTCTTTCACTGTGCTAATCCTTGTTTCTAGGGACAGGGAAGGACAGTGAGGGAAATTCTCCTTGTGCTATACTGTGCTAAAGCATTGATCATCAACCATCTTTAAAAAAACATTTTTTCTAGGGACAGAAAACTATAGGTAGGGAGAGTGTCAGTGTGTTTTACTGTGCTAATCCTTGTTTCTAGGGACAGGGAAGGACAGTGAGGGAAATTCTCCTTGTGCTATACTGTGCTAAAGCATTGATCATCAACCATCTTTAAAAAAACATTTTTTCTAGGGACAGAAAACTATAGGTAGGGAGAGTGTCAGTTTCTTTCACTGTGCTAATCCTTGTTTCTAGGGACAGGGAAGGACAGTGAGGGAAATTCTCCTTGTGCTATACTGTGCTAAAGCATTGATCATCAACCATCTTTAAAAAAACATTTTTTCTAGGGACAGAAAATTATAGGTAGGGAGAGTGTCAGTTTCTTTCACTGTGCTAATCCTTGTTTCTAGGGACAGGGAAGGACAGTGAGGGAAATTCTCCTTGTGCTATACTGTGCTAAAGCATTGATCATCAACCATCTTTAAAATAACATTTTTTCTAGGGACAGAAAACTATAGGTAGGGAGAGTGTCAGTTTCTTTCACTGTGCTAATCCTTGTTTCTAGGGACAGGGAAGGACAGTGAGGGAAATTCTCCTTGTGCTATACTGTGCTAAAGCATTGATCATCAACCATCTTTAAAAAAGCATTTTTTCTAGGGACAGAAAACTATAGGTAGGGAGAGTGTCAGTTTCTTTCACTGTGCTAATCCTTGTTTCTAGGGGCAGGGAAGGACAGTGAGGGAAATTCTCCTTGTGCTATACTGTGCTAAAGCATTGATCATCAACCATCTTTAAAAAAACATTTTTTCTAGGGACAGAAAACTATAGGTAGGGAGAGTGTCAGTGTGTTTTACTGTGCTAATCCTTGTTTCTAGGGACAGGGAAGGACAGTGAGGGAAATTCTCCTTGTGCTATACTGTGCTAAAGCATTAATCATCAACCATCTTTAAAAAAACATTTTTTCTAGGGACAGAAAACTATAGGTAGGGAGAGTGTCAGTTTCTTTCACTGTGCTAATCCTTGTTTCTAGGGACAGGGAAGGACAGTGAGGGAAATTCTCCTTGTGCTATACTGTGCTAAAGCATTGATCATCAACCATCTTTAAAAAAACATTTTTTCTAGGGACAGAAAACTATAGGTAGGGAGAGTGTCAGTGTGTTTCACTGTGCTAATCCTTGTTTCTAGGGACAGGGAAGGACAGTGAGGGAAATTCTCCTTGTGCTATACTGTGCTAAAGCATTGATCATCAACCATCTTTAAAAAAACATTTTTTCTAGGGACAGAAAACTATAGGTAGGGAGAGTGTCAGTTTCTTTCACTGTGCTAATCCTTGTTTCTAGGGACAGGGAAGGACAGTGAGGGAAATTCTCCTTGTGCTATACTGTGCTAAAGCATTGATCATCAACCATCTTTAAAAAAACATTTTTTCTAGGGACAGAAAACTATAGGTAGGGAGAGTGTCAGTTTCTTTCACTGTGCTAATCCTTGTTTCTAGGGACAGGGAAGGACAGTGAGGGAAATTCTCCTTGTGCTATACTGTGCGAAAGCATTGATCATCAACCATCTTTAAAAAAACATTTTTTCTAGGGACAGAAAACTATAGGTAGGGAGAGTGTCAGTTTCTTTCACTGTGCTAATCCTTGTTTCTAGGGACAGGGAAGGACAGTGAGGGAAATTCTCCTTGTGCTATACTGTGCTAAAGCATTGATCATCAACCATCTTTAAAAAAACATTTTTTCTAGGGACAGAAAACTATAGGTAGGGAGAGTGTCAGTTTCTTTCACTGTGCTAATCCTTGTTTCTAGGGACAGGGAAGGACAGTGAGGGAAATTCTCCTTGTGCTATACTGTGCTAAAGCATTGATCATCAACCATCTTTAAAAAAACATTTTTTCTAGGGACAGAAAACTATAGGTAGGGAGAGTGTCAGTTTCTTTCACTGTGCTAATCCTTGTTTCTAGGGACAGGGAAGGACAGTGAGGGAAATTCTCCTTGTGCTATACTGTGCTAAAGCATTGATCATCAACCATCTTTAAAAAAACATTTTTTCTAGGGACAGAAAACTATAGGTAGGGAGAGTGTCAGTTTCTTTCACTGTGATAATCCTTGTTTCTAGGGACAGGGAAGGACAGTGAGGGAAATTCTCCTTGTGCTATACTGTGCTAAAGCATTGATCATCAACCATCTTTAAAAAAACATTTTTTCTAGGGACAGAAAACTATAGGTAGGGAGAGTGTCAGTGTGTTTTACTGTGCTAATCCTTGTTTCTAGGGACAGGGAAGGACAGTGAGGGAAATTCTCCTTGTGCTATACTGTGCTAAAGCATTAATCATCAACCATCTTTAAAAAAACATTTTTTCTAGGGACAGAAAACTATAGGTAGGGAGAGTGTCAGTTTCTTTCACTGTGCTAATCCTTGTTTCTAGGGACAGGGAAGGACAGTGAGGGAAATTCTCCTTGTGCTATACTGTGCTAAAGCATTGATCATCAACCATCTTTAAAAAAACATTTTTTCTAGGGACAGAAAACTATAGGTAGGGAGAGTGTCAGTTTCTTTCACTGTGCTAATCCTTGTTTCTAGGGACAGGGAAGGACAGTGAGGGAAATTCTCCTTGTGCTATACTGTGCTAAAGCATTCCTCATCAACCATCTTTGAAATCCTTGTTTTTTGGACAGTCAGGGAAATTGTCGTTGTGCTATTCTGTGCGAAAGCAATCATCCTCAACCATATTTAGAAATCCTTAAGTAAAGGGACAGAGAAGGACACCTGAAGGTAGCCCTTATTGCTTTTTTCCCATCTCCCTGCAGGCCATCCATTAGAATGTCTGGAAGGCAAACAAGGAGAGGCAGACAGTCAGGAGGCAATAAAAGAGGGCAAGCAGGCTCTGTGTCTGGGGGCAACAGTGCTGGTCGTGGACGCGGTGCATTGTCATCAGCACATGGCCATGGGACACGCTTGTCCTTCTTTTCGGCAGCTGGACATGTTGAGCCACATCATGCCGAAGACTTGGTAGAGTGGATGACCAAGCCCTCCTCCTCCTCCTCATCCTCTCTCACCCAGGCTCAGGGTACTGGCAAAGCAGCTGCCAAAGCGTCCTCTTCCCTGGTATCAATGTCAGACTCATCATCAGTCACTCCTTCCCTAGACCCACCATGTCCTCCTCCTGAGGAGTCCCCTCTCCAACTGTTTGAGCACAGTGTTGGGTACATGCTCCAGGAGGATGCCCAGCGTTTCGAAGGGTCTGATGATGAAACCCAGCTACAGGAAGGCAGTAGCGTGAGAGCAGACAGAGGGGATGCTCAAGAAGGACACCAATCTGGCAGTCATGTTCCAGCAGCTGCAGCATACTGCCAGATTGGCTCCAGTGATGAGGAGGGAGGGGATGATGAGGTCACTGACTCCACGTGGGTGCCTAATAGGAGAGAGGAGGAGGAGGAGGATGAGGAGGAGGCACATCTCCAACGAGGCAGGATGCCCTTTGGTGGCCAGCGTAAGGGCAGTACACCGACGGAATCACACCGCAGAGCTCCGCCTGTGCAGGGCGCTGCCTCTGCCCGTCATTCAAAAAGTTCTTTGGTGTGGGCCTTTTTTGAGGCTAGTGCATCAGATCACACAGCTGCTGTTTGCAACATATGTCTCAAGCGTATATCGCGTGGCCAAAACATCAGCCGCTTGGGTACCACATGCCTGACCAGACATATGTTGACCTGCCATGCATCTCGTTGGCAAGCCTACCTCAAAGACCCACACCAAAGAACAAAGCGGACCTCTCCTTGCACCGCATCAGCTGGGATCTCCAACCCCACTATAACTTCAGTCCTCTCTGAAACATGCACTGAGAGGAATGAAGGTGTAGAATTAGGTGTGTCACAGCCAAGTACTTGCGGCCACTCTGCTAGCAGTACACCGACGTCCGATTCTAGCAGGCAAATTTCCCTGCCCCAGCTGCTGGACCGTCGAAAGAAGTTCACTCCCAGGCATCCACATGCCCAGCGGTTGAATGCTAGCTTGGCTAAATTGCTAGCGCTTCAACTGCTGCCTTTTCAGTTGGTAGACTCGGCCCCCTTCCGTGAGTTTGTGCAATGTGCGGTTCCTCAGTGGCAGGTTCCCAAACGCCACTTTTTCTCACGGAAGGCTATTCCGGCTCTCGCATGTGGAAGGCAATGTCTTGGCCTCGCTGGACAGGGCGGTCAGCGGTAAGGTGCATATTACCGCTGACTCATGGTCCAGCAGGCATGGACAGGGACGTTACCTTTCTTTCACGGCCCATTGGGTCACTCTTTTGGCAGCTGGGAAGGATGCAGGACAAGGTGCAGTAGTGTTGGAGGTTGTTCCACCGCCACGCCTCCAAAATGCTACTACTGGTTGTGACACACCTCTCTCCTCCACCCCCTCCTCTTCTTCTTCCTCCATGGCCTCTTCCTGTGCTTTGTCCTCTGAACCAGCGGTGCTCCGTAGCCGTTCAAGGGGCTACGCAAAAAAAGATGCCATGCCGTGCTTGCGCTGGTGTGTTTGGGGGACAGAAGCCACACTGGGGCAGAGGTCCTGTCTGCTCTGCAGGGCCAGGCCGAGAGGTGGTTGACGCCACGCCAGCTTAAGCCAGGAATGGTGGTTTGCGACAATGGCACCAACCTCCTCTCCGCCCTCCGACAGGGACAACTGACCCATGTGCCCTGTGTGGCTCACGTCCTTAACCTGGTGGTGCAGCGGTTCTTGGGCAGGTACCCGGGCTTACAGGATGTCCTGAGGCAGGCCAGGAAAGTCTGTGTGCATTTCCGCAGATCTTATAATGCCAGTGCTCGCCTGGCTGAGCTGCAAAAGGAGTTGAACCTGCCCAAGAACCGCCTTATATGTGACATGCCCACCAGGTGGAACTCAACGTTGGCCATGCTGCAGCGGCTGCGCACGCAGCAGAGGGCCATCAATGAGTACCTGTGCGACTACGGCACCAGGACAGGGTCAGGGGAGCTTGGTTTTTTTTCTCCACGCCAGTGGGGCATGATCAGGGATGCATGCACTGTCCTGGCACCATTTAAGGAGGCCACGAGGATGGTGAGCAGTGACAGTGCATGCATCAGTGACACTGTACCTCTTGTCCACCTGTTGGAGCACACGCTGCGTGGAATAATGGACAGGGCACTTGAGGCAGAACAGAGGCAGGAAGAGGAGGACTTCCTTGCCTCTCAAGGCCCCCTTTACCCAGACAGTGTTCCTTCTGTCCCACCCATCGCACAGAAAGAGGAGGAGGAGGAGGAGGAGGATTGTGTCAGCATGGAGGTGGAGGCTGGCACTCAGCATCATCAGCAGCAGTCTTTTAGGGATGATTTACAGTCCCAAGAAACCAGTGGACTTGTACGTGGCTGGGAGGAGGTGGCTGCGGATCATGTCGTCCTTAGTGACCCAGAGGACTCCGGACCGAATGCCTCAGCAAACCTACGCTGCATGGCCTCGCTGATCCTGCAAAGTCTGCGGAAGGATCCTCGTATTCTTCGGATCAAGGAGAGGGACCATTACTGGCTGGCCACTCTCCTTGATCCACGGTACAAGGGTAAGGTTGCGGACCTTATGTTACCGTCGCAGAGGGAGCAGAGGATGAGACAACTCCGGGAGGCCTTGCAGAAAGGTCTGTGCAACGCGTTCCCAGAGACTGGGAGGTTACAAACTCCTGGTCCTGGACAACGAGTTGCTGAGGCTTCGGCCAGTCAAAGAAGGAGCGGTGGGGAAGGTGGCCGTCTGACCGATGCGTTCAGACAATTCTTTAGTCCGCAGCCCCAAAGTATGATCGGTTCCAGCAACCATCGCCAGCGTCTGATAAACATGGTGCAGGAATATCTAGGGGCAAGGTCAGACTTGGACACCTTCCCCACCGAAAATCCTCTGGCTTACTGGGTCTTGAGGATGGATCACTGGCCAGAGCTTGCACAGTATGCAATTGAGCTACTGGCCTGTCCTGCATCCAGCGTTCTTTCGGAACGCACATTCAGTGCTGCTGGAGGATTTGTCACGGATCACAGGGTGCGCCTGTCCACCGACTCGGTTGATCGACTGACTTTCATCAAGATGAACCAGTCTTGGATCACCACCAGCTACCACACACCTGATGCTGATATAACAGACTAATTGATTTTAACATGTCACATCCCTTCAAGACTGATGCTGATGCTGAGTGCCTGTGCTGTTATGTTGACTGCCTATCCTCCTCCTCCGAGTCCTCAATGATACGATTGATGATGATAGCTTGGAAGATCATTTTTGTTTATGGGTGCCGCCACCAGTGGCTAAGGCCCAATTTTTCAGCCCCTGTTTGACAGGGGCGTGTAATTACAATTTTTGAAGCAATACTTTGCAACAGGGCTCATTGCTGTGCTCCAAGTACAGTATCTGTGAGGGGTTGGAGTGTTGTGCCACCAGTGCCTAAGGCCCAATTTTTCAGCCCCTGTTTAACAGGGGCGTGTCAGTACAATTTTTGAAGCAATACTTTGCAACAGGGCTCATTGCTGTGCTCCAAGTACAGTATCTGTGAGGGGTTGGAGTGTTGTGCCACCAGTGCCTAAGGCCCAATTTTTCAGCCCCTGTTTAACAGGGGCGTGTCATTACAATTTTTGAAGCAATACTTTGCAACAGGGCTCATTGCTGTGCTCCAAGTACAGTATCTGTGAGGGGTTGTAGTGTTGTGCCACCAGTGCCTAAGGCCCAATTTTTCAGCCCCTGTTCAACAGGGGCATGTAATTACAATTCTTGATCTAATAATTCACAGCAGGGCCCATTGCTGCACCCACCAAGAGTAACTCTGAGGGCTTACAGTGTTGTGGCAACGCCACCACCACCACCACCACGAAAGGCCCAATTTTTCAGCCCCTGTTCAAAAGGGGCATGTAATTACAATTCTTGATCTAATAATTCACAGCAGGGCCCATTCCTGCACCCACCAAGAGTAACTCTGAGGGCTTACAGTGTTGTGGCAACACCACCACCACCACCACCACCACGAAAGGCCCAATTTTTCAGCCCCTGTTCAACAGGGGCATGCAATTACAATTCTTGATCTAATAATTCACAGCAGGGCCCATTGCTGCACCCACCAAGAGTAACTGTCAGGGCTTACAGTGTTGTGGCACCAGCACCACCATCAAAGGCCCAATTTTCACTACCACTGTTCAACAATTATATGTAATTACAATTCCTGATATAATAGTTGACAGCAGGGCGTTCCAGCACCAACCAAGAGTAACTGTGAGTGCTTACAGTGTTGTGCCAACACCAACAACTAAGGGGCCTATTTCTGCAGAGTATATACGGCAGGTCCCTACTTTCAAACATCCAACTTACAAACGACTCCTACTTGCAAACGCAAGAAGACAACAGGAAGTGAGAGGAAATCTACCCCTAGGAAGGAAAATTCTCTCCTGTAAGAATTAATATGGGAGAAAGGTGTCTCCTCTGTACTGATGCTTTATCACCAATCCTTGTTTCAAGAAAAACACCACATTTCAAAAACAGTTGTCATTGGGACGGAAAGTGAGGTGAAATGTTCTGAACAGGGGCACAGACAGCAAAACAAATGTTACAGGGGTGATAACCCTTACCTATGTTTTCCAAAAAGTTTAAAAATAGATTTTTGGGCTGGAGCTACACTTAAACAATGTACCTGTTCAAAATTACAAACACATTCTACATAAGAACAAACCTACAGTCCCTGTCTTGTATGCACCGCCTGTATACGGCTGTTCAGAGTATATAGGGCCTTTTTTATTTTGTGTGCGGTGTTCCCCTTAATATCCATACAAGACCCAAAGGGGCTGGTAATGGGCTGGGGTAGGGGGGGGGGGGGTCATGGGGTAGCTATGCCATTTTTCTTAAAGATTTTCATCCATATTACCGGGACCAGACATTACATTAAAGCCGCAAGCAGTTTTAAATGGCTTTTTTTTCCTTTAGAAGTGTCATTTTGTGCAGGGACAGTTCTAAACACGGGAAACACGTGGCACTTCACAGGCATACTTTAGACACCCCCCAGGTACGATATTTAAAGGAATATTTGACTTTTTTTTTTTCACTTTATGCATCATTAAAAGGACTGTTCCCGAAAAACGACTGTTTTTAAAACTTCTTTTTGCATTGATACATGTCCCCTGGTGCAGAACCCGGGTTCCCAAACCCTTTTTAGGACAATAACATGCATAATAGTCGTTATAATTAGCACTTTAGAATTCGAACGTTCGCATCCATTGTATTTAATAGGGTTCTAATGTTCGTACGAACTTTCGGTCCGTTCGCGGGTTCTGGTGCGAACCGAACCCGGGGGTGTTAGGCTCATCACTAACCACCACCACCACCACCAAAGGCCTAATTTTTCAGCCCCTGTTCAACAGGGGCATGCAATTATAATTATTGATCTAATAATTCACAGCAGGGCCCATTGCTGCGCCCACCAAGAGTAACTGTCAGGCCTTACAGTGTTGTGGCACCAGCACCACCATCACCACCACCAAAGGCCCAATTTTTCAGCCCCTGTTCAACAGGGGCATGCAATTATAATTATTGATCGAATAATTCACAGCAGGGCCCATTGCTGCGCCCACCAAGAGTAACTGTCAGGCCTTACAGTGTTGTGGCACCAGCACCACCATCACCACCACCACCACCAAAGGCCCAATTTTTCAGCCCCTATTCAACAGGGGCATGCAATTATAATTATTGATCTAATAATTCACAGCAGGGCCCATTGCTGCGCCCACCAAGAGTAACTGTCAGGCCTTACAGTGTTGTGGCACCAGCACCACCATCACCACCACCACCACCACCAAAGGCCCAATTTTTCAGCCCCTGTTCAACAGGGGCATGCAATTATAATTATTGATCGAATAATTCACAGCAGGGCCCATTGCTGCGCCCACCAAGAGTAACTGTCAGGCCTTACAGTGTTGTGGCACCAGCACCACCATCACCACCACCACCACCACCACCACCAAAGGCCCAATTTTTCAGCCCCTATTCAACAGGGGCATGCAATTATAATTATTGATCTAATAATTCACAGCAGGGCCCATTGCTGCGCCCACCAAGAGTAACTGTCAGGCCTTACAGTGTTGTGGCACCAGCACCACCATCACCACCACCACCACCACCACCAAAGGCCCAATTTTTCAGCCCCTGTTCAACAGGGGCATGCAATTATAATTATTGATTGAATAATTCACAGCAGGGCCCATTGCTGCGCCCACCAAGAGTAACTGTCAGGCCTTACAGTGTTGTGGCACCAGCACCACCATCAAAGGCCCAATTTTTACTACCACTGATCAACAATTATATGTTATTACAATTCCTGATATAATAGTTGACAGCAGGGCGTTCCAGCACCCACCAAGAATAACTGTGAGTGCTTTCAGTGTTGTGCCAACACCAACACCTAAGGGGCCAATTTCTGCAGAGTATATACGGCAGGTCCCTACTTTCAATTATCCAACTTACAAACGACTACTACTT
This sequence comes from Rana muscosa, assembly GCA_029206835.1. NCBI lineage: Eukaryota > Metazoa > Chordata > Amphibia > Anura > Ranidae > Rana > Rana muscosa. Next base: position 34,638,607 of record JARGYO010005626.1, read on the forward strand.
GCAAACGGAAGAAGACAACAGGAAGTGAGAGGAAATCTACCCCTTGGAAGGAAAATTCTCTCCTGTAAGAATTAATATGGGAGAAAGGTGTCTCCTCTCTACTGATGCTTTATCACCAATCCTTGTTTCAATAAAAACACCACATTTCAAAAACAGTTGTCATTGGGACGCAAAGTGAGGTGAAATGTTCTGAACAGGGGCACAGACAGCAAAAAAAATGTGACAGGGGTGATAACCGTTCCCTATGTTTTCCAAAAAGCTAAAAAAAAGGAATTTGGCATGGAGCTACACTTAAACAATGCAGCTGTTCAAAATTACAAACAGATTCTACATAAGAACAAACCTACAGTCCCTGTCTTGTATGCACCGCCTGTATACGGCTGTTCAGAGTATATAGGTCCTTTTTTATTTTGTGTGCGGGGTTCCCCTTAATATCCATACAAGACCCAAAGGGGCTGGTAATGGGCTGGGGTAGGGGGGGGGGGTTGATGGGGTAGCTATGCCATTTTTCCTAAAGATTTTCATCCATATTACCGGGACCAGACATTGCATTAAAGCCGCAAGCAGTTTTAAATGGCTTTTTTTCCTTTAGAAATGTTATTTTGTGCAGGGACAGTTCTAAACACGGGAAACACGTGGCACTTCACAGGCATACTTTAGACACCCCCCAGGTACAATATTTAAAGGAATATTTGACTTTTTTTTTTCACTTTATGCATCATTAAAATGACTGCTCCCGGAAAACGTCCGTTTTTAAAACTTCTTTTTGCATTGATACATGTCCCCTGGTGCAGAACCCGGGTTCCCAAACTCTGTTTCGGACAATAACATGGATAATAGTCGTTATAATTAGCACTTTAGAATCCGAACGTTCGCATCCATTGTATTTAATAGGGTTCTAATGTTCGTGCGAACTTTCGGTCCGTTCGCGGGTTCTGGTGCGAACCGAACCCGGGGGTGTTCGGCTCATCACTACTCTCCAGCATGCTATCCTGGGCCCATACACCCCTAGCCTAGTCACTTAACAATGTATTTTGTCAGCTCCATTGTATTGCTTTACCCTCCCCCCCCCCCCTAAAATGTGTCCAAATGTTTTGCTTCTCATTACATTCAGGCAGAGTGATAGAGACTTTATTTTGAGGGCCCAAACTCAGCTAGAACCCCTCTCCCCCACCCCCTAAAATGTGTCCAACAAGCTATTTTTGTCTACAAATACTCCTAAAAAAAAGTGTTATACTGTTGTTGGCCAAGAATGTTTTTGTGTAATCTGCTTGCAATGTTATGGGCAAAAGTCCTATTTTTTTTTTCTTGTTTGACTCCACAGTTTCCTTCATCGCCACAGGAATGGCAGACTGTGGCATCCCATTTTGCCGAGCGGTGGGACTTTCCTAACTGTGGATAGGAAGCACATCCGCATAGTGCCACCACCCCGTTCGGGGTCATACTATTACAACTACAAGGGATTTAATAGTATTGTGTTGATGGCGGTGGTGTTGGCACACTATGAATTTATGTTTGTGGACATGGGGAAGAATGGCCGGGTGTCCGATGGCGGTGTGTTCGCACAGACGGAATTTGCCCAACGTCTCCAGAGTGGTGGCCTGGCAATACCACATGATGAAGAGAACGTTGAGGGCCTTCCTTTTGTTTTCATTGCGGATGAAGCTTTCGGGCTGGGACCACATCTGATGAGGCCATTTCCCCAGAGGACCCTCACCCCGGAGAGGAGGGTTTTTAATTACCGGCTTGCCAGAGCCCGGAGGGTTGTTGAGAATGCCTTTGGGATAATGGCCAGCCGGTTCCGCCTGTTCCTTACATCGATACATATGGTGGAATACAAACTTACCGTATTTATCGGCGTATAACACGCACCGGCGTATAACACGCACCCCAAGTTTAGGAGGAAATTTTAGGGAAAAAAACTTTTAGCAGGGAAGTTTAAAAATAACTTACATTTAAATGCAGCCTTGTCAGTGTCCATTGCAGCCTTGTCACAGTGCAGCCTTGTCAGTGTCCATTGCAGCCTTGTCACAGTGCAGCCTTGTCAGTGTCCATTGCAGCCTTGTCACAGTGCAGCCTTGTCAGTGTCCATTGCAGCCTTGTCACAGTGCAGCCTTGTCAGTGTCCATTGCAGCCTTGTCACAGTGCAGCCTTGTCAGTGTCCATTGCAGCCTTGCCCCAGAGTCCATTTCAGACTTGCCCCAGAGTCGCCGTGCAGCCTTGCCCCAGAGTCGCCGTGCAGCCTTGCCCCAGTGTCGCCGTGCAGCCTTGCCCCAGTGTCGCCGTGCAGCCTTGCCCCAGTGTCGCCGTGCATCATTTTAAAATTGGCGCCGAGACTGTGTGGACGCCGCAGAGAACGCCGGGGACGCAGGGGACGCAGGAGACGCAGGGACTGGGCGGAGCCGCCGCCGAGATACACATAGCCGAGTGTACTCGGCTATACTCGGCTTTTCTCGGCTCCGCTCACAGTCACGCCGAGTCCCGCCCTATGATGGACATAACACAGGTCCAATGGCGGGACTGGGCGTGACTGTGAGCGGAGCCGAGAAAAGCCGAGTATAGCCGAGTACATTCGGCTATGTGTATCTCGCTCCGCTCCGCTCACAGTCAGCAGAGACAGCTCAGGGATGTCAGTATCGGCGTATAACACGCACCCACGATTTTCCCCTGATTTTCATTACACATATAAAATGGTGTGCTTTGTCAATGCACATGTGCAGTTGAGTAAGCTGAAAGAAGGGTGTAAAAAGGCTTGATTAGTTGTAAGACAGATCTACATGTTCTGGACAGAATTTGTGCATTTAAACAATATTATATACATACTTTTTAGCCTGGTAACAGAAGATGGTAAACTAGTAAAGTTATCTACAGTATTCAGACAAAAATGTTGAAGATTACATTGGCTGCGCTTGCTAATGATAGGCGTGAAAGTTTGCGCAAGTGCGCAACAGCGCTTCCTATGTAAATATGGTTTGGTGCATATAAGTGCACCATCATTTTTGATAAATGTTATGAGTCCGGTTTTTTGTGCAATTGCTCCAATTTCTCCACTGCACCACAGGCGTAGGTCTTTAGTAAATCACCCCCACTGTGTGCATCTTCCAAATTTGGCTTGTTAAATTACACAAAAATTTCAAAAAGTAGGCCACAAAAACGTGAAATGGTGGCATTAAAAACATCTTTATACTCTCCCCAAAACATCAATCATGTTTATAATTTGTTGGTCAAAACGATAGAGTTTGTGCGTTATAACGTCAATTTCTCGACTCATAACCATGAGATCCTGGATTATGATTTGTGCGCTCCCACTGGACAAAGAAGGAGATTGATCTTCCACAAGCAGCACATCACCTAAAATAACAATAAATATGCATGCATGCATGCATCTATTCCCTGAATCTGTGGTGTATGGCACTGACCTGTTGTGGTGACAATCCCGCACACTTCCTCCACATCTCCTCTCTCCACGTCTCCTTCCTCCACCTCTCCTTCCTCCACCTCTCCTTCCTCCACCTCTCCTTCCTCCACATCTCCTTCCTCCACATCTCCTTCCTCCACATCTCCTTCCTCCACATCCTGAGGTTGGGGTTCTCTCTGGTCCCCTTCTTTCTGAGGTTGGGGTTCCCTCTGTTCTTTCCGAGGAGTGGGGTTCCTGGGCTCTTCAGAGTGGTGTCCTCCGCGTCTTCGCTCCCCTATGAGAATGAAACAAAAGGTATACTTTAGCACACAGATATTTGAGGGTATAAATAGGAATATGAAACATTGCTTGGAAGTGGGGTACAATTGTCTGTTTTGGCAGAGTTACAAGCTGAAGACATGTTTTTTTTATTTTTTTTCTAAGCTGGAATACTGACCTTTTTTGTCCAAGTTATACACATGGAGACACCCCAAAAGTATCCACTGTAGCACCTGTGTGGGACACCCTAAAAAGGTTGTTCTGGTGTCCCACACAGGTGCTCCAGAGTACAGCTGTGGAAACAGCTGCTGAGTGTCCTCTCCTTTACACTGAATCAAGTTTGCATTTCACATTCTAGTTCAAAACACATCATCTAGACAACAATGTTTATAAACGTTGTTTTAATAGAAATAGGCAGGGCCAAATGTTGTTTACCTGTATCTGCGCAAAATATCGAATTTTGTTAACGATTGATGTTTACTACGAACGATTATACTTTAGCCACTACCCTGAAAGTTGCCATTTTCAATTATACAACCAGTCAATCAAAGCACATGGAGCAACATGCAAGTATATTAATCAAATTAGTAATAACACAGGAGAAACACTTACTTTTTACTAGCATTCTTTTTATCTTCCTTTACTGCTCCGGCTCCCTCAGCTTCAGGTCAGACCACCTTTTCTCAGCTGCTCTTTGGATCTCCGGACCCCAATTTTTTTGTACAGACTCCTCACCACCTTGCCCATTATTTTGGCCTTCCTGAGATTAGGGGTGTTGTATGGCCCATGCTTCCCATCATAATCTCTCCTCCGCAAGATGTCCACCATCTCTGCCATCTCAGCAAAGGACATATTACTGGCCTTGTATCTTCTCCTGGATCGGGACGTTTCCGGCTCCGGGCTTTCCTCCTCGGAACTTAAAACAACCCGCACCTGCGGTGTCACCGTAATCTCGTCTCCCACTGTGCGTTGAACGAAAAGGGGCGGGGAATATCCGAGGAAAAACATCAGGGGTGGCCGACGTGGGCGGAGTTTCACGCATGCGCAGGGAATATAATGATAACACGCATGTGTCGTAACGACGTTGTGTGCGCGGAGTAAGGAGGACCGGAAGTTCCGAACGTCACTGACGAAGGTAAAAATGAAAGTCAGTGGCCTATACTGATTCATGATTTTAAAGGGCTATATTGGGATAATATTAGGACAGTTTAGGCTGTTTTTGTCTTGTTTTTTATCTTGCAGCAAAAATGCAGAGTTTTAAGGATCCAGTGGTCTTAAGAGCACTTATTGATAAATATAGAGAGCACACAAACTTGTGGGAGGTAAAAAACTGTCTATACCATAATTGTGTGGTACGGAGGGCAACAATTGAGAAATTAGCAGAATATATGAAGACCTGGATCCCAGAGGCAGACTATAACATGATGAATAGTAAAATTAATAATATGAGCAATAGCTACAAAAAAACAGTACAAAGAAGTCCGCGAATCCCGGAGATCAGGAGCATCAGCAGACCAGTACAGTCAGGTCCATAAGTATTGGGACATCGACACAATTCTAATCTTTTTGGCTCTATACACCACCACAATGGATTTGAAATGAAACAAACAAGCTTTAACTGCAGACTTTCAGCTTTAATTTGAGGGTATTTACATCCAAATCAGGTGAACGGTGTAGGAATTACAACAGTTTGTATATGTGCCTCCCACTTTTTAGGGGCCAAAAGTAATGGGACAATTGGCTGCTCAGCTGTTCCATGTTATTCCCTGTTATTCCCTCATTATCCCATTTACAAGGAGCAGATAAAAAGGTCCAGAGTTAATTTCAAGTGTGCTATTTGCATTTGGAATCTGTTGCTGTCAACTCTCAATATGAGATCCAAAGAGCTGTCACTATCAGTGAAGAAAGCCATCATTAGGCTGAAAAAAACAAAACAAAACCATCAGAGAGATAGCAAAAATATTAGGTGTGGCCAAATCAACTGTTTGGAACATCCTTAATAGGAAAGAATGCACCGGTGAGCTCAGCAACACCAAAAGACCTGGAAGACCACGGAAAACAACTGTGATGGATGACCGAAGAATTCTTTCCCTGGTGAAGAAAACACACTTCACAACAGTTGGCCATATCAAGAACACTCTCCAGGAGGTAGGTGTATGTGTGTCAAAGTCAACAATCAAGAGAAGACTTCACCAGAATGAATACAGAGGGTTCACCACAAGATGTAAACCATTGGTGAGCCTCAAAAATAGGAAGGCCAGATTAGAGTTTGCCAAACAACATCTAAAAAAGCCTTCACAGTTCTGGAACAACATCCTATGGACAGATGAGACCATGATCAACTTGTACCAGAGTGATGGGAAGAGAAGAGTATGGAGAAGGAAAGGAACTGCTCATGATCCAAAGCATACCACCTCATCAGTGAAGCATGGTGGTGGTAGTGTCATGGCGTGGGCATGTATGGTTGCCAATGGAACTGGTTCTCTTGTATTTATTGATGATGTGACTGCTGACAAAAGCAGCAGGATGAATTCTGAAGTGTTTCGGGCAATATTATCTGCTCATATTCAGCCAAATGCTTCAGAACTCATTGGATGGCGCTTCACAGTGCAGATGGACAATGACCCGAAGCAAGCCGCGAAAGCAACCAAAGAGTTTTTTAAGGGAAAGTAGATGGAATGTTATGCAATGGCCAAGTCAATCACCTGACCTGAATCCCATTGAGCATGCATTTCACTTGCTGAAGACAAAGCTGAAGGGAAAATGTCCCAACAAGCAGGAACTGAAGACAGCTGCAGTAGAGGCCTGGAAGAGCATCACCAGGGATGAAACCCAGCGTCTGGTGATGTCTACGTGTTCCAGACTTCAGGCTGTAATTGACTGCAAATAATTTGCAACCAAGTATTAAAAAGTGAAAGTTTGAATTATGATTGTTAATCTGTCCCATTACTTTTGGTCCCTTAAAAAGTGGGAGGCACATGTACAAACTGTTGTAATTCCTACACCGTTCACCTGATTTGGATGTAAATACCCTCAAATTAAAGCTGAAAGTCTGCAGTTAAAGCACATCTTGTTTGTTTCATTTCAAATCCATTGTGGTGGTGTATAGAGCCAAAAATATTAGAATTGTGTTGATGTCCCAATATTTATGGACCTGACTGTACATGTCCCCAAGCTGTGGTACTACCAACACCTGCAATTTCTGGACGACCAGATTGAAGCCAGGGAATCTATTTCCAGCCTTCCCTCCACCCTTGCCTCCAGGGTTTCCCTCCACCCCTGCAGAGGGTGCAGAAGAGCTAGCTGACCTTGAAGAGCCGGATCTGCACATCTAGTCAGGTATAGTATTTTACAACATATTTGTTGTCCGATAATTATTGTTGGGAACTAGATGTTATTATTCCAATAGTAAATAATTAAAAAAACTAAAAAAAAAAATATAGACAGTAATGACCAGAATTGATTGGGACAAGAATGAAAAATGCTGGGGTCAGAATGAGAGTCTTTTCTATTTATTAACATTAAATTTGCAACAGTCATGAGCTGAAAATTGTGTGTGATTGATGAATAAAAAAACTAAAACGATGTCCCTTTTTTATACACAGGATGTGGTCAGCCAGGAGGACGAGGCTCTGGAGTGTGGCAGCCAGGAGGAGGCAGGGGTGAGTGGCAGCCAGGAGGAGGCAGGGCCAAGTGGCAGTCAGCAGGTGCCCAGGCCAAGTGACAGCACCCAGTCAGAGGTGCTTCCCCTCCAGGTCAGACCGAAAAGGCCCAGGAAGATCACCCAGGTGGAGGAGGAATCCCTGAGGATCATAAGGGAAGCAGCTGAAATAATGAGGGCCCCCCTCAACCCTGTAGAGGCCTATAGCTGGTATCTGGCCGATAAGCTCCGTAAAGTGGAGGAGGGACAACGTGCCCTCTGTGAGGAGCTTTTTTCTAGGGTCCTTCACAAGGCGGGGAGGGGCCAGCTGACAGAGGCCACACATCTGTGTGATTTGACCCATCCTTCTCCTCCTGCCACATTCCCACCACCAGAGCCACAACTTGCAAGGGGCCGTGGAGGGAGCCGTGGAAGGAACGCTGCAGGGAAGCATGGAGGGAACGCTGCAGGGAAGCATGGAGGGAAGGCTACAAGGAAGACCAGAAAGTGATTCCCTGGCTTCAAGCTGCTCTGCCAGAAGACGCAGTTTGTTGGAGTACCACAGCCTGGGGACATGTATGACATCTACTGCTGCTCCTGATTTCTGAGATTCGGGGACCAGATTGTGATCCCAATTAGAGGGACTCCTCACGTTATTTATTTTATTTTTCATACACGTCATGTCTGCCTTTGGGGTCCAAAGGCTGCATAAATTCAACTAATTTCTCAATTGTTGCTCTTCCTCTTTATTTTGTTACCATAATAAATGGATATTTGATTTAATTTAAATACTTGCCTGTGTTTTTCTTGTGAGTAGGCATTACATTTCATAAATACAATGTGTAATTAACAAGGGATACCAACACCAACCTCCTTGAGGGCAAAAAAATACAAGATAATAATGTTGTTGTGATAACTTGACCAGAAAAAAAAATGGAGATCACAAGAAAATAATAAAAGGCCAGAAAAAAATAGGGAGAACTAGATTTAAATCACCAACAAAAACAAAAAAATAAATAAAAATTTTGGAGACCTGCCTTTAAAATAAAATACGAAGATTCATGAGATCACAAAAATAATTTTGACAGAACTCGTGTGAATATCCGCACCGAAAACTAATGTTTTTTAGAGCATTAGAAACCAGAAAAGAATGCGCTACATTTAACGATGCAATAATTTGCAGCATGATGAATGTGCTATCTCCATTACGAACGCTAGTTTTACCAGAACGAGTGCTCTCGTCTTCTAATTTAGTCTGAGCATGCGTGGATGTTTCTCCGATGGAGTTCCACACAGACGATCGGAATTTCCTATCGTTTTTTTTTCCCCATCGGAAAAATTTAAAACATGTTCTATTTTTTTACACCGATGGAAAATAGTCCGATGGGGCCCACACACGATCGTTTTTTCAGATGAAAAAAGTCCATCTGACTTTTTTCATCGGAAAAAACTATCGTGTGTACAGGGCATTAGGCATATCCAAAAAAAAACAAAACAATTTCTTCATAAATTTAGGCCAACGTGTATTCTCCTACATGTCACAAATGCTGGCAGTGATCAGGGGCCGATCCTTCTAACACTGCATTTTTGGGGACACTATACTATTGGAAACACCAGTATAGTTCTGATTGTGATCAAAATATTGATCTTTTCAGATACTATACCAGTAGGGATGGGCTGGATGTTCGAGTCGAACGTAACATCGGCTGTTCGTCTGTTCGTAGAACAAACAAACAAATGGGGTGCTCGCGGGAAGTTTGCCTGCTCCAGAGTGCCCCATAATGCAAAGGGAGATCGTACTACATTTACGGCTGCTGATGCACATGTGAGAGCCATGATTGGCCAAAGGCACAGTACCTTAGGACAATCTTGGCTCAGAGGCTAAGTCCACGCCCCACACTATATAAGGCTGTTGCTTACACGGCGGCCATATATAGTGAATGAATGGAGATTAGGCAGGTAGTTAGTGTAGTGTGCAGTCAGTCAGTGTAGTATATACTGTATATATAATAGAGTTCAGAGTATATAGTGCAGTTAGAGTAGAATATATAATACAGTTCAGAGTATATAGTGCAGTCAGTGTAGTATATATAATACAGTGAAGAATATATAGTGCAGTCCGTATAGTATATATAATACAGTTCAGAGTATATAGTGCAGTCTGTATAGTATATATAATACAGTTCAGAGTATATAGTGCAGTCTGTATAGTATATATAATACAGTTCAGAGTATATAGTGCAGTCCGTATAGTATATATAATACAGTTCAGAGTATATAGTGCAGTCAGTGTAGTATATATAATACAGTGAAGAATATATAGTGCAGTCCGTATAGTATATATAATACAGTTCAGAGTATATAGTGCAGTCTGTATAGTATATATAATACAGTTCAGAGTATATAGTGCAGTCTGTATAGTATATATAATACAGTTCAGAGTATATAGTGCAGTCCGTATAGTATATATAATACAGTTCAGAGTATATAGTGCAGTCTGTATAGTATATACTGTATATTACAGTTCAGCTATATAGTGCAGTCCATGTCGTACATATAATACAGTTCAAAGTATATAGTGCAGTCAGTGTAGTATATATAATAGAGTTCAGAGTATATAGTGCAGTATGTGCAGTATATATAATACAGTGCAGAGTATATAGTACAGCCCGTGTAGTATATATAAAATAGTGGAGAGTACCGTATATACTCAAGTATAAGCCAACCCGAGTATAAGCCAAGGTACCTACTTTTACCACAAAAAACTGGGAAAACATATTAACTCGAGTATAAGCCTTGGGGGGGGGATGTGCCCATTGCCACCTCACTGTGCCAATTGCCATCTCACTGTGCCACCTCACTGTGCCCATTGCCACCTCACTGTGTCCATTGCAGCCTCCCTGTGCCCTAGTCAGTCAGTGTACCTGAAAATCTTCTTATTCCACTTAGTCCATTGTATAAATCTTGCGGCTTTCTTCTGGTCCCTTCCGTGATAGGCGTTTCCAGCAAACACTGTGTTGAGTGTTGCGCCTATCACGGAGATCCTCTCATTCTCAGACTCCGTTTCCCAGCAGGCACTGTGTTCAGTGTTTCGCCAATCACGGACGTCGGACAAGAGAACGTCCATGATAGGCGCAACACTCAACACAGTGTTTGCTGGAAACACCTATCACGGAAGGGACCAGAAGAAAGCCGCGAGATTTAAACAATGGACGCCGGAATAACAAGATTTTCTTGTACTGACTCGAGTATAAGCCGAGGGGTATATTTTCAGCCCTAAAAAAAGGGCTGAAAAACTCGGCTTATACTTGAGTATATACGGTATATAGTGCAGTTTGTGTAATATATATAATACAGTTCAGAATTCAAAGGCATGCATGAGAGGACTGGGAGGATGCAGAACCAGAGGAATGGATTGTAGTGTCATAGGCAGCGGAGAAGGGTAGCTGCAGCCAGGAGGGCTTACTGGGTTCAGTAGCCACATGTAGGACAGCTAGCACCAGAGACTTTCTATTTTTCTACACCATAGGAGCCCACGATCCCTGCCTGCAAAGGGCAATTACTAAGGCCTGGCAGAGCCAGTGTCAGGCCTATCTACTTTGTGCTAACTGTGCCTGAACATTAGAGAGGAAGCGATGTGCAGGAGGAGAGAGGAGTGAACATTAGAGAGGAATGAACATTAGAGAGGAAGCGATGTGCACGAGGAGAAAGGAGTGAACATTAGAGAGGAAGCGATGTGCAAGAAGAGTGATAAATGAATATGAATATTAGAGAGGAAGCAATGTGCAGGAGGAGAGAGAGGAATGAACATTGGAGAGGAAGTGATGTGCAGGAGGAGAAATGGAGTGTATATAGTTGTCCCAGCAGGTTCTGCAAAATTCCATTAGGCATCCCATACTTCCCATATCCCATCCAAGTTCAAATCCCTCAATAGAACATAAAACAAAAACATGGACTGTTTTTCTGTCTTGGAGTGTTTGAGAGGTGAATGCCGGGCCAGGCAGGGTGACAGGTGGGCCACAACACTTAGCAGCCCCTACCGGGGTACCGCTACATATATATAATACAGTGGAGAGTATATCATGCAGTCCGTGTAGTATATAGAATACAGTTCAGAGTATATAGTGCAGTCCGTGTAGTATATATAATACACTTCAGAGTATATAGCGCAGTTCTTATAGTACATATAATACAGTTCAGAGAATAGTGCAGTCAGTGTAGAATACAGTATCTCACAAAAGTAAGTACACCCCTCACATTTTTGTAAATATTTTATTATATCTTTTCACGTGACAACACTGAAGAAATTACACTTTGCTACAATATAAAGTAATGAGTGTACAGCTTGTATAACAGTGTAAATTTGCTGTCCCCTCAAAATAACTCAATGCTTAGCCATTAATGTCTAAACCGCTGGCAACAAAAGTGAGTACACCCCTAAGTGAAAATGTCCAAATTGGGCCCAAAGTGTCAATATTTTTTGTGGCCACCATTATTTTCCAGCACTACCTTAACCCTCTTGGGCATGGAGTTCACCAGAGCTTCACAGGTTGCCATTGGAGTCCTCTTCCACTCCTCCATGACGACATCACAGAGCTGGTGGATGTTAGAGACCTTGCGCTCCTCCACCTTCCGTTTGAGGATGTCCCACACAGATGCTCAATAGGGTTTAGGTCTGGAGACATGCTTGGCCAGTCCATCACCTTTACCCTCAGCTTCTTTAGCAAGGCAGTGATCGTCTTGGAGGTGTGTTTGGGGTCGTTATGTTGGAATACTGCCCAGCAGCCCGGTCTCTGGAGGGAGCGGATCATGCTTTGCTTCAGTATATCACAGTACATGTTGCCATTCATGGTTCCCTCAATGAACTGTAGCTCCCTAGTGCCGGCAGCACTCATGCAGCCCTAGACCATGACACTCCCACCACCATGATTGACTGTAGGCAAGACACACTTGTCTTTGTACTCCTCACCTGGTTGCCGCCACACACGCTTGACACCATCTGTACCAAATAAGTTTACCTTGGTCTCATCAGACCACAGGACATGGTTCCAGTAATCAATGTTCTTGTTCTGCTTGTATTTAGCAAACTGTTTGCTGGCTTTCTTGTGCATCATCTTTTGAAGAGGTTTCCTTCTGGGACGACAGCCATGCAGACCAATTTGATGCAGTGTGCGGCGTATGGTCTGAGCACTGACAGGCTGACACCCCACCCCTTCAACCTCTGCAGCAATGCTGGCAGCACTCATACATCTATTTCCTAAAGACAACCTCTGGATATGACACTGAGCACGTGCACTCAACTTCTTTGGTCGACCATGGCGAGGCCTGTTCTGAGTGGAACCTGTCCTGTTAAACCACTGTATGGTCTTGGCCACAGTGCTGCAGCTCAGTTTCAGGGTCTTGGCAATCTTCTTATAGCCTAGGCCATCTTTATGTAGAGCAACAGTTCTTTTTTTTCAGATTCTCAGAGAGTTCTTTGCCATGAGGTGCCATGTTGAACTTCCAGTGTCCAGTATGAGAGAGTGAGAGCGATAACACCAAATTTAACACACCTGTTCCCCAGTCACACCTGAAACCTTGTAACACAAACGAGTCACATGACATCGGGGAGGAAAAATGGCTAATTGGGCCCAATTTGGACATTTTCACTTAGGGGTGTATTCACTTTTGTTCCCAGTGTGTTGAGGGGACAGTTAATTTACACTGTTATATAAGCTGTACACTCACTACTTTACATTGTAGCAAAGTGTTGTTTCTTCAGTGTTGTCACATGAAAAGATATAATAAAATATTTACAAAAATGTGAGGGGTGTACTCACTTTTGTGAGATACTGTGTGTGTGTATATATATATATATATATATATATATATATATATATATATATACTGTATATATATTATATTGTATGTGTAGTGTTAGATAATGTGGACATGTGTAAAAAAAAATGATATACATGCAAGTTTTTTATGTTGTGTCTTGTTACTGCTATGCTAGTAAAGTAAAATGCTAAATTCGGTCATCCTACATAGTCATATTCACTGGCACTTCAATATAAAGGGTCAAGTATGCTGCAAGAGAAAAGGGACAATTGTCTTGTGAATGAGGTGCTTATACATTATGACAAGCCATTTGGCAAGAACCTTTTATAGGATTTCTCTTTGGTGAACGAGAGCAGAAAATATTTTTGCCTCGGGAAAGAGAGAAAGAGAAATCTAGATGACAAATGTCAAGTCTAAGAAAAATGCCTTAGGTGGAAATCTATGCCAGGAAAACAGGAGGTGGTCTCCATCTTCAGACATACTCTTCTCAGGGAGAGGGTCCCATCACCGAGATCATTCTGCAATAAATCCTCTTTGGTTTTCAGGGCACAATAGATTCTGTAGATATTCAACCTTAACCACCTGGAGCTATGTAAATCAAAAAAGACAAATAGATAAAATGTATGGTATTGATACATAAATAATGATAGCCGTAAAATATGTATTTTTTTCACAACCGGTAGCAAACTGTGTGATGTCATGCCCCAGTTTTCTAAGCATTGTTTTTCGGCTATTCTCCAGCCTGTAGAAACAGAGATGCACATGACCTAAAGCCCATAAAGCCATCAATACAATCTGGGGAATTCAATAAAGCCTTAAAGCAGAGTTCCACCCAAAAATTGAACTTCCGCTTTTCGGAACCCTCCCCCCCTTCGGTGTCACATTTGACACCTTTCAGGGGGGAGGGAGGAGCAGATACCTGTGTACCTGTGTGCCCCTCCCCCCCGCTATTTTCTGGGAAACACACAGGTCCCAGAAGAGAGCAGGGACCAGTGGCATCGCGCAGCGCAAGTCGCGCATGCGCAGTAGGGAACCAGGAAGTGAAGCCGCAAGGTGGCAGCATCCGACAGCCGAGGGATTGATCGGCTTCGGGTGCCGACATCGCGGGCACCCTGGACAGGTAAGTGTCCTTATTTTAAAAGTCAGCAGCTTCAGTATTTGTAGCTGCTGACTTTAAAAAAGCAAAAAATTGGCGGACCTCTGCTTTAACAAAACTTTTCTGGTGGTAGTTCCCTTTAAAACTACCTGTACCTTATTCGGGCAAGCTTTTGTGCCAACTTCAGTAACACTACCAACACAGATGCCAAATTCAGATAGTTTGAACTATTGCCCACTTTAAGAATCTGTCGCTATGTTTGCATATAAGTAAACTGGTGGTAATAAGACCAGCTCTGTGCTGGCATACAGCAGTATGTCAGGACTCAGAGTGGGGCATGTCTATACTGGGAAACTGTCATAAATGTCACAGGTTCCCACACAGGGCTCTATCCCTGGCCCCACTCAGCTGCCAACCGGGAGATTCCGTTGCCAAAGGGGAAACAAAGGGGCTGGGGATACAGGTGATGTCTTTATTCAAATATAGCAATGTCTGTATTTGGGAGATGACTTATGTCACAGGGAAGGTGGACCTGATAAGGAACTAGTCCCCATGGCTGCAGCGCCTGTCCTTGATTAACAGAGGATGGCAGTGGGTAAATTCAAAAGCCCCTTTTGGTCTGAATAGCTGCAAAAGATCCACCCACTGCCATTTGCTATCAATTAACCACTTCAGCCCCCGGAGGATTTGGCTGCCAAATGACTGGGCCACTTTCTGCGTCGCTTTAACTGACAATTGCGCGGTCGTGCGACGTGGCTCCAAAAAAAATTACGTTTTTTTTCCCCCACAAATAGAGCTTTCTTTTGGTGGTATTTTATCACCTCTGCAGTTATTATTTTTTGCGCTATAAACAAAAATAGAGCGACAATTTTGAAAAAAAGCAATATTTTTTAAATTTTGCTATAATAAATATCCCCCAAAAATATATAAAAAAAATAAAAATTCTCAGTTTAGGCCGATACGTATTCTTCTACAAATTTTGGGCAAAAAATAAATAAATCACAATAAGTGTTTATTGATTGGTTTGCACAAAAGTTATAGCGTCTACAAAATAGGGGTTAGTTTTATGGCATTTTTATTAATTTTTTATTTATTTTTTACTAATGGCAGCAATCAGCAATTTTGATCATGACTGCGACATTATGGCGGACACATCGGACACTTTTGATGCTATTTTGTGACCATTGTCATTTATACAGCGATCAGTGCTATAAAAATGCACTGATTACTGTGTAAATGACACTGGCAGGGAAGGCGTTAACCACTAGGGGGCGAAGAAGGGGTTAAGTGTGTCCTAGGGAGTGATTCTAACTGTGTGGGGGCTGGGCTATCAATGACACGACACTGATCACTGCTCCCGATGACAGGGAGCAATAGATCAGTGTCCTGTCACAAGGCAGAACAGGGAGATGCCTTGTTTACACATTCATCCCCCCGTTCTGCAGCTCCGTGACACGATCGCGGGACACCAGCGGACAGCGAGTCCGCGGGTCCCGTGGGCATGGTCGCCGGAGCTTGCGGCAGGCGTGAAATTCAAAGCAACGTATGTATATGTTGCTTTGTGTGAAAAGGGCCGTATGAATAAGGTTCTGGAGGGCACTATTTTCAATATGAAGCTGAGATCAATAAAAAAAGGCACCTGGCCTCAACCTAGCAGGGGGACAGTTCAAAATGAACCTTAAAAAGCATTATTTTACTAGAAGAGTAGTTGATACTCAGAACAGATATCCAGCAGAGGTAATTGTTAGTCAACAGTAAAGCCTCGTATACACGGTACTTCAAACAAACTTTTCCGTAGATTTTTGTCCGAACGGAGTTGGCCGGGCACACAGGACTTTTCTGCAAACTTTCCCAACATCACGTGGTTTTTCTGCTCTTTACCGCCACCCTTTGGTCAACTTCTGCTATTGTTGGTTGATTTTAACATTGGTTCTAGGCATGCGTATTTGTACTTCGGACAAAAGTCCGATGGATTTCTGTACACACGGTCGGACTTTGCACTATCAGATTTTGTTGCCGAAAAGTTTGTCCGTTTGCAGAGCGAACTTTTGTCCGATGAAAACCGAAAAAGTTTGTCCGATGGAGCGTACGCATGGTCGGATTTTTTGGAAAACTTGCTCATTTTGAAGTTTGTTGGCAAAAACTCCAAACATGTGTATGGGCCTTTAGTGAATTTAAACACTCAGACTAAAAACAAGAATTAAAAAATAACAAACGGGGGGGGCAGATACAATTGTCAATTTTCTCTCTTTCTGCTGAAACGGTGGAATTAACTCAAAAGAGAGACACCCAAAAAGGTCGGACTTTGGAGGCACAAGACATGGTAGGTAGTCAAAATATGTAAAAATTTATATTTATTATAGAAAGACAGCACAGAAATTACAAAAATGCAAAAGAGAGTTAAAATATTGTCACAAGATGGAACAATTTGGTCCCTTTGCGTCAACACGTTTCACAGTGAGGCTTCTTCAGGACAGCTTGGGGATAGCAAGGAAAAAACAGGGCTTGCTATCTTGGGACTGACAGGAGATCTATTATCCCTTATTTAAAAGAGGTGCAATATTGCACAGATCCAATACAGGTCATTCGCATCTCAGTAGTGTCAAGATAAGGTGTAGGGTACTTCCTATAATGAGGGAAAACTATACACAGGGGTCATGTGACTTAGCACTTCCAAAGAGCACCCACTGTTAGGTATATATACAAATATTGTATGGGGACAGTTTGTGGATAGACCAGGGCTCTAAACATAGAGTGCAGCCAGGCTTAAAAATAATTGAATCCTCCAGATCAAACAGATACGCCAAATAGGCAGGGAAGATAGCAATGCAGTTTTAGTCGCCGCTGGTTTAAAAACCACACAAACGCCCATGGAGACAGCTATGGGCGTTTGTGTGATTTTTAAACCAGCGGCGACTAAAACTGCACGGCTATCTTCCCTGCCTATTTGGCGTATCTGTTTGATCTGGAGGATTCAATTATTTTTAGAAAGAGAACATGTTCCGTTCGTCTGTGTGGAAGAAATGGAGAAAAAACCACGCATGCTCAGAATCAAGTCGACGCATGCTCGGAAGCATTGATCTTCATTTTTATCGGCTCGTCTTAGTGTTGTACGTCACCGCTTTCTTGACGGTCGGAATTTGGTGTGACAGTGTGTATGCAAGACAGCTTGAACGGAATTCCGTCTGAGTTTATCCCGACGGAAAATCAGATCGTGTGTACAAGGCATTACTTTGCTGCAAACCATGACCAGGTAACGGCCCTCAGAATTGCCCTACCAAGTATACAGCAGAAGCAGGATGGCTATGGCGTGAAGACTGAACACTAGGTGGCAAGCAGGAGAATAGTCAGGTTCAAGCAGGGGTCAAGGCAGGCAACAAGCAAGAGAATAGTCATCTCTGGGCAAGGGTCTTGGCAGGCAGCAAATGGAAGATTATCAAGTCCAGGCAGGAGTTAAAGACAGGTGGCCATCAAGCAAGTAATCAGGTGATTCAGAGTTAGCAACTGTCAAGAAATTAGCAACTGGCTACTGTCAAGAAATCTCACAGATAAGTATTATAGCTCTTAGAACAAGGCAATAGTACACATCAGTAGCCACTTCAAGGCTAGGATGGAGCTTAACCACTTACAGACTGGAAGGTTTTCCCCCTTAATGACCAGGCCATTTTTTGCAATACAGCACTGCGTCGTTTAACTGACAATTGCGCGGTTGTGCGACGCTGTACCCAAAAAAAATGTACGTCTTTTTTATCACACAAATAGAGCTTTCTTTCGGTGGTATTTGATCACCTCTGCGGTTTAAATTTTTTGCGCTATAAACAAAAAAAGAGCGACAATTGTGAATTTTTTTTTATATTTTTTACTTTTTGCTATAATAAATATCCAAAAACAAAAAAAAGTCTTCATCAGTTTAGGCCAATATGTATTCTTCTACATATTTTTGGTTAAAAAAATCCCAATAAGCATATATTGATTGCTTTGCGCAAAAGTTATAGCGTCTACAAAATAGGGGATAGGTTTATGGCATTTTTATTATTATTTTTTTTTTACTAAAAATCTGCAATTTTTAAAGGAACTGCGACATTGCAGCGGACAGATCGGACCCGTTTGACACTTTTTTGGGACCATTGACATTTATACAGCGATCAGTGCTATAAAAATGCACTGATTATTGTGTAAATGTCACTGTCAGGGAAGGGGTTAAACACTAGGTGGCAATTAAGGGGTTAAATGTGTTTCCTGGCAGGCGTTTCTAACTGTGGGGGGATGGGACTGACTGGAGGAGGAGAGATCACTAGGAACAGCAGATCTCTCTGTCCTTCCCTGTCAGAACAGGGATCTGTCTGTTTACATTGACTATAGTGCTCTAAATAGAGGTCTGAGGAGGCCTGTAATGCTGCAGAGTGCTCTGGACAGTGGTCTGAGGAGGAGGCTTGTAATGCTGCATAGTGCTCTGAACGGAGGTCTGAGGAGGCCTGTAATGCTCCACAGTGCTGGATGGTGGTCTCAGGTCTGAGGGGATGGCCTGTAATGCACAGTGCCCTGGACGCCACGGCCAGTGGTCAGAGGAGGCCTGTATTGCTGCACAGTGATGTATGGTGGTCTGAGGGATGGCCTGTAATGCACAGTGCCCTGGATGCCACTGCCAGTGGTCAGAGGAGGCCTGTGCAATGCACACACAGTGCTGGATGGTGGTCTGAGGGGAGGCCTCAGGCCGGCTGTAATTGTAATGTACTACACACTCACAGTCTGCTCTGCTCTGGACGTGGGCGTCTGGTTGGCGGTCATCTTGTGAGTCGGGACTCGGTATTGGGACAGTCTCGTCGGGACTCGGGATGCATTGTAATGCACAATGCACAGTGCTGCTCTGGTCTCTGGCAGTCACGGTGCACACAGTCACTTGCTTGCTGGGAGCGGAAGTAGGTGGAGCTCCGTGAAAACTGGAAGTTAGTTCACGAGGGTAAACGTCCCTCCTTGCCATTTTGCAATTTGATTTTTGTCAGTGGACGAAAATGAGCTGTACTTTTTGCTTTGTTTTCGTCACTGTAAAAATGCCACTGATGAAAACTTTGACTAAAGTATGTTCCTTGACAAAATTAACACTGGTGGTCAGTTTACGCGCCCTATGTCATCCCGATTGCCTTTTCCTCCTCCCTCCCTGCCTGTCAGCTCAGGAGTCTTTGTGTGAGCCCCCCCTCACCTGTGGCTGTCAAATCACAAATCCTGGAATCTCCTCTGTTACAGAAAGATATACTTGTGCAATATCTGTGTTTCCAAAATAATGCAGCGAAATACCTGATTTCAGAGCACCGCTGTGCGCCCACTATACCTCACGCTGCTCTCCTCCTCTCCACCCGGCTGATGTTAATGTGGAATCAAAGGGGAATCTCAGCCCCTCCCACTGTAGTACTCAGTTTGGGGAAGGAGAGTGCCGGGAGGTCAAGTGACCGCACATTGGCGATGTAAAAGAAGGTATTTTGCTGCATCATTTTAAAAAAAAACACAGATACTGCACAGTATATCTTCCTGTTACAGAGGGGATTCCAGGATTTGTGGGTGGTGACTGTACAACTACTTTAAATATACTTTTGGTTAGGGAGTCCTGGCATGGTGCTGCACATGTGATCAGTTATTACACCAGTCATTATGCCCCTGTACAATCATTAGTAAGACCTCATCTGGAATATGCAGTTCAGTTTTTGGCACCAGTTCACAAAAAGGATATCGGGGAACTGGAGAAAGTGCAGAGAAGGGCAACCAAACTGATAAGAGGCATGGAGGAGCTCAGCTATGAGGAAAGATTAGAGGAACTGAATTTATTCACTCTTGAGAAGAGGAGATTAAGGGGGGATATGATCAACATGTATAAATACATAAGTGGTCCAAATAGTGAACTTGGTGTTGAGTTATTCACTTTAAGGTCATCATCACAGAGGACAATGGGGCACTCTTTACATCTAGAGGAAAAGAGATTAAATCTCCAAATACGGAAGGATTTCTTCAAAAGAGCTATGGAAATGTGAAATAGACTCCCTCCAGAGCTGGTTCTGTAGATTGCTTTAAAAAAAGTCCTGGATTCCTAAATGTACATAATATAACTGGATACTAATATTTATAGGTATATCCTATAGGAATATCCAATTGCCTCTTGGGTAACAGGATGGAATTTTTTCCTCTGCTGGAGCAAATTGGATCATGCTTTGCTGTTTATTTGTATAGGATTGTATGATTTTATTTTTTACGCCTGCCTTTACACGCACATGAACTTTAATGGCATCCCAATCATAGTCCGTAGGGTTCAGTATTGAGTTGGCCCACCCATTGCAGCTATAACAGCTTCAACTCTTCTGGGAAGGCTGTCCACAAGGTTTAGGAGTGTGTCTATGGGAATGTTTGACTATTCTTCCAGAAGCGCATTTGTGAGATCAGGCATGTGGATGACAAGGCCTGGCTCGCAGTCAGAGGCGGCTCTCTAATTAGGCAAATTAGGCAATCGCCTAAAGCCTCGCCACTCACAGGGGCCTAGCGATCACCTAATTTGAGAGCCACCTCTGCTGACAATGCTGCTGCTGCGGTGGAGCTGCGGTCCGGCCAGCAGAGGGTTAATATTGCCTGTGAGTTCCATGGCCAGGCAGTGGAGAGAGGACAGGGCCGTGGCTGTGTCTTGGGGAGCAGGCGGGGCCGGCCAGCACTGTGTTGTCCGGGGGAGGAGACTCAATCCAGCAGCCGAGGCAAAATTAAACTTATTCCTGCTGCTCCGGAGACGCAGATCACCTCCCCCCTCCTCACTGGATTGCCCCGCAGAGCAATCCCCGCACACCCAGAGGAATCGTCTGACTGGTAAGCAGATCTTCAGAAGGGAAGAGGAGGGTCCCTCCGGGGAGGAAGCTCACCAGCGCGGTATATGGAGCCAATGGAAGGGGGAGGGAGGAGAGAAATTGTGTCTGAGCCGCCCCTCGCTGGGGCTGTCAATCAGGGCAGGGGGATCCAGGGCTCCAGCTGCAGGGAGAGGCACATTCCAAAATCCCTTCTGCAGCCAGCTACAACCATAATCAGAGAGAGCCAGCCAGACCCTCATCCCTGCTCCTCCAGCATCCCTCGGCCACTGGCCTTTAAATCCACCCTTGCCCCCTCCCCTCCACTACCTTTTTCCTGGTTATCAGTGCCACATTCAGGGCAGCCCAGTCCTGTGCCAGTGTCCTAGAGTGCCAACCTGTGCTTGACAGCCCCTCAGGGCCGTCTTTAATGTTGATTGGACCCTGGGCAAAAAAAATTCTTGGGCCCCCTCTTCCATGCAATTTTGCTCTCCACCTACTCTGAGACATACAATAAATATCAGCTAGACTTAAAATCAATTTACTGTATCAGATCAGGCAGTGATTGCGATTGGTTGCCAGAGGTTACAGTGTATCATTACCACTTACTGACTGGTTGCTAGAGGTTACAGCACACATTATGGCTCACTGATTAGTTGCTAGAGGTTACAGCACATTAATTATGCTAGTTTATTGGTTGCTAGAGATTACTGTACATCAATACTGCTCAATGATTTGTTGCTAGAGGTTACAGCACATCATCTCCTCACTACAGAGGGGCATGATAGATAGCTATAATTATATATGAATGCTGCCTTTATTTACATATGAATACCAGTTATTTACAGGTAAACACAGAGACTGCTCGTGAGTCATCTGTACACAGCAATAGGGCAGAGCTGGGCAGCATTAGTAACATAACTTCACACTGAGATATCGGGACACAGCACGGGACTAAAACTACAGGGGAAATTAAACTGGGACAGATGGCAAGTATGAGGCAGTTGTTTTGGGCCCCACAACAATTACAGGGCCCAGGGCAGCTGCCCCTTTTGCCCTGCCTTAAAGACGGCCCTGCAGCCCCTGACCCCTCCCTCTGCCCTGCCCTTACCCCCACCTATGCAGGGCTCCACTGTGGGGGTCCGTAGGTGCCAGTCCAGTGCTGATCCTCAGCCATGGTGCTGGCACCGAGATAGAGAGCACTGACACCAGCACCGAGATAGTGAGCACTGACACCAGCACCGAGATAGTGAGCACTGACACCAGCACTGAGAGAACACTGACACCAGCACTGAGAGAACACTGACACCAGCTCTGAGATAGAGAGCACTGACACCAGCACTGAGAGAACACTGACACCAGCACTGAGATAGAGAGCACTGACACCAGCACCGAGATAGAGAGCACTGACACCAGCATCGAGATAGAGAGCACTGACACCAGCACCGAGATAGAGAGCACTGACACCAGCACCGAGATAGAGAGCACTGACACCAGCACCGAGATAGAGAGCACTGACACCAGCACTGAGAGAACACTGACACCAGCACTGAGAGAACACTGACACCAGCTCTGAGATAGAGAGCACTGACACCAGCACTGAGAGAACACTGACACCAGCACTGAGATAGAGAGCACTGACACCAGCACTGAGAGAACACTGACACCAGCTCTGAGATAGAGAGCACTGACACCAGCACTGAGAGAACACTGACACCAGCACTGAGATAGAGAGCACTGACACCAGCACCGAGATAGAGAGCACTGACACCAGCATTGAGATAGAGAGCACTGGCACCAGCACCGAGATAGAGAGCACTGACACCAGCACCGAGATAGAGAGCACTGACACCAGCACCGAGATAGAGAGCACTGACACCAGCACTGAGAGAACACTGACACCAGCACTGAGAGAACACTGACACCAGCTCTGAGATAGAGAGCACTGACACCAGCACTGAGAGAACACTGACACCAGCACTGAGATAGAGAGCACTGACACCAGCACTGAGAGAACACTGACACCAGCTCTGAGATAGAGAGCACTGACACCAGCACTGAGAGAACACTGACACCAGCACTGAGATAGAGAGCACTGACACCAGCACCGAGATAGAGAGCACTGACACCAGCATTGAGATAGAGAGCACTGGCACCAGCACTGAGAGAACACTGACACCAGCACTGAGAGAACACTGACACCAGCTCTGAGATAGAGAGCACTGACACCAGCACTGAGAGAACACTGACACCAGCACTGAGATAGAGAGCACTGACACCAGCACCGAGATAGAGAGCACTGACACCAGCAGCGAGATAGAGAGCACTGACACCAGCAGCGAGATAGAGAGCACTGACACCAGCACTGACATCAGCACAGAGATGGAGAACACTGAAACCAGCACTGAGATAGAGAGCACTGACACCAGCACTGAGAGAACACTGACACCAGCACTGAGAGAACACTGACACCAGCTCTGAGATAGAGAGCACTGACACCAGCACTGAGAGAACACTGACACCAGCACTGAGATAGAGAGCACTGACACCAGCACTGAGACAGAGAACACAGACATCAGCACAGAGATAGAGAACACTGAAACCAGCACAGAGATAGAGAGCACTGACACCAGCACTGAGAGAGCACTGACACCAGCACTGAGATAGAGAGCACTGACACCAGCACTGAGATAGAGAGCACTGACACCAGCACTGAGATAGAGAGCACTGACACCATCTCTGAGATAGAGAGCACTGACACCAGCTCTGAGATAGAGAGCACTGACACCAGCACTGAGATAGAGAGCACTGACACCAGCACTGAGATATAGAGCACTGACACCAGCACTGAGAACACTGACACCAGCACTGAGATAGAGAACACTGACACCAGTACCGAGATAGTGAGCACTGACACCAGCACCGAGATAGTGAGCACTGACACCAGCACCGAGATAGTGAGCACTGACACCAGCACCGAGATACTGAGCACTGACACCAGCACCGAGATAGAGAGCACTGGCACCAGCACCGAGATACTGAGCACTGACACCAGCACCGAGATACTGAGCACTGACACCAGCACCGAGATACTGAGCACTGATACCAGCACCGAGATACTGAGCACTGACACCAGCACTTTAAAGCTCTTAATATATGCAATTTCTACAGTTAATTTTTTTTATCGCTTGAATTATTTTTCCCATTTGGGGCGTGAGTGGGGCCTCATGTCTAGGTTTTGCTTAGGGCCTCACAAAGCCTAGAGCCGCCTCTTCTCGCAGTCTCGGCTTTAATTCATCCCAAAGGTGTTCTATCGGGTTGAGGTCAGGACTCTGTGCAGGCCAGTCAAGTTCTTCCACCCCAAAATTGCTCATCCATGTCTTTATGGACCTTGCTTTGTGCACTGGTCCCAATCATTTGGTGGAGGGGGGATTATGGTTTGTGGTTTTTATTCAGGGGTTGAGCTTGGCCCCTTAGTTCCAGAGAAGGGAACTCTTAAGGCGTCAGCATTAGGGATGGGCCCGGTGCTCGATTCGAACCCATGTTCGAATCGAGCATCGGGCGTTCGCTCGCTCGTCGAGCCCAGAACTATTTGGGCCGTTCGCATCACATTCGTGTGATGCGAGCGGCCCCGCAATGCATTGCGGCCAGCGCGGCCGGCGCAGTGCATTGCTGGCTGATGATTGGCCAAGCATGCACTGTGACCCCGCATGCTTGGCCAATCACAGCGCCCGAAACTCGGAGAGCAATAATTGGCTACAGGCAGGACGGCTGTAGCCAATTACAGCTCAGGGGCTTTAGTACACGCCCCACCATTTAAAAGGCCGCCACGCCATCGGCCCCGGTCACATGAGTTCCGGCTTTAGGAGAGATTAGTCTGCTGATTCTGTCTTTGCTTGATACTGAAAGATTTGCTCTTCTTTGCTAAACCATTGGCTATTTCTTTGCTAAACCATTGCTACCTAAGTCATTGATCGTTCATTGCTGCTGATTGCACAGTTAGTGTGTTATTAGCTGCTGCTGGGGATTAGTCTGGTGCGTGCTTACTGTTAGTACAGTATTGCAGTAGTACCAACCGCAGTGCTGTTAGCACAGCATTGCACCCCAACAGCACCCATAGGACTTCTAGTGTGTTAGTGGCAGCAAACAGAGCTCCTATATTTTCTTCTCAGCAGCACCCATAGGACTTCTAGTGTGTTAGTGGCAGCAAACAGAGCTCCTATATTTTCTTCTCAGCAGCACCCATAGGACTTCTAGTGTGTTAGTGGCAGCAAACAGAGCTCCTATATTTTCATCTCAGCAGCACCCATAGGACTTCTAGTGTGTTAGTGGCAGCAAACAGAGCTCCTATATTTTCTTCTCAGCAGCACCCATAGGACTTCTAGTGTGTTAGTGGCAGCAAACAGAGCTCCTATATTTTCTTCTCAGCAGCACCCATAGGACTTCTAGTGTGTTAGTGGCATCACACAGAGCTCCTATATTTTCTTCTCAGCAGCACCCATAGGACTTCTAGTGTGTTAGTGGCATCACACAGAGCTCCTATATTTTCTTCTCAGCAGCACCCATAGGACTTCTAGTGTGTTAGTGGCATCACACAGAGCTCCTATATTTTCTTCTCAGCAGCACCCATAGGACTTCTAGTGTGTTAGTGGCAGCAAACAGAGCTCCTATATTTTCTTCTCAGCAGCACCCATAGGACTTCTAGTGTGTTAGTGGCAGCAAACAGAGCTCCTATATTTTCTTCTCAGCAGCACCCATAGGACTTCTAGTGTGTTAGTGGCAGCAAACAGAGCTCCTATATTTTCTTCTCAGCAGCACCCATAGGACTTCTAGTGTGTTAGTGGCAGCAAACAGAGCTCCTATATTTTCTTCTCAGCAGCACCCATAGGACTTCTAGTGTGTTAGTGGCATCACACAGAGCTCCTATATTTTCTTCTCAGCAGCACCCATAGGACTTCTAGTGTGTTAGTGGCATCACACAGAGCTCCTATATTTTCTTCTCAGCAGCACCCATAGGACTTCTAATGTGTTAGTGGCAGCAAACAGAGCTCCTATATTTTCTTCTCAGCAGCACCCATAGGACTTCTAGTGTGTTAGTGGCAGCAAACAGAGCTCCTATATTTTCTTCTCAGCAGCACCCATAGGACTTCTAGTGTGTTAGTGGCATCACACAGAGCTCCTATATTTTCTTCTCAGCAGCACCCATAGGACTTCTAGTGTGTTAGTGGCATCACACAGAGCTCCTATATTTTCTTCTCAGCAGCACCCATAGGACTTCTAGTGTGTTAGTGGCAGCAAACAGAGCTCCTATATTTTCTTCTCAGCAGCACCCATAGGACTTCTAGTGTGTTAGTGGCAGCAAACAGAGCTCCTATATTTTCTTCTCAGCAGCACCCATAGGACTTCTAGTGTGTTAGTGGCATCACACAGAGCTCCTATATTTTCTTCTCAGCAGCACCCATAGGACTTCTAATGTGTTAGTGGCAGCAAACAGAGCTCCTATATTTTCTTCTCAGCAGCACCCATAGGACTTCTAGTGTGTTAGTGGCAGCAAACAGAGCTCCTATATTTTCTTCTCAGCAGCACCCATAGGACTTCTAGTGTGTTAGTGGCATCACACATAGCTCCTATATTTTCTTCTCAGCAGCACCCATAGGACTTCTAGTGTGTTAGTGGCATCACACAGAGCTCCTATATTTTCTTCTCAGCAGCACCCATAGGACTTCTAGTGTGTTAGTGGCATCACACAGAGCTCCTATATTTTCTTCTCAGCAGCACCCATAGGACTTCTAGTGTGTTAGTGGCAGCAAACAGAGCTCCTATATTTTCTTCTCAGCAGCACCCATAGGACTTCTAGTGTGTTAGTGGCAGCAAACAGAGCTCCTATATTTTCTTCTCAGCAGCACCCATAGGACTTCTAGTGTGTTAGTGGCAGCAAACAGAGCTCCTATATTTTCTTCTCAGCAGCACCCATAGGACTTCTAGTGTGTTAGTGGCATCACACAGAGCTCCTATATTTTCTTCTCAGCAGCACCCATAGGACTTCTAGTGTGTTAGTGGCAGCAAACAGAGCTCCTATATTTTCTTCTCAGCAGCACCCATAGGACTTCTAGTGTGTTAGTGGCAGCAAACAGAGCTCCTATATTTTCTTCTCAGCAGCACCCATAGGACTTCTAGTGTGTTAGTGGCAGCAAACAGAGCTCCTATATTTTCTTCTCAGCAGCACCCATAGGACTTCTAGTGTGTTAGTGGCATCACACAGAGCTCCTATATTTTCTTCTCAGCAGCACCCATAGGACTTCTAGTGTGTTAGTGGCAGCAAACAGAGCTCCTATATTTTCTTCTCAGAAGCACCCATAGGACTTCTAGTGTGTTAGTGGCAGCAAACAGAGCTCCTATATTTTCTTCTCAGCAGCACCCATAGGACTTCTAATGTGTTAGTGGCATCACACAGAGTTCCTATATTTTCATCTCAGCAGCACCCATAGGACTTCTAGTGTGTTAGTGGCAGCAAACAGAGCTCCTATATTTTCTTCTCAGCAGCACCCATAGGACTTCTAGTGTGTTAGTGGCAGCAAACAGAGCTCCTATATTTTCTTCTCAGCAGCACCCATAGGACTTCTAGTGTGTTAGTGGCATCACACAGAGCTCCTATATTTTCTTCTCAGCAGCACCCATAGGACTTCTAGTGTGTTAGTGGCAGCAAACAGAGCTCCTATATTTTCTTCTCAGCAGCACCCATAGGACTTCTAGTGTGTTAGTGGCAGCAAACAGAGCTCCTATATTTTCTTCTCAGCAGCACCCATAGGACTTCTAGTGTGTTAGTGGCAGCAAACAGAGCTCCTATATTTTCTTCTCAGCAGCACCCATAGGACTTCTAGTGTGTTAGTGGCAGCAAACAGAGCTCCTATATTTTCTTCTCAGCAGCACCCATAGGACTTCTAGTGTGTTAGTGGCATCACACAGAGCTCCTATATTTTCTTCTCAGCAGCACCCATAGGACTTCTAGTGTGTTAGTGGCAGCAAACAGAGCTCCTATATTTTCTTCTCAGCAGCACCCATAGGACTTCTAGTGTGTTAGTGGCAGCAAACAGAGCTCCT
Source organism: Rana muscosa (assembly GCA_029206835.1). Lineage (NCBI taxonomy): Eukaryota > Metazoa > Chordata > Amphibia > Anura > Ranidae > Rana > Rana muscosa. Next base: position 34,666,755 of record JARGYO010005626.1, read on the forward strand.
ATATTTTCTTCTCAGCAGCACCCATAGGACTTCTAGTGTGTTAGTGGCAGCAAACAGAGCTCCTATATTTTCTTCTCAGCAGCACCCATAGGACTTCTAGTGTGTTAGTGGCATCACACAGAGCTCCTATATTTTCTTCTCAGCAGCACCCATAGGACTTCTAGTGTGTTAGTGGCAGCAAACAGAGCTCCTATATTTTCTTCTCAGCAGCACCCATAGGACTTCTAGTGTGTTAGTGGCATCACACAGAGCTCCTATATTTTCTTCTCAGCAGCACCCATAGGACTTCTAGTGTGTTAGTGGCAGCAAACAGAGCTCCTATATTTTCTTCTCAGCAGCACCCATAGGACTTCTAATGTGTTAGTGGCATCACACAGAGTTCCTATATTTTCATCTCAGCAGCACCCATAGGACTTCTAGTGTGTTAGTGGCATCACACAGAGCTCCTATATTTTCTTCTCAGCAGCACCCATAGGACTTCTAGTGTGTTAGTGGCAGCAAACAGAGCTCCTATATTTTCTTCTCAGCAGCACCCATAGGACTTCTAGTGTGTTAGTGGCAGCAAACAGAGCTCCTATATTTTCTTCTCAGCAGCACCCATAGGACTTCTAGTGTGTTAGTGGCATCACACAGAGCTCCTATATTTTCTTCTCAGCAGCACCCATAGGACTTCTAGTGTGTTAGTGGCAGCAAACAGAGCTCCTATATTTTCTTCTCAGCAGCACCCATAGGACTTCTAGTGTGTTAGTGGCAGCAAACAGAGCTCCTATATTTTCTTCTCAGCAGCACCCATAGGACTTCTAGTGTGTTAGTGGCAGCAAACAGAGCTCCTATATTTTCTTCTCAGCAGCACCCATAGGACTTCTAGTGTGTTAGTGGCAGCAAACAGAGCTCCTATATTTTCTTCTCAGCAGCACCCATAGGACTTCTAGTGTGTTAGTGGCAGCAAACAGAGCTCCTATATTTTCTTCTCAGCAGCACCCATAGGACTTCTAGTGTGTTAGTGGCATCACACAGAGCTCCTATATTTTCTTCTCAGCAGCACCCATAGGACTTCTAGTGTGTTAGTGGCAGCAAACAGAGCTCCTATATTTTCTTCTCAGCAGCACCCATAGGACTTCTAGTGTGTTAGTGGCAGCAAACAGAGCTCCTATATTTTCTTCTCAGCAGCACCCATAGGACTTCTAGTGTGTTAGTGGCAGCAAACAGAGCTCCTATATTTTCTTCTCAGCAGCACCCATAGGACTTCTAGTGTGTTAGTGGCATCACACAGAGCTCCTATATTTTCTTCTCAGCAGCACCCATAGGACTTCTAGTGTGTTAGTGGCAGCAAACAGAACTCCTATATTTTCTTCTCAGCAGCACCCATAGGACTTCTAGTGTGTTAGTGGCATCACACAGAGCTCCTATATTTTCTTCTCAGCAGCACCCATAGGACTTCTAGTGTGTTAGTGGCAGCAAACAGAGCTCCTATATTTTCTTCTCAGCAGCACCCATAGGACTTCTAGTGTGTTAGTGGCAGCAAACAGAGCTCCTATATTTTCTTCTCAGCAGCACCCATAGGACTTCTAGTGTGTTAGTGGCAGCAAACAGAGCTCCTATATTTTCTTCTCAGCAGCACCCATAGGACTTCTAGTGTGTTAGTGGCATCACACAGAGCTCCTATATTTTCTTCTCAGCAGCACCCATAGGACTTCTAGTGTGTTAGTGGCAGCAAACAGAGCTCCTATATTTTCTTCTCAGCAGCACCCATAGGACTTCTAGTGTGTTAGTGGCAGCAAACAGAGCTCCTATATTTTCTTCTCAGCAGCACCCATAGGACTTCTAGTGTGTTAGTGGCAGCAAACAGAGCTCCTATATTTTCTTCTCAGCAGCACCCATAGGACTTCTAGTGTGTTAGTGGCAGCAAACAGAGCTCCTATATTTTCTTCTCAGCAGCACCCATAGGACTTCTAGTGTGTTAGTGGCAGCAAACAGAGCTCCTATATTTTCTTCTCAGCAGCACCCATAGGACTTCTAGTGTGTTAGTGGCAGCAAACAGAGCTCCTATATTTTCTTCTCAGCAGCACCCATAGGACTTCTAGTGTGTTAGTGGCATCACACAGAGCTCCTATATTTTCTTCTCAGCAGCACCCATAGGACTTCTAGTGTGTTAGTGGCAGCAAACAGAGCTCCTATATTTTCTTCTCAGCAGCACCCATAGGACTTCTAGTGTGTTAGTGGCAGCAAACAGAGCTCCTATATTTTCTTCTCAGCAGCACCCATAGGACTTCTAGTGTGTTAGTGGCAGCAAACAGAGCTCCTATATTTTCTTCTCAGCAGCACCCATAGGACTTCTAGTGTGTTAGTGGCATCACACAGAGCTCCTATATTTTCTTCTCAGCAGCACCCATAGGACTTCTAGTGTGTTAGTGGCAGCAAACAGAGCTCCTATATTTTCTTCTCAGCAGCACCCATAGGACTTCTAGTGTGTTAGTGGCATCACACAGAGCTCCTATATTTTCTTCTCAGCAGCACCCATAGGACTTCTAGTGTGTTAGTGGCAGCAAACAGAGCTCCTATATTTTCTTCTCAGCAGCACCCATAGGACTTCTAATGTGTTAGTGGCATCACACAGAGTTCCTATATTTTCATCTCAGCAGCACCCATAGGACTTCTAGTGTGTTAGTGGCATCACACAGAGCTCCTATATTTTCTTCTCAGCAGCACCCATAGGACTTCTAGTGTGTTAGTGGCAGCAAACAGAGCTCCTATATTTTCTTCTCAGCAGCACCCATAGGACTTCTAGTGTGTTAGTGGCAGCAAACAGAGCTCCTATATTTTCTTCTCAGCAGCACCCATAGGACTTCTAGTGTGTTAGTGGCATCACACAGAGCTCCTATATTTTCTTCTCAGCAGCACCCATAGGACTTCTAGTGTGTTAGTGGCAGCAAACAGAGCTCCTATATTTTCTTCTCAGCAGCACCCATAGGACTTCTAGTGTGTTAGTGGCAGCAAACAGAGCTCCTATATTTTCTTCTCAGCAGCACCCATAGGACTTCTAGTGTGTTAGTGGCAGCAAACAGAGCTCCTATATTTTCTTCTCAGCAGCACCCATAGGACTTCTAGTGTGTTAGTGGCAGCAAACAGAGCTCCTATATTTTCTTCTCAGCAGCACCCATAGGACTTCTAGTGTGTTAGTGGCAGCAAACAGAGCTCCTATTTTTTCTTCTCAGCAGCACCCATAGGACTTCTAGTGTGTTAGTGGCATCACACAGAGCTCCTATATTTTCTTCTCAGCAGCACCCATAGGACTTCTAGTGTGTTAGTGGCAGCAAACAGAGCTCCTATATTTTCTTCTCAGCAGCACCCATAGGACTTCTAGTGTGTTAGTGGCAGCAAACAGAGCTCCTATATTTTCTTCTCAGCAGCACCCATAGGACTTCTAGTGTGTTAGTGGCAGCAAACAGAGCTCCTATATTTTCTTCTCAGCAGCACCCATAGGACTTCTAGTGTGTTAGTGGCATCACACAGAGCTCCTATATTTTCTTCTCAGCAGCACCCATAGGACTTCTAGTGTGTTAGTGGCAGCAAACAGAGCTCCTATATTTTCTTCTCAGCAGCACCCATAGGACTTCTAGTGTGTTAGTGGCATCACACAGAGCTCCTATATTTTCTTCTCAGCAGCACCCATAGGACTTCTAGTGTGTTAGTGGCAGCAAACAGAGCTCCTATATTTTCTTCTCAGCAGCACCCATAGGACTTCTAGTGTGTTAGTGGCAGCAAACAGAGCTCCTATATTTTCTTCTCAGCAGCACCCATAGGACTTCTAGTGTGTTAGTGGCAGCAAACAGAGCTCCTATATTTTCTTCTCAGCAGCACCCATAGGACTTCTAGTGTGTTAGTGGCATCACACAGAGCTCCTATATTTTCTTCTCAGCAGCACCCATAGGACTTCTAGTGTGTTAGTGGCAGCAAACAGAGCTCCTATATTTTCTTCTCAGCAGCACCCATAGGACTTCTAGTGTGTTAGTGGCAGCAAACAGAGCTCCTATATTTTCTTCTCAGCAGCACCCATAGGACTTCTAGTGTGTTAGTGGCAGCAAACAGAGCTCCTATATTTTCTTCTCAGCAGCACCCATAGGACTTCTAGTGTGTTAGTGGCATCACACAGAGCTCCTATATTTTCTTCTCAGCAGCACCCATAGGACTTCTAGTGTGTTAGTGGCAGCAAACAGAGCTCCTATATTTTCTTCTCAGCAGCACCCATAGGACTTCTAGTGTGTTAGTGGCAGCAAACAGAGCTCCTATATTTTCTTCTCAGCAGCACCCATAGGACTTCTAGTGTGTTAGTGGCAGCAAACAGAGCTCCTATATTTTCTTCTCAGCAGCACCCATAGGACTTCTAGTGTGTTAGTGGCATCACACAGAGCTCCTATATTTTCTTCTCAGCAGCACCCATAGGACTTCTAGTGTGTTAGTGGCAGCAAACAGAGCTCCTATATTTTCTTCTCAGCAGCACCCATAGGACTTCTAGTGTGTTAGTGGCAGCAAACAGAGCTCCTATATTTTCTTCTCAGCAGCACCCATAGGACTTCTAGTGTGTTAGTGGCAGCAAACAGAGCTCCTATATTTTCTTCTCAGCAGCACCCATAGGACTTCTAGTGTGTTAGTGGCAGCAAACAGAGCTCCTATATTTTCTTCTCAGCAGCACCCATAGGACTTCTAGTGTGTTAGTGGCAGCAAACAGAGCTCCTATATTTTCTTGTCAGCAGCACACATAGTACCTATAGTGTGTTAGTGTCAGCACCCATAGGACCTACAGTGTGTTGTGAGCACACATAGGAGTTCTATTTTTTATACTATATACACTACCGACTACAATGGCTGGAAGACCGCCAAGGAGAGGCAGAGCGTGCCGAGGCAAGAACACAGGGCAGGCAGGCTCTGTTTCTAGAGACAACAGTGCTGGCCGTGGACGTGGTCGTGCATCGTCATCAGCACGTGGCCATGGGACACGCTTGTCTTTGTTTTCGGCAGCTGGACATGTGGAGCCGCATCATGCCGAAGGCTTGGTAGAATGGATGACCAAGCCCTCCTCATCCTCCTCATCCTCTCTCACCCAGGCTCAGGGTACTGGCAGAGCAGCTGCCAACGCGTACTCAATGGCATCATCAGCCACCCCTTCCCTAGACCCACCATGTCCTCCTGAGGAGTCCCCCGAACTGTTTGAGCACAGTGTTGGGTACATGCTCCAGGAGGATGCCCAACGATTCGAAGGCTCGGATGATGATACCCAGCTTGAGGAAGTCAGTAGTGTGCGCGCAGAGAGAGGGGATGCTGAAGGACAGCAATCTGGCAGTAGTGTTCCACCAGCTGCAGCTTACTGCCAGGTTTGCTCTAGTGGTGAAGAGGGAGGGGATGATGAGGTCACTGACTCCACGTGGGTGCCTGAAGGGAGAGAGGAGGAGGAGGAGGAGGATGCAGCGTCACATGTCCAACGAGGCAGGATGCCCCCTGGAGGCCAGCTAGAGGCCAGCACAGCAACTGTACCACACCGCAGAGCTCCGCCTGTGCAGGGCGCTGCCTCTGCACGTTATCACAAAAGTTCTTTGGTGTGGGCCTTTTTTGAGACGAGTGCATCAGATCGCACCACTGCTATTTGCAATATTTGTCTCAAGCGTATCTCGCGTGGCCAAAACATCAGCCGCTTGGGCACCACAAGCATGAGCAGACATATGTCGACCTGCCATGCAGCTCGTTGGCAAGCACACATAAAAGACCCACACCAAAGAACAAAGCGGACCTCTCCTTGCTCCTCATCAGCTGGGATCTCCATCCCCACTATATCTTCAGTCCTCTCTGAAAGCTGCTCTGAGAGGACTGAAGGTGTAGAATTAGGTGTGTCACAACCAAGTACTTGCAGTACACCGACGTCCGATTGTAGCAGGCAAATTTCCCTGCCCCAGCTGCTGGACCGTCGAAAGAAGTATACTCCCAGCCATCCACATGCCCAGCGGTTGAATGCTAGCTTGGCTAAATTGCTAGCACTTCAACTGTTGCCTTTTCAGTTGATAGACTCGGCCCCCTTCCGTGAGTTTGTTCAATGTGCGGTTCCTCAGTGGCAGGTTCCCAAACGCCACTTTTTCTCACGGAAGGCGATTCCGTCTCTCTACTGGCATGTGGAAGGCAATGTCCATGCCTCGCTGGACAGGGCGGTCAGCGGTAAGGTGCATATTACCGCTGACTCATGGTCCAGCAGGCATGGACAGGGACGTTATCTTTCTTTCACGGCCCATTGGGTCACTCTATTGGTAGCTGGGAGGGATGCAGGACAAGGTGCAGTAGTGTTGGAGGTTGTTCCGCCACCACGCCTCCAAAATGCTACTACTGGTTGTGACACACCTCTCTCCTCCACCCCCTCCTCTTCTTCTTCCTCCATGTCCTCTTCGAGTGCTCTGTCCTCGGAACCAGCGGTGCTCCGTAGGCGTACAAGGGGCTACGCGAGTACGCAGGCAAAAAGATGCCATGCCGTGCTTGCGCTGGTGTGTTTGGGGGACAGGAGCCACACTGGGCCAGAGGTTCTGGCAGCTCTGCAGGGGCAGGCCGAGAGGTGGTTGACGCCACGCCAGCTTAAGCCAGGAATGGTCGTTTCTGATAATGGCACCAACCTCCTCTCCGCCCTGCGACAGGGGCAGCTCACCCATGTGCCCTGTATGGCTCACGTCCTCAACCTGGTGGTGCAGCGGTTCTTGGGCAGGTTCCCAGGCTTACAGGATGTCCTGAGGCAGGCCAGGAAAGTCTGTGTGCATTTCCGCCGATCTTATAATGCCAGTGCTCGGCTGACTGAGCTGCAAAAGGAGCTGAACCTGCCCAAGAACCGCCTAATATGTGACATGCCCACCAGGTGGAACTCAACGTTGGCCATGCTGCAGCGACTGCACACGCAGCAGAGGGCCATCAATGAGTACCTTTGCGACTACGGCACCAGGACAGGGTCAGGGGAGCTTGGCTTTTTTTCCCCACGCCAGTGGAGCATGATCAGGGATGCATGCACTGTCCTCTCACCATTTGAGGAGGCCACGAGGATGGTGAGCAGTGACAGTGCATGCATCAGTGACACTGTACCTCTTGTCCACCTGTTGGAGCATACGCTGCGTGGGATAATGGACAGGGCACTTGAGGCAGAACAGAGGCAGGAAGAGGAGGACTTCCTTGTCTCTCAAGGCCCCCTTTATCCAGACAATGTTCCTTCTGTCCCACCCATCACACAGGAAGAGGAGGAGGGGGAGGAGGAGGAGGAGGATTGTGTGAGCATGGAGGTGGAGCCTGGCACTCAGCATCAGCAGCAGCAGTCTTTTAGGGATGATGTACAGTCCCAACAAACCAGTGGACTTGTACGTGGCTGGGAGGAGGTGGCTGGCGATCATGTCATCCTCAGTGACCCAGAAGACTCCGGACCGAATGCCTCAGCTAACCTACGCTGCATGGCCTCCCTGATCCTGCAAAGCCTGCGGAAGGATCCTCGTGTTCTTCGGATCAAGGAGAGTGACCATTACTGGCTGGCCACTCTCCTTGATCCACGGTACAAGGGTAAGGTTGCGGACCTTATCTTGCCGTCGCAGAGGGAGCAGAGGATGAGACATCTCAGGGAGGCCTTGCAGAAAGGTCTGTGCAACGCGTTCCCAGAAACTGGGAGGTTACAAACTCCTGGTCCTGGACGACAAGTTGCTGAGGCTTCGGTCAGTAGCAGAAGGAGCGGTGGGGAAGGTGGACGTCTGACCGATGCGTTCAGACAATTTTTTAGTCCGCAGCCCCAAGGTATGATCGGTTCCAGCAACCATCGCCAGCGTCTGATATACATGGTGCAGGAATACCTAGGGGCAAGGTCAGACTTGGACACCTTTCCCACCGAAAATCCTCTGGCTTACTGGGTCCTGAGGATGGATCACTGGCCAGAGCTTGCACAGTATGCAATTGAGCTACTGGCCTGTCCTGCATCCAGCGTTCTTTCCGAACGCACATTCAGTGCTGCTGGAGGATTTGTCACCGATCATAGGGTGCGCCTGTCCACCGACTCGGTTGATCGACTGACCTTCATAAAAATGAATCAGTCTTGGATCACCACCAGCTACCAGACACCTGAAGCGGATATAACGGAATAATTTATAATGTCACATCCCTTCAAGACTGCCTATGCTGATGCTGAGTGACTGTCCTGTTATGTTCACTGACTATCCTCTTCCTCCTCCTCAATGATCCATGCCACCACACCAGTGCCTAAGGCACAATTTTTCAGCCCCTGTATAACAGGGGCGTGTAATTACAATTTTTTAAAAAGATGCTTCGCAACAGGTGTGACTGCTGTGCTCAGAGTACAGTATCTGTGAGGGGTTGCAGTGTTGTGGCACCAGCACCAGTGCCTAAGGCACAATTTTTCAGCCCCTGTTGGGGCGTGTAATTACAATTTTTAGGCAATGCTTTGCAACAGGTCTCATTGCTGTGCTCAGAGTACAGTATCTGTGAGGGGTTGCAGTGTTGTGGCACCAGCACCAGTGCCTAAGGCACAATTTTTCAGCCCCTGTATAACAGGGGCGTGTAATTAAATTTTTTTAAAAAGATGCTTCGCAACAGGTGTGACTGCTGTGCTCAGAGTACAGTATCTGTGAGGGGTTGCAGTGTTGTGGCACCAGCACCAGTGCCTAAGGCACAATTTTTCAGCCCCTGTTGGGGCGTGTAATTACAATTTTTAGGCAATGCTTTGCAACAGGTCTCATTGCTGTGCTCAGAGTACAGTATCTGTGAGGGGTTGCAGTGTTGTGGCACCAGCACCAGTGCCTAAGGCACAATTTTTCAGCCCCTGTATAACAGGGGCGTGTAATTACAATTTTTTAAAAAGATGCTTCGCAACAGGTGTGACTGCTGTGCTCCAAGTACAGTATCTGTGAGGGGTTGCAGTGTTGTGGCACCAGCACCAATGCCTAAGGCACAATTTTTCAGCCCCTGTTTAACAGGGGCGTGTAATTACAAATCTTGATCTAATAGTTCACAGCAGGGCCCATTCCTGCGCCCACCAAGAGTAACTATGAGGGCCTACAGTCTTGTGGCAACACCGTCCACCACCACCACCACCACCAAAGGCCCAATTTTTCTGCCCTGTTCAACAGGTGCATGCAATTACAAATCTTGATCTAATAACTCACAGCAGGGCCCATTCCTGCACCCACCAAGAGTAACTGTGAGGGCTTACAGTCTTGTGGCAACACCGTCCACCACCACCACCACCACCACCAAAGGCCCAATTTTTCTGCCCGGTTCAACAGGTGCATGCAAGTACAAATCTTGATCTATTAACTCACAGCAGGGCCCATTCCTGTGCCCACCAGTCTTGTGGCTACACCAACATCTAATAGGGCAAATTTCTGCAGAGTATATACGGCAGGCCCCTACTTTCAAACATCCAACTTACAAACGACTCCTACTTGCAAACGGCAAGAGAAAACAGGAAGTGAGAGGAAATCTACCCCTAGGAAGGAAAATTCTATCCTGTTAGATTTAATTTGGGAAAAAGGTATCTCCTCTCTACTGATGCTTTATCACCAATCCTTGTTTCAATTAAAACCCCACTTTTCCAAAAACATTTGTCATTGGGACGGAAAGTGAGGTGACATGTTCTGAACAGATGTGCAAAGACAGCAAATGTTACAGGGGTGATAACCCCTCCCTATGTTCTCCAAAAAGCTTAAAAATAGATTTTTTTGGGATGTAGCTACACTTCATAATGTACCTGTTCAGATTCTACTTAAGAACAAACCTACAGTCCATGTCTTGTTTGCACCACCTATATACTGCTGTTCAGAGTATATAGGGTTGTAGGTATAGGGTTTTATTTTGGGTGCGGGGTCCCCCTTAGTATCCATACAAGACCCAAAGGGGCTGGGGTGGGGGGGGGGGGTGATGGGGTAGCCATGCCATTTTTCTCAAGGATTTTCAGCCATATGGCGGCCAGGACAAGACATGACATTAAAGCCGCAAGTGGTTTTAAATGGCTTCTTTTTTTCCTTTACAAATGTCATTTTGTGCAAGGACAGTTCTAAACACGGGAAACACATGCCACTTCACAGGCATACTTTAGACACCCCCCAGGTACCATATTTAAAGGAAAATTTCACTTTTTTTTTTTCACTTTATGCATCATTAAAATGACTGCTCCCGAAAAAACTTTAGTTTTTAAAATTTCTTTTTGCATTGATATATGTCCCCTGGGGCAGGACCCGGGTCCCCAAACCTGTTTTATAACATTAACATGCATATTGGCCGTTGTAATTAGCAATTTTGATTTCGAACGTTCGCGTCCATTATAACGAATAGGGTTCGAAAATTCGCGCGAACTTTCGGTCCGTTCGAAGGTTCTGGTGCGAACCGAACCCGGGGGTGTTCGGCTCATCCCTAGTCAGCATACCAAGACATGTTGGACAATTTCATGCTCCCAACTGTGGGAACAGTTTGATAGTCCCTTCCTGTTACAACATGACTGCCCACCAGTGCACAAAGCAAGGTCCATAAAGACATGGATGAGCGAGTTTGGGGTGAAGGAACTTGACTGCCTTGTGCAGAGTCCTGACATCAACCCAATAAAACACCTTTGAGATGAATTAGAGTGGAGACTGCAAGCCAGGCCTTCTCGTCCAACATCAGTGCCTGACCTCACAAATGTTCTTCTGGAAGAATGGTCAAACATTCCCACAGACACACTCCTAAACCTTGTAGACAGCCTTCCCAGAAGAGTTGAAACTGTTATGCCGCGTACACACGACCGTTATTCATGTCATGGAAAAAAAACAAGTTTTTCTCGACGTGATTTTTCTTGTTTCCTCTCAAGCCTGCCTTGCCTACACACGTTCATGAAAAAAAACGCTCGAGCAAAGTGCGGTGACGTACAACACGTACGACTGCACTATAAAGAGGAAGTTCCATTCGAATGACGTCACCCTTTGGGACGCTTTTGCTGATCCTCGTGTTAATAACATTTGGTGAGGGATAATTTGCGCTTTTCAGTCTTCGTGCTTTTCAGTCCGTTACAGCGTGACGAATGTGCTATCTCCATTATGAACGCTAGTTTTACCAGAACGAGCGCTCCCGTCTCATACTTGATTCTGAGCATGAGCGTTTTTCTTCCCCTCGTAAATGCATACACATGACCATTTTTCACTACGTTAAAAAGAACGACGTGAAAAACGACGAGAAAAAATAGAGCAGGTTCTAATTTTTTTTCGCCCATTTTTATAGTCGAGAAAAATGCTCTAGAGCATACACACCACCGTTTTTCATGACCATTTTTAAAAATTGCATTTTTCTCGTCATGAAAAGCGGTCGTGTGTACGCGGCATTATAGTTGCAAAGGGTAGGCCAACTCAATATTGAACCCTATGGACTAAGACTGGGATGCCATTAAAGTTCATATGCGTGTAAAGGCAGGCAGACCAATACTTTTGGCAATATAGTGTATCTTTTTTATACAACATTTCCAAATGTTCCCCAAATGTACTTGTTTTACATATAGGCTTACACTGGAATAAAAGACAATTTCAAGGACAGATATTTCTGGGGGCAATATTTGTAAACCTGGGACTGCTCAACCCTGTAAAAGATTGTTCTCTCCTTTAGCAGCCTATGGCTGCCTCTTACCTTCTGTGTATGCTGAGAGTGCTGAGGAATTTCTGCAGTTATTTCAGCATACTCAGATAGCTGGAGGTGATAAGTAAAATAATATTGTCCTCCTTTCCCTGCTCACTTACTACTGCATTAGACAAAATATTGTGTGAGGGCCAATGAGGGGAGTACAATGTCTTCTTGCCAATTCATGCAAGCTAGCCATCTCATTTCACAGCAGAAGCAGCCTTGCAAGTAATTTTTGCATGTAATGCAATATACCTACAGTAACTTCACAATTATTTTAGATTCAGCTGCTACAAATATATTGGATGACATTTCTGCCTCTACAGTGTAACATTAAAAATGTAATTGCTTACAAATACAAGTTTTATAATCCATTCCCAAATGATATTTTAGCTTAATAGCATAATGCAAACGCTCCACGATAAAAATTATAAACGTAGGCCTTCATGCTAGTGATATTTATAACACTCCCTCCTGTGAGCTTTTCCATTCCGTAGAGGTCTCACAACAAGACTAATGATTTATAGAGGCTTTGGCACCCAGCACAACCAATTACAGCTGAATATGAGGCTGGTTTTTACATAACACATCAAATAGTCATTAACTGCTTTACTGGAATCCTGGAAATGCGCAGACGCATTTTTAAATGAAAAATCAAATAATCCCTCAAATTGTATTTCCTCCTTTGCTGACAGCATCTCTGCGGAAATGGGCGACACTAGACGTGATTGAGATTATCCTGGCATTTACTCCTACACAGAATACCATGTACTCATGATAAAAGTCATAGAGGAAATAACACATATAAAATGAAAATTCTCTATTACAAAGTGGCTGAATCCAAAAACCCTGAAAACATGTTTTATAGGTTATGGTGCCATTAATTTGCTTCTTAAATTAACCATATGGTCACTTAACAAATTGAAAACTGCCATTATGCATAAAAAACACATACCTAGTAGTACCTGCAGATACTTTTATAAATCTTGCAAACTTCCCTGGGAAGCCCAAATAATTTTATGAAAACAAAGCTGTCCCACTTATTTTTTTACTATTGAAGGATAAGTTTGTTTGAAGGGTTGAACATGTAACTTGTTCCAACTCCTGCAAATCTCCCCCTTGCCCTGGTTCTTCTCTCCACGCTTATTGTCACAATTTGAAAAGAGTGAATGTCAAAAAGTTCCATCAGCCATTATGGTTGACGGCTTGTGGTTCTCAATGAGCTACCAGGATGCTGGTGAGCACAAAGTTCAGACCTGAGCCGTGAACCCTATTAAAGTCTATGGGGGCCCAAACGTGGAAAATCAAAAATCCCCATTTGGAAGGCTTATAAGAAAGTTATTAACCATAAAAGGGTATGGGAGCCTGGCTATTGCCCTGGGGGACATGTATTAATGCAAAAAAAAACGTAAAAAAAAAGATACATTTTTAAAGGGGCAGTGATTTTAATGAGGCTTAAAGTGAAACAATAAAAAAGTAAAAATTCCTTTAAATATAGTGCCTGAGGGGTCCCCTTAGTCTGCCTGTAAATTTACACATCTGTACCGTGTATAGAACCTGCTGCAGCAAAACTGTAAAGAAAAAAAAATGACATTTAAATTGATTATTGCGGCTGCACTTTATTGGCGGCAATAATAACTTTTTTTTTACAAATGGCGTTGGGACCAGCAAGCACCCCTGAACCATACCAGGCCACATGCCCTCAACATGGGGGGGGGGGTGTTTTTGGCACCTTGGAGACAAGGGCCTCTTCCTGACAACCCTGGGCGGTGGTTGTGGGGGTCTGCGGGCAGGGGGATTATCAGAATCTGGAAACCCCTTTACCCACTTATGGACCGGGCCTATTTTTCAGACTCGGTGTTTACAAGTTAAAATATTTTTTTTTTGCTAGAAAATTACTTAGAACCTTCAAACATTATATATATTTTTTTCAGATACCCTAGAAAATAAAATGGCGGTTGTTGCAATACTTTATGTCACACCATATTTGCGCAGCAGCCTTACAAGCACACTTTTTGGGGAAAAAATAAATAAAAAATAAGACAACAGTAAAGTTAGCCCAATTTTTTTAATTATGTGAAAGATAATGTTACGCCGAGTAAATTGATACCCAACATGTCACGCTTCAAAATTGCGACAAACTTTTACCCTTAAAAATCTCCATAGGCGACGTTTAAACATTTCTACAGGTTATCAGTTTTGAGTTACAGAGGAGGTCTAGGGCTGGAACTATTGCTATCGCTCTAACGATCTCGGAGATACCCCATGTGTGGTTTAAACACAGTTTTCATATGCGGGCGCTACTTACGTATGCGTTCGCTTCTGCGCGCAAACTCGGCAGGACGGTGCACTTTAATTTTTTTTTCTCTTATTTAACTTTTTATTTTTTATTTTGACACTGTCCTTTTAAAAAAAAAAAAATCATTTGGGTCACTTTTATTCCTAAAATAAGGAATGTAAACATTCCTTGTAATAGGAAAAAAGCATGGCAGGACCTCTTAAATATGAGATCTGGGGTCAAAAAGACCTCAGATCTCATATTTACACAAAAATGCAATAAAAAAAATTAAATCTCATTTGAAAAAAAATAAAAAAATTCCCCTTTAAGAGCATTGGGCGGAAGTGACATTTGACGTCGCTTCCGCCCTCCAATGCTATGAAGCAGAGTGGGGGCCATCTTCCCCTCACTCGGCATCCAAGCAGTGAGGGGAGAGGAACCGATCAGTTCCAGTAAGCGGCGGAGACGACCTGTGTGCGGCAGGAGGGGGGCCCCTATCCCACCCCCGATAAAAGTGATCTTGTGATGAATCCGCCGCAGAGACCACTTTTATCTTAAAAAGGACAGTCCGCCGTTTTTAAAAATACCGGGGTTATGGCAGCTAGCAACATATAACGACGGCGGCTGGTCCTCAAGTAGTTAACAAGGGGTCCCCAAGATCCTGATCCCCCTATGTGAATTAGTATAGGGTACATTGTACCCCTACTCATTCACCAAAAAAGTGTAAAAAATAAAGACAGGAGGCAGTTTTTGACAATTCCTTTACTCCTTTATTAAGGAATTGACATCACCTGGTGGCACCGCCCCCTTGTGACATCACAGACCAGTGCATGTTAGGTCAGTGATGTCACAAAAGAAGGCGGTTCCATCAGGTTACTTCACCAGATGACCCACCCTTTGCCTATTTAAGAATTGTCAGAAGGAGGAGCAAGCATTCGGCGGTTAGCCTTCGTCATAGGCAGAGCATATTTTTTTTTCAGGTCCGGCAGTGCAGCAGGCGTTGTGATTAACAATGGATCTACAGGAGGGCAAATTGCTTTTTTATTTTTTTAATAAAGGAATTATCAAAAACTGTCTCCTGTCTTTATTTCTGACAGTTTTTTGGTGAATGAGTAGGGGTACAATGTACCCCTACCCATTCACATGGGGGGGGGCTGGGATTTGGGGGGCAAGGGGCTTCCAGATTCCAATAAGCCCTCTGCCCATAGGCCACCACAACCACCACCCAGGGTTGTAGAGAAGAGGCTCTTGTTCCCAACAACATGGGGACAAGATGCTTTGGTGTGGACTCTCCCAGGAGACCCGGGGGGCGTTTAATGTGCAGGGGGGCTGTGGAATGTAAAGGGCGGCTGTGGAATGTGAATGGGGGCTAAAAGGGGCTGCGTAATGTGCAGGGGGGCTGTGGAATGTAAAGGGGGCTGTGTAATGTGCAGGGGGGCTGTGTAATGTGCAGGGGGGCAGTGAAATATGCAGAGGGGGCTGTGTAATGTGCACGGGGGCTGTGTATTGTAAAGGGGGGCTGTGCCATTTAGTATTTGCTGTTCTAAATAAATACTGTTGTTGTCTTCTGTGTTCAGACTTTTCTACATGCAGGGAGTCTCCTTTTGTTTTTAAGAGCAGATATAAAAACAAAAACAAATGGAGTTCCTCTGACTGCTTGAATTTTTGGATGAAAATTCATGGGCAGTAATTGTGATGCATCGTGGAATCAAATCTAATCATTGACAGGATAATCATAATCGAATCATGAGACCAGTGGAGATGCGCACCTCTACTGCCCACCCATCTGCTTGGAGTAGGGAGAAGTGAGCTGAGCAGGAGCGAGTATGTGCCGAGGTAAGCTCAGCCGGCGATATTTTTTATTTCATTGCTCAACTGGGACTGGAGCAGGCTGGAATTGCGTTAATATTGCCATGACCACCAATGGAAGTAGGATATGTGCTGGGAGATATTTTTGTGCCCACTGGCATCAATGCTGGTATTTATTGTGTGCAGTGACACCTGTACTGGAGGTTATTCTTGCGTACAGGAGGGGGGGCATCTTTGCCCTGGGCGCTGATTGACCTTGCCACTGCCTGTATACATACCTTTTTGAAAAAGAAGTTAAGATTTGCCTTGTTATCATGTAAAAGAGAGCCTACAGTTCTACCTCTGGGGTGGGAAAAATGAAATACTTAAAATATCACCAATAATTTGAAAAAGGAGCAGTGTCAGCCCCATATTTACCCGGAGTACTAAGATTCCTGATTCAAATAACTACCTAATGTAGTACAATAGCAAGAAAACCCATTGCATTTTCTCAAATGATTACATACAGGATTTACGATTACAACTGTGCCTGCCTCCCCAAGTCAAAGAAAAAGCTGCCCCTGTTCTGCATTTACTGATCATTGCAGCAGGCAAGCCATTATCACAAATGTGTTTTCCAAAGGTGTTGGGACATGGAACCCCACATTGTTCATCCACCAGGATCAGCTGCAGAAATCGATCCCTGTGGATACAAGACAACAAATCTGCAAAGCAGCCCTAACAACTACAGAGCAAAGCAAAGAAGACTAGAAAAAAAAAATTGTACCAGCCCAAGTTGTTCGAAGATGAATAGCACCCTCCAGAAATTAACGATGCACCTCCAATTTCTCCCCACAACATTCTCACTGTGATAGATGGCAGGGTGTTATGAAATTGTTCAGTAATGCTGATATTTATCTGATGTAAGTCAAAATTTCCACTAAAAGCCACAAAGTGCATGTCCGTAGAATGAATGGGCATCATCACCTCTATCTGTCTTGTCATTGCCAAAGCTTCCTCAAAGGTAGCAGGAAGAAAATCTCAACATAATCATTACACCAAATTTCCTCTTTCTTACCTCGCTTTAAATGAGCCTCGATGGCTTTTCAAAGCAGATGGACCAGTGTTTCCTAAATATTCCACAAAAGGCTCAATGACTAAAAGGTCATTTTTACAGATTCTTCCTAAAATTACAACAAAAGATATGAAAGTGTTTTTTTTTTAATTATAAAATGATTCACCCAGCTGTGCTAGTGCCTGGGAGTCTGGAAAATATGCCCTGTTAGTGATACCTGACAATAGGTTCTAAGAGCAATTCCAAGCAATAAGTAAATGCATTCAGTAAGCTACTAATGCTTTCCATTAAACACAGAAACCGTGCCAATGTCATAAAATCCACTCCGTTTACCTTAATCTAAATTCTGTGTAATCCTTTCCAGAATAAGCACACACAGCTTTATGAAGGGTCAGTAATGCCCTGTACACACGATCGGTTTTAACGATGAAAACAGTCCGATAGACTTTTTTTCATCGGACAAACCGATCGTGTATGGGCCCCATAGGTCTTTTTTCCATCGGTGAGAAAAAATAGAACAAGTTTTAAATTTATCCGATGGAAAAATAAACGATCGCAAATTCGGATCATCTGTGTGGAACTCTAATCGGACAAAAAACCCACACATGCTCAGAATGAAGTCGACGCATTCTCAGAAGCACTTAATTTTTCTCGGCTCGTCAAAGTGTTTTACGTCACAGCGTTTAGGAAGGTCTGATTTTTGACTGATGGTGTGTAGGCAAGACTGATGGAAGTCAGCTTCATCGGAATTCCGATGAAAAAATCCATTGGATTTGAATCCATAGGAAATCCGATCGTGTGTACAGGGCTTAAGAGAGCAGTAAGACCATACTTATTGACCCCTGTGCTGGCTAACGTCTCTGTTTCCTGCATCAAAAGTAACATCTGAAATTCAAGAAAGGAAACTGTTTAACCACTTAAACTCTGGAAGGTTTTACCCGCTTCATGACCAGGCCATTTTTTGCTGTTCGGCACTGTGCTACTTTAACTGGCAATTGCGTGGTCATGTAACGCTGCACCCAAATTAAATTTCTCATTTTTTTTCTCACAAATAGAACTTTCTTTTGGTGATATTTGATCACTACTGAGTTTTTACATTTTTTGCTATATGAACAAAAAAATACAGAAAATGTTGAAAAAACAAAAACAATATTTTTTCTTTTCTGTAATAAAACATATCCAAATTTTTTTTAAGTTCTTCATAAATTTAAGGCAAAATTTATTCTGCTACATGTCTGGTAAAAAAAAAAAAAAATTCTCAGTAAGTGTATATTAATTGGTATGTGTGAAAGTTATAGTGTCTACAAACTATGGTATATACATATATATTTGAAATTTGATCAAGTACTGACCGCCAATCTCAAATCTTGAGGCCCTTAAAATGCTAGGACAGTACAAATGCCCCCAAATAAACCCTTTGTTATTGCAGACAGTCTGACGCATTTAGTAAGAGGCATGATGAGTTTTTTGAAGTTGGGATTTTTCTGTCATAATTTTTGGGAAAATTAAGAAATTAAATAATATATTTTTCACAATTAATCTTTACATTCTTCCACCTGCGCAGTACAGCATCATCATATGATCAGGAACACTGTCTGGTGAAAGTATGTTAAAAAAATTAAATAAAATTGTTTATTCAATTTTTTATACATTCATTCTCTTTTTTACATACTTTCATCAGAGTAGTTCATTTTGACCATAGTAACACTCTACTACTCTGGAGGGGTGATCATCGTTTTTTTGTTTTTACATTTTGATTGTTGTCACAATGATGATCATTGTAACAGTAATGTTTTCAACTGTCATGAATGGGTTACATTTATGAAATCTGTGATTACAAGTGATCTGTGATAGGCTACAGCTAATCACATGGCACAGGGTGCTGTGATTCGCCCGGGGTACCATGTGATAGCTGTGGACCAATCATAGCTCACTGATATAGGAAGCAGAGCTGTTATGAATAAAATACATGAAATCATGTGATCGCATAGCGAAAGAGGCCAGGTCTCCGGATCTGCAATCCAGTGTCATGGGGGTAGGGGGGATTTGTGATTGTGGCTGCAAGTGCCGAACGCTGCAGTATAATTACTGTGGCGGGTCGGCAAGTGGTTAAATTTGCCATACACATATTGTCTTTCAATCTCAAAGATTCCTCCATCCATGCTACACAGCACAGATGGACAAATTCCCCACTGTAGCTATTGTATTTTGACAGCTGTCAACATTTTCAAACAGTTCCTGAAATTAATTGGATACAGCCACTGTTCAAGAGCAATGTATGTTTTCTTCAATGTGAGAGCACAGTAGAAGCTGTTTGTCTTCAGAATATCACTAACTGAAAGGCTGCAAAGGGGCATACAGAGCATAGAAAAAAGAGAAGATGCAAGGTGGAATCTGTCATTCTTCTCTTCTGTGTGTGTTCATATTTAGAAATTGAGCTATTGGGATCTGTAAACATATCTTACCCCAGTCTGTTCAGTTTCTGCACAGTGGACAAGGACAGAGCTTGCTCTGCTCTATGGGCTGCTGGGAGTAAACTGACTCCCCTGTCCATTTACACCAAACTAAACTTCTAAATGGAAGAGGACGGTGTCTCCTTACGTTTTTTTTTTTTAGCAGACCCGATTGGATCTGGAGGTAGGCAGGTGTAAACAGACACAAGTCCGTTTACACATGCCTGTCCATAAGGATGAATGGACCTTTCAATCAGATCCACCTGAAAAACTGACAGACCTGATCGGAACGCCCATGTGAAAAGGGCCTTATGCCGCGTACACACGACCGTTTTTAATGACGAGAAAAATGAAATTTTTTAAAATGGTCATTAAAAATGATCGTGTGTGGGCTTTCCAGCATTTTTCCCGATGAGAAAAACGCAGAGAATCACGACGAGAAAAATTGGAACATGCTCTAATTTTTCACGTCGTTTTTTACATCGTCGTTTTTCTCGTCATGAAAAACGCCCGTGTGTGGGCTTTAACGACGTGAAAAAAAATGCTCAGAATCAAGTATGAGACAGGAGCGCTCGTTCTGGTAAAACTACCATTCGTAATGGAGATAGCACATTCGTCACGCTGTAACGGACTGAAAAGCACGAGGCTGAAAAGCGCGAATCGTCGCAAAAAATTTCTAACATGAAGGGTGGCGCCATCCGAATGGAACTTCCCCTTTATAGTGCCGTCGTACGTGTTGGACGTCACCGCGCTTTACTTAAAAACATTTTTTTCCACGATAGTGTGTAGGCAAGGCAGGCTTGAGAGGAAACACGAAAAGTCACGTCGAGAAAAATGCAGTTTTTTTCAATGACATTAAAAACGGTCGTGTGTACGCGCCATTAGTGAGGTTTTCCTTAATTTACTGTCGGAAGAGAAAGTGATGGGAAATTTCCCACATATGAATGCAAAATAGAAACAAAATTTGCATAGTAGAGTGGGGAAAGATTAGAACTTGTTTTCACTGCTGTCTGTGTCTGTATTAGGGACGCTCACTCATTTATTTTCTTGTATGGGCATCACAGGGAAAGGAAGTGAAGCAAAGTCTCCCCAGTGGGGACACAGACCACTTTTATGTGATAACATTTAATTTTGCAAAGTATGCCCAGTAGCATGCAAGGAAAAAAAAAGTGTTTTTGCTTGCACATGATTGAATGATGGAAGTCGGCAGATTTTCATTTCATTAACTAATCAAAAGGATAATTCCCTTGCAAAGTGAACAGCCCTTTGCCTTTAGTAAATCAACCCCATTTTATCCAAAGCCCTGGTCTGGCTCAATATGCTCTTCAAATCAAATGCAGCAAAATACAAGGGAGGGGGGGGGGGCACATCTAAGAGTACACCATTGCTAGGAAGATGTTTTGAATATCATTTACAAATCTTATATTAATCTTCTCCCTGTGCCTTCATTTACTACATTTACTACTCTAGATCACACTGGTACTAAAAAGTACCGTATATACTCGAGTATAAGCCGACCCGAATATAAGCCGAGGCACCTAATTTTACCACAAAAAATTGGGAAAACATATTGACTTGAGTATAAGCCCAGGGTGTCCATCTGCATGCCTCACTGTGCCCATGCCTCACTGTGCCCATGACTAGACTGACGTTTAACATGGGAGTCTATGGAAGGGGTGCCCGGATTTGAAAAATCGGTGCTCCCCGGCCGTAGGTCCCCCAGACAAAAAACTTTGTACACGTATAGAGGAGATGTGTGGCAAGTTTGGGGTCCAGGGGACCTACGGCTGGCCAGTACCGGGTCCCCAAATTTCGGGAGATCAGGCGAAAAAAAGGTGACTCGAGTATAAGCCGAGGGGGGAATTTTCAGCACAAAAAAAGTGCTTAAAAACTCGGCTTATACTCGAGTATATACAGTAAGTAAACGGCTCTTCATGCTGTACAGGGCTGTGCACCCACGTGAGTGAGCCCTCATCCTTTGCTATCCTCAGCCTTTAAAGTCTAGGTTAACCTTTTTCACCCTGAAACATCTGCATTAACCACTTGACCTCCGGAAAGTGTATTTCATTTTTACAATCATTTTTTTAAATCACAAATAGAGCTTTCTTTTAGTGGTATTTAATTACCACTGGGTTTTTCTATTTTTTGCTATTTTTAATTTCTGTTATAAAATTTTACATAAAAATAAGCTTTCTTCATAAACTTAGGCCAAATTGTAGTCTGCTACATTTCTTTGGTATAAAATAACCCAAATCAGTGTATATTATCTTGTCTGTGTGAAAGTTATAGTCTACAAACTATGGTATAAATACTGTATATACTCGAGTATAAGCCGACCCGAATAGAAGGCCGAGGCACCTACTTTTACCACAAAAAACTGGGAAAACGTATTGACTTGAGTATAAGTCTAGGGTGTCCATCTGCATGCCTCACTGTGCCCATGCCTCACTGTGTCCATGCCTCACTGTGCCCAATCTCCCTACCTGATCTCCGGCGCTGTGTGACTAGACTGACGTTTAACATGGGAGTCTATGGAAGGGGTGCCTGGCTTTAAAAAATCTGTGCTTCCCGGCCGTAGGTCCCCCGGACAACAAACTTTGCACACTTGTAGTGGAAGAGTGCGGCTACATGTGTGCCAAGTTTGGGGTCCAGGGGACCTACGGATGGTCAGGCGTACAAAGGTGAAGATGTAAACAGACTCGAGTATAAGCCGAGGGAGGCATTTACAGCACAAAAAAATGTGCTGAAAAACTCGGCTTATACTCAAGTATATACGGTATTTGAAAATGTATAAAAAAAATATGTACTAACGACCTATGTGATTTCATAAGGCTTGTGATTGTCCCAGGTACCATGGGATCACTGCTGACCAATCACAGATCACACACAGTAGTAAACAATGATGTCATAAATGGATGCCATTAATGACTATTGTTTACTAGGTGTTATGTGATCACACAACTATCGCGTAGTATCCAGACCGCTTGCAGCAGCCTGATACCAACTACCGTAATCCGCTGTGTCCAGTGCCTGGGGAAGCCACCGCCAGTAGTAAAGGGCATAGCTCCCAACTGTCCCTGATTTTGAGGGACTGTTCCTGATTTGGAACAAAGTCCCCCTGTCCCTCCTCATTTGTCACTCATTTTGGTCTGATCTGTATTGTTGTATATAAAATGCACTTTTTATCTATCAAAAAGTGTTTTACAGTGCTAAACCTTTCATCCAATTTCAAAATTTCTGTATCTTTAAATTCCAAAAGCCAATATAAAGAAATAGTAGTGGTAAAAAAACACTTGTGGGTTTAACCAATCATTTTTTTTGTACAAGTCTCCTTTACCCACTTAAGGACCGCTCACGGTATATATACGTGGACAAAATGGCTCGTACAGGCACAATCACAAAAGTGACCGATGTGTCCCCCATAATGTCACGAGAAAAAATCGCTGATCGCCGCCATTACTAGTAAAAAAAAAAAAAAATTAATAAAAATGCCATAAAACGATCCCCTATTTTGTAAACACTATAATTTTTGCGCAAACCAATCAATAAACGCCAATTGCGATTTTTTTTTTTTACCAAAAATATGTAGAAGAATACGTATCGGCCTAAACTGAGGAAAAAAAATGTTTTTTAATATATTTTTTGGGGATATTTATTATAGCAAAAAGTAAAAAATATTGCATTTTTTTCAAAATTGTCGCTCTATTTTTGTTTATAGGGCAAAAAATAAAAACCGCAGAGGTGATCAAATACTACCAAAAGAAAGCTATTTGTGGGAAAAAAAGGACGTCAATTTTGTTTGGGAGCCACTTTGCACGACCGCGCAATTGTTAGTTAAAGCGACGCAGTGCCGAATCGCAAAAAGGGGCCTGGTCTTTATGCTGCGTATTAGTCCGGGGCTTAAGTGGTTAAGGGGGTGTGACCTATGGGAGGTATGGTTAAGGGTGTAACATGTAACATGGTGTAAATGTCTCCCCTCCCAACCTCAAATGACCCCCTTCTCCCCCTTGACAGCAGTTCTTCTCCCCTGTACCTGCTGTTACATTTAAAATCAGTATGACTGTGCAGTGCTCACAGCCACATTATTCATTGGGGATCTATGAATGAATGAACTACAACAAGTCCCATCCACCACCGCTGCAGACGAACTTGTAGGTCTGAGTGGACTGTGAATGCGGTAATTAGCGCACTTCCTTTAGCTCTCCAACTGACAGCCCATATAGAGGTATAGGCACAGAGCTGGAGGAAGAGTCTGCAGGAGCCTGTGAAATGCTTTGCAGGCCCCTCTGTTATTTTCTTTTTCAAAGGTGTGAACCTAGCCTTTAGTCTCTACCAATTCAGTCCTTCCCTTAATATTTTCCCTGTCCTCTGTTGTTACTAAGGGAAAATCATTCATGCAGTTCAGGCATTAAGTGCCGGTTCACACTTGTGCGATGCGATTATGAGGGTTTTTTTTTCATTGTTTGTTTATTAATTACCAGCGCGATTGCAATGCGAATCCAATGCGAATGTAATGCGCTTACAATGTAAATTAGGCACAGATGCGATTTCTGCTCAGGCCAATTGAAAAACCAAGAAAAAAATGGGTGTTAACTTCCTGTGCTTTCCCTGTTTTCTCTTGTGGGGAGAGTATTGTCGTTGGAGGAGTGTGGTTTTTGTGAGTAGTCAGTGAGGATTTTGTTTTTTGGTCATTATGTTTCATCATGTGCCGTTGATAATGGCAGCAGTTGTTACTGCTACTGCTGCAGTACTGATGGACAAAGCCCGGAGGAAGAGGAGGAGGAGGACCAAGAGACTGATGAGTACAAGAAGATATTGGGTCCATCCAATTATTCTAAATAGGGAAGAGAGAGGTCAGTTTAGGATCCTCTACAATCATCTCAGGCAGCATGAGGAGAAGTTCTTCAACTATTCCCGGATGTCAGTAAATAGGTTAGTACCTGTACCCCACTTCCTTCTCCTCCTCCCTCCTTTTTTCTATCTATCACTGACATGCATACCACTGACCACCAATTCCAATTACCACCAATCCCACTGACACCAATGTAAGGGCAATCCCAATGACCACCAATCCAACTGACCACCAATGCCACTGACCACCAATCCCACTGACCACCAATGTAAGGGCAATCCCAATGACCACCAATCCAACTGACCACCAATGCCACTGACCACCAATCCCACTGACCACCAATGTAAGGGCAATCCCAATGACCACCAATCCAACTGACCACCAATGCCACTGACCACCAATCCCACTGACCACCAATGTAAGGGCAATCCCAATGACCACCAATCCAACTGACCACCAATCCCACTGACCACCAATCCCACTGACCACCAATCCCAATGACCACCAATCCTACTGACCACCAATGTAAGGGCATACATCCCACTGACCACCAATGCCACTGACCACCAATCCCAATGACCACCAATGTAAGGGCATACATTCCACTGACCACCAATGCCACTGACCACCAATCCCAATGACCACCAATCCAACTTTCCATCTCTTTTATCCTTTCACTAGTACTCTTACCTCTTACCATGTCATTTTGTATGGGCTTTAACTTGTCACTTACATTGGTTTTGTGGTTTTATTTCTTAGTTTTGATGAATTACTTTGGTTGCTTGGTACACGATTGGAGTATCAGAACACCACCTTTCGGAAAAGTGTGGAGCCAGCGGAAAGGTTGCTTGTAACATTAAGGTAAATTTCATCGATATACTTTGTGAATTTTATGCTATGCACCATAGTAAGCTATAGGAATGCAAAGAATGCAGACATAAATCACAATAAAATTGTCTTCCAAAATAAGTATTTTATTTATTTTTTTCAAAAACTTCTAATCAGTTTGTGACTACATGCTTTGCACCAACCATTGGAGAAACTTTCAAATGTTTTCTTACATATCAAGAACAACATAAAGAGTAGTGATGTCGCGAACATAAAATTTTCCGTTCGCGAACGGTGAACGCAAACTGCCGCAAATGTTCGCGAACGGGCGAACCCGGCGAACCGCCATAGACTTCAATAGGCAGGCGAATTTTAAAACCCACAGGGACTCTTTCTGGCCACAATAGTGATGGAAAAGTTGTTTCAAGGGGACTAACACCTGGACTGTGGCATGCCGGAGGGGGATCCATGGCAAAACTCCCATGGAAAATTACGTAGTTGACGCAGAGTCGGGTTTTAATCCATAAAGGGCATAAATCACCTAACATTCCTAATGTGTTTGGAATAACGTGCTTTAAAACATCAGGTATGATGTTGTATCGATCAGGTAGTGTAAGGGTTACGCCCGCTTCACAGTGACAGACCAAACTCGGACAGACCAAACTCCCCGTTTAACGCACCGCAAACAACTGCAAACAGTCCATTTGCACAACCGCAAGGCTTTAATGATCACCTTAGATGATCACAAAGAAAATTTATGTTTTTTCTATGCAAAATTATCAAGCCGATCGCTTTTGGTCTGTTCACAATGAAGCAACGACCTTACCATCTGGGGTGTGCCAACAACGCCATTGCCAACACACTCATAGAGGTGGTCGCTTCATTGTGATACGCAAGCCTCTTCACCACAACAAGGTAACGATCACGAAGGGGAATTGACACAGGTATGTGTTTTTTTGTTTGTTTTTTTTGCAGCCACAGTGCAGCACCAGAGGCCAGAAAAATTAGGCATGTACACATGCCTGTAAAATTAGGTATTGTTGCAGCCGCTGCTGTAGCAGCGGCCAGAAAAAATTATGTTTTTCAGGCAGAAAGTGCCCTAAAACATTGCGGCTTGTGGACCATTTTTAGCCCAAGGCAGCTCATCTCATCAGGCCTTTTTTAGTCAAATGTATCGCCCACTGTCAGTCCCTTCGGGATCCATGCCTCATTCATCTTAATAAAGGTGAGGTAATCTAGACTTTTTTGACCTAGGCGACTTCTCTTCTCAGTGACAATACCTCCTGCTGCACTGAAGGTCCTTTCTGAAAGGACACTTGAAGCGGGGCAGGCCAGATGTTCTATCGCAAATTGGGATAGCTCAGGCCACAGGTCAAGCCTGCACACCCAGTAGTCAAGGGGTTCATCGCTCCTCAGAGTGTCGATATCTGCAGTTAAGGCGAGGTAGTCTGCTACCTGTCGGTCGAGTCGTTCTCTGAGGGTGGACCCCGAAGGGCTGTGGCGATGTGTAGGACTTAAAAAGCTCTGCATGTCCTCCATCAACAATACGTCTGTAAAGCGTCCTGTCCTTGCCGGCATGGTCGTGGTAGGAGGAGGATTACTTTCACCTCTTCCCCTGTTAGATTCCCGTTGTGCTGGGACATCACCCTTATACGCTGTGTAAAGCATACTTTTTAATTTATTTTGGAACTGCTGCATCCTTTCCGTCTTCCTGTAATTCGGTAACATTTCTGGCACTTTCTGCTTATACCGGGGGTCTAGTAGCGTGGCCACCCAATACAGGTCGTTCTCCTTCAGCCTTTTTATACGAGGGTCCCTCAACAGGCACGACAGCATGAAAGACCCCATTTGCACAAGGTTGGATGCCGAGCTACTCATGTCCTGTTCCTCGTCCTCACTGATCTCACTGAAGGTCTGTTCTTCCCCCCAGCCACGTACAACACCACGGGTACCAGATAGGTGACAACGAGCACCCTGGGATGCCTGCTGTGGTTGGTCTTCCTCCTCCTCCTCAAAGCCACATTCCTCCTCTGACTCCTCTTCCTCAGACTCCTCGCAGGTCCAGCAAGCGATGCTGATAAGGCTGTTTCTGGTGGTGGTGATGGTGACCACAACTCTTCCTCTTCACACTCATCTACGGCCTGATCCAGCACTCTTCGCAGGGCACGCTCCAGGAAGAAAACAAATGGGATGATGTCGCTGATGGTGCCTTCAGTGCGACTGACTAGGTTTGTCACCTCCTCAAAAGGACGCATGAGCCTACAGGCATTGCGCATGAGCGTCCAGTAACGTGGCAAAAAAATTCCCAGCTGCGCAGAGGCTGTCCTAGCACCCCGGTCATACAAATACTCGTTGACGGCTTTTTCTTGTTGGAGCAGGCGGTCGAACATTAGGAGTGTTGAATTCCAACGTGTCGGGCTGTTGCAAATCAAGCACCTCACTGGCATGTTGTTTCGCCGCTGGATATCTGAAAAGTGCGCCATGGCTGTGTAGGAACGCCTGAAATGGCCACACACCTTCCTGGCCTGCTTGAGGACATCCTGTAAGTCTGGGTACTTATGCACAAAGCGTTGTACAATCAGATTTAACACATGTGCCATGCACGGCACATGTGTCAACTTGCCCAAATTCAATGCCGCCAACAAATTGCTTCCGTTGTCACACACCACTTTGCCGATCTCCAGTTGGTGCGGAGTCAGCCACTGATCCACCTGTGCGTTCAGGGCGGACAGGAGTGCTGGTCCGGTGTGACTCTCTGCTTTCAGGCAAGTCAACCCCAAGACAGCGTGACACTGTCGTATCCGGGATGTGGAATAGCCCCTGGGGAGCTGGGGGGGTGCTGTTGATGTGGAGCAAGACGCAGCAGCAGAAGAGGACTCAGCCGAGGAGGTTATCGAAGAGGATGGAGTAGGAGGAGTAGAGGAGGTGACAGCAGGCATGCCTGCAAGTCGTGGTGGTGTCACCACCAACTCCTCTGCAGAGCCACGCATTACATGCTTGGCAGCCGTCAGCAGGTTTACCCAATGAGCAGTGTAGGTGATATACCTGCCCTGACCGTGCTTTGCAGACCAGGTATCAGTGGTCAGATGGACCCTTGCCCCAACACTGTGTGCCAGACATGCCATGACTTCCTTTTGCACAATAGAGTACAGGTTGGGGATTGCCTTTTGTGAAAAGAAATTTCGGCCGGGTACCTTCCACTGCGGTGTCCCAATAGCTACAAATTTTTTGAAGGCCTCAGACTCCACCAGCTTGTATGGTAAAAGCTGGCGGGCTAAGAGTTCCGACAAGCCAGCTGTCAGACGCCGGGCAAGGGGGTGACTCTGTGACATTGGCTTCTTACGCTCAAACATGTCCTTGACAGACACCTGACTGTGGGCAGATGAGCAGGAACTGCTCAAGGCGAGAGACGTAGTGTCAGATGGTTGAGAGGGGGCAAGGAGGACAGCAGTGGTTGACGTGGCTGAAGATGCTGGACCAGGAGGAGGATGGTGGCTTTGAGCTTGTGTGCTGCTTGTACTCGTCATCATGTGTTGATCCCATAGGCGTTTGTGATGTGAGATCATGTGCCTTCGCAAAGCAGTTGTACCTAGGTGGGTGTTGGATTTCCCACGACTCAGTTTCT
The DNA here is from genome assembly GCA_029206835.1 of Rana muscosa. NCBI lineage: Eukaryota > Metazoa > Chordata > Amphibia > Anura > Ranidae > Rana > Rana muscosa. The sequence continues at coordinate 34,695,312 of JARGYO010005626.1, forward strand.
TTTGGCACAGGTTGCAAATGGCATCGCTGTTATCAGAGGCAGACACACAAAAAAAATGCCACACTGCTGAGCTTTGCAATGGCGGCATTCTGGTGGTGGCAACAGCATGCGTTGATTGGCGTGCTGTCTGGCTGACCCCGGGTGCCGATACATGCTATCTGACTGTGCCACTAGCTCCTTGCGACGACCTACCCCTCCTTCCAACTCGTCTCCTCCTCCTCTCTGTCTCCCCATCTGAACTTTCCCCCTGTTCTTCTTCTCTTCGAGCGGGCACCCACGTGACATCCACATCGTCATCATCAACCGCTTCACTTGTATCTGACAACTCAGCAAAGGAAGCAGCAGCGGGTACAACATCATCATCATCACACCGTACATCCATGTGTGTAATGCTGCCTGACTGAGACATATCCCTTTTATCTACATCCTCTGGCAATAATGTTTGCACATCACTCATTTCTTCCAACTCATGTGTAAATAACTCCTCTGACAGATCAAGTGAAGCAACTGTGGTGCTAGTGTTGGTGGTGGCGGCAGGCGGGCGAGTGGGAACTTGAGAGGTGCCCAAAGCTGAGCTGGAGAAGGATGGTGCGTCAAGGTTCCGAGCGGAAGCTGTAGAAGATTGGCTGTCCTGTGTTAGCCAGTCAACTATGTCCTCAGAACTTTTCGAGTTCAGGGTACGTGGCCCCTGAACACTGGGCATTATTCTAGGGCCAAAGGGAATCACAGCACCACGACCACGACAGCCCCTGCGGGGTGGCCTGCCTCTGCCTGTCATTTTTTTTAGATTAGTTTAGTTGTACTATGCGTGCAAGCTACTGTGACACCAGATATGAGTGGCACTGTGCACTGGCAGAAGTTGGCACAGTAGACACTGTAGGTCTGACACACACGCTGGCAGGCAACTGACTGCTCATCTACTGCAGTCAAAACTGTTGTGTTTTTTTTTTATGTAAGCTACTGTGCCGGGGAAAAAAAACAAGCAGACTGGTGTTTTACCAGCCCTAAAAAGGGCTTTTTGGGGTGCTGTCAGGACGCTGTGCTTACAGCAGAGATCAGATGAGTCTTTCAGGAGTGGAGTGAACACTGAATACACTGGCCTAGCCTAGCTTTCCCTATAAAATCAGCAGCAGCTAAACTGTCCCTCCTCTGGCTAACACTGTAGCTTAAGTTCAGACTGAATCGAAAATAGATGCTGTCCAGAAAAAAAACAAGCAGACTGGTGTTTTACCAGCCCTAAAAAGGGCTTTTTGGGGTGCTGTCAGGACGCTGTGCTTACAGCAGAGATCAGATGAGTCTTTCAGGAGTGGAGTGAACACTGAATACACTGGCCTAGCCTAGCTTTCCCTATAAAATCAGCAGCAGCTAAACTGTCCCTCCTCTGGCTAACACTGTAGCTTAAGTTCAGACTGAATCTAAAATAGATGCTGTCCAGAAAAAAAAACAAGCAGACTGGTGTTTTACCAGCCCTAAAAAGGGCTTTTTGGGGTGCTGTCAGGACGCTGTGCTTACAGCACAGATCAGATGAGTCTTTCAGGAGTGGAGTGAACACTGAATACACTTGCCTATAGCTTTCCCTATAAAATCAGCAGCAGCTAAACTGTCCCTCCTCTGGCTAACACTGCAGCTTAAGTACAGACTGAATCTAAAATAGATGCTGTCCAGGAAAAAACAAAAAAGCAGACTGGTGTTTTACCAGCCCTAAAAAGGGCTTTTTGGGGTGCTGTCAGGACGCTGTGCTTACAGCAGAGATCAGATGAGTCTTTCAGGAGTGGAGTGAACACTGAATACACTGGCCTAGCCTAGCTTTCCCTATAAAATCAGCAGCAGCTAAACTGTCCCTCCTCTGGCTAACACTGCAGCTTAAGTACAGACTGAATCTAAAATAGATGCTGTCCAGGAAAAAAAAAAAGCAGACTGGTGTTTTACCAGCCCTAAAAAGGGCTTTTTGGGGTGCTGTCAGGAAGCTGTGCTTACAGCAGAGATCAGATGAGTCTTTCAGGAGTGGAGTGAACACTGAATACACTGGCCTAGCCTAGCTTTCCCTATAAAATCAGCAGCAGCTAAACTGTCCCTCCTCTGGCTAACACTGCAGCTTAAGTTCAGACTGAATCTAAAATAGATGCTGTCCAGAAAAAAAAAACAAGCAGACTGGTGTTTTACCAGCCCTAAAAAGGGCTTTTTGGGGTGCTGTCAGGACGCTGTGCTTACAGCAGAGATCAGATGAGTCTTTCAGGAGTGGAGTGAACACTGAATACACTGGCCTAGCCTAGCTTTCCCTATAAAATCAGCAGCAGCTAAACTGTCCCTCCTCTGGCTAACACTGTAGCTTAAGTTCAGACTGAATCTAAAATAGATGCTGTCCAGGAAAAAACAAAAAAGCAGACTGGTGTTTTACCAGCCCTAAAAAGGGCTTTTTGGGGTGCTGTCAGGACGCTGTGCTTACAGCAGAGATCAGATGAGTCTTTCAGGAGTGGAGTGAACACTGAATACACTTGCCTATAGCTTTCCCTATAAAATCAGCAGCAGCTAAACTGTCCCTCCTCTGGCTAACACTGCAGCTTAAGTACAGACTGAATCTAAAATAGATGCTGTCCAGGAAAAAACAAAAAAGCAGACTGTTGTTTTACCAGCCCTAAAAAGGGCTTTTTGGGGTGCTGTCAGGACGCTGTGCTTACAGCAGAGATCAGATGAGTCTTTCAGGAGTGGAGTGAACACTGAATACACTTGCCTATAGCTTTCCCTATAAAATCAGCAGCAGCTAAACTGTCCCTCCTCTGGCTAACACTGCAGCTTAAGTACAGACTGAATCTAAAATAGATGCTGTCCAGGAAAAAAAAAAAGCAGACTGGTGTTTTACCAGCCCTAAAAAGGGCTTTTTGGGGTGCTGTCAGGACGCTGTGCTTACAGCAGAGATCAGATGAGTCTTTCAGGAGTGGAGTGAACACTGAATACACTTGCCTAGCCTAGCTTTCCCTATAAAATAAGCAGCAGCTAAACTGTCCCTCCTCTCGCTAAGACTGCAGCTTGAGAATGAATCTAAAATGGATGCTGTCCAGGAGGTGGGAGGGTCTGGGAGGGAGGGTATGCTGCTGATTGGCTGGAATGTGTCTGCTGACTGTGAGGTACAGGGTCAAAGTTTGCTCAATGATAATGAATAGGGGGCGGACCGAACATCGCATATGTTCGCCGGCCGCGGCGAACGCGAACAAGCTATGTTCGCCGGGAACTGTTCGCCGGCGAATAGTTCTGTACATCTCTAATAAAGAGGAGACAACACTCTCCTTCACTTTTTTTTTACTTTTTAAACACACTATGCATTTTTTTCCATCACCTTCTAACTTCCTCTGCCTCTCTAACTTCCTCTACCTCACCAACTTACTCTGCCTCTACAACTTTCTCTGCCTCTACAACTTTCTCTGCCTCTACAACTTCCTCTGACTCTCCAACTTTCTCTGCCTCTACAACTTTCTCTGCCTCTACAACTTCCTCTGACTTTGTAACTTCCTCTGGCTCTCTAACTTCCTCTACCTCTCCAACTTTCTCTGCCTCTACAACTTTCTCTGCCTCTACAACTTTCTCTGCCTCTACAACTTTCTCTGCCTCTACAACTTTCTCTGCCTCTACAACTTCCTCTGACTTTGTAACTTCCTCTGGCTCTCTAACTTCCTCTACCTCTCCAAGTTTCTCTGCCTCTACAACTTTCTCTGCCTCTACAACTTTCTCTGCCTCTACAACTTTCTCTGCCTCTACAACTTCCACTGACTCTCCAACTTTCTCTGCCTCTACAACTTTCTCTGACTCTCCAACTTTCTCTGCCTCTACAACTTTCTCTGCCTCTACAACTTTCTCTGCCTCTACAACTTTCTCTGCCTCTACAACTTTCTCTGCCTCTACAACTTCCTCTGACTTTGTAACTTCCTCTGGCTCTCTAACTTCCTCTACCTCTCCAAGTTTCTCTGCCTCTACAACTTTCTCTGCCTCTACAACTTCCTCTGACTCTCCAAGTTTCTCTGCCTCTACAACTTTCTCTGCCTCTACAACTTCCTCTGACTTTGTAACTTCCTCTGCCTCTCTAACTTCCTCTACCTCACCAACTTACTCTGCCTCTACAACTTACTCTGCCTCTACAACTTACTCTGCCTCTACAACTTACTCTGCCCTTCTAACTTCCTCTGACCTTCTAACTTCCTCTGACTTTCTAACTTCCTCTGACTTTCTAACTTCCTCTGACTTTCTAACTTCCTCTGACTCTCTAACTTCCTCTGACTCTCTAACTTCCTCTGACTCTATAACTTGCTCTCACTGTCTAGCTTTAACTTAAAGTAACTTTAATTCTAACTTACAAAAGTTTACTAACTCTACCTCTCCACCTTATCCTCCCTGTCATATCCAACTCTCTCATCCTCCCTTCCTCGCATCTTCATCTCCACTTTCCCCACTACCTTTTTTTCTCTCCATCTCTTTTTCCCTGAGATATTCAAAATAGGATATATAATTTAACAAAAAACATAACGTTTACTAAGAAAGTATTGAATTTCCACATGAAGTTGGTAGTGAAATTAGCAGGTAGTCCTCTACAAATTCAAAAAACTTGGTGAACTATGTTCACCAGGCTTGTTGAAATCATGCCGTTGTAGTGTTGAAGAGCTTGGTGGTGTTAGCAAGGCTTCATCTTGTGTTGAGGGATATTTCCTCAATGGCACAGGTGGGGATATCTCGGTATCCGGTGGTACACTTGGGGGCCCATATTGTCTATAGGGCATATGCATATTAGAGGCAACTTCAATCGACTGATTGTGATATAGATAAGGATTTTGAATTAGCGGTTTGTGCTGTTCCATTGGTCTTGCTACAGGTGGAAATTGCTTTGCCACGGACGGTATTTGCTCGTAGAGCTGTTGTGGTCTGTTTTGTGATGGCACATGGTAAGATGTTGACTCAAGTGGTCTCATATCCATTGGTCTACTAATATCGGCGGTTGTATTTGGGGGTGAAATGACTGAGGCAACTGGTGAAGGAATGGGATATGGGATTCGTGATCTAGGGGTCTCATAGATGCTAGTGGGTTCCGCAAATCTAGAGGGGTAAGGGTTTGGTGCAGTGTTTGAAGCAGTAGAAAGACTCTGGTGCGTTGGCACAGAAACATGGCGTGGCACAGTAAATGAATGGATGCAATGTTCCACTGCAATCCTCATATTAAAGTAATAGTCTGGCAAGACCTCTTTCAGAAGAGGCACCAAACTAATGGCAAACATTGTATGAGGGCATCGCTGGGCATCAATTTGTTCAGTGATCCCTGACACAATGTGTAGCAATTTCTTGGTCTGGTCTTGGTCTTCAACCTGTTCAGCTGCCCTGCAGCTTTGCTTTCTGCGGGAAGTAGATGCCTGTCTTTGCCTTCTGCTGGAAGGTGTCGAAACGTCTGTATCCTCATTATCCAGCTCATGAGAAGAGGACTCGTTAACCTCAATCACCTCACCCTGGAGCTCCATAGCTAAATCCTCATGATTTGAGCTAGCAAATGATACTCCTTCATCAACGTCAACAGTAGCAGCATGCTCCTCCCCCTCCTCCTTCTCTTCCTCCTCCTCCTCCCAACTTGCTTCTGTGCTGCAATACAAAAATTAGAACTCTTTTTTTTAAATAAATAAAAAGATAAGGGGAGAAGTAAAGGTTAGGGCTAGGACAGGATAATTAGATAGAGATGGTAGAGTGACCGATTCATAAATGATAACTTACTTCCTCAATTCTAGAACAGGCCTCAAAAAATCCATGTATCTGGCGAAGGCGTAGGGACGCTTTGGGGGGGCACCAGACCCACTCCTTGCTTCACGCTCCAGTCTCTGGTGTCTCTGAAGTGTGTCTTTAAGGCTCCGCCACCTAGTGCGTATGAGTCCTTCTGTAAAAAAAAAATAACACTAATTATTTTTCTATCTTTTACAGGTACCTAGCAACGGGAAATTCATTTGCCAGCTTGCAATACGAGTTCAAACTGGGAAAATCTACGGTCAGCACAATTGTACGGGACACCTGTATGGCCATCTGGGAGGTCTTAAGAGATGTGGTCATGAGAAAACCAAACAAAGACGAATGGAACTCCAAAGCTCAGTTATTTTGGGATCGCTGCAACTTCCCTAACTGTGTGGGGGCAATCAACGGAAAGCACATCAGAATTGTTAGGCCAGTTGGTAGTGGGACAAAATATTTTAATTATAAAAAATATTTTTCTTTCGTGCTTCTGGCAGTGGCTGATGCAAACTACTCGTTCACATACATAGACATTGGTTCTTATGGGAGTAGTTTTGACTCCAGCATTTTTTCCCACTCTAGTTTTGGAAGAATGATTCGGGAGAACACACTGGACCTCCCAAACGAACGACCACTCCCTGGAACATCTGAACCCTCTCTCCCTGTAATATTTGTCGGTGATGAGGCTTTCGCTCTTTCGGAAAAAATGCTAAGGCCATATGCCAACAGGTCACTGTCTGTGGAGAAAAGGGTCTTTAACTATCGGCTAACAAGAGCCCGAAGAGTTGTGGAGTGTACTTTCGGAATCATGGCAAACAAATGGCGATTTCTGCACACCCCAATTACTCTAAACATGGAAAACGCCATAATTGCCGTAAAAGCTGCCTGTGCACTCCACAATTTTGTGCGGGAAAGAGATGGATACCTTTTCGAGGACTCTTTGTTGGATGAGATGGAAGGCGCAGATTGGACACATACAAGGGGCAATTACAGAGGGGCCAGCGTCCGTGAGAAGTTTACTGACTTCTTTATGAGTCCTGCCGGTCAAGTATCATGGCAGCGCTATTGCATAAAGATCAATAACTTTTTTACCAGTCAATGCTGCATCGTCTCATATCTTTTACTTTTTTCAATAAATGTGATAATGTTTTATTGTTCAACAGTGTGTACATGTATTTTTTCTGCTTTGTGTCAACATATTGAGCATGCAATATCATCCCACAACATTACATTGGTGGTCAGTGGGATGCATGCCCTTACATTCGTAGTCAGTGGGATTAGTGGTCAGTGGGATGCATGCCCTTACATTGGTAGTCAGTGGGATTGGTGGTCAGTGGGATTGTTTGGTGGTCAGTGGGATTGGTGGTCACCTTACATTGGTGGTCAGTGGGATGCATGCCCTTACATTGGTAGTCAGTGGGATTGGTGGTCACCTTACATTGGTGGTCAGTGGGATGCATGCCCTCACATTGGTGGTCAGTGGGATTGGTGGTCAGTGGGATTGTTTGGTGGTCAGTGGGATTGGTGGTCACCTTACATTGGTGGTCAGTGGGATGCATGCCCTTACATTGGTAGTCAGTGGGATTGGTGGTCACCTTACATTGGTGGTCAGTGGGATGCATGCCCTCACATTGGTGGTCAGTGGGATTGGTGGTCAGTGGGATTGTTTGGTGGTCAGTGGGATTGGTGGTCACCTTACATTGGTGGTCAGTGGGATGCATGCCCTTACATTGGTAGTCAGTGGGATTGGTGGTCAGTGGGATTGTTTGGTGGTCAGTGGGATTGGTGGTCACTTTACATTGGTGGTCAGTGGGATGCATGCCCTTACATTGGTAGTCAGTGGGATTGGTGGTCAGTGGGATTGTTTGGTGGTCAGTGGGATTGGTGGTCACTTTACATTGGTGGTCAGTGGGATGCATGCCCTTACATTGGTAGTCAGTGGGATTGGTGGTCACCTTACATTGGTGGTCAGTGGGATGCATGCCCTTACATTGGTAGTCAGTGGGATTGGTGGTCACCTTACATTGGTGGTCAGTGGGATGCATGCCCTCACATTGGTGGTCAGTGGGATTGGTGGTCACCTTACATTGGTGGTCAGTGGGATACATGTCCTTACATTGGTGGTCAGTGGGATGAATAAATAGGAATGTACTTACGTTTAATTTTGCGAACATGAGGTGTGAAGTCATCCCAGTCTGCATACAGAGATTGACAAATTTCAACCCAGCCTCTGCTCTTCCGGGCATGATTTTTGTATTCTTCAATCCGGCTGTCCCATATATAAGGCCTGTCACGGACAAGCCTGATGAGCTCCTCATTATCAATGGTGTTCCGGCGCCTTGGGGCCATCTTCTCTGTTTACATATGGACACGAGACAGGAAACAGGAAGTGAGGGGGCAGAACTGGAAGGAGGAGCTGGAGGTGAAGTATTCGCACATATGTGAACCACCAATGCGATTCCAGAACGATTTACATTGATGTCTATGGAGACTAAATTCGCAACGCAGCGGTCTAAACTCGCACAAGACCCTTTTTTTCATCGCATCGCATTCGGAGAGGAATCGCAACGCATAGATGTGAACCACCATCATTGAAAACAATTACTTTTTGGATGACATGCGAATCTAGTTTGTGTTTGACGCATCGCATTCGGTATCAACTCGCACAAGTGTGAACCGGCACTAAAAGTAATAAGAAAACACTGGTTACCCTTTTATTAAGCGAATAATGATGGCATCGACTTATATTTTTTACACTACTTAGTGTTTTATTTTTAAAACTGTAATGCTTACTATAAACATTCTTCAATTTTCTAATTTAAGAAACCCTGTTGGCTGACTTGGCTGACTTTTTTTTTTAAATCACTCTTCATCACATTAAGACATGATAAATTGCTATTGCAAGTCAGAATACTAATGCTGCCACCTACTGATTAGAAATGGAAATAATTACCTTGTTACAGTTAACAGGTACTGCTAAAATCTGTTTTACAGTATTATACAATATCAAACCATATACTGTATAAACCTTTACATATATCTCTGTATATCTTTCTTTGCAAGGGCTGGTAATGTATCTAAACTCAAGAACAAAAACATTTTAGATATTGCAGCTCACAAGTACTTAAAGCGGACCTTCAGTAATTTTTTCATCTTTCCATCTATTAAATCCTCTACCCTTCTTGTTTTAAAGTGGATGTAAACCCAATTTTTTTTAATTTTTTTTTTTGCTGTCACAATGTAGAGTATAAGATTTCCTATAATTTGTGCCAGGTCTTACCACAAAGAGTTAATCCAGCTCTGAGCAATCCTCTTATTGTTCAGTGAGATAAAACGGACAAACAGGGAAAAACCTTTGTCCGTTCCGCCCCCTTGCTTTGAGTGACAGGTTATTTACATATCTCGTGCACTAGCTTTAGACAGGCATTATTTTTTAATTCCCACCCCCACTCCTTTTCTGAAGTCACGTGGTTACTTTTCTGGATTTTGACTGGATGTTAGTGATCATAGCAGAAGGAATACACAGGAGAAAATGCATGTTGACAAGGGGAGTGTAGAGGTGGGCGGGGAGTCTACTGACATCACGACTCCACCCACCGAGCTCCAGACAACAGATCCACCCACAGAATCTGCAGTTTTTTAGTTCTTAGAACAGACAGAGGGGAGACATTTGACAGATAAGGATACATGCAGGAGGCATCTATATCCTTATAGATCAGCACTATGGCAGTAGTTTAGAAAGGATGAGAGTAGGTTTACATCCACTTTAACTTTAGATAGTAAAATTATTATTTTTTTCTGCCAGTAAATACCGTCTACAGCCCACTTGCTCTTTCTTGTCTGTTGACTCTGATTTAAGGAGGAACACTGAGAACTCTGATGTAAGGATGGGACTTCTGGCATAAAGGGTAACTCTGACATACGGGGGTCTCTGGTAACCAGAGCCCCACATTGATCATACAGTGCCTTGAAAAGGTATTCATACCCCCTGAAATTTTCCACATTTTGTCATGTTACAACCAAAAACGTGTGATAGACCAACACAACATGGCATATAATTGTGAAGTGGAAGGAAAATGATAAACGGTTTTCAAATGTTTTTACAAATAAATATCTGAAAAGTGTGGCGTGCATTTGTATTCAACACCCTTTACTCTGATACCCCTAACTAAAATCTAGTGGAACCAATTGTCTTCAAAAGTCACCTAATTAGTAAATAGAATTCACCTGTGTGTAATTTAATCTCAGTATAAATACAGCTGTTCTGTGAAGCAGGGTTGCCAACTTTCAGAAAATTTACAAACAGTTTGTAAAATCCATAATTGTTGCATCTGTCCATGAATGTCAGTTACGGACATGCAACCTACATGTCCGTAATGGACATTCATGGACAGATGCAAAAAGTACAGATTTTACAAACTGTTCGTAAATGTACTGAAAGTTGGCAACCCTGCTGTGAAGCCCTCAGAGGTTTGTTAGAGAACCTTAGTGAACAAACAGCATCATGAAGGCCAAGGAACACACCAGACAGATCAGGGATAAAGTTGTGGAAAAGTTTAAAGAAGGGTTAGGTTATAAAAAACAAACAAACAAGATTTGAACATCTCACGGAGCACTGTTTAATCCATCATCCGAAAATGGAAAGAGTATGGCACAACTGCAAACCAACCAAGACATGGTCGTCCACCTAAATTGACAGGCTGGGCAAGCAGAGCATTAACCAGAAAAGCAACCAAGAGGCAGAGATCCACAGCCCAGGTGGGGGAATCTGTCCACAGGACAACTATTAGTTATGCACTCCACAAATGTAGCCTTTATGGAAGAGTGTCAAGAAGAAAGCCATTGCTGAAAGAAAGCCATAAGAGGTCCCATTTGCAGTTTGAGAGAAGCCATGTGGGGGACACAGCAAACATGTGGAAGAAGGTGCTTGGAAAAAGGTCAGATGAGACCAAAATTGTTATTTTTGGCCTAAAAGCAAAACGCTATGTGTGGTGGAAAACTAACACTGCACATCAGCCTGAACTCATCATCCCCACCGTGAAACATGGTGGTGGCTGCATCATGTTGTGAGGATGCTTTTCTTCATCAGGGACAGGGAAGCTGGTCAGAGTGGATAGGATGATGGATGGAGCCAAATACAGGGCAATCCTAGAAGAAAACCTTTTAAGCCGTGTACACACGATCGGATTTCCTATGGTTTTTAAACGGATGGATTTTTCCATCGGAAAACCGATGAAGCTGACTTCCATCAGTCTTGCCTACACTTCATCAGTCAAAAAAACGACCGTTCCAAACGCGGTGACGTAAAACACTCCGATGAGCCGAGAAAAATTAAGTTCAATGCTTCTGAGCATGCGTCGACTTGATTCTGAGCATGCGTGGGTTTTTTAACCGATGGACTTGCCCATAGACGATCGGAATTTGCTATCGGTTTTTATCCATCGGAAAAATGTAAAACATGTTCTATTTTTTGACACCGATGGAAAAAAGACCGATGGGGCCTATACACGATCGGTTTGTCCGATGAAAAAAATCCATCGGACTGTTTTCATCGGTAAAACCGATCGTGTGTACGCAGCTTTAGAGTCTGCAAAAGACTTGAGACTGGGGCAGAGGTTCACCTTCCAGCAGGAAAACAACCCTAAGGCCCCTTTCACACTGAGGCGTATTTCAGGCGTTTTTGCGCTAAAAATAGCGCATAAATAACGCCTGAAATACTCCTGCCCCAGCATTCTCAATGTGAAAGCCCTGAGGGCTTTCACACTGAGGCGGTGCGCTGGCAGAAGACAAAAAAATCTCCTGCAAGCCGCATCTTTGGAGCAGTGAAGGAGTGGTGTGTATACCGCTCCCATACCGCTCCTTCCCATTGAAATCAATGGGACACCGCGGTAATACCGCCCGCAAACCGCAGCGGTATTAACCCTTTTTCAGCCGCTAGCGGGGGTTAAAACCGCACCGCTAGCGGCCGAATATCGCGGTAAACACGACGGTATAGGGCGCTGAAAATCGCGCCGCTATACCATCACCGCATATGCCCGCCCCAGTGTGAAAGGGGCCTAAACATACAGCCAGAGCTCCAATGGAATGGTTTAGATCAAAGCATATTCATGTGTTAGAATGGCTCAGTCAAAATCCAGACCTAAATCCAATTGAGAATCGGTGGCAAGACTTGAAAATTGCTGTTCACAGACAGACGCTCTCCATTCAATCTGACAGAGCTTGAGGTATTTTGCAAAGAAAAATTATCAAAAATGTCACTCTCTAGATGTGCAAAGCTGGTAGAGACATCCCCAAAAAGACTTGCAGCTGTAATTGCAGAGAAAGGTGGTTCTACAAAGTATTGACTCGGGGGGGCTGAATACAAATAAACGCCACACTTTTCACATATTTGTAAAAAAAATTGAAAACCATTTATCATTTTCCTTCCACTTCACAATTACAATGAGGGAAAAAAGTATTTGATCCCTTGCTGATTTTATACGGTTGCCCACTGACAAAAAAATGATCAGTCTATAATTTTAATGCGTTTATTTTAACAGCGAGAGACAGAACAACAACAAAAATATCCAGAAAAACGCATTTGAAAACAGTTATAAATTGATTTGCATTTTAATGAGTGAAATATATTTGACCCCTTCGAAAAACATGACTTAGTACTTGGTGGCAAAACCCTTGTTGGCAATCACAGAGGTCAGACATTTCTTGTAGTTGGCCACCAGGTTTGCACACATCTCAGGAGGGATTTTGTCCCACTCCTCTTTGCAGATGCTCTCCAAATCACTAAGGTTTCGAGGCTGACATTTGGTATCGCGCACCTTCAGCTCCCTCCACATATTTACTATGGGATGAAGGTCTGGAGACTGGCTAGGTCATTCTAGGACCTTAATGTGCTTCTTCTTGAGCCACTCCTTTGTTGCCTAGGCAGTGTGTTTTGGGTCACTGTCATGCTGCAATACCCATCCACGACCCATTTTTGCCCTGGCTGAGGAAAGGAGGTTCTCATCCATGATTTGACGGTACATAGCCCTGTCCATCGTCCCTTTGATGCAGTGAAGTTGTCCTGTCCCCACAAAAAAAAGTTCAGTGGCGGCTGGTGCTAAATAAATTGGGGGGGTGCAAACAAACTGAAAGATTCTGAAAAAAAAAAAAAAAACATCAATTGCAGCCTCACTGTGCCCATCAAACGCTGCCACTGTTCCCATCAAATGCAGCCACTGTTCCCATCAAATGCAGCCACTGTGCCATCAAATGCAGCCTCTGTGCCCATCAAACAGCGTAAGGAAGAGTGTAACAGACACTATGCTTACAACTACAGCCAGCAACCCTGCCATGGAGCCACAATTTTGGCTCTTGCCACCCCCCCCACCCCACACAGATGGGGAACGCCAGGGCCCAGTCACAAGTGCAACTTTTGGGACCCTGGTACTTCCGCCAATGCTGTAAGCTACAATTTGTATTACTGAAAATGATGGAATAAAATTGTTTGTGCAATTACCTGGATTTCCTTATGTAGCGATACCTTCAACTAAGAGGGCCACAGATTTAGTTTGGGCCCTGAAGACAGCTCCGCCAACCCCCGGCAATCTACTCGACCCCCTACTGGCACAGTTAGTCTAGGGTAATATGTGTATATCTTATGCTCTATGATTAAATGCAAACACCAAGACAGTGATAGAAGAATAACGAATTTACTTTCTATGGCAATGGAAATCAACAGTGATAACAGATAATAAGAATCTATCTGCAGAGCCCTGCAGCAATAGTCACACTATAACCATTAAAATATGGCGCACACGCACCACGTGTAACAGTACTTCACTATGCGCCCTGTGGCGCAGCAACTAAATGAACTACCTAGATGGCCAGGCCTGACCATATAACTCAGTCTCTAGGGGGGTAAAAACTCTTTGCATGCAAGTCTTTAAACGGTGGTGCACATTCAGGAACACATTTGTAATCCAGGGGGGGGGGGTAAAAACACCAACAAAGTACACTCCACTAAAGATCCGTCCTAACAATGATATAAAGTATTTGTGGATTGAGCAAGTGCTCGCTCACCCCTCCGGACGCGATCCCAGTCCGGGAACTTCCACCTGCTGTGTCTCCTCACACAGCTCTGCAGCAGTCTGGTCTCCGGCTCAGCAGCGGTTGAAGAAAACCGAGTCAGATGCCACCCAGGCTCGCGATGGGGTGGAAGGCTCTTTGGGTAACAGTGCAAGGCCCCAGGCTTCAGGCCTTGCACCACAGTGGATCCGCACAGGAAGGTCTCTCTCCCTTGAAGTCTCGTGTCCCAAAGAGGCCGAGCCCAGCCTCGCCTCCTCCTTTTATAACCCCTCCCATGAGTCTCTGGGGTGGAAACATTGCCGAAAGGGATTCTGGGTAACGTAGTCTCTCTCCTCTGCTTTCACTTCCAGTAAAGTCTCTTCTCTACTCCCTCCCGACTCACCTCTCCCCCGGAAAGTCCTGTCTCTCTGTATTAAAGGGGAATACCCCGCTACACACTCCCCCCTGTGATTTGACGCGGGTCCCCAGCGTCTGGTGCAAACCCATGTCTCCCAAGGAGTGGTGACATAAGCCTGACCCCAGAGGCTATCCCTAAAAATTTGGACCTTAACCATGCCAAGACCTGCTCAAAGGGAAGGGGAACATAAAACAATAAACTTTTTTTTTTTATAAAACCCTCTAAGCATATACACATATACAATCCCGCCCTTTACTGTCTAAGAACCACCCCATACTCAGTAGTCTTGACAGACAAATCTCCTGTAGAAGGGAAACAAACAACACACACACAAAAGAAAACATCCTGACATTTTGTGTTAATTTGGAATGAATGGGTCTATCAGCCGAGAGACCCATTCGCTCCAATGAGTAAAGTGATGCAAATGCACAAACAATATCCGTTGCGCAACACCGCCACCTGGTGACGGTGCCACGGTAATGACACTTGGCGAAATCTTCAGTCTTCCTGCGTCCCTACTCTGATTCTACCCCCAAAATCTCTGTCTTTGAATTGTGAAAGAAGAGAGAACAAATAAACAGCTCTCATTCCTCCAAAGAGTAGAAAAAAAATAAAAATAAAAAACTAGGGTACAGTTCGATGCTCCGGCAAGAACACTTCCAGAAAGTTGCCGCAGTGTAAAACACACAAGCGAGTCTCTTCTCACAAGTAAAACTTCGGGTCAGGCAAGAACAAGGGCTTCAGATGCTTATCAAAAACCTCAATCGAATAGTCAGCGTCCTCTCCATCTTTCCTGCAGATGCGCACCTTGTCTGCATGGATATGGCGGCCCCACATCCAATCTGCTCTGCAGTCTCTAAACTTTTTCGACACAAGTGGCGAACAGGACAAGTATCGCCGGGCATGAGGCACTTTAAGTTTCTCCCAAACGAACTCATCGTACCACCGCTGTCGTAGAACTTCAACCTCAAACAGCAAGTCCCTCGGCAAATAAGGATATTCCCATCCGTACTCGTGAGCAACCCTCTGAGAAAAGAGTCGTTGCAATTGGGCCAAGGGAGGTATTGTGGCCCGCTCACCTTCTCCTGGTTGAACAATGGCCTCCGGGTGCCGAGGTAATTTCACTACCTCGGATGGCTTTTCTCTCGGTGCCCGTAGTGATGCTTGTGGTTTCCCCGCCAACGAAACGGGTTATGCTGTGGATTGTGGAAGAGCAATTGGAGGACTAGGCTTCCTCGTAGACTCCGGGGCCTCCGCCCGGGGCGTGCTATCTCCTATGGACATAGGCGAATCTTGGGGCGCACGTAGCATAGGTAATGGGCGTTTGTCCCAGCCCTTCTGGTGAAACAGTTCATCGATCTCACCGTCATCTCCACAATCCGACAGTGACTCCAGGTCGGAGGTGTCATACATCTCCGCGGGAAGGTAGTCTCTAGTAGACGTGGAACCACCCTCCCTAGCGGGCTCCACCGACTGTGGACCCCCGACACCTCCAACCACCACCACAGTCCCAGCCCCTGGCTCACCTTGACCTTTCGTAGAACTGGGATGTCCAGGACTCTTCCAACCGGATCCATCCAGGCCCGGCAAGCGACGGGGTGAAGCTCGACCACGACCACAGGAGGCCTGCACCAGGCCGACTTTCCTCTTCGGAGGTGGGAGCAGAGAATCTGTGGTGACCGAAGCAGCATTCTCGGATTTTTCTTTCTCAGTCTCTGATTGGGCAGTCACATCGCCCTGGTCAGTGCGTACGGGAACCTCCGCAAAGGCCTGGATCTCCCCTTCCGGAGTAGCGGTACCTGTGAGGCTGTTGAGGCGAAGGGCCCGGGGCCTTACTGTGGATGGCTCCACCTCGAACAAGAACTCTTTGCATGCCTCGCAACGCCCGAATGGCTTCAGGTGGACCACCAGTCCCGAACATCCGGGACAGATCACGCCGAGGGCCTCCGTGTCTCTGCAAGTGTACAGAGCCAACTGTCCTCGGGTCTTATCCCCGTGTCTGTAAGGGGAGCAGCAAAGGTAGTCATCTTCGTAGGGTAGGGAACCGGAATCCACGGGGAGCTTGAGGCCATCCCGACTGTCTGCTGCTCCATCACGCACTGACCACTCGCCGAAGTCTCCACGTGAGTTCCTCCACATAGCCAGACTCCTCCCACGACTTGCACGTTTTCGCGGGCTTCCATCAAACTCCGCCCACGAACTGTGTAGTCACAGGGTGCCTCATGGCGCAGTGCAGTAAAAGCCCCCACATGTAGTACGTCACACGGCTGGACTTCTCCCTCTTCTCGCTCCTCCGCATGGGCCTTTCCCGTGTTAGGGTAATTTCCACGACTTTGAGCAGGGATGCACTTTGGCCGATCACATGGCCGACCTGCTCGGAACTCCTCCGGGCAGCAAAGTCCAGACACAGCCATTCTTACTTCCAAAGTCAAAGCACACATCATCCCGGACGAGCCCCCACGTGTAGCGATACCTTCAACTAAGAGGGCCGCAGATTTAGTTTGGGCCCTGAAGACAGCTCTGCCAACCCCCGGCAATCTACTCGACCCCCTACTGGTTAGTCTAGGGTAATATGTGTATATCTTATGCTCTATGATTAAATGCACCAAGACAGTGATAGAAGAATAACGAATTTACTTTCTATGGCAATGGAAAACGCCTCAGTGTGAAAGGGGCCTAACAAATAGAAAAAGATTTCACACTGAGGCGTTTTTACCGCATTTTCGCGGTAAAAATAGTGCTATAAAAATGCCTGAAATAATCCTGCCCCATCATTCTCAATGTGAAAGCCCTGAGGGCTTTTACACTGAGGCATTTTGCTGTCTGTGCGTTGGAAAAAATCCTGCAAACAGCATCTTTGGGGCGCTAAAATTAGCGCTGTAAAAACGCCCATCCCCATTGGAATGAATGAGAACTGCGGTAAAAACGCATAGGCATTAGCGCTATTTTTAATGCTATTGCGGTAAAAAATTGCGGTAAAATCGCAACGCCTCAGTGTGAAAGTAGCCTAAGAGCGGTTTCACACTGGGGCGCTGGGTGCAGTGGCGGTATAGCGCTGCTATTTTTAGTGGCGCTATACCGTCAGGATTGCTGAGGTATTCGGCCGCTAGCGGTGCAGTTTTAACCCCCGCTAGCGGGCCGAAAAAGGGTTAATACCACCCGCAAACCGCGGCTACAGCCGCGGTTTGCGGGCGGTATTGCCGCAGTGTCCCATTCATTTCAATGAGAAGGAGCGGTGTAGGAGCGGTAAACACACCGCTCCTCTCACCGCTCCAAAGATGAGGCTAGCAGGACTTTTTTTCACGTCCTGTTAGCGCACCGCTCCAGTGTGAAAGCCCTCGGGGCTTTCACATTGGAGAAACAGCAGCCGCTGTTTAGGCTCGGTTTGCAGGCACTATTTTTAGCACAATAGCGCCTGCAAACCGCCCCAGTGTGAAAGGGGCCTTAGGGTGCTAAAAATAGCGCTGTAAAAACGCCTATCTCCATAGAAATTAATGAGGAACGCAGTAAAAACGCGGTAAAACGCATAGGCGTTAGCACTATTTTTACCGCGAACGCGGTAAAAACGCATAGGCGTCAGCGGGAAAATCGCGGGAAAAAATCTCATAATTTTTTTGCGTTTTTTCAACACCTCAGTGTGAAAGTGGCCTAAACACCGTCCAGGGGTACCAACACCCAATGGCAAAAATGGTAAAAACAATGCGCAGTGATGTAATGAAATAGGATGTGGGGCAAAAAAAGTAAATATATGTGTGTAACAAATGAAAAAAAAAATTATTAAAAGTAAACAACATCCAGGGGTGCCAACATCTAAATATAAAAAAGGTACAAGCAATGCACAGTGATGTGATGCAAAACATGAGGAAAAATAAACACAGTAAGCATCTGTATACAACAATAGCAAAATTAATAATAGTGTTTTCACAATATCAATAAGGCTCCATGTACACAGAAGCTGATAAACTGCAGTTTATTGGCGTTTTGGCGTTTTTTTAAAAAGCCCATTAACTGCACTCTATGTTAGCCTATGTGTTCATGTACACATAGCGTTTTTTAGCATTAATGAGCAGTGGAGTTAATGGGCTTTTTTCTGAACGCAAGAAATTCGCGTTCAAAGTGCCGTTTTTCAGGGGGAAAAAAACGCAAAACACTGAAAAACGCTAATAAACGCTCAAAAACGCTGGTCGCCATCCATTGAAAAAAAAAAAGCTAAAAAACGCTACACTGAAAAATGCTAATAAACGCTAGTAAAAACCGCTGATAAAAGCTATATTTTAAAGCAGCTTTTTCTGCCAGAAATTTGGCGTTCAAAACAACCGTTTTTGAGCTTCTGTGTACATGGAGCCTAAGGCCTTATGACCACGGATGTTTTTACAGCCGCGTTTTTTACAGCTTAAAAACGCCTGGCCATGTTATTGTATACATTTTTTGACCTTTTTTTTTTTTCGAAAAAAAAAAAAAACGTCAGAGCTCAAAAACGCAATTGCTGCGTTTCTGCGCGTTTTTTAGCGCTTCGCTGTTTTTTATGCCTAACGCCGACGCCGAGGAACGCACTGGTCCTGGGTTTTTTTTACAGCTTAAAAACGCCTATGCTATTTGCAGCTCAAAAACGTCTAGGTGGGCATGAAGCTATAGACTAACATGGACAGGCGTTTTTAAGCTGTAAAAAACGCTCAAAAACGCGGCTGTAAAAACGTCCGTGGGCATGAGGCCTAAATGTCTGTGAATAAGCATAAAATGTTCAAGTAGAAAAATGGTGCTTCTTCATAACACACACCCATGCTTCATTTAAACAAACTGTGACTGGGACCCTCCACCAGCCAGCATGCACATTCACCTCCAGCAAAGACCCCCAAGGATTGGATGACACTTTACATTCAAACTCCAATACTAATCACTGACTTGTCCTGGGATTAGGTGGATCAACTCAATCCTCCTGTAATCTCAGATAAAGAGCTCAAAATAACAAAACAAGGACTTCCATAGTGCAGTCGTTTATTAACCACTTGCCCTCCGGAAGATTTACCCCCCTTCATGACCAGGCCATTTTTTGCGATACGGCACTGTTTTACTTTAACTGACAATTGCGCGGTCATGCGACGTTGTACCCAAATAAAATTGATGTCTTTTTTTCCCACAAATAGAGCTTTCTTTTGCGGTTTTTATTTTTTGTGCTATAAACCAAAAAAGAACGTCAGTTTCGAAAAAAAACTATATATTTTTTTACTTTCTGCTATAAAACATATAATCCAAAAAAAAAAAAAAAAATCGAATTAATTCATAAATTTAGGCCAATATGTATTCTGCTACATATTTTTAGAAAAATAAATCCCAATAAGCTTATATTGATTGGTTTGCCCAAAAGTTATAGAGTCTACAACTGATGGGATATTTTTGTTTATTTATTATTTATTTATTTTTACTAGTAAAGGCGGAGATCAGTGACTTAAAGCGGGACTGCCATATTGTGGTACGTAATCGCAGTACGTGATCTGGCACAGATCGGCCGCCCTGCCGCAGTTTGTGTACAGTGGGCGGTCCGCAAGTGACTAAAAAGTAAAATGGACACGATAAAAAAGCCATACACAAAGGCATAGGAGACATCAGACTCAATATTTAATCAAAGGAATACCAATATGGTCAACACAGGAAATGATGTCACCCACTTCTGTTCCTATGCGTTACGTCACATGACTTCATTTGCTTCTGTTTTACATAATTGATTGACAGGTTATTGCCATTTCCATGTCTTTGGTTATTGTATTATCATACAGTGGAACCTCGGATTACGAGCATAATCCATTCCAGGAGAATGCTTGTAATCCAAAGCACTCGCATATCAAAGCGAGTTTCCCCCAGGGGCGGATCCAGAGTCTAGTTTCGGGAGGGGCAATATCAGGAAATATATATTTTTGGGGGCAATTTATCAGGGAAATGACTGGTGTTAGCACTTTAATGATCACGGCACCATGGTTGTTATGGTGTCAGGATGATTGAAGCGCATTATTTATATTATTACATTGTAATATAAAATGAAATTATTCAACTCACCATAATGCCGAATCAGTGGGTGCCCCGAGTGTGTCACTTGCCACGTCACCTGCCACCAGATGCAGCTTGTCACTTGCCACGTCACCTGCCAAACGTTGCGGATTGTCACTTGCCACACGTTGCAGATTGTCACTTGCCACATCACCTGCCACATGTTGCAGAATGTCACTTGCCTGCCACCAGATTGTCACTTGCCACGTCGCCTGCCACAAGTTGCGGATTGTCACTTGCCACGTCACCTGCCACAAGTTGCGGATTGTCACCTGCCACAAGTTGCGGAATGTCACTTGCCTGCCACCAGATGCAGATTGTCACCTCACCTGCCACACCTTGCGGATTGTCACTTGCTAAGGTGGTGTTTTGCTTGTCAGAGTCAGGCAGCAGAGAGATGATGTAATCTCTCTGTTGCCTGCACAGTGAGGGTGGAAGTTACTGCAGGGATGCCGGGCGGGCGCAGGGCGGTGAAAGATGATGTCATCTCTCTGCTCCCCCGGCCGCTGGCTTGTTGATTGGCCATCCGCCCACTCACCCACAGAGCCGACCAGCTGACCGCCCACTCTCTGACTATCACTTGCTTCCGAGCCGCCCGCCCGCCCCCACACCGAGGCACCCGGCAGCCCACGCTGTCATCCGCCCATGGAGCCGTCCGCTCAGACTCCCAGGTGCCTCAAGTTCCGCAACTACGGCCCGCTCAAACTCTCAGGCGCCGCAAGTTCCGCAACTAAAACTAATTTCTCGGGGGTGGCAATTGCCCTGTTGCCCCCCCCCCCCGGATCCGCCCCTGGTTTCCCCATAGAAGTCAAAGGAAACAAAAGATAATTTGTTCCGCATTGACTTCTATGGCATGCAATACCGCATGTGTCCAGAGGTGGGGGTGCCGGGGAGCCTCGGAAATACTCGGGGACAGCTCGGCTGATCTCGGAAACCCTTGGAAAGGTTTGGAAACACTCGTGAATGGAGTTATTCCGAGTATTTCCGAGTGATTTCGAGTATTTTCGAAAGGCTCGGAACGGCTCTGAGTGTCACCGGCGCCCCGCATCTCTGGCCAAATGCGGTACTGCACACCCCATTAGCTTGAATTCTGCTTGATTTGCTAGACAAAAATCGCAAACCGAGTCAGAATAAAAAAAAAAAAAAGTTGCTCGTTATTCAAAACGCTTGTTAACCGCGTTACTCGTAAACCAAGGTTCCACTGTATACACAGTATATTGTTGCAATAAATATCCCCTCTTCAGCCCAGGTGTGTCAGATTGTGGTGTTTCTGCTTACAGTCATGGGCTCTGGGAAGAGGGGACCCGAAAAAAAATACAGCTCCTTCTACGCAAAGCTCCAAATTATTATTATAATTTTTTTACTGCTGTGATCTGACTTCCAGTTAGGGGGTAGCTATGTTACTCCTCCATGATCCCACTATATGTGGAAATGTGGCCACCCCCTCTTTCTCACTATCCTGCCTCCACCTAACAACTGTACTTATATTTTCTCCATGAGCTCCTCCCCCACAGTTATTACCTTTTGTATCACCTGACCCTCCCCTTTTAGATTGTAAGCTCTAACGGGCAGGGCCCTCTGATTCCTCTTGTATTGAATTGTATTGTAACTGTACTGTCTGCCCTCATGTTGTAAAGTGCTAAGCAAACTACTGGTGCTATATAAATCCTAAATAAAAATAATAATAATTAACGAGAACTGCTCATTCCAAACAAACCGAAGTGATGGGGAAAATGAGAGGTTCGGGAGCTCACAGAGGACGTTACAAGGAGCCATAAAAACACAGTAAGAAATGATTTCATTAAAAAAAAGATTACAGGGCCATTAAGTATTTGATGTTAAAAGATATTTTAATATAACAAATAGTTAAAACAGGCCCTGATGTTAAAAGCAAGTGAACCTGTAGGGTAAGGACACCCTGAAAATGTATTAGAGGTGTGGTTTAAATGAACCCATCCTAGGAAAAAAGGAACAAGCTTGGTGACTGGCAGAGGTGGCCATCTGTTCAAAGTCAAATTTAATGTGTCCAGTATAAGTTTGATCATTGCACAGGACAAATAAAGCAATTCCATATGGCCTGCTCCGGGGCGCTCGATCTTTGCTGAGCAAATGAATAAACGACAACAGAAAAAATATTTTGTTGGACAGCAGAGGTCAGTACAGTATAAAGATAGGGCTTCCTGCTCTTGCCATTCATTGATGGCTGGTGAATGAGACTCAGCAACACTCTGCATATAGGACTGTGCTGCCGTACCATCATACATTGTAGGAGTAAATCAATAGTAACAATAGCAACACAAATGTAATGCAAATAGGAGTGAGACATACAGATAATAAAGAACAGATAAGTAATAATTTAAGTGACAACAGCAGACAACTGCATGGCACAACCTATATAGCAATCCTGGAATGCAATGGAATAGCTAGGCCATACATGCTGAAAAAAAATAGCTATTTGCAGCGCTTGCAGAAAAGTATATAAACAAAAGGAAATGTGTCACAAATACTTGTATCACAAACATCTATAAGTGAATAGCTTACTACCATATGACATAACATCAATTAATGGTGTATCCACTGTGCTCATGAATGAAAATACGTGAAAACAATAAGTGAACAAACTTTAAAGTTCATTGAATAGCAGTTATACCAATCCTGGAAGAACTGAGTGTTTCCACACCAGAAATCAGATGTTGGTTCCTAGATAAAAATTCCCTTCTAATGGCCCCACTCATCAGATAGGGGAATAATATGAATACGAGATCTCACCAACTAAAGTCCAGGCAAACTTCATCTCATATAGATAGGCTCCATAGTATCAGCAGCAAAGGCATTTAAGTGACCATATGGAAAGAAAGGGAAAAAAAAACATTCATGTGAAGTACCGCTAGTGAACAGACAGCATGGCGCTGCTAGCAAAGAGACTCACAGGACTGCAGTGATAAACGAGCGTCAGTGTTGTTCCGGGTACACAGTGTGCGTTCCACCGAAACCGGAAGTAGCGTCACTGGTTCTGGATTGGCCGGAAATTGCATCAACGCGTTTCGCCCCTCCTCCAGGGCATCATCAAGGACATGTTTTTTTTTCCGCTTTTTGTTTATATACTTTTCTGCAAGCGCTGCAAATACCTATTTTTTTTTTTCATTGTGTTGAGGTGTTAGACCTTTTGTTGCAGCAGCTGCGGAGCTATCTATTTATTTATTCACTTCAATCAATTATCACTGCACAGTCTGTTAGCGCGGGTTTTAGTTTTGTTAAAAAGGCCATACATGCTGTTACTGCGTCAAAAAATAAAATAAATTATATATATATATATATATATATATATATATACACACACACACACACACACACACATTTTTTATATAATAAATATTATCAAAAAAATAAATAATATTAATTATATTTTGTTCCGCTTTGGCGAGAGTGGAGAGGGATTAAAACACGTCACCTAATTCAACCCCTCTGCTTGTCTTGTTTACCATTATTTTGGGGTTTTCCCCAGAACGGGAATAGCGCAGTGTTTAATGCCTCGTACACATGATTGAATTTTACGACAACAAATGTGTGATGGCAGGGTTTTTTTTGGAAAATCTGACCGTTTGTACGCTCCATCGGACAATTGTTGTCAGATTTTCCGACAACAAATGTTGGATAGCATGCTTTAATATTGTCCGACAACAAATGTGTGATGTCGGATCATCCGATTGTGTGTACACAAGTCCGTCGTAAAAAAATCCAAAGTACAAACACTCATGCTCAGAAGCAACGCTAACTATAAGAGAACATTAGCAGGAGGTGTCCAAAGGGTGGCGTTAAAGAGCAGAAAAACCACGTCGTTTCTGTTTGTTAGCCGACAAAAGTTTTGCCGTTTGTATGCAGAACAAGTTCATGGCCAACGACCTTTGGACAAAATTCCACGGCTTTGTTCCAACGGAAAACCGATCGCGTGTATGAGGCTTAAGTGGTTAGTACTTCTACCTAGCAGCACTAGGGTTGTCAGTTTAAATCCCAACCATGCCTGGAGTTTGCATGTTCTCCCAGTGCCTGTGTGGGTTTCCTCCAGGTACTACGGTTTCCTCCCACACTCCAAAGACATGCTAGGAGGTTAATTGGCTCCTGTCCAAATTGGTCCTAGGGTATGAATATGAGTTAGAGGCCTTCGATTGTAAGCTCCTTGAGGGCAGGTACTCGTGTGAATGTACATTATACATTATATATGTAGCGGGCATATACTTTTCTATCATATTTAAAACTGGCAGAGACACCAGTGATGTATAGTTCCCTGCGGCCCAGCAGGTGGCGCTGTCCCTGTGGGCTGGGGTTGAACCATCGCTGAGTGCCGTACCCCTTTTTGGCCTCTCTCAGCGGTTGTATGGTGGGGCGGGGATACCCGCCGTGCTTGCTGGGAGAGGGTATAAAGGGGCCGGCCATCTTTGTCACGGGGTCGAGTCCCAGGCACCTTCAGCCTGAGGGCTGTGGTTCGTGGTTGGTGTCCAGGCGGCCTAGGCCTGGATGCCCTGAGCTCGTGTTCCACCCCAGGCACCTTCAGCCTGGGGTGAGGTACTCGGTTGGAAGCCTGGGGCCCAGTTTCCTTCGCTGGGTCCCGCGAGGGAAGGATTTCCTAGGGGGCCCCGGGATGTGGGGTGCCCGAATCCAGAGGCGTAAGGGACCAGAGGAGGGACTCACCCGAAGATCTGGTGCAGCAGATTGCCAGTGCCTGGTGAGCCTCAGGAGACCGCCCGGAGGGGTATCTTTCCGAACAGGAGCCAAGTTCAGTCAGGAGGAAGGTTCACAGTTCACCCGGTCGGTGGTAGTGACCAAAATATTCACGGTTGGTGGCGGAGACCATGCGCCAAGCCTATTCGCTGATAGAGGAATAGGAGAGTTCATTGTGCCTGGGCCTACTCGTATCCACACCCCCTGTCTGTTTGTTGAGGGAGTCCAACTGATTGTGTTTCATCCTGACATTGGAAAATAAATAACTTTGCTCACACCACACAAACATCTGCGGTGAAAGCTTGGCGTGGTGACCCCGCACTCTCTCCTCCAGGATACCCCTAGACAAGAGACAGAGGGAAAGAAACCGGAGCAAGAGAGAGAGAGTGGAGGGCGCTATATATATATATATATATATATATATATATATACACTGTATCTGTAAAGTGCTGCATAAATTGATGGTGCTTTATAAGTACCTGTAAAAAAATAAATAAAACAGGAATAAAAGAGGAAACTAGTTCTGGAGACTGGTGACAACCAGGGATCTCTTGAGGGGAGTAATAACACTCTCTTACTTTATCCAAAATAAAAACTTATACCTAATTTCTAGCCACAATAAAACCATATGTCTAATAAAGGGTAACTCCACTTTCAGCGTGGGGAAAAAAATAGCAATTAAAAAATAATAATAATATAGCATATACAATTGCGACATATTGTAATTGAATGTTAATACAATGTGCCTTTCCTTTTCAACCTGCAGTGCTGTAATTTTCTGTAAAATGCAATATGGCTACCAGGAGGTGTTCTGTACACAGAATGTGTAAAGAGAGCCCCCCAGATATGTCATTTCCTGCTTGTGTGATTGGCTCACTGATTTTCCCAAAAGTCTGCACTAAGATACAAGTCAGATTTGTAATTTTTGATTGAAGATACAAGTCAGATTTCAGGCACCCCCTGCAACAAAAATTTCATTTTTGGTGAGATATTCCCAATAGGAAATCACGTCTAAAGGAATGCCGACCCTGCGAGTTTCCGCATTAGAGCCATGCAGGTGCAGCAGCTGGTTGATAATTATGAAACCACTCCAGTTAGACTCACTCAGCACACAGGCAGAAAAACACACAGGGATTTCTTCAGAATAACAAAAGGTAGGAATCTGCAAAGTTTGTTAAAATCCTTGCAATGTACATAGATCACCCAAAGAGGAACGTTTTTTTTTTTTCTCAACAAAAGTGGAGTTACATTTTAAATACAGTAGTACCTTGGATTACAAGCATAAACTGTTCCAGAAGCATGCTTCTAATCCAAAGCACTCGTATATCAAAGCGAGTTTCCCCAAAGGAATCAATGGAAACTCAGATCATGTATGCAGTACTGCATGTGGCCAGAGGTACGGGGGCATAGGAGACACTTTGAGACACTCTGGAACATAGTGTCTCAGAGTGTCTCCAAGCGTCTCAGAGCATCTCCTTGTGTATCACCGAGCGTCACTGGCACCCCCCGCACCTCTGGCCAAATGCAGTACTGCACACACCAGTGGCTGGAATCCTGCTCGTCTTGTGAGATAATGCTCGCAAATCGAGTCAGGATTTTATTTATTTTTTAAATAGCGCGTATTGTGAAACGCTCGTAAACTGCGTTACTCCCAATTCGAGGTTCCACTGTACAATAAAATCTCTAGGTGGCTTTTTGTGCAACTTATTTTTTCCTTACCATTCATTTAGCAATCTCACTGATGTAGCTGTCTGAGCCACACAGAATACTACAAATATGTGTAGGCAATCCCATTAACCACTTAAGCCCCGGACCATTTGGTAGCTAAAGGACCAGAGGTGAATTCAGAATTTTGCACTGCGCTGCTTTAACTGTAAATTGTGCGGACATGCAATGTTGTACCCAAACGAAATTTGCGTCCTTTTCTTCCCACAAATAGAGCTTTCTTTTAATGGTATTTGATTGCCTCTGCGATTTTTATTTTTTGCGATATAAACGGAAAAAGACCGAAAATTTTGAAAAAAAATGATATTTTCTACTTTTTGTTATAAGAAAAATCGAATAAACTCAATTGTAGTCATACATTTAGGCCAAAATGTATTCAGCCACATGTCTTTAGTAAAAAAAATGTCAATAAGCGTATATTTATTGGTTTGCGCAAAAGTTATAGCGTCTACAAACTAGGGTACATTTTCTGGAATTTACACAGCTTTTAATTTATGACTGCCTATCTCAGTTCTTGAGGTGCTAAAATGGCAGGGCAGTACAAAACCCCCCCAAATGACCCCATTTTGGAAAGTAGACGCCCCAAGGAAATTGCTGAGAGGCATGTTGAGCCCATTGAATATTTTTTTTTTTGTCCCAAGTGATTGAATAATGACAAAAAAAAAAATTACAAAAAGTTGTCACTAAATGATATATTGCTCACACATGCCATGGTTATATGTGGAATTGCACCCCAAAATACATTCTGCTGCTTCTCCTGAGTACGGGGATACCACATGTGTGGGACTTTTTAGGAGCCTAGCCGCGTACGGGACCCCGAAAACCAAGCACCGCCTTCAGGATTTCTAAGGGCATAAATTTTTGATTTCACTCCTCACTACCTATCACTACCTATCACAGTTTTGAAGGCCATAAAATGCCAAGATGGCACAAACCCCCCAAATGACCCCATTTTGGAAAGTAGACACCCCAAGCTATTTGCTGAGAGGCATGTTGAGCCCATTGAATATTTTTTTTTTTGTCCCAAATGATTGAATAATGATAAAAAGAAAAAAAAAAGAAAAAATGTACAAAAAATTGTCACTAAATGATATATTGCTCACACATGCCATGGTTATATGTGGAATTGCACCCCAAAATACATTCTGCTGCTTCTCCTGAGTACGGGGATACCACATGTGTGGGACTTTTTGGGAGCCTAGCCGGGTACGGGGCCCCAAAAACCAAGCACCGCCTTCAGGATTTCTAAGGGCGTAAATTTTTGATTTCACTCCTCACTACCTATCAAAGTTTCGAAGGCCATAAAACACCAAAATAGCACAAAACCCCCCCAAATTACCCCATTTTGGAAAGTAGACACCCCAAGCTATTTACTGAGAGGCATGTTCAGTCCATGGAATATTTTATATTTTGCCACAAGTTGCGGGAATGTGACAAACTTTGTTTTTTTTGCACAAAGTTGTCACTAAATGATATATTGCTCACACATGCCATGGGCATATGTGAAATTACACCCCAAAATACATTCTGCTGCTTCTCCCGAGTACGGGGATACCACATGTGTGGGACTTTTTGGGAGCCTAGCCGCGTACGGGACCCCAAAAATCAAGCACCGCCTTCAAGGTTTCTAAGGGCATACATTTTTGATTTCACTCCTCACTACCTATCACAGTTTTGAAGGCCATAAAATGCCAAGATAGCACAAAACCCCCCAAAATGACCCCATTTTGGAAAGTAGACACCCCAAGGAAATTGCTGAGAGGCATATTGAGCCCATTGAATATTTTTTTTTTTTGTCCCAAGTGATTGAATAATGACAAAAAGAAAAAAAAATGTACAAAAAGTTGTCACTAAATGATATATTGCTCAAACATGCCATGGTTATATACGGAGTTGCACCCCAAAATACATTTGGCTGCTTCTCCTGAGTATGGGGATACCACATGTGTGGGACTTTTTGAGAACCTAGCCGCGTACGGGCCCCCGAAAACCAAGCACCGCCTTCAGGATTTCTAAGGGCACAAATTTGTGATTTCACGCCTCACTACCTATCACAGTTTTGAAGGCCATAAAATGCCAAGATAGCCCAAAACCCCCACAAATGACCCCATTTTGGAAAGTAGACACCCCAAGCTATTTGCCGAGAGGCATGGTGAGTATTTTACAGCTCTCATTTGTTTTTGAAAATGAAGAAAGACATATTTTTTTTTTTCTTTTTTCAATTTTTAAAACTTTGTGACAAAAAGCGAGATCTGCAAAATACTCAACATACCTCTCAGAAAATAGCTTGGGGTGTCTACTTTCCAAAATGGGGTCATTTGGGGGGGTTTTGTGCCATCTGGGCATTCCATGGCCTCCGAAACTGTGATAGGCAGTGAGGAGTGAAATCAAAAATTTACACCCATAGAAATCCTGAAGGCGGTGCTTGGTTTTCGGGGTCCTGTACGCGGCTAGGCTCCCAAAATGTCTCACACATGTGGTATCCCCGTACTCAGGAGAAGCAACAGAATGTATTTTGGGGTGCAATTCCACATATAACCATGGCATGTTTGAGCAATATATAATTTAGTGACAACTTTTTGTACATTTATTTTTTTTTCTTTTTGTCATTATTCAATCACTTGGGACAAAAAAAAAAAAATATTCAATGGGCTCAACATGCCTCTCAGCAAATAGCTTGAGGTGTCAACTTTCCAAAATGGGGTCATTTGGGGGGGTTTTGAACTGTCCTGGCATTTTATGCACAACATTAGGAAGCTTATGTCACACATCATCCACTCTTCTAACCACTTGAAGACAAAGCCCTTTCTGACACTTTTTGTTTACATGAAAACATTATTTTTTTTGCAAGAAAATTATGTTGAACCCCCAAACATTATATATTTTTTTAAAGCAAAGGCCCTACAGATTAAAATAGTGGGTGTTGCATTTTTTTTTCCACACAGCATTTGTGCAGCGATTTTTCAAACGCATTTTTTGGGGGAAAAACACACTTTTTTTATTTTTAATGCACTAAAAAACACTATATTGCCCAAATGTTTGATGAAATAAAAAAGATGATCTTAGGCCGAGTACATGGATACCAAACACGACATGCTTTAAAATTGCGCACAAACGCGCAGCGGTGAGAAACTACATTCATTTTTAAAAGCATTTAAAAGCCTTTACAGGTTACCACGTTAGATTTACAGAGGAGGTCTACTGCTAAAATTACTGCCCTCGATCTGACCTTCGCGGTGATACCTCACATGCATGATGCAATTGCTGT
Source organism: Rana muscosa (assembly GCA_029206835.1). NCBI lineage: Eukaryota > Metazoa > Chordata > Amphibia > Anura > Ranidae > Rana > Rana muscosa. The sequence continues at coordinate 34,725,278 of JARGYO010005626.1, forward strand.
TTACATATGACGCTAGACCGACGCTTGCGTTCGCCTTTGCGCAAGAGCAGGGGGGGGACAGTGGTGCTTTTTTTTTTTTTTTTTTTTATTATTATTTATTTTGCTTTTTTATTTTATTTTTAAACTGTTCCTTCCATATTTTTTTTTTTTTATCATTTTTATTGTTATCTCAGGGAATGTAAATATCCCCTATGATAGCAATAAGTAGTGACAGGTACTCTTTTTTTGAAAAAAATGGGGGGTTAGACCATAGATCTTTCCTCTGCCCTCAAAGCATCTGACCACACCAAGATCGGTGTGATAAAATGCTTTCCCAATGGCGCTGTTTATATCCGGGGGGGGGGGGGCATTCCCTCCCACTGCTTGTAAAAGCAGTCTAGAGGCTAATTATCTGCTAGAATTGCTTTTACATGAAAGCCAGCCACTGGCTGAAAAGAATGATACCAAGATGATACCTAAACCTGCAGGCATCATTCTGGTATAAACATTCAAAGTCCAGCAACATACCAGTACGTTGCTGGTCCTTGTTGGACATGTATTGTAATCTTTTTTTTTTCATGCAGCCTGTTGGCTGAACGAAAAAAAGAGATTGATCGGTGGGTATGCCCACCATTAGAATACCTCCCTTTATCCACCCACTTCTAATGATGGGCATATATGCCGAAGCATGGGGGCATCCTCCCGCAAAAAAGTTATGCCGCGTACACACGGTCGGACTTTTCCACGGGCAAGCCTTCGTCGGAATTTCGACCGTATGTACGCGGCATAAAAGGTTATGCCGCGTACACACGGTCGAACTTTTCCACGGGCAAGCCTCCGTCGGAATTTCGACCGTATATACGCGGCATTAGGAGCAAAATCGCTCCTCCGCCCCTGCTGCCCCCATGCTTCGGCATATATGCTCTTTTTTTTAACTGTGGTGGTGAAATGACCTCCTACAGCGTTGGAGTCACGGCTTTATGTATCGTGGGAGCAAACGCTGTTGCTGTCAAGATAAATAAATCCGCGATGCAACTGAATGGCGTACCTGCTAAGCAAATGATGGTTAACATTAAAACAAAGTAACATTTCAGTACAACAGTAAGACCTTACCATACCATACCTGCAAAGCAAATACCAAAACAAAACCTAGTAAAAAATAGAACATTTTTTTAACGCAACCTGTGCCTAAAATATATATATGCCGAAGCATGGGGGCATCCTCCCGCAAAAAAGTTATGCCGCGTACACACGGTCGGACTTTTCCACGGGCAAGCCTTCGTCGGAATTTCGACCGTATGTACGCGGCATAAAAGGTTATGCCGCGTACACACGGTCGAACTTTTCCACGGGCAGGCCTCCGTCGGAATTTCGACCGTATATACGCGGCATTAGGAGCAAAATCGCTCCTCCGCCCCTGCTGCCCCCATGCTTCGGCATATATGCTCTTTTTTTAACTGTGGTGGTGAAATCACCTCCTACAGCGTTGGAGTCACGGCTTTATGTATCGTGGGAGCAAACGCTGTTGCTGTCAAGATAAATAAATCCACGATGCAACTGAATGGCGTACCTGCTAAGCAAATGATGGTTAACATTAAAACAAAGTAACATTACAGTACAACAGTAAGACCTTACCATACCATACCTGCAAAGCAAATACCAAAACAAAACCTAGTAAAAAATAAAACATTTTTTTAACGCAACCTGTGCCTAAAATATATATATGCCGAAGCATGGGGGCATCCTCCCGCAAAAAAGTTATGCCGCGTACACACGATCGGACTTTTCCACGGGCAAGCCTCCGTCGGAATTTCGACCGTATATACGCGGCATTAGGAGCAAAATCGCTCCTCCGCCCCTGCTGCCCCCATGCTTCGGCATATATGCTCTTTTTTTTTAACTGTGGTGGTGAAATCACCTCCTACAGCACTGGAGTCACGGCTTTATGTATCGTGGGAGCAAACGCTGTTGCTGTCAAGATAAATAATTCCGCGCTGCAGTTGAATGCCGCACCTGAAAACAAAGAATTACATACCTGAAAAGCAAGCATAATAAAACATTGCAGAATGGAATACAGTAAAAAAGAGCAGAACAATAGAGAGAAAATAGAGAGAGAGAGAACAATAAAACGACAACTATTTTTGGTTTTTTTATTTTATATTTTTTTTGTGTTTTGTTTTTTACGTTTTTTTTTTTCTTTTTTACACTTTTTTTTTTAAACTTTAACTGTAATGGTTCGGGTCTCTCAAAATGTAATGGCATCTTGGGAGACCCTGTGTAAGTGTGTCCTAGTCTGTGAAATGCTGTACCCTACGCTAAAACTTCACTTTTGAGTGGTAGCGTTCAAAACATTCACCAAGGCAAAGACCAGGTTTGTCAGGACAGAGTGGACAATAATAACGGGTGTCACGCCTAAATCCGCGCTTTCTACAGACACGACATCTTTTTTGGGGGGCTCGTTGGGTAGGGGTACTCGGGAGGAGATGCGTATAATGCCTCTCATGCAGCCGGCTTACTGCATTTGGTAGGGGATGATGAGGTGCAGAACCGCCTGGATACAGGAGTTCTGTGACTATCTCATTCTGGAATTTTAGAAGAGATAAAGTCCCGCCTGAAGCTCTGTATAGCACATGAGCGTTCAGCAAAGCCAATTGGAATAAGGATAGAGACACTTTTTTGTACCAGCGTCTCGCCTTACGGTCAATTAGATACGGCGCCATCAACTGGTCGTTGAGGTCCACCCCTCCCATATTTTTGTTATATTCGTGGACACAGAGGGGTTTCTCCACAACACCAGTCGCCGTAGGAATTTGGACTGTCATGTCTGCATGAAGGGAGGTAAGAAGGAAAACATTCTTATTGTCCCTCCACTTCATAGCGAGCAAGTTATTACACTTTACGCAGGCTCTCTCCCCCAGCCTAAGACGGGCATCTACAAGCCGCTGGGGAAAGCCCCGGCGATTAGGTCACACGGTGCCACATGCTCCAATCTGATGATCAAACAAGTGACTAAACAGTGGCACGCTCGTGTAATAATTGTCCACATACAAGTGGTACCCCTTTCCGAATAAGGGTGACACCAAGTTCCACACTATCTTGCCAGCGCTCCCTATGTAATCCGGGCAGTTGACCGGCTCAACCTGACTATCTTTTCCCTCATAAACCATAAAGCTCCATACATAGCCTGTTGCCCTGTCACAGCACTTATAGAGCTTGACCCCGTATCTGGCACGCTTGCTGGGAAGGTACTGCTTGAAAGCCAAGCGGCCAGAAAATTTAATCAGGGACTCATCAACGCAGACAGCTTGATCGGGAATAAACAAGGCTGAAAAACGTTCGTTGAAGTGGTTTATGAGGGGCCGAATTTTATAGAGCCGGTCGTATTCAGGGTCCCCACGTGGACGACAAAGTTCATTGTCGTTGAAGTGCATGAACCGCAAAATCTGCTCGTATCGTTTCCTGGGCATGGAGGCAGAGAACACGGGCATGTGGTCAATTGGGTGAGTGGACCAATAAGCACGCAATGACGGGAATTTATGTGTGCCCATGTTGAGGGAAAGGCCCAGAAAGGTCTTAAATTCGGAAACCGTAATTGGTTTCCAATCTTTGGCAATGGAAGGCAACTGGGGATTAGCGGCGATGAATTGACCAGCATATAAATTACTCTGGTCCACAATAGATCTATAGAGATCTTCCGTGAAAAACAGCGAATAATAATCGATTGGCATAAAATCAGCTGTTTCTACCTGAATACCGGGTTGGGCAGTGAATGGGGGAAGTACGGGTTCTGCAGAAGTGGTGGGGACCCAATCAGGATAGGCAAATTCTGCAGGAAGAGCACTATGGGTACGACGGGCCTGCCTTTGTCTTCTTGGTGGCAGCGGGACACTACTTGTGCTTGCCACCTCGCCAGCTTGAACTGCACTTATGGGACTCGCCACGTCACCACGTGATACTGCAGTGCTGGATGTACGCCCAGGCTGTACTAGGCCGCTGGTGCTTGCCAATTCACCAGAAGGAATAGCGGCGCTAGTACTCCTCTGCTCCATGATACGAGAGCCCTGCGGTTCTTGCTCCTCAACAACCTCAGAAAATCGGGATCGGGTACGCCTGACCTTAGCAGGGACCTCAACTTCGTCGTCAGAGCTATCTGACGTGGGGCCGCTGACGTCACTGTCTTCTACGGGAAGATATTCTGAGCCTGAATCTGACAGATACGTGACCTCCTCTTCACTATCTGTCATGCTCAGAATCTCGTAGGCCTCTTTACTAGTGTACCTTCGACTTGCCATTTTGGGCTCTAAATTTAGGGGTACACTAGTAAGATTCACAGGAAAAAAGCACCCGACTGTCGTCAGCAAATATATCAAACGCTACAAAAAAAACTGTTAGCGGTTGCAGGGATCAGGACTGTCTCTGCGAACGCTGCAGTTATGTGTTTTGTGTTTGGTAAGTGACAGTGATCGATCGATACTGCACTTGGGTGGGCTGGGCTGGGCTGGGCGGAGGGGCTAAATGCAGGTGCTAGCAGGTATCTGGGCTGATTACGCTAACACTGCGTTTTTGGGAACCCTAAACCGCTGGGGACGCTAGTATAGATCTGATCAGATACTATACCACTAAGGGAGGTGTATGCTTTGCGCGTGGGTGTTAGCGTTACTGGCACTAACCTAACGCTGCCTGGGGCGACGCAGACCCTCTCTGGCGCTAAAACCTAATTGATCTCACCCGCCGGGCGATCAGGGGGTTAAACCTTTATTGGGTTATATACGGCGGGTGCCCTGATGCTATAAAAAGCAAACTAACCAACCAGTGTCACCCGTAACCTTTATATGGTGATCACTGGTGAAAGGGTTAACTAGGGGCAATCAGGGGGTTAAAACCTTTATTAGGTTAAATATGGGGGTACCCGACGCTATATAAAAACCTGACGGGTTACCTAAATAACTAAATAATTAACTGGGTAACCAGTGTCACCAGTGACGCTTATACGGTGATCACTGGTGAAAGGGTTAACTCTAGGGGCAATCAGGGGGTTAAAATAATATATGGGGGTACCTGACGCTCTAAAAACGTGCGGCGAAACTAAAAATAAATAACTGGCTATCTAGGGCACCACCGGCACTAAATACAGCGATCGAAAATACGATCGCTTAGTGACGCTGGCGTTAGGGGGTGAAAGGGTTACCTGGGGGGCGATCAAGGGGTTAAACCTTTATTAGGGGGGTTAGGGGGCTACCCTGGACCTAAAGGGGCCTAAACCTAACTGCCCTGCAACTTTTTACTATCACAGATGACACTAAATGCAGTGATCAGTAAAATAAATGATCACTGCAATCAGTGACACTGTGATTGGGGGGTGACCTGGGGGGTGATCTGGGGGTGACTGGGGGGTGAAATGTGTGCCTATGTGTACCTAAGTGTCAGTGGACTGTTGGTGCACTAACCTGCTTCCTCTCTCCTCGGCGCCGGAATCGAAAAGACCGCCGCGAGGGAGATGACATCACTTCCTCCTGCCTGTGTTTACATCACATGGCGGAGGAAGCATTTTAATTGGCCGGGAGCGATCGCGAGGGGGTGGCCGAAATTGAATGGTCACCCCCTCATCCCTGATCGCTCCCCAACGATTAACGGCCGCTCATTGTATAGGAGGGGGGTCCGATCGGACCCCCCAACTGTACAAAGGCGATCACGTACACTCTCCGTGATTGTGCCTGTCGGTGCCATTCTGCCGACGTATATATACAGTGAGCGGTCGTTAAGTGGTTAATTAAAGTGGAGTTCCACCTATTTTTTTATGTTTGTCTGTGCTGCATGCCCTTAGCACATAGTTTTCACAATGGGCAATATTATTATTTTTTTTGGATTGTAAATACCTTTTTTTCCGTTTTTCAGCCTAACTTCCTGGTCTTAATAGCCTAGGCTATTATGTCACAAGGCAATTCGCAAGGGTTCCTGGGATATCAGCGTCATGTATCCCATGACTCCTTGTGAATCGCCTCCTACCGAAATCTTGCGTGTTTTGTGTGACACTGTCTTATAATATAACTGTGTGCAGAGAGAGAGAGAGAAGGTTTCAGAAGTCATCAGAGATGTGTGGGTGGGGGGCGTGGCCTAGACAGGCATGTGAGCGGTCGCTTTGCACGGAGCTCCCGCTAATGATCCTCATCTGATCCTTTTCCCGCAATCCTTCTTCACCGACACTCGGTTTGGAGGCACAAGCTCTCTTCCCTGCACGCAGTGACCGGAGGCTTAGCGTTTCTCAGAGACCCGGATGACCCGCAAAGGGGAGAAAGCAGCTGCAGCAGCGGCGGCCATGGAAAATCAAGATGGCGCCGGCTCCTCTCAATCACAGCGCGCGGCACGGGGACCGGACAAACTGCATGAGGCTGGCGGTAAGACTTCCAATACCCCTAAACAACTGGGGAGAGAGCAGCCCAGAGACATGTTGTACTATGCCCAAAAGTTACAGGGCCACAGCTGCTCTCTCCCCCCGCAGCCACAGGTGCAGGCACAGGCCCTGGAGCAAAATGGCGTCCCTGCCCTTAACGATACGCTGCCAGTAGATATCTCCTCTGACCAGGTATCTGATGTATTTGATGAGGAGCAGGATGACACTCCGCAGCCTACGCTGAGTGAAATCCTGCGTGCTGTGCAGCGCTGCACTACATCTGTGACGGCTTCTGTGGATGGCCTGAAGGTGCAGTTTGGGGAGCTTACAGAGACAGTATCTCTCATAAGGCATGACCTCCAGAAGATTAGGGAGAGAACCACGGCTGTGGAGGGGAGGCTCAGTGAGGTGGAGGACCAGCTGCCACCCCTTACCAGAGATACCAGACATGCATTACAGCAATCAGCGCAGGCGAACGCAAAAACCGACGACATCGAGAACCGCCTAAGGAGAAACAACGTCCGCATTGTGGGGTTCCCTGAGAGGGTGGAGGGCAGGGACCCCACGGCCTTTACAGAACTGTGGCTCCAGGAAATATTTGGCAAGGAGGCGTTTACCGCACTGTTCGCGGTGGAGAGGGCCCACCGTACTCCGCCTAGGCCCCTTCCTCTGGGTAGTCCACCCAGATCCATGCTGGCAGGTTGTTAAATTACAAAGATAGAGAGATCATACTGAGACTGGCCAGGGAAAAAGGAGCGGTACATTATAATGGAGCTAGGATATCATTCTACCCGGACTTCTCAGCGGAAGTACAACGCAAGAGAGCCAAGTTTGCTGAGGTGAAGAAACGCATGCAGAGGATCCAACTCACCTATGCAATGCTGTACCCTGCCAAGCTACGAATCACAGTTAGAGGACAAGCCACCTTTTTTGAAAATGCAGCGGAAGCAGCAGAATGGCTGGACCGCAATGAACAAGACCTGAGGAGACGCCAAGATGGGGACAGAGGTGATTGAGACTCTGGTCCTCTTCACGCGTGGTCGGTAGAGTACCTGCTGACGAGTTAAGTCTACCACTTGCATATCGGGAAATTACAACCCTTTGTATTATTAGCGTTTGTTAACGAGCTCTGAAAGGGAAAAAGTTTTACTACACTGGATACTGAACTGAGGTGGGGGTTACCTGCCTGTTATGACTCTATTGAGTTTGCAGAGTCCCAGTTGAAGGGACGTGTTCCTCGGGGCCATGTTGGCACGAGTTTTTCTGTTTTCCTTCTTTTTTTGCTCACATTGCATTACTTGCTGGACCCTTCCTTTTTGCTCCCTCACGGACATTGTTTATGGCTATACCAAAGTGTGGTGGCCCACCCCCTGATCGATGCCTGTGCTAGGATCGTGCGGGCTTCTCTTCCTTACTGGCCCGGGACTCTGACACAGTGGCCATTGGCCTCTGGCAGCGTACCTCTCTTTCACTCATCATGGCCACCACCCCGATTGTGACCTGGAACGTTCGCGGAGTCAGTGATCCGTTGAAACGCACCATGATTAACTCATGCTTGAGAAAGTTCCTCCCAGCCATCGTGGGCCTCCAGGAGACCCACCTCACGAAGGACACGGTTGGCTGCCTGGGGTTTTCCTGGGTGGGCAAGGCCTACCACTCCACTCACACTGCGTATTCGAGGGGGGTGAGTGTGCTGGTACATAAATCCTTGGCTTACCAGGAAATGGATGTGCAGGAAAGGCTCACTCGGGAGATATGTATTTGTGTACTGTCAAATATTCACTGTGACGATAATACTGGCTTGTGTATATATACCCCCTCCCTTTTCTAGGGAGGTTCTGCAACTTCTTCTGTCTTACTTGGTAGATAAGCCTGATGTTCCTGTTATGATCGTGGGGGATTTCAATGGGTGCCTGGACCCTAGAATGGATAGACATCCACCAGCTCACCCTCCACTGGGGGGTAGGGGCACTGTTTTGAGCCGCCTGTTGGTGGAGGTGGGCTGGATTGATATATGAAGAGCTAGATACCCGACAACCAAGCAATTTTCATGTTTCTCTAAAACGCATGGGTCGCTATACCGAATAGACCTCTGTGTGGGATCCCCGCAGGTTTTACCCTTGGTACCCAAGATAGAATACTTCCCTAGAGGGGTGTCAGATCATTCTCCACTAGTTGCATATCTTGTCACCCGTCCCGCCTCCTCCCTACCTAGGGCTCCTTGGAAGCTGAACGCCTTTTGGCTGAAGCTCTTTACATCTCATGAGAGGGTGGAACGCCAGATAGAGCAGTATTTTGTAGATAACCGTTTTTGTGCTGACCTGGCGGTGGACTGGGATGCCCTTAAAGCCTGCATGCGGGGTACGTTTATAGCTGAAATCACTTCCATCAAACATAATTCATCTGCACTTCTGGAGCAGGTTGGGGACCAGGTGAGACAATTAGAACTAGCATTCATAGTTGACTCGACGGATTCTGCGAGGGAGGCATGGACCTCGGCCCAGGACTCTTTGGACCGGTTGAGAGCCTCCGCCGCAGAAAATAAGTGTTTTTTCACCAATCAGGCATATTATGAAGAGGGGGAGAAGACTGGACGGCTTTTGGCCAGAATTGACAGGTCACAGCAGACGTCCCCCGCCATTGGAGCGATCCGTGGATCTCGGGGTCGGCTGGTGAATGACCCTGAGCAAATTATAGCGGAATTAGCCACTTTCTATGCTGAACTATACAAACCCTGTGATGACTACACGGATGAGGAGTTGGAACAATATATGGGTACTGTGGCCCTTCCGTCTCTGGGCGGGTCAGCCCGCGTGGAGCTGGAGGCTCCACTCACGCTTGAAGAGCTACAGGAGGCGGTTGCTTCCTTCCCCACGTGTAAAGCTCCGGGGGATGATGGGATCCCCATGGAGGTATATGTCCAATATGGCGAGGTGCTGCTGCCTAGATTACTCGCAGTTTTCAACTTCTCATTTAGGTCCGGGATGCTGCCCCCCTCCATGACTATGGCTAATATTATCCTATTGTTAAAAGCAGGGAAGGATCCTCTGGATCCCGGTTCATATAGGCCCATTTCACTACTGCAGTGTGATGTAAAGATCTTGGCTAAGGTGCTGGCTGTGAGGGTTAACAGGATAATTTTGTCCATCATACATCCGGATCAGGCGGGGTTCATGCCTCGCAGTTCCACTGCAACTAACCTTAGGCGTCTATACTTGAACATGCAGACCCCTTCGGACTCCGTCGGCCACAGGGCACTGTTGTCTCTTGACGCCAATAAGGCATTCGACAGTGTTGGCTGGCGGTATCTGTGGGCTGTGCTGGCCAAGTTTAGTTTCGGAACCCGGTTCCAGAGGTGGGTGAGACTGCTGTATGACACGCCTCAGGCGGCCATATGTATGTCGGACAGGATGTCGCATGCCTTCGCATTGGGTAGGGGGACCAGACAGGGCTGTCCCCTGTCCCCCCTGCTTTTTGCTCTGGCTATTGAGCCCCTGGCGGCGCAGGTTAGGAACTGCCCAATGGTTAGGGGCTTCCGTTATGGTGACATGCATGAGAAAATCATGCTGTACACCGATGACATGCTCCTCTTCCTGGAGGATGTGGATGACTCATTGACTCAGGTTATGTCTATTATTACAGAATTCGGCCGGTTCTCGGGCCTCACGATTAACTGGTCTAAGTCTGCTCTGATGTTCCTGGATGAGCCCCCCGGGCATATTGGGAGGCCCCCATGCTCGGTCCCCATAGTGGACTCCTTTAAATATCTGGGTGTGTACGTTTCCCCTAAGGTGACGGACTTCTGTCAACTAAATATATATCCCCTATTGACTAGGTTTAGAGATAAAATACAGATATGGAATAGGCTGAAAATGTCCCTAGCCGGCAAGACAAACCTGATTAAGATGATTCTAATGCCCCAACTGCTGTACCTGCTTCACAACACTCCCGTAGTTATCACACCTAAAATATTTAGAGTTGTCAATTCCCTATTTAGGCAACTGCTGTGGCACACCAAACCCCCCAGGATATAAACTGGAGCAACTACAGCGTCCAAAGGAGGGGGGGGCTTGCCCTGCCCAACCCTTGGATATATTACTTGGCGGCACAGCTGCAGCACCTGATTGGGGATATGGGCCCCTCTCCTACAGGTCCCTCGGCCCGACTTCTGCTTCTTGGTTCGGGATCCGGCTCAATCCCAGAAGGACTGGAAGCCCAACGGTTTCATAAACCCATTAGACGCATGCCCACTTATTCGCTGCTACAGAAGGTGTGGAATAAGGCCAAACAACTCCAGAAGGTCACGGGGTTCACGGTGTACAGCCCGCTGTGGGAGAACAACACATATAGTGAATTGGCCAAGATTGAGCAGGGACCTAGATGGCGCTCCATGGGTATAACTCACCTAAGACATGTCTTTCATAATGGGGCTTTGCTTCCTTTCAGCACACCTAAGTCCAGATTTGCGCTTCCACCTAACATGTTATTTTATTATCTGCAACTGCAACACGCGGTTGGAGCTCAAGGAGATGCGATGGAGTGGGTTCAGTCCCCCACTCCGGTTTTCCATATATTACAGGATGCTTCGGAGACTAAGGGTTTCATCTCCCAGTGCTATAATATGATGTTGTCATCATTCCTAGATGGGCACCCCATGAGGGTAGCAAGTCAGTGGGAAGAGGATGTTGGGCCCATCGAAGGGGAGATGTGGGAGGAGGCGCTGCAGGTGGTTAATACCTGTTCGCTAAATGTGTCACAGAAAGTATCTCAGCTGTACATTTTATTGAGAGTGCATTATACCCCTGTGAAGCTCTTCAAAATGGGCAGGAGGGCTGACCCGCTATGTGATAGGTGTGGGACGATGCCGGGGGATCTGATTCACCTGCTCTGGCGTTGCCCCAAACTCCACAGATACTGGGCGAAGGTCATGGATACACTAAACTCAGTGTTCCGGGCCAACGTCCCTCTAGACCCACTACACTGCCTGCTTGGGGTTCTGGAGGGGGTGATACCGGAGGGGATGACTCGAATGGCATTCACCAGGGCATTGTTCCAGGCTAGGAAAACCATCCTCTTACACTGGAAATCAGACACACCGCCCACGGCAAAAATGTGGATACAGCAGATGGGTAGAATGCTCATTATGGAAAAATACATTTATCAGCACAGAGGCAATGCTGAAAAATTTGAAAAAATATGGGATTTATGGCTCACTGTACCTGGTTTAAGCCCCTTGGAACTAGTATGGATGAGGATGTTAGGGGGGACGTAGACATGGACATTGTGGTAGGGATCCAATAGTTAGACCTCTATACAAAAGCTCGGACAGGGGGGAGTCGGAGGGGAGGGGGGAGGTCAGGCCAGGGGGGTGAGGGGTGTGCACCCTATACAGGACGAGATTTTGAGCGAATTGTGTACCTCTTGTAGTATTTGATGTATTCGAGAAATATCGGGGTATCTTCATACTGCTTGAAATACATGTAAAGTACTGCAGAAAGTTCTTATCTTTTTTTTTGTATAACCTGTTTGTTTTGTGAGCAATAAAAACCTTTCTGAGAAAAAAAAAGAGATGTGTGGGTGGGCGGGACAGAGCAGCTATCGCACACCAGCCAATAGGATGGGGTCAGGGCGGGCCGCTACGCGTATGCGGCTCCGCCCCTTTTCTAAAGAAGCCAAATAATTGGCTGGTGTGCGATAGCTGATGACTCCTGAAAGCTCCTCTCTCTCTCTCTCTCTCGCTGCACACAGTTATAATACAAGACAGTGTAACACAAAACACCAGCTTCCAGCATGCTCAGTCTTATAATATAACTTCTGAAAGCTCCTCTCTCTCTCTCTCCCTGCACACAGTAAAAATATAAGCAGGGCATTTTTTCAGCCAGAATGAAACCTGAGACAGCTGTTGAGACACTGAGGTTGTTCTGCAGTGGTCAGAGCTGGAGGGGGGGGGGGTGTATTTAGATTGGACACAGTGAGAGCTGTGGGGGGAGATATGGATTAAGGGGAGCTGTAGATAAGGGTGCAGAGGTGACATGTGGAGGGGCAGAGCGATAGTCTGTGGATGGGATGTGCAGAGCAGAGGTGAGATAGTCTGTGGATGGGGGGTGCAGAGGTGAGATGGTCTGCAGAGGGGATGTGCAGAGGTGAGAGGGTCTGCAGAGGGGATGTGCAGAGGTGAGATAGTCTGTGGATGGGTTGTGCAGAGCAGAGGTGAGATAGTCTGCGGATGGGATGTGCAGAGCAGAGGTGAGAGTCTGCGGAGGGGATGTGCAGAGCAGAGGTGAGAGTCTGCGGATGGGATGTGCAGAGCAAAGGTGAGAGTCTGCGGAGGGGATGTGCAGAGCAGAGATGGTCTGCGGAGGGGATGTGCAGAGCAGAGATGGTCTGCGGAGGGGATGTGCAGAGCAGAGATGGTCTGCGGAGGGGATGTGCAGAGCAGAGGTGAGATGGTCTGCGGAGGGGATGTGCAGAGGTGAGATGGTCTGCGGAGGGGATGTGCAGAGCAGAGGTGAGATGGTCTGCGGAGGGGATGTGCAGAGCAGAGGTGAGATGGTCTGCAGAGAGGATGTGCAGAGCAGAGGTGAGATGGTCTGCGGAGGGGATGTGCAGAGCAGAGGTGAGATGGTCTGCGGAGGGGATGTGCAGAGCAGAGGGGATGTGCAGAGGTGAGATAGTCTGCGGAGGGGACACAGACACACAGAATAAGATAAATATATAACAAAAGATATATATATTTCTTGAATAATATTTCTTCTACATGCAGTATATTTACTGGTTCCTAGAGGGGGGAGGGGAGGAGAGGTTTGCATAGATAAGGACAACTTCCGCTGACACTGCCGTTGCTATGGAAACCTGACTTGAAACCTATTGCACTGCTTGTGCAGCACTGAGCATGTGTGAGATTTGCAAGTCTGAAATCCAGGAAGACATGCAGTCTGGCTTCAGATGCCCACACTTAAGATGGCCACAGCCTATTTCTAGTTTATAAATGTTCTAAATGCTGTAATAACCTAACAAAACGGACCTCAGTTTACAGACTAACTTTACTAGAATACATTAAGCTTGTGTATTATAGGGGTATTTTTATTTAAAAAGTGTCATTTCGGCCGGAACACCCCTTTAATTACAGCACAGAAAGCAAATGGGAAAAAATGTGAAGCCACATCAGTATACTTTCTGTATAACACATCAGAATGTGTAGCTACATTAAACGTCTATTTATAAAACATTTGTTGCATATGTCATAAACATTTGTGCAAACTGAATAAAATTTCACCATATCTTAGATTAAGGCCCCTTTCACACGGGACGGTTCCGTGATGATCCACCCCGTGAACCTCCGCTTGCTCAGCGGGGATCGCTCCGTTGATCCCCGCTGAGCCAGCGGATGACAGGGCAGTCCCCGCACACTGTGCAGGCACCGCCCTGTCAGATCTCCGCTCTCCCCTATGGGGGGGATCGGATGAACACGGACCGTCTGTCCGTGTTCATCCAATCTGCTCCGCAGACGGATAGAAAATTAGGAATTTTTCTATTCAGAAAAACGGAGCATTGCGGACACGGGTGAGATCAGGTGTCAGCGGATGTTTTATCTGCTGACACCCGCAATCTCATAGGGAGTGGGACCAATGCATGTCCCTTTTTCATCCCTAAACGGATGGATGAAAAAGCGGACATACGGTCCGTACGTGTGAAAGGGGCCTAAAGCTGTATTAGGCCCCTTTCACACTGGGGCGGGCAGGTGCGGTGGCGATATAGCGGCGTGATTTTCAGCGCCGCTATACCGTCGTTATCACCGCGGTATGCGGCCGCTAGCGGGGTGAATTTAACCCCCGCTAGCGGCCGAAAAAGGGTTAATACTGCCCGCAAACCGTGGCTATTGCCGCAGTTTGCGGGCGGTATTACCGCGGTGTCCCATTGATTTCAATGAGCAGCCGCGGTAAAGGAGCGGTGAACACACCGCTCCTTCACCGCTGTAAAGATGCGGCTAGCAGGACTTTTGGAGCGGTCCTGCTAGCGCACCGCTTTAGTGTGAAAGCCTTTGGGCTTTCACATTGAAGAATACAGGGCACGATTTTTCAGGCGGTATAACAGCGCTAATATTAGCGCTAAACCGTCTGAAAAACGTGCCAGTGTGAAAGGGGCCTTAAAGTAGAAGTCCAGTCAACTACTAACTATACTTAGAGCACAACTCCACCCAAAAGGGAAAGTTCCACTTTAAGGCCTCCTTCCCCCGCTTCTTTGACATTTGGCATGTACCCGCTCCCACTTCTGCCTAGGCGATCAAAGCGGAAGTTCTCCTTTCCCTTCCCTCTCCGCAGTCTTCTGGCACACGTCACAGGACCATTTACAATGTGCAGCGCGGCTCACGCATGCGCAATGGGCACCCAGTTGTGAAGTTGTCACAGCCAGATGCCCACAGTTAAGATGCCGGCACAGAGGACCAAACAGGGTCCCCAGCGGCCCCTCGAGTGAGCACAGCGCTGGATTCTGGTACAGGTAAGTGTCAGTTTTTGTAGCTGCTGACTTTCAATTTTCAGAAAAATTGACTGGAGCTCCTCTTTAACCACTTCAATACCGGGCACTTTTACCCCGTTCCTGCCCAGGCCAGTTTTCAGCTTTCAGTACTGTCCCCCTTTGAATGACAATTGTGCGGTCATGCTACACTGTATCCAAATGAAATTTTTATCATTTTTTTATTTCACACAAATAGAGCTTTCTTTTGGTGGTATTTAATCACTGCTGTGTTTTATTTTTTTTGCTAAATAAATGAAAAAAAGACCGGAAATTTTGAAAAAAACGTTTCTTTGTTTCTGTTATAAAAGTTTGCAAATAAATAATGTTTCTTCATGAATTTAGGCCAAAATGTATTCTGCTACACTTCTTTGGTGAAAATAACCCAAATCAGTGTATATTATTTAGTCTGTAGGAAAGTTATACAAACTATGGTATATATGTGAAAATTGATCAATCCTGATGTACTGACACCCTATCTCATTTCTTGAGGCTCTAAAAATGCCAGGATAGTGCAAATATCCCCCAAATGATCCATTTTTTGGAAAGTAGACAGTCCAAGGTATTTAGTAAGAGGCATGGCAAGTTTTTTGAAGTTGTAATTTTTTTGTCTTAATTTTTGGGAAAAATAAGAAATTAAAAAAAAAAGTTTTTTTCACATACATACATAATACTGTCACCAGTGCAGTACAGCATCATCATATAACTTGTGTGGCAGTGATCATGAACACTAACCGGTGACAGTGTGTCAAAAAATAATAATAACAATAATAATAATAATAAAACAATTTTTTTTTTTTAACACATTTTGACCAAAGCAATAAAGTGTTACCATAGTAATGCTGTACTACTCTGGGAAAATGATCAGGATTTTTTATATATTTTTTTACACATTAGGATTGCTTATACCAATGAATTCCACTGTTATAAGCAACCACTTTTACTGAATAAAATTGATTAATTCAGTGTTTACTTTTGTGGTTAACTGTGATTGGCCATAGCTAATCACCTGTCACAGATGGGCTGTGATTGGCCCTGTCTGTACCATGTTATCACTGTGACCAATCACAGAGATCAACACAATAGTACACAATGGATGACATGAATGAAAGCAATCCATTGTGTACCATTGTCATGTGATGCGCTGTGATTGGTCGCAGCGATCACAAAGCTCTCTTGCAAATGCAGCAGTTAGAGACAAACCATTTACCACTAACAGTGGTGCTTTATAATGATCAGCTTGTACATAATGTTGGTGTAACTGCTTAAAGTGTTAGCTGAAGTTTGGCTTCAATTTGTTAGTGTATCTAAAGCTTCTAGTACATCTAACACTCCCCTCTCCCAGATTAGCAATGCTGCTGTCCAAAGGTGCCCCTGCGCTCCTTCCTACAGGGTGTGGGCACCCTAATTCGGGAGGTGTATTACTGGTCATATCACCAGGTGAAAACTATGGGGGGAAAAAAGAAAAAGAAAACGAAAACAGCCACCACATCTAATGAGCTATATATAAAAAAAATTGTTTTGGGTTTGACCACTTGCCGACCGGGCCATAGCCGAATGATGGCTACAGCGCGATCGGCTAGTTCTGGGAGGGCGTACTATGAAGTCCTCCCAGACTCGCGCAACCAGAAGCATCCATGATCGTCTGGTTCTCCGGACCCGACACATCATAGTTTGGGGTAAAGGGCCGATGACAGCGGCTCTTTACCATGTGATCGCTCTGTCCAATGACGGAGCGATCGCTTGTCAACAAACCGGCGCATGTCCGGTTCAGTTCTCTCCTCACGCGCAATTGTTACAGCGTGTAAGGAGAGGAGGGAGCTGGTGCAACAGCGTGAGTGGGCTATCTCTGGAGTGCCCACAGCGCTGATCTGTGCCAATTCATGCCTCATTTGTGCCCATCCATGTCTCATCCGTGCCTCAAACATGCCCATCCATGCCTCATACATGCCCATCTGTGCCTCATACATGCCCATCCATACCCATCCGTGCCTCATCCATGCTTCATACATGCCCATCTGTGCCTCATCTGTGCCCATCCGTGCCTCATCTGTGCCCCATCCGTGCCTCATATGTGCCCATCTGTGCCTCATCCATGCCTCATTTGTGCCCATCTATGCCTCATCCGTGCACATCCATGTCTCATCCATGCATATCCATGCCCCATCCATGCCTCATCTGTGGCCATCCATGCCACATTATTGTTCATCCATGCCCATCCATGCCTCATTTGTGTCCATCCATGCACATCCATGCCTCATCCATGCATATCCATGCCTCATCCGTGCTCATCCATACCTCATCTGTGCTCCATCCATGCTACATTAGTGCTCATCTGTGCCTCATTAATGCCACATCCGTGCCCATCCATGCCTCATCCATGCCACATCAGTGCCTCATCTGTGCCCCATCCGTGACACATCCATGCTACATCAGTGCTCATCCGTGCCTCATCCATGCCACATCAGTGCTCATCCTGACGGTGCTCCCTGCATGTTGGGCCTCTGTATGTGGCCAGGCTGTGTAAAAGTCTCACACATGTGGTATCGCCATACTCAGAAGGAGTAGCAGAATGTGTTTTTGAGGTGTGATTTTTGCTATGTACATGCTATGTGTTATATATATGGATCATATGTATGTGTTAAATATGGATTTTCATTTTCTTTCCACATTTTCCAAAAACGTGTGGAAAAAAAATTACATGTTCAAAAGACTCATTATGCCTCCTAGAATATGCGCTGGGGTGTTTGCTTTCCAAAATGGAGTCATTTTGTGGGGCGTTTCTATTGTCCTGGTGCCTCAGGGCCTTCAAAAGTGTGATAGGTTGTCAGGAAATTAGATGTGTAATTTATGTCCCTAGAACAGGAGGATAACCGCTCAGGTGTAGCTGATAGATCTTTCACAGGATCCAAGGCCGTGGGTGCAGGCAGTGCTGAGCTATGATTGAGCACTGAATCGCAGTGTGAAACGCGTCAGCTCCCATCTGCTGTTTTCTTTGCTGTGATATGTATTCAGTGTTTTTGTTTTAATAAACAACCATTTTTTGGAGTGCGACTGTCCAAGCGCCTTTTTCAATTTTCTGCTATGTCCCTAGAACACGTGATGGTGCACCCTACATGGTAGGCCTCTGTATGTGGCCTGGCTGTGAAAAAGTCTCACAGATGTGGTATCGCCATACTCAGGAGGAGTAGCAGAATGTGTTTTGGGGTGTAGTTGCAAGTATGCATATGCCATGTGAGAGAAATAACCTGTTAATATGACAATTTTGTGAATTTTTTTATTTTTTTTTAATCTTAATTTTGCAAAGAATTGTGGGAAAAATTACAGTGCCGGAGCCCGCGATACCTGGAAATAACTCCGGGAGCGATGTCGCTGGCCGGAGTGGTGTATGAGGACCGCTGCGGGGGCTTCGATCTAAGGTAAATAATTCATAAGGAGCTAGTATGCTATGCGTACTAGCTCATTATGCCTTTGTCTTGCAGGTTTATTTTTTTGTTTTGTTCGTGGGTTTACAACCACTTTAATACTGCATTAACTCCTGTTTCATCAACTCCATTTAGTGGCCAACAAGCTGTATATTTTCTCATTGAGGTATTTCAGAAAATTATACTTCATTTTAGCTACTATATGTAGCTGATAATACAGAAGTCAATATATTTGAAAACAGTGAAATTTAGTTCAGCTTGTGCAAATTTATCATGCAGCAATTGGTTTATAACTAGACCCTTTGACCCCTTTTGGTCTGTTATATACACTGGTGAAAGCATTTTGTTATACAGTATATGTTTCATAAGTGCAAAGAATCCCTGTTGAATCAGTGGTCAGTGCAGTTGTATCTCAGGCAGTCTAATTATCCCTTGTTATTTCTAGACATGTGCATGATAAAAAAAATTGTTTAGGTTCGTTAATCTAGTTATTTTGTTTCGTTAAATTTGAATGATTCATTCAATTCGTATTTGTGATTTGTATTCGGAATTCGTATTCAGAATTCGATTTGCCTTTTTTCAAATTTTCTTTGAATTTACCGATTTTTTGGGATTCGAAACATTGATATCGATAAATTTCATATCAATTAATTTTGAATCGGGCGAAACTAAAATGTTATATTCGAATGCGGCAAAGTGAACAAACAAAACCAAATCTTCATCAAATGATTACAATGACTCTTTAAGTGACCTTTGGCTTAACAAAAACAGCATTATTTAGAAATGGTACTCTAGTAACACACACAGTCTTTGATTTCAGAAATATGTTTACAGTTCAATTTTCGAATGGAATTCAATGTAAATTTTGATTCGAATTCCAATATGAATTTTGGAAATTTGGGCGAATTTCATTTAGTTATTTGGAGCATTCGGTAAACTTTGTTTATACTGTAATTCGGGGATTCGGATATATCCAAATGACAAAAAATTTGCTAGAATATTAATTTGGAACGAAACGAACCGCACGTGTCCAGTTATTTCAGTCAGTAAAGGTACTATGTTGTCAGCCAACAGTAGGAAATTGGGAGCTGAATGAAAATACAGCATTATGGCCCCTAGGTGGTGCTGACACTCTCAGCTAGTACCACTTTCTGGGGGGAAGGAGTTGCACATTTTACTGCTCAACCCTTTCCACAATCTAAGGCCAAACCTTTAACACTTTCTAGATCAATTATGTTTTCCCTGAGGATTGGTGATCAAAACTGAATTGCATATTCATCATGAGGCTGAACCAGTGTTTTGTAAAGGCGTACAACTATTGATTTACGGTATCTCTTTTAGGTATGTCGCTTTTAATGCAGGAGAGTAATTTGTTAACTGCTGCTTGGCATTGCATGCTAAGCCCGTAATCTACAAAGCACCCCCAGATACTTTTTCATCACTAAATTTTCTCCCAGAGAAGCCCCTTCTAATGCCGTGTACACACGACCGGTTTTCTCGTCGAGAAAAACGATTTTTTTTCCATTTGACGATAAAAACGATCGTCTGTGGGCATTTTGTCGTTTTTCTCGACGAGAAAAACGGCATTAAAAACGACGAGAAAAATTAGAACATGTTCTAATTTTTCTCATTGTTTTTTCCGACATTTTTTCCGCGGCAGTTTTCCCATAGGGAAACACTGCCGCGGAGCTCACAGACGGTCGTTTTTCTCGACAAGAGAAAAAATTACGTGAAAAACGTCTGTGTGTGGGGAACAAGCCATTCCCTCGTTTTTAATGTAATTATTCACAGCGGTTTTTTAACCGCCGTGAATAATGATCATGTGTACGCGGCATAATATATATACAGTGCCTTGAAAAAGTAATCATACCCCTTGAAATTTTCCACATTTTATCATGTTACAACCCAAAACTTAAATGTATATTATTGGGATTTTATGTGATAGACCAACACAAACTGACACATAATTGTGAATTTTGAGGAAAATCATAAATGTTTTTCAATTCTTTTTACAAATACAGTGCCTTGCAAAAGTATTCACCCCCCCCTTGGCCGACAACCTGGAATTAACATGGATTGTTGGAGGATTTGCATCATTTAATTTACAGAACATGCACACAACTTTGAAGATGTCTATTTATTTTTTTTTGCTATTGTGAAGCAAACAACAAATAGGACAAAATAACAGAAAAAGTCAATGTGCATAACTATTCACCCCCCTAAAGTCAATACTTTGTAGAGCCACCTTTTGCGGCTATCACGGCTCCAAGTCGCTTTGGATAAGTCTCTATGAGCTTGCCACATCTTACCACTGGGATTTTTTTACTTTTGAAGGGTTTGGTAGTTGTTTTGTATGAAGGTAAGCCTGTCTTGCACAGTGAGTACTATTGATTCGGACATTGATTCTGGCAGAGCGGAAGAGTGAAATCCGTAATTGGCCTAGAATGGAGATTAGTTGGTTGCTGAATGTAAAGAGTTGTTGTAGGCAAATTCTGCCAGTGGGAGCAGGGATGCCCAGTCATCTTGAGAGGAAGCAGAGAAACAACGTAAATATTGCTTATTGTCTTATTTGTGCATTCAGTTTGTCTGTTACTTTGAGGATGGTAGGCGGTTGAGAGGCAAAGTTCCACTTGCAGTGCATTATAGAGGGCTTTCCAAAACCTGGAGGTAAACTGTACCCCTCGATCCGAAACAATGTTACTGGGTAAGCCGTTGAGTTTAAAGATCTCTTTGATAAAGATGTGGCCAGTTTCTGTAGCAGAAGGAGTACCCACCATCAGGGGCATTGCTAGGTGGCAAAAAGACAAGGGGCTTCAGCCCGAAGTCCGAGTCTGGCACCGGGGGGGTTGTTACCTATCTGACCTACACTGACCTACCTGACCTACACTGACCTACCTCACACATACTGACCTACCTGACACACACTGGCCTACCTGACCCACACTAACCTACAGTACCTGACATACACTGACCCACACTGACCAGACTTCAGAAAATTGTGATAAATCGGTGGGACGGAAAGACTAGTATCTGTTGAAGGCTGGATGGACAAACACACGGGAGAATCATCATGCATGGGAATGCCACAGTGTTGTTGACAGAAGCTAGATGAGAAAGTGATTTCTCCCTTGGACCAATCAATTTGTGGGTTGTGGGCTTGCAACCAGGGTATTCCTAGGATGGCTGGGAATATGGGAGACCTGATGACATCGAACCGGAGGAGTTCTTGGTGACTAGGGATGAGCTTCGTGTTCGAGTCGAACATACGTTCGACTCGAACATCGGCTGTTCGATCGTTCGACGAAGATCGAACGATTTGGGCCGTTCGCGCCAAATTCGAGTGACGCGAACGGCCCACAATGCACTACGCCATCGCAGTGTCATCCAGGCGCTGTGATTGGCCAAGCATGCACTGTGACCCCGCATGCTTGGCCAATCACAGTGCCGGTAGCGAGGAGAGAAATGATTGGCCACAGGCAGGATGCCTGTGGCCAATTATTGCTGAGGGTGTTTAGTACACGCCCCACACTATAAAAGGCCGCCAGCACGGCGGCCTAGTGTAGTGTGTTCCGGAGCAGGGAAAGACAAGCATAGGCAGGGACAGTGACATTTATTTCTTTCTTGCTTAACCTGGATTCCTTTAGTTTAGGGAAAGAGAAGGATAGGTAGGGAGAGTGTCAGTGTGTTTTACTGTGCGAGTCCTTGTTTCTAGGGACAAAGAAGGAAAGTGAGGGGAATTCTCCTTGTGCTATAGTGTGCTTTAAAAAAAAATATTTTCTAGGGACAGAAAACTCTAGGTAGGGAGAGTGTCAGTTTCTTTCACTGTGCCAGTCCTTGTTTCTAGGGACAAAGAAGGAAAGTGAGGGGAATTCTCCTTGTGCTATAGTGTGCTTTAAAAAAACATTTTTTCTAGGGACAGAAAACTCTAGGTAGGGAGAGTGTCAGTTTCTTTCACTGTGCCAGTCCTTGTTTCTAGGGACAAAGAAGGAAAGTGAGGGGAATTCTCCTTGTGCTATAGTGTGCTTTAAAAAAACATTTTTTCTAGGGACAGAAAACTCTAGGTAGGGAGAGTGTCAGTTTCTTTCACTGTGCCAGTCCTTGTTTCTAGGGACAAAGAAGGAAAGTGAGGGGAATTCTCCTTGTGCTATAGTGTGCTTTAAATTAAACATTTTTTCTAGGGACAGAAAACTCTAGGTAGGGAGAGTGTCAGTTTCTTTCACTGTGCGAGTCCTTGTTTCTAGGGACAAAGAAGGAAAGTGAGGGGAATTCTCCTTGTGCTATAGTGTGCTTTAAAAAAACATTTTTTCTAGGGACAGAAAACTCTAGGTAGGGAGAGTGTCAGTTTCTTTCACTGTGCCAGTCCTTGTTTCTAGGGACAAAGAAGGAAAGTGAGGGGAATTCTCCTTGTGCTATAGTGTGCTTTAAAAAAACATTTTTTCTAGGGACAGAAAACTGACAGAAAACTCTAGGTAGGGAGAGTGTCAGTTTCTTTCACTGTGCCAGTCCTTGTTTCTAGGGACAAAGAAGGAAAGTGAGGGGAATTCTCCTTGTGCTATAGTGTGCTTTAAAAAAACATTTTTTCTAGGGACAGAAAACTCTAGGTAGGGAGAGTGTCAGTTTCTTTCACTGTGCCAGTCCTTGTTTCTAGGGACAAAGAAGGAAAGTGAGGGGAATTCTCCTTGTGCTATAGTGTTCTTTAAAAAAACATTTTTTCTAGGGACAGAAAACTCTAGGTAGGGAGAGTGTCAGTTTCTTTCACTGTGCCAGTCCTTGTTTCTAGGGACAAAGAAGGAAAGTGAGGGGAATTCTCCTTGTGCTATAGTGTGCTTTAAAAAAAACATTTTTTCTAGGGACAGAAAACTCTAGGTAGGGAGAGTGTCAGTTTCTTTCACTGTGCCAGTCCTTGTTTCTAGGGACAAAGA
The DNA here is from genome assembly GCA_029206835.1 of Rana muscosa. Taxonomy (NCBI): domain Eukaryota; kingdom Metazoa; phylum Chordata; class Amphibia; order Anura; family Ranidae; genus Rana; species Rana muscosa. The sequence goes on from JARGYO010005626.1 coordinate 34,748,509, forward strand.
AGGAAAGTGAGGGGAATTCTCCTTGTGCTATAGTGTGCTTTAAAAAAACATTTTTTCTAGGGACAGAAAACTCTAGGTAGGGAGAGTGTCAGTTTCTTTCACTGTGCCAGTCCTTGTTTCTAGGGACAAAGAAGGAAAGTGAGGGGAATTCTCCTTGTGCTATAGTGTGCTTTAAAAAAACATTTTTTCTAGGGACAGAAAACTCTAGGTAGGGAGAGTGTCAGTTTCTTTCACTGTGCCAGTCCTTGTTTCTAGGGACAAAGAAGGAAAGTGAGGGGAATTCTCCTTGTGCTATAGTGTGCTTTAAAAAAACATTTTTTCTAGGGACAGAAAACTCTAGGTAGGGAGAGTGTCAGTTTCTTTCACTGTGCCAGTCCTTGTTTCTAGGGACAAAGAAGGAAAGTGAGGGGAATTCTCCTTGTGCTATAGTGTGCTTTAAAAAAACATTTTTTCTAGGGACAGAAAACTCTAGGTAGGGAGAGTGTCAGTTTCTTTCACTGTGCGAGTCCTTGTTTCTAGGGACAAAGAAGGAAAGTGAGGGGAATTCTCCTTGTGCTATAGTGTGCTTTAAAAAAACATTTTTTCTAGGGACAGAAAACTCTAGGTAGGGAGAGTGTCAGTTTCTTTCACTGTGCCAGTCCTTGTTTCTAGGGACAAAGAAGGAAAGTGAGGGGAATTCTCCTTGTGCTATAGTGTGCTTTAAAAAACATTTTTTCTAGGGACAGAAAACTCTAGGTAGGGAGAGTGTCAGTTTCTTTCACTGTGCCAGTCCTTGTTTCTAGGGACAAAGAAGGAAAGTGAGGGGAATTCTCCTTGTGCTATAGTGTGCTTTAAAAAAACATTTTTTCTAGGGACAGAAAACTCTAGGTAGGGAGAGTGTCAGTTTCTTTCACTGTGCCAGTCCTTGTTTCTAGGGACAAAGAAGGAAAGTGAGGGGAATTCTCCTTGTGCTATAGTGTGCTTTAAAAAAACATTTTTTCTAGGGACAGAAAACTCTAGGTAGGGAGAGTGTCAGTTTCTTTCACTGTGCCAGTCCTTGTTTCTAGGGACAAAGAAGGAAAGTGAGGGGAATTCTCCTTGTGCTATAGTGTGCTTTAAAAAAACATTTTTTCTAGGGACAGAAAACTCTAGGTAGGGAGAGTGTCAGTTTCTTTCACTGTGCCAGTCCTTGTTTCTAGGGACAAAGAAGGAAAGTGAGGGGAATTCTCCTTGTGCTATAGTGTGCTTTAAAAAAACATTTTTTCTAGGGACAGAAAACTCTAGGTAGGGAGAGTGTCAGTTTCTTTCACTGTGCGAGTCCTTGTTTCTAGGGACAAAGAAGGAAAGTGAGGGGAATTCTCCTTGTGCTATAGTGTGCTTTAAAAAAACATTTTTTCTAGGGACAGAAAACTCTAGGTAGGGAGAGTGTCAGTTTCTTTCACTGTGCCAGTCCTTGTTTCTAGGGACAAAGAAGGAAAGTGAGGGGAATTCTCCTTGTGCTATAGTGTGCTTTAAAAAAACATTTTTTCTAGGGACAGAAAACTCTAGGTAGGGAGAGTGTCAGTTTCTTTCACTGTGCCAGTCCTTGTTTCTAGGGACAAAGAAGGAAAGTGAGGGGAATTCTCCTTGTGCTATAGTGTGCTTTAAAAAAACATTTTTTCTAGGGACAGAAAACTCTAGGTAGGGAGAGTGTCAGTTTCTTTCACTGTGCCAGTCCTTGTTTCTAGGGACAAAGAAGGAAAGTGAGGGGAATTCTCCTTGTGCTATAGTGTGCTTTAAAAAAACATTTTTTCTAGGGACAGAAAACTCTAGGTAGGGAGAGTGTCAGTTTCTTTCACTGTGCCAGTCCTTGTTTCTAGGGACAAAGAAGGAAAGTGAGGGGAATTCTCCTTGTGCTATAGTGTGCTTTAAAAAAACATTTTTTCTAGGGACAGAAAACTCTAGGTAGGGAGAGTGTCAGTTTCTTTCACTGTGCCAGTCCTTGTTTCTACGGACAAAGAAGGAAAGTGAGGGGAATTCTCCTTGTGCTATAGTGTGCTAAAGCATTCCTCATCAACCATCTTTGAAATCCTTGTTTTTTGGACAGTCAGGGAAATTGTCGTTGTGCTATTCTGTGCAAAAGCAATAATCCTCAACCATATTTAGAAATCCTTAAGTAAAGGGTCAGAGAAGGACACCTGAAGGTAGCCCTTATTGCTTTTTTCCCATCTCCCTGCAGGCCATCTATTAGAATGTCTGGAAGGCAAACAAGGAGAGGCAGACAGTCAGGAGGCAATAAAAGAGGGCAAGCAGGCTCTGTGTCTGGGGGCAACAGTGCTGGTCGTGGACGCGGTGCATTGTCATCAGCACATGGCCATGGGACACGCTTGTCCTTCTTTTCGGCAGCTGGACATGTTGAGCCACATCATGCCGAAGACTTGGTAGAGTGGATGACCAAGCCCTCCTCCTCCTCCTCATCCTCTCTCACCCAGGCTCAGGGTACTGGCAAAGCAGATGCCAAAGCGTCCTCTTCCCTGGTATCAATGTCAGACTCATCATCAGTCACTCCTTCCCTAGACCCACCATGTCCTCCTCCTGAGGAGTCCCCCGAACTGTTTGAGCACAGTGTTGGGTACATGCTCCAGGAGGATGCCCAGCGTTTCGAAGGGTCTGATGATGAAACCCAGCTACAGGAAGGCAGTAGCGTGAGAGCAGACAGAGGGGATGCTCAAGAAGGACACCAATCTGGCAGTCATGTTCCAGCAGCTGCAGCATACTGCCAGATTGGCTCCAGTGATGAGGAGGGAGGGGATGATGAGGTCACTGACTCCACGTGGGTGCCTAATAGGAGAGAGGAGGAGGAGGAGGATGAGGAGGAGGCACATCTCCAACGAGGCAGGATGCCCTTTGGTGGCCAGCGTAAGGGCAGTACACCGACAGAATCACACCGCAGAGCTCCGCCTGTGCAGGGCGCAGCCTCTGCCCGTCATTCAAAAAGTTCCTTGGTGTGGGCCTTTTTTGAGGCTAGTGCATCAGATCGCACAGCTGCTGTTTGCAACATATGTCTCAAGCGTATATCGCGTGGCCAAAACATCAGCCGCTTGGGTACCACATGCCTGACCAGACATATGTTGACCTGCCATGCAGCTCGTTGGCAAGCCTACCTCAAAGACCCACACCAAAGAACAAAGCGGACCTCTCCTTGCACCGCATCAGCTGGGATCTCCAACCCCACTATAACTTCAGTCCTCTCTGAAACATGCACTGAGAGGAATGAAGGTGTAGAATTAGGTGTGTCACAGCCAAGTACTTGCGGCCACTCTGCTAGCAGTACACCGACGTCCGATTCTAGCAGGCAAATTTCCCTGCCCCAGCTGCTGGACCGTCGAAAGAAGTTCACTCCCAGCCATCCACATGCCCAGCGGTTGAATGCTAGCTTGGCTAAATTGCTAGCGCTTCAACTGCTGCCTTTTCAGTTGGTAGACTCGGCCCCCTTCCGTGAGTTTGTGCAATGTGCGGTTCCTCAGTGGCAGGTTCCCAAACGCCACTTTTTCTCACGGAAGGCTATTCCGGCTCTCTACCGGCATGTGGAAGGCAATGTCTTGGCCTCGCTGGACAGGGCGGTCAGCGGTAAGGTGCATATTACCGCTGACTAATGGTCTAGCAGGCATGGACAGGGACGTTACCTTTCTTTCACGGCCCATTGGGTCACTCTTTTGGCAGCTGGGAAGGATGCAGGACAAGGTGCAGTAGTGTTGGAGGTTGTTCCACCGCCACGCCTCCAAAATGCTACTACTGGTTGTGACACACCTCTCTCCTCCACCCCCTCCTCTTCTTCTTCCTCCATGGCCTCTTCCTGTGGTTTGTCCTATGAACCAGCGGTGCTCCGTAGCCGTTCACGGGGCTACGCAAGTACGCAGGCAAAAATATGCCATGCCGTGCTTGCGCTGGTGTGTTTGGGGGACAGAAGCCACACTGGGGCAGAGGTCCTGTCTGCTCTGCAGGGCCAGGCCGAGAGGTGGTTGACGCCACGCCAGCTTAAGCCAGGAATGGTGGTTTGCGACAATGGCACCAACCTCCTCTCCGCCCTCCGACAGGGACAACTGACCCATGTGCCCTGTGTGGCTCACGTCCTTAACCTGGTGGTGCAGCGGTTCTTGGGCAGGTACCCGGGCTTACAGGATGTCCTGAGGCAGGCCAGGAAAGTCTGTGTGCATTTCCGCAGATCTTATAATGCCAGTGCTCGCCTGGCTGAGCTGCAAAAGGAGTTGAACCTGCCCAAGAACCGCCTTATATGTGACATGCCCACCAGGTGGAACTCAACGTTGGCCATGCTGCAGCGGCTGCACACGCAGCAGAGGGCCATCAATGAGTACCTGTGCGACTACGGCACCAGGACAGGGTCAGGGGAGCTTGGTTTTTTTTCTCCACGCCAGTGGGGCATGATCAGGGATGCATGCACTGTCCTGGCACCATTTGAGGAGGCCACGAGGATGGTGAGCAGTGACAGTGCATGCATCAGTGACACTGTACCTCTTGTCCACCTGTTGGAGCACACGCTGCGTGGAATAATGGACAGGGCACTTGAGGCAGAACAGAGGCAGGAAGAGGAGGACTTCCTTGCCTCTCAAGGCCCCCTTTACCCAGACAGTGTTCCTTCTGTCCCACCCATCGCACAGGAAGAGGAAGAGGAGGAGGAGGAGGAGGAGGAGGAGGATTGTGTCAGCATGGAGGTGGAGGCTGGCACTCAGCATCATCAGCAGCAGTCTTTTAGGGATGATTTACAGTCCCAAGAAACCAGTGGACTTGTACGTGGCTGGGAGGAGGTGGCTGCGGATCATGTCGTCCTTAGTGACCCAGAGGACTCCGGAGCGAATGCCTCAGCAAACCTACGCTGCATGGCCTCCCTGATCCTGCAAAGTCTGCGGAAGGATCCTCGTATTCTTCGGATCAAGGAGAGGGACCATTACTGGCTGGCCACTCTCCTTGATCCACGGTACAAGGGTAAGGTTGCGGACCTTATGTTACCTTCGCAGAGGGAGCAGAGGATGAGACAACTCCGGGAGGCCTTGCAGAAAGGTCTGTGCAACGCGTTCCCAGAGACTGGGAGGTTACAAACTCCTGGTCCTGGACAACGAGTTGCTGAGGCTTCGGCCAGTGAAAGAAGGAGCGGTGGGGAAGGTGGCCGTCTGACCGATGCGTTCAGACAATTCTTTAGTCCGCAGCCCCCAATGGCGGATCCAGGGGGGGGCAACAGGGCAATTGCCCCCCCCCCAAGACAATCATGTCACATTCGCTCGCTAGCTCTGTTTTTTTTTTTTTTAAGATTTTTTTTTTTTTAAGATTTTTTTAAACTGCATTATCTGCGGCTGCCTCTCTGAGTCTCTCTCTCACATCAGCCGATCAGCGAGAGAGAGACTCGTCGTCAGGGATGGATCCCTCAGTGGGCTGATTTTCAGTGACAGCCCTGAGCCCTGAGTCTCTGCGCTCCGCTGACAGTCCTGTGTATAAGCGAGGACTTGCTCTGCTCCTCCCACACATCCACAGCCAGTCAGCAGCCAGTGTAAACCTCCCCCTCTTCAGCCCGCCACATTTGACTGCCCGGGTGCAGACAGACACAAGAAGGTATGACCACAGCTACAGGATAGCTAGATCTGCAGCACACAGATCATCAGGACTCATGTCACATCATGATCTCACATGTACACTGGCTGCAGTGTCTTCCAGAAATCTAGGCAGTGTGCAGGTCAGTCCCCTCACTCCTACTTTTTTTTTTTTTTTTATAGCTGCTTATCCTGCACACTGATAAGGTCCTGCTCACATTCTGTGTCCAGTGACCTTGTGACACATGGCTGGCTGTTAACTATTTCAGAGCTCTGTCTGCGTGTGTGCTGCATGGTTTGTGTGATGTTTTTTGGAAGGATTAACTGCTAGTTCAGGCTAGAACTTCACAGACCAATTAACTGTTTACTGCCCTCCACTAATCCTGAGCAGATCACTGTATAACAATTTGTATTTTGGAAATTGGGATGTGCTGTTGTCTTCTGTCTTCTGTCACATGGGTGTACTTTCAAAGGAAGATTACCAACTTGATCTTTGCAGAGCTGGTTTAAATGGAGTGGAGCAACCCTGCAATACTATATATTGTTACACTGGGTTCAGCCATAAACGCAGTCTCTGACCATCTCCTGTAGTATGTCCGCAGTACCTGACCATCTCCTGTAGTGTGTCCACAGTCTCTGACCATCTCCTGTAGTGTGTCCACAGTCTCTGACCATCTCCTGTAGTGTGTCCACAGTCTCTGACCATCTCCTGTAGTGTGTCCACAGTCTCTGACCATCTCCTGTAGTGTGTCCACAGTCTCTGACCATCTCCTGTAGTGTGTCCACAGTCTCTGACCATCTCCTGTAGTGTGTCCACAGTCTCTGACCATCTCCTGTAGTGTGTCCACAGTCTCTGACCATCTCCTGTAGTGTGTCCACAGTCTCTGACCATCTCCTGTAGTGTGTCCACAGTCTCTGACCATCTCCTGTAGTGTGTCCACAGTCTCTGACCATCTCCTGTAGTGTGTCCACAGTCTCTGACCATCTCCTGTAGTGTGTCCACAGTCTCTGACCATCTCCTGTAGTGTGTCCACAGTCTCTGACCATCTCCTGTAGTGTGTCCACAGTCTCTGACCAACTCCTGTAGTGTGTCCACAGTCTCTGACCATCTCCTGTAGTGTGTCCACAGTCTCTGACCATCTCCTGTAGCGTGTCCGCAGTTTCTGACCATCTCCTGTAGCATGTCCGCAGTCTCTGACCATCTCCTGTAGTATGTCCGCAGTCTCTGACCATCTCCTGTAGTATGTCCGCAGTCTCTGACCATCTCCTGTAGTATGTCCGCAGTCTCTGACCATCTCCTGTAGTATGTCCGCAGTCTCTGATCATCTCCTGTAGTATGTCTGCAGTCTCTGACCATCTCCTGTAGTATGTCTGCAGTCTCTGACCATCTCCTGTAGTATGTCCGCAGTCTCTGACCATCTCCTGTAGTATGTCCGCAGTCTCTGAACATCTCCTGTAGTATGTCCGCAGTCTCTGACCATCTCCTTGTAGTATGTCCGCAGTTTCTGACCATCTCCTGTAATGTGACGGTGACTAGTGACAGCAGCTGCCTGGATTGAAGCGCGGATCCGATAGCTCCGCGGGTGAGAATGAGAGCGAGTGGGCCGGGCAGCTCGGCAGGCTGGTAAGGGAGCAAACGGGTGAGAGAGCGTGCAGCCTGGGAACTAAAAGCGCGGGCAGCTCCGCTGGCGGGAGAGAGAGCATGCGGGCCAGGCGGCTTGGTGAGTGTGAGCAAGTGGGGGAGCAGAGAGATGACATCATCTCTCACCGCCCACCCTGCACTTCTGCCCTCAATGTGTAGGCAGCCGCGGGCAGCAGAAAGACTACATTATCTCTCTGCTGCCTAACTCTGGGACATAGCATGGGACAATTGGAGCAGTGACAATCCGCAACGTGTGACAGACAGGCAAGTGACAAACATGTGGCAGGTGAGGTGGCAAGTGACAATCCGCAATGTGTCAGGCGACGTGGCAAATGGCAATGCGTGGCAGGCGGCGGTGGCAAGTAACACACTCGGGGCTCCCACTGATTCTGCATTATGGTGAGTTGAACCATTTCATTTTATATAACAATGTAATAATAGAAAAAATGTGTTTCAATTATTCTGACACCATAACAACCTTGGTGCCGGGATGATTGAAGCTCCAACACCAGCCATTTCTCCGAAAAATTGCCAAAAAAAAAAATATTTTCTGGAAGTGCCCCTCCCGAGACTAGACTCTGGATCCGCCCCTGGCAGCCCCAAAGTATGATCGGTTCCAGCAACCATCGCCAGCGTCTGATAAACATGGTGCAGGAATATCTAGGGGCAAGGTCAGACTTGGACACCTTCCCCACCGAAAATCCTCTGGCTTACTGGGTCTTGAGGATGGATCACTGGCCAGAGCTTGCACAGTATGCAATTGAGCTACTGGCCTGTCCTGCATCCAGCGTTCTTTCGGAACGCACATTCAGTGCTGCTGGAGGATTTGTCACGGATCACAGGGTGCGCCTGTCCACCGACTCGGTTGATCGACTGACTTTCATCAAGATGAACCAGTCTTGGATCACCACCAGCTACCACACACCTGATGCTGATATAACAGACTAATTGATTTTAACATGTCACATCCCTTCAAGACTGATGCTGATGCTGAGTGCCTGTGCTGTTATGTTGACTGGCTATCCTCCTCCTCCGAGTCCTCAATGATACGATTGATGATGATAGCTTGGAAGATCATTTTTGTTTATGGGTGCCGCCACCAGTGGCTAAGGCCCAATTTTTCAGCCCCTGTTTTACAGGGGCGTGTAATTACAATTTTTTTAGCAATAATTTGCCATACGGCTCATTGCTGTGCTCCAAGTACAGTATCTGTGAGGGGTTGGAGTGTTGTGGCACCAGTGCCTAAGGCCCAATTTTTCAGCCCCTGTTTAACAGGGGCGTGTCATTACAATTTTTGAAGCAATACTTTGCAACAGGGCTCATTGCTGTGCTCCAAGTACAGTATCTGTGAGGGGTTGTAGTGTTGTGCCACCAGTACCTAAGGCCCAATTTTTCAGCCCCTGTTCAACAGGGGCATGCAATTACAATTCTTGATCTAATAATTCACAGCAGGGCCCATTGCTGCACCCACCAAGAGTAACTCTGAGGGCTTACAGTGTTGTGGCAACGCCACCACCACCACGAAAGGCCCAATTTTTCAGCCCCTGTTCAAAAGGGGCATGTAATTACAATTCTTGATCTAATAATTCACAGCAGGGCCCATTCCTGCACCCACCAAGAGTAACTCTGAGGGCTTACAGTGTTGTGGCAACACCACCACCACGAAAGGCCCAATTTTTCAGCCCCTGTTCAACAGGGGCATGCAATTACAATTCTTGATCTAATAATTCACAGCAGGGCCCATTGCTGCACCCACCAAGAGTAACTGTCAGGGCTTACAGTGTTGTGGCACCAGCACCACCATCAAAGGCCCAATTTTTACTACCACTGTTCAACAATTATATGTAATTAAAATTCCTGATATAATAGTTGACAGCAGGGCGTTCCAGCACCAACCAAGAGTAACTGGGAGTGCTTACAGTGTTGTGCCAACACCAACAACTAAGGGGCCTATTTCTGCAGAGTATATACGGCAGGTCCCTACTTTCAAACATCCAACTTACAAACGACTCCTACTTGCAAACGCAAGAAGACAACAGGAAGTGAGAGGAAATCTACCACTAGGAAGGAAAATTCTCTCCTGTAAGAATAAATATGGGAGAAAGGTGTCTCCTCTGTACTGATGCTTTATCAGCAATCCTTGTTTCAAGAAAAACACCACATTTCAAAAACAGTTGTCATTGGGACGGAAAGTGAGGTGAAATGTTCTGAACAGGGGCACAGACAGCAAAACAAATGTTACAGGGGTGATAACCCTTACCTATGTTTTCCAAAAAGTTTAAAAATAGATTTTTGGGCTGGAGCTACACTTCAACAATGTACCTGTTCAAAATTACAAACAGATTCTACATAAGAACAAACCTACAGTCCCTGTCTTGTATGCACCGCCTGTATACGGCTGTTCAGAGTATATAGGGCCTTTTTTATTTTATGTGCGGGGTTCCCCTTAATATCCATACAAGACCCAAAGGGGCTGGTAATGGGCTGGGGTAGGGGGGGGGGTCATGGGGTAGCTATGCCATTTTTCTTAAAGATTTTCATCCATATTACCGGGACCAGACATTACATTAAAGCCGCAAGCAGTTTTAAATGGCTTTTTTTTCCTTTAGAAGTGTCATTTTGTGCAGGGACAGTTCTAAACACGGGAAACACGTGGCACTTCACAGGCATACTTTAGACACCCCCCCAGGTACGATATTTAAGCGAATATTTGACTTTTTTTTTTCACTTTATGCATCATTAAAATGACTGCTCCCGAAAAACGACCGTTTTTAAAACTTCTTTTTGCATTGATACATGTCCCCTGGTGCAGAACCCGGGTTCCCAAACCCTTTTTAGGACAATAACATGCATAATAGTTGTTATAATTAGCACTTTAGAATTCGAACGTTCGCATCCATTGTATTTAATAGGGTTCTAATGTTCGTACGAACTTTCGGTCCGTTCGCGGGTTCTGGTGCGAACCGAACCCGGGGGTGTTCGGCTCATCACTATTGGTGACCTGTATCTGTGGTTGCTAACATAGGAATGGTCTCTTGGGTAACAGGCCCTGAGCTGGAAGTGGTGTGGTTGAATATGCAAGCCTTTTGAAAGATTAAGGTCTATGAAGCAAATGCAGGCCCCAGTGTCAATTATTGCCCACAGGTTAACTCCCTTTCCAGCCACCTGAAATTAGATGGGAAGAACAATGTGAGTAAATTGAGTCCTGGACAACTGGAGATAAGAAGGGGGTGGTTGACAGGTCTTACTTGGTTGGACAGGACAATTGTGCAGAAAATGGCCCGTGGATCGGCAATACAGACAGATTGTTCTGTCGTCTGCGCTCCTTTTCTTCAGGAGTCAGCGCGGGTCGGCATAGACCGATCTGCATAGGTTCCACATCAGACAAACTAGAAGGTTGAGAAGCTGGGGTAGGAATGGTTGGACCTGGGACCCTTGGCAACACCCACATGGGCCTGGAAGCTCTGGGTACATTCAGAACGTCGCTCCCGTAGGTGTCTATCCAACTGGATGGAAACTTGGATGAGATTCTCAAAGGAAGTAGGAGCCTTGATCTGGGCCAATTCGTCCTTAAGGGTCTCAGCTAAGCCTAAACGAAACTGGTACTTTAAAGCAGCGGAATTCCATCCGGTATCAGCTAACCACTTACAGAACTCCACAATGTAGTTTTCCATAGGTCATCGCCTTTGTACGAGGGTATGGAAGGCAGACTTAGCAGTAGCAGTCCTCTGTGGCCCATCGTAAAGGACAGCCATGGCCTCAAATAATGTGGAAACAGAGTTCAGTGCTGTATTCTTTTGCTCCAATAGGTTATGAGCCAAGGATTGCAGTTCATCAGACAGTAGAGAAATAACGAACCCTACTCTGACCGTCTCAAGTGCGAAAGTCTTTGGTTGCAGAGCAAAATAAAGTTCACATGCATTCCTGAAGGCCCTGAACTTTCTTTGATCCCCTGAAAAGCGCTGAGTTCTGGCGGAGGAAGTAACATAGCGACTGCAGGACTGGAAGGAGCAGCTGAAAGTTGGGACTCATAGCCAGGTTAGGTTCTGTGGAAGTCACCATAGTAGTAAGGGCGTGCACGCGTCCTTCCAGCTGAAAGTATCCTTCTTGCAAATCCTTGACGGCTTGTGTAAGTGCTGTCGTCTGCTGACAGAGAGCCTCCATCACCGCAGCACCTCTCTCGGCCTCGGACTAATTGGCTGATTGATACCATCACGTACCTGGTGCTGGGGGCCAATGGAGAGAGGGCTTCCCTTGCGGTTAAGTTCCAGACTCCCCTAAAAGTAAGAACAGGAGTCAGGCTCAAAGTAGCACAGGTCATCTGTGAGGTTGTTTGCAGAGGAACTCAGAAGAGTTTCTGATGTGATAAGTAGTGGCTGTAGACAGATGGCACCTGTGTAATGTGGCAGGTCTGTAGTAGCACTGAGACAATGGGAAGTCAGTTCAAGCCAGAGTTCAGAGCCAGGAGCATAACAGAGCAGGCAAGGTCAGATGGGGAGCCGGGGTCAGACACAGGAGAACAGAAGAGAATATCCGTGGACACGCCGAGGTCATGTCAGGAGACAGGCTGGAGAATAGTCAAGGACAAGCCGGGTCAGGAACACAGTACAAGCTAAAAAATCAATCACCAACTTCAGCCCCTGACAGACTTCCTTATAAAGGCCCATGTGAAGTGCTGGCAGAGATGTGGGGTCCTAGAGCCCTTCCCCTGCTGTTAATGTCCTGACAGATGCTGGGTCCTAGAGTCCTTCTGCCATTGGTGCCCTGACACCTTGCTGACTATCCCAATGGCTTCCTGGTCATTACATAACGCAATTCCAAGGGCTTACTTGTTTTATACTAAGCTCACTAGACCTCTTATAGTGTTGGGGTATAGCCCTCTCGTAAGCTGCTGGCATTTGAATTGGTGGAGGAATACACATGGAAGAATTTGAGTGTTACCTCATCACATTTTGGGTTTAATAAATGGACTTGTGTCATTTATGAATTTATTCCAAGAGTTGAACATTTATTACTATGTTTAAAAGTTATAGTGCAACATTATTTAGTTTATTCTGTTGGCGAATATAGTGTATTCAGATATTGCTGCTGTATACACTATTTTACATAATTTATTTTGCATTGTGCACAGATTTTTGGTTTGGATGTGTATGGGCATACAGAGAAAAATAAGTCTGTTGTTATGGTGCCCAAAAGCCATAGCTGTAGTGCATCTTAGTTCATAGGACTACATTACATAAAACATAACTGCTGGCACCAGCATGTACGTTTGCATACATATTTTACATTACATGCGCATGGCGTTTTCTGTAATGCAGTCCTATGGGCCAAAAATACAGTGCAGCTGTGGCTCCTAAGCAAAACAACAGACATATTTTCACTGTGCACCCTTACGCTCGACCTTACATCTGTGTGCAATAAGCCCAAGAGTTATATATTTTTTAAATTATTCTTTGACCTGAGGAAACCATGTCCATGAGACTCTCTTGTGGCACATAAATTTAGTTGTGGTTTTGTGCAGGCAAGTTTTTCGGTGTGTGTGTGTGCATTGTATAATCCAAGAAGACTCAGCCACCCCTTTAAGCCACAATGAATATTCGGCTCAATATTCAATGTTCAGTAATATTCAATAGTAGCTCAATATTCAACTAAAATAATTATTTTTATAGAAACTTTGCAGTAATGAAAAGAAACAAAATGCATAACCTCATTACTGCAGGAATAATTTCATATTTCAGAGGTATCCACAGCCTATGTAGAAAAGCGCTAGGAACCTTTGCTCTTTGTGTGGAAGCAGAAGTTTCTCTGCAGAAGTCTGACACTCCCCCTTCTGCTATAGCTCAACGAATGAAAACATTCATGCCTTCTGCTGATTGGGAATTCTAGCCTGACTTAGAAGTGGGTGTGTTGGACCTCTGCAGAGAGACAGCTCTTTCTCACTGGAGCAGTCTAATTAAAGCTACACTATATTACCAAAAGTATTGGGACACCTGCCTTTACACGCACATGAACTTTATTGGCATCTCAGTCCGTAGGGTTCAATATTGAGTTGGCAATTTTTTATTTTGAGAATCTTACAAACAAGAAACACATTCCAACTTTTGTTTTATACAAAAATAAATATATATATATTTTTCCTTTTTTTTTTTTATATATGCATAACATATTGTATACAAGACTAATAATAATAAAGGCATACTTCAACCTATAATATATGAACAAACGTTTTTTTTCCACCAAGAGAAATATCACTGCATTAAATTATACTATATATATATATATATATATCACACACATCACTACAAGCACGAACATCTTCAAAAATACTACACATTACTCAACTTGATTAACACTCAGACCAAGAAACATAGATTATCATGTGTATGTAGCCTTTCTTCAAACATTATGTGTATCCTTGAAAATCTAAGGGAGTGCCGAGAGAGAAAACAGGGAAAGAACCCAACACCCAGAGATCAACAAACAGCAGCTACAGGCCTGATATTCCTCCACGCCTTTATCCAGACCCTTTACCGCCATCTGTCTTTCTCGAGACCCCGAATTTTCCCTACCTCACCAAGAATCTCACACACCACCACCGGAACAGGAAGGACTTTCTGCCGAAGGGATACCTGACACCGTGCATTCCAGGTGTAATATCGGACTACTAAGCTGACTAAAAAAAAGAGTGTCCAAATCAAATCCCTTGCGATTCTGCAATGCTCCATACACCCACTCAGCATAAGACATGCTAGGCAAGAAAGGAATATTTAGAGCCCTCCCCACCTTTTTATAGACTTCTATATTGAAAGGGCACTGAAGCAAGAAGTGGTCCATGGTTTCCACTTCCCCCTGACACTCCGCTCTTGGACAACCACGATTGTCCAAAGAGCGGCACTTCACATTCCCCCTCACATAGAGCCTACCGTGGAAAGCGAGCCAGGCCTGGTCCCTAAATTTCAAGGGAATCCGCTCAGAATTTATTAAACGTAAACCTTCCCTCATAATATGACCTGGGCAATCCCTTAAGGCCAGTGGCGCATGAAAGACAGTACCCACGATCTTCTCACCCAGGAGTCTCCTAAGGAGGGACCTGATATCCTCCGCTGTCACATGCCACCGTTTAAGAATTTTCAGGCACGGGGCAACATAAGCCAGGAGCTTACCATGCTTGATCCTTAGGCTTTTCACTGGCCCGCCACTCTCCCAACAGCCCAGAAAAGGTCTAAACCAGATCTGGAAAATACCTACCCATCCAGGCGGTCTCTCTGCTAGCATGTTACCAAAATTGTGTTTCAAAAACATCAGAGAGAAGAACACAACCGGGTTGACCATCCCTAGGCCACCCTTCCGCCTTGATAGGTAAGTCACATTCCGCTTTACAAGATTCAGCCTGTTCCCCCATAATAATTGGAAGAAACAATTATAAATCCTGGTATAGAAGGACTCTGGCAAGATGCAAACAAAGCTGACATACAGAAAGGTAGGAATCAGGTAGGTCTTAATCAAGTCCACGCTTTCCCTCAAGGAGAGCCGCCACCCCTTCCAGCATTTCACCTTGACATCAGCATCATTCAGCCTTGCTTCCCAATTTGACTTACTGTAATCATCAGGGCCAAACTCGATGCCTAATATTTTGACTTTCTGCTGAGGCCTCGGGAAGGTGTCCGGAAGTGCAAAGCTCTCACCTCCCTCGCTCATCCAAAAAACTTCACTTTTATCACGGTTGACCTGGGAGCCCGATGCCTCGGAATACTGCTCTATAACTGAGACCACCTCCTGCGCCTCCTCTGTCCCAGAGATAAAGCCAGAAACGTCATCAGCATAGGCTACAACCCTCAAGGGCGGCTCACCAGTAATGCCCACCGGCACCCCGCACAACGGTCCGCTCTCTAGCCTTCTGATGAAGGGGTCGATTGCGAACACATATAGCAAAGGGCTCAGTGGACACCCCTGGCGCATCCCGGATCCAACCCTGAAGGGCCGTCCAACCCAACCGTTAACAAGCATGAAGCTCTCTGCCTCTCTGTATAAAGTCTTAAGCCATCCAATAAACCCACCCTCCAGGCCATACTTGTCAAGGAGAAGCCAGAGGTACTCATGGTTGACACGATCAAAAGCCTTTGCCTGATCCAATGCCAGCAAATACTTTCCCCAGCCTTCAGCCCTGCAACGTTCCAGAGCCTCCCGGACAGCTAACGCCACTGAAAAAGTGCTCCTGCCCTGGACCGAACAGTGCTGCTGACGAGAAAGCAATCTGTCTGCTAATGACGACAAGCGCCAGAAAATTATCTTCGCCAGAATTTTTCTATCGACATTGAGAAGGCTAATGGGGCGCCAATTCTCAATCATCGAGGGATCCTTGCCTTTTGACAACAGAATCACAGCAGATTGTCTCATGGAGGGAGGGAGCGAACCCTCTTGCAGACAGCCATTAAATACCTCCACAAGATAAGGTACCAAGCTGGATTTGAAAGTCTTATAAAATTCAGCTGTCAATCCGTCTGGCCCAGGTGTTTTCTTAATAGCCAGACTGTCTATAGCTTTGACTACCTCTTCTGCTGTGATTTCCCCCGTCAAACTTGCCAGCGGAATGTTATTTCCCAGACCTGGTGTAGAATCCAGAAAACTCGACATCGTTGCCCGATCAAGGTACTTCTCCCCCAGAAGATCCACATAAAAAGACCTTGAGACCTCCAGGATCCCTGACCTGGATTTCGTCAAAGAGCCTGTACTATCCCTTAGCCCAACAACCGTCTTAACTGCTGCGCTTTGTTTGCAGTTCTGATAAGGGTCGGGCGAGTGATATTTCCTGTAGTCCCTTTCCAGAACCAAAAAGCATGCCGATCATACTGATACTTCCTAAGGAGAAGTTTTACCTCAGAGATTGCCCCTGAATCTCCACCACTCGAGACAAGGCGATCAAGTTTTCTCCGCAGCTGCTGGTAGGCAATGTACCTACCAAGCTGCTTCCTTTTTCCTATGGCCTTGAAAAACCCACTAATCCGGCTTTTGGCAAGCTCCCACCACTCCGACTTACTGCTGCAGAAATCCAGGATGGTTACCTGAGCCTGAAAAAAATCCTCAAAAGATTGTCTTACCTCCTCGTCATCCAGCAGAGCCGAATTCATCCTCCAAATACCCTTTCCTTTAGGTGGCATATCTGAAGCATTGAGAATAACAGACAGCATAAAGTGATCAGAGAACTCCACCATACGACACTCAGGAGCCGAAAAGGCAGAGTCCCCCTTAAAAAAAAAACCTGTCTATCCTGCTCTCACAACTGCCTCGCTTAAACGTGTACCCCGTGCCATCTGGGCAATGCTTAATATGCGCATCTTCCAGACCTGCTTCCGTATTAAGAAAGACGCTATCATATCTCAGGCTGTCAGTGGAGCCTTTCCTGTCTTTGGGCCTAGTAACGGTGTTAAAATCACCTCCAAAGACAACTTGCCGAGATGTAAAAAGGAAAGGCTTAATCTTTGTAAAGAGGCATTTCTCCCATCTAGTTTGTGGTCCATAAATATTTACTAAACGTAGATCATGCCCCTTCACAGAGACGTCCAAGACCATACACCTTCCAATCTCTACCTCGATAACCCGCCGACACGTTACCATGCCAGAAAAAAGTACTGCAACTCCGCTGTAAGGCTCGGCCGCAAGAGACCAGAAGGAGGGCCCACGCCTCCACTCCCTCTTTGCCAGGTGGACATCGGCAAGGCTATTTAGCTGGGTCTCTTGCAAAAATAAAACATCAGCATCCATCTCGCTGAGCAAAAATAAGGCCATGTTACGAGCCCCTACAGATTTTATGCTGGCAACATTAATGGTTGCCACCTTTTATCGGAGTGGGAACTGCCATCATGATGATTGAGGTAGGCGTTTCTTAGCCTGAGCTCCCTCCCCCTTTACTGGAGACCTTGACCTCTTTAGGGAGCACTCTACCTCATCCTCCTCCATCTGAGACACCGAATTAGAAGACTCCTCCTTCCCCTCAGATAAGGACCCAAACTTGTTTCCCAGAGGTAGATCATCTACCTCTAAAGATGAAACTGAGGAGGCAGAGGTCAGGACTACCTTATTCCTCCTTCTGCCCACCTTGGTCCACTCTCCCTCCTCCCCTGAAACATCACCATGAAAGGCCTCATCTACATCCTTAGCAGTGGCAACTTCCCCCTTCTTCCCCTTTGAACCTCCACTAGAGGTCTTACGTTGCCTCAGGGATGGCCCAGGTGAAGCTGCCACCTCAGATCGGCATGAATCTGCCCCTTTGGCAGCCTCAGCCAATCTGGATGACTTATTTATATTTGGAACACTGGGCACCTGAAACACTGGGGAAGAACACACAACAGAAGTAGACACTGACACAGTAGGGAGCACAGACTGGGGAGCAGACACCTTCAGATTGGGAAACTGACACCTGGGGGGCGCCCTCAGGACTAGCTGAAACAGCTCCACCAACCCCTTGCTGCCCCCCACGTTCCTCCTCCTCCATCCT
This sequence comes from Rana muscosa, assembly GCA_029206835.1. NCBI lineage: Eukaryota > Metazoa > Chordata > Amphibia > Anura > Ranidae > Rana > Rana muscosa. Next base: position 34,766,207 of record JARGYO010005626.1, read on the forward strand.
CAGCAGTTCTTCCACCACCTCTGGCTGATTATGGAGGGATTCAGGGCAAAGACTATAGGGGTGACCTAACTTGTTACAAAGATTACAACGAATACTATTGCAGTCCTTTGCAACATGCCCTGAGCCCTGACAGAGGGAACATTTCTGCGCAGAACATGAGCTTGAAAAATGGCCCTTTTCACCACAGCGATGACAAAGCTTTGGTTGCCCTGCATAAAAGGTAATAATCCTGTCACGACCTATAAAGGCAGACAAAGGGATGTGCTTAATATAATTACCCGTGACATGTAGTTTGAATAACACTGTCCATCCTCCTGTCCATATCCCCCTGTCATCTACAACTTTCCTCAAGGGGGCTTGGACATCCGCATATCTCCTCAACCATACCACCAGATCTGCAGCAGGAATGGACTCATTACGCACTAGAATGGTGATGTTCTTGTATAATGGCTGGCGGGAGACTACTTTAGGTGACAAACCTGCCCATCTTGGGGACTCCTTACACCTCTGCTCATACCTCTCCCAAAAGACATCTAAACCTTCCGCCTTGACGAAGGAGAGGTCATACTCATATGACCCAACTGGGCTGATAAGGGCAAAAATCTCCTCTACTTTAAAACCCATCCCCAGAATACGGTCCACCACATCTCTCCTATTTGGGGGGCCTTCTCCAGTCCACCTCAATTGGACCACATTGCGGCGTTTAAAGGAGCTACCAGATGGTGTCAGATTGGCCTGACCTTCACTCACATCACTCCTAGTGACCACAGAATAACTGGCCCTACTCACCCCGGGGACAAGTGCAGCCAGTGCTGCAGCATGGGAAATAACCGCACTCCTTGCAACATCCGGCACATCACTTTTAGTAACAGACCCTTCTTTAGATAAAGTAGTAACAACATTATTGTCAGGAACAGATGGAGCAGAGACTTCTGACACAGAAATGTCATTTACATTACCCTTGGTAATTCTTACTTCATTACCAGTATCTAAAGAGTTACCAGCAGTAGAGATGTCTTTGTCAGCACTCTTCACAGCAGAGTCTGCACTGGCTGGCTGTACACAGGTGGAAGTCTCAGCCAGGAGATGAGCTTGCTCGCCGCTGCCCTCTACTGCACCATCCATAGGAACTACACCTCCATTACATTGTATAGGCAAGTCATGGCCAAAAACCTATTTTTCTTTCACCCGTTCTTTCAAAGGTTTTGGGGGGACATCATCATCCTCTTCTTCATCCTCAGATGATCCAGACACTGAAAACTTACGACCATGCAAAGGTGATTCCATTTCTGATATGAAGTTCAGCATATCTACTCCCTCCACAGGCTCAGATGGATCATCTTGCTCCATAGCCTCCTGCTGCGGTGGTAAGGGCACAGAACTTCCTTGGCCCGATGACATACTGCCAGTCAAAACACCTGACTGCTGATCACCCGCAGCCTGTGTGCCAGAGCTTTCTCCACTTTCTGCAGGCATACTGATAGTTGGCTCGGGATGCAAAGATTTTCCAGCGTGCTGGCCAGAAACACAGTCCGAGCTCACAGAAACTTTTTTGCTTTGCACTGACCTTTGCTTCTCGCACTCTGATGATGCCTGCCCTCCACTGGCCTCTATGGCCCCTCTGCGCATTGCACGGAAGCGATCATCGTTGCCATACTTCTCCTTGAAAGCACCGCTGGTTTCTTTCAATGTGGCCACCAGCAGACTCTGCTTTTCCACTTTGGCCTCCAAAGCCATTAACTCAGGCCGCATCTGTTTCCTCTTAGAACTGTGAAGCCGGTCACTTGCAATTTTTTTATGCTTGAAGTCAAACTTCAACTTCGCCAGTACTTCTTCCTCCTTAGCGATTCTCGCAATCCTAGCACAAACCTTCTTTCTGTAGGTTGCCAGGCTTTCACCTTTAGCTGGGCCATTTCCCAGGTCCTCAAACACTGGTATGGGAGGACCAGTACTCTGGCCATCCGGGGGATCCTCCCCTGGGTCCACCCCAGGTTCCTGCATCCACCCTGGGTATAGGGAGTAATCAAGCTCCCTGGATCAGTAGGCCTCACTGGAGCTCAGGAGATCAGCAGTAGTGCAGCCACACCCTTTGCAGCTATAACAGCTTCAACTCTTCTGGGAAGGCTGTCCACAAGGTTTAGATGTGTGTCTATGGGAAATTTTGACCATTCTTCCAGAAGCACATTTGTGGGGTCAGACACTGATATGGACGAGAAGGCCTGGCTCGCAGTTTTCTCTCTAATTCATCCTAAATGTGTTCTATCGGGTTGAGGTCGGGACTCTCTGCAGGCCAGTCAAGTTCCTCCACCCCAAACTTGCTCATCCATGTCTTTATGGACCTTGTTTGCTCACTGGTGTACAGTCTTGTTGGAACAGAGAAGGGTCCTCCTCAAACTGTTCCCACAAATTTGGGAGCATGAAATTGCCAAAAATGTCTTGGTATTCTGATGCCTTAATAGTTCGCTTCACTGAAACTAAGGGGCCCAACCCCTGAAAAACCACCCGCACCATAATTCCCCATCCACCAAATGATTTGGACCCGTGCACAAAGCAAGGTCCATAAAGACATGGATGAGCGAGTTTGGGGTGGAGGAACTTGACTGGCCTGCACAGAGTCCTAACCTCAACCCGATAGAGTACCTTTGGGATGAATTAGAGCAGAGACTGTGAGCCAGGCCTTCTTGTCCACATCAGTGCCTGACCTCACAAATGCGCTTGTGGAAGAATGGTCAAACATTCCTGTAGACACACTCCTAAACCTTGTGGACAACCTTCCCTAAAGAGTTTAAGCTGTTATAGCTGCAAAGGGTGGGCCAACTCAATATTGAACCATACGGCCTAAGATTGGCATGCCATCAAAGTTCATGTGCGTGTAAAGGCAGGTGTGCCAATACTTTTGGTAATATAGTGTATTTTGTTTGCTTATACCTGTTGGGTGAACACAGAAACAAGAAAATCGGATCTTCCTCTTTATGCTTCCATAGTGCGCCAGAAACTTGAATTGGAAAATCTGATTGCTTGTTATAGGCAAAAAACATGATTTTTGCCTTTAGACATTTTATGTCTATGTTATTAATTAATCACATCTGTGAAAAGGCAGTGCAGCCCTGCAGTGATGGAGGGTGAGGTTAGAGAGTCCCATGAGTCTTTCAAGGAGAGCTGGAATTGTAAATCTGGACTCGAAGATTACTCAGTCCTTAGAGTCACTGCAAATGATATGCATATTCTCTAGTTCTCCTTTTAGGGAAACTATTAGCACTACAGAGAACACAAGTGGCTGAATCTCTTCAGGGTGCCATAAATTCTATTAAAAAGCATCACCACTTAAAGTAATAATTTTATCAGTCACCGGAATATAAAGGTCATTTTTAATGGTGTGAAACAAAAGTAATTGCTTCAAATTGTCAAGGGATGTTAACTTTGGAATGTAAAAAGTTTGTAGCGCTTTCATTTTAGCTAATGGTTTGCAGGTCTGTGCAAGTCTAGAATAAAAGCTATGAAAAAGCCATTCTACGTTATTAATATGGAAATATTAATCATCTGAAATGTTGATTTTCTTTATGTTAATATTTCAGTTTTCATGGTGAAGGAGGCAATACAGAAATAGAAAGAACTTAGCTTCAGTTAGTAGGGGGTGGCAACTGCAAGGCCTGTATATATTTCTTCTACTGCTACTATGATAATTGAAGAACATAGTACAGGTAGAGGTTCGAGCAATGCTTCCTGGGGACAGAATTCAAACGATCCAGTCTAAAAGTAAAAAGGGCTTCTGGATAATGATATTTTCATATGGCGGCCCTGTAAGCATATGCCCAATCCATAGAGATGCCCCTGTCACATTCTAAAATATTTTAACCCAAGCACATGCCTGTAACACACCCCTGACCCCCAGAGGTATGTAAGGGACCCCCAGTCACAGGGTGGGTTAACATTTCTCCATGCCCATAACTGGTTATGATGGAATGTAAGACATCAGGCAACTTCTGTCGAGCAGGGGAGTCTATACACCAATCCAAATTAAGCAGGTCCCTGACTTTATTTTTATTAGTGTATGGCCAAACTGTTTCCTCTCATTATTATACAATGCAGGAGACAGCATCTAGTTATTTAACCCTTTGTTAAGACAAACAGAGTTTACAACTGATAATGAGATCTGCCAGCATTGAACACACAGGGATAATTATGGCAAATGCAACTCCCCAGACTCCTCATAAACAAAGAGCACTAAAGCCTCATTCAAACTGGCAGAGTCAAAGCTGCCATTTATATGCATTTAGAGCAGTGGTCCCCAACCTTTTTGGCACCGGGGACCGGCTGCGTGGAAGAAAATTGTGCCAAGGACCGGGGGGGGGGGGTGGTTACGATTTTTTGCGGGCAATGGCTGGTGTTAGCGCTTCAATCATCACGGCACCATGCGTAATATGGTGTCAGTGTGATTGAAGCACATTATTTATATTATTACATTGTAGTAATAAATGAAATAGTTCAACTCACCATAATGTAGAATCAGTGGGAGCCCTGAGCGTGTCACTTGCCACTGTCGCCTGCACCCGGGTGTGGATTGTCACTTGCCACATCACCTGCCACGCTTACTGCCACAAGATGTGGATTGTCACTTGCCTGTCACCAGATGCGGAATGTCACTTGCCACATCACCTGCCACGCTTACTGCCACAAGATGCGGAATGTCACTTGCCACATCACCTGCCACAAGATGTGGATTGCCACCTGCCACGTTGCCTGTCACCAGATGTGGAATGTCACTTGCCACCTGCCACGTTGCCTGTTACCAGATGTGGAATGTCACTTGCCACCTGCCACGTTGCCTGTCACCAAATGTGGAATGTCACTTGCCATGCCACCTGCCACATTGCTGTCACCAGATGCGGAGTGAGTGGAGCGCCCCTTGTGGTATATCAGGCAGACAGCTGAGGGGGTGAACTACAAGTCCCAGCACACCTCACCTGTACTCCCACACACAGCTCACCTGTAACTGATGATGTCACATCTCTGTGGGATCGCCCCTCTGGATGTAGCAGGGTGTCTCCCTCGTCTTGCTGCAGCCGGTCTCACCTGGCAGAGGGAGGGTTCGGTACTCCTTCGGCTGTCACTCTCTGGCTCCAACCTTCTGCCATTCCTGATTAGCTGTCCGGGGGGGCAGGCAATCTGCGCCGCTGAACAAGGAATCTCAGGAAGTTCTCACAGGAGCCGCAGGAGAGCGGCGATGCGGGGCGGGCAGTGTGAGATGATGTCATCTCTCTGCTCCCTCCGACACTGAGACAGAGCACTGGCTTTGAGGGCGGAAGAGCGGTGATGCAATGGGTGGAGAGAGATGATATCTCTGCTTGCCCGCTCGCTTCTTCAATCCACCCAGCGCTCTCATGCCGGCAGCCCAGCATGTCTCTTGAGAGCCACCCGCACCCGCGGCCCGACTGCAGAAGGGCCACGGCCCGGTAATGGGCCGGGGACCGGGGGTTGATGACCCCTGATTTAGAGGACATTTCTAAAGCATCATTTAGAGAAAATACAATTCTGTAATGAAGTTATCTGAGCTGTATTTCAGCTCAGAAAAATTATGCAAAATTGTGGATTCTGTTTCAGTCTAGCTGGGCTGCGCGTTTTCCATCTGACAGTAGGTGTCACTGTCACCACAGGTCAGGGTTGGAAATGCAGCAGGCTAGGTGTATTGAGTATTGCTTTCTCAGAAGTGGCTCAGGGGGCGTGGTCAACCCACTGTGCATTCTGGGAGGGGGTAATTTAGAGGCAGAGACCGCTCTATCAGGGTTCGTTGCCGGGGGTCGTTGCCGGATCCTGACCTGAGGGCCCTCCTGGCCTCAGGGATGTGCAAGTCATTTTCGGCCTCAGGGCCTGCTGGCCCGAGGCTCTGCAACTGAGAAGTAGGCCCAGGAGTTGCTGGGGCCTACTAGTCCAGGGATGGTCCTACGCGGTCTTGCCTGCGGGAAGAAGCGGAACAATTTGGGACTCAATTGAAGGACGTATCCTGGCTAGTTTGTCTCACGGTGCTGCCGGATGGCTGAAAGATTCTGGTACCGTGAGCTGTGTACTTTTGAAGGAACTTTTTGCAAAGTGTCAGTGTGGTTACACGATCTTGTGGCGAAAGGTTGTGGAACGACGCAACGACACTCATCAAGTCTGTGGCAGAGACTTTGAACGAGCTTCGCACCAAGTGCTAGGCCAGTGAGAGTAGGCCTATCTGATGGTTGCTGAATCCAGCGTGGAACTGTTTGTCCTCTGGATCTGAGCTTGTGCCCATGATCCGCAAAGTACCTGAGACTCCCCTATCCCTCTACCCCTCTGTTGGAACTGGTAAAATAAAGCTCTTGAAGAAAAGTAACCAAGTGTTGGTGTGAACATTCATGAAAGCTCTTCAAGAGGGATCCCTGACACGAGTGCGGTGAACAGAAAAAGGTAACGGTAGGTCCAAAACTTTAAACCAGCAGCTCCTACGGGGGTAGTGCTACATGTATATCCAGCATATGATTAGACACTCAAGGTTTTAATGCAGGAACATCTAAACACAGGAAAAAGTGATCTGGGAGATAAAAAAAAAACGTGTTTATATATCCCAGGTGACTTCTTCTGCACCTTGAATAGCTAAACGCAAGTGTGTCATGCTGTCAATGATGCCTAAGTATATCAGAAAAGCATCTAAAATAGTAAGCAGCAACTTTTTTTTTTTTTAAGTGGAAGACAAGGCTAATTACAATTATTCTTAAAAATACTACCTCCATCCTCCCCCATGACAGCCTGTATAAAAAGGGTCAGTGTACATACTTATTTTTAATATGGTCCAGTCACATGAGGGGGAAGCTCAACAACAGCTGTGAATTACAGCAGCTTTGACGTCACACCTCCCCCAACCCCAGTTGTTGGCGATCCCTCTTCTTCCCTGCAGCAGCTGCTCTCTCATATAGGGGAGCCAAAGCTTCTCGATCACATGACTGCACCGTACAAGTTTAAAAAAGGTAAGTACACAGATCTTTTTTTTATACAGGCTATGCAGAATAGGTAGAAGGAGGGCAGAGGCAGCCTTGATTAGCTTTATCTTCCACTTTAAAAAATATGACACCCCAACCTTTTATATTCCTGATATGTGTCTGTTGTACCATTTACTTTTGTTAAAAAGTATCCTGTTCTCTTTGTATTGCTTCTTTTGTGTGAAACCCCTGGTATTCCTGCTAGTCTCCCTGCTTTCCTATTTAAAACTGACCACGCTAGGCGTAGAAGGTCCTCCATCCCAGAATGGTCAGTTTTCTGGTTGTGCTGGGTGAACAGCCTGCCTGTCCTTCAATGATCAGACTTTTGTTGCCCTCTGCAAAGGAATTCTTTTGGAAGATAAAATCAGTGTACTGCTGTTTCTCCACCCCACCTCTTCAAGCACCTTATGCACCTAAGAACAAAAGTCATGTGATTAAAAAAGTATTTAATATACAGTATATTATAAATACTTTTCTTTTTTTATCACATGACCTCTGCTCTTAGCGGCATAATGTACTTTTGTATATTTTATATTATATATACACACATATACAGTGTATATATATATATATATATATATATATATATATATATATATATACACACACACACACACACACACATACAGTGGAGCAAAAAAGTATTTAGCCAGCCACCAATTGTGCAAGTTCTCCCACTTAAAGATGAGAGAGGCCTGTAATTGTCATCATAGGTATACCTCAACTATGAGAGACAAAATGTGGAAACAAATCCAGACAATCACATTGTCTGATTTGAAAAGATTTTTTTTTGCAAATTATGGTGGAAAATAAGTATTTGGTCACCTACAAACAAGCAAGATTTGTGGCTCTCACAGACCTGTATCTTCTTATTTAAGAGGCTCCTCTGTCCTCCACTCATTACCTGTATTAATGGCACCTGTTTGAACTTGTTATCAGTATAAAAGACACCTGTCCACAACCTCAAACAGTCACACTCCAAACTCCACTATGGTGAAGACCAAAGAGCTGTCGAAGGACACCAGAAACAAAATTGTAGACCTGCACCAGGCTGAGAAGACTGAATCTGCAATAGGCAAGCAGCTTGGTGTGAAGAAATCAACTGTGGGAGCAATAATTAGAAAATGGAAGACATACAAGACCACTGATAATCTCCCTCGATCTGGGGCTCCACGCAAGATCTCACTCCGTGGGGTCAAAATGATCACAAGAACGGTGAGCAAAAATCCCAGAACCACACGGAGGGACCTAGTGAATGACCTGCAGAGAGCTGGGACCAACGTAACAAAGGCTACCATCAGTAACACACTACGCCGCCAGGGACTCAGATCCTGCAGTGCCAGACGTGTCCCCCTGCTTAAGCCAGTACATGACCGGGCCCGTCTGAGGTTTGCTAGAGAGCATTTGGATGATCCAGAAGAGTATTGTGAGAATGTCATATGGTCAGATGAAACCAAAGTAGAACTGCTTGGTAGAAACACAACTCGTCATGTTTGAGTTGCAACCAAAGAATACCATACCTACTGTGAAGCATGGGGGTGGCAACATCATGCTTTGGGGCTGTTTCTCTGCAAAGGGAACAGGACGACTGATCCGTGTACATGAAAGAAAGAATGGAGCCATGTATCGTGAGATTTTGAGTGCAAACCTCCTCCCATCAGCAAGGGCATTGAAGATAAATTGAGGCTGGGTCTTTCAGCATGTCAATGATCCCAAAACACACTGCCCGGGCAACGAAGGAGTGGCTTCATAAGAAGCATTTCAAGGTCCTGGAGTGGCCTAGCCAGTCTCCAGATCTCAACCCCATAGAAAACCTTTGGAGGGAGTTGAAACTCTGTGTTGCCCAGCGACAGCCCCAAAACATCACTGCTCTAGAGGAGATCTGCATTGAGGAATGGGCCAACATACCAGCAACAGTGTGTGACAACCTCGTGAAGACTTACAGAAAACGTTTGACCTCTGTCATTGCCAACAAAGGATATATAACAAAGTGTAGCGCCCTCCTCACTCCCCTCTTTTCACACGCTCGTCTGTCTCTTGTCTAGGGGTACCTTAGAGGGGAGGGAGCGGGGAACACTATGCCTGGTATTTACCACAGATGTCAGTGCAGTATAAGCAAAGTTATTTTCTTTTACCTTCGGGTCAGTGCTGTGCACCTGGATCCTCCACCAAGAGTTACCTTGAACAATGTCTGTCAGGAAATGAGCCCCACACCATTAAAGTCCAACACTCCTTTATTCTTCTGCGAATGATCACAATCAGTTGAACTCCCTTGGTAGAAACAGAACAGGAGAGGAGGTGTGGATGCGAGTAGGCCCAGACACAATTGGTTCTCCACTTTCTTCCCTGAAAGTGGGTTGTGGTCTCCGAGCGAGGGGGGATTTCCTTCCATACCGCTGCCGAGAGAGGACAAAAAGGAGGCACAGCACACAGCAATGATTCAACCCCAGCCCAGGGCGACAGCGCCACCCACTGGGCTGCAGGGAATTACACATCACTGATGTCTCTGCCAAGTTCAAAATTACACCCTGGAAAGTACATACCCGCTACAAAAGTATTGAGATGAACTTTTGATATTGACCAAATACTTATTTTCCACCATAATTTGAAAATAAATTCTTACAAAATCAGACAATGTGATTGTCTGGATTTGTTTCCACATTTTGTCTCTCATAGTTGAGGTATACCTATTGTGAGGGGGTTAGCTCGGCAGCGGGTGTGTGTGACCCCCGGGATGGGCTCCCCACACAAAACAGGCCCAGCAAACGGAGGTTGTGGTTTTCAAAATCAAAAAAAGGTGCGGTTTATTTTCTATTTACAGTGACAAAACACAGCAAAGCAAAAGAAACATAACCAAAATAAATCCTGGTCAAGTTGACCTCTGACTAAACATACAGGTTTCCTAACTAACAACTGGGATCAGCCTAGTGCTGTCCTAGTCCCTAAGTCCCTGGTTTAGTAAAAGTCCAAACAAATAGCCACACAGGCTTTGCCTCACCGCACAGGGGTTCACTCTCCCTAGACAGTCCACACAGGTCTGGTTCCAGGCATGAGCTCACATCTAATGAAGCTGGGAGTTCTTATAGAGGCCTAAATGAGCTGACAAGCTTCAGCTGGCCTCATCAACTCCCTGTCTGTACGACGCCCAGCCCTCTCCCTAGAGGTATGAGTCATCCATGAGCCCACTAGCCTTATACAACTCTCCACCTAGTTGTATAAGTCGGCGTAAAGCCTGAATCTGGGCGAAATATATCTACCCCCCTGGATGCAACCAGGTGACTTTACCTTCCTGCTGTCACATACCCCCCCCTCTTGTTTTAACCTCGGGGTTGGAACACCAGCAATCAGGCATTCATGTACTCGAGACAAAGCATCCACATTCCCCATTTGAACGCCAGGGCGATGCTTTACTGTGAAGTTGAATTCCTGGAGGGCCAGGAACCACCTATTCACTCTTCTATTTGTTTCCTTGTTTTGAGCCATCCACTTTAACGGAGCGTGATCCGTAACCATGTCAAAGTGCCTACCTAGCAGGTAGTACCGAAGGGAATCTAGAGCCCACTTCACCGCTAAGCACTCCTTTTCAACGGTGGCGTAATTTACCTCATGGGACTTCAACTTCCTGCTGAGGTAAATGACTGGGTGCTCTTCCCCGTTCCAGACCTGGGACAATACTGCTCCTAACCCCACATCTGACGCATCACTTTGTACGACAAAGTCTTTAGAGAAGTCGGGTGAGTACAACACTGGCTGGCTACATAAGGCTTGTTTCAAGAACTGGAATGCTGCCTCAGCCTCGGGGGTCCATTTAATCATGACCGACCCTTTCCCCTTCGTCAGGTTGGTTAGGGGCACAGCCTTAGAAGCAAAGTGGGGAATGAATCGCCGATAATACCCAGCGATTCCCAGAAAGGCTCGTACCTGCTTCTTGCTGTTGGGACGTGGCCAACTCTGGATGGCCTCGACTTTGTTGAGTTGGGGTTTTATTACTCCCCTCCCAATGGTGTACCCAAGATATTTGGCCTCCTCCTGCCCAATGGTACACTTCTTGGGGTTAGCCGTAAACCCCGCTTCCCGAACAGAGTCCAGGACTGCTTGCACTTTTGGCAGATGTGAGGCCCAATCTGTGCTATGGACAATTACGTCATCCAGGTAAGCCGCAGCATACTTCCGATGGGGCCTCAGCATCTGGTCCATTTTCCGCTGGAATGTGGCCGGCGCATTCTGTAACCCGAACGGCATTCTTTTATATTGGAACGCCCCGTCTGGGGTTACAAATGCAGTTTTCTCTTTGGCCGACTTGGCCAGGGGGATTTGCCAATACCCTTTTGTGAGGTCAAGAGTCGTCATGTATCGGGCTGTTCCCAGCCGGTCGATCAACTCATCTATACGTGGCATGGGGTAGGTGTCAAATTTTGTAACTTTGTTCAACTGACGAAAATCGTTACAAAATCGCCAGCTCCCATCCGGTTTAGGCACCAACACGATGGGACTAGACCAATCACTTTGGGACTCCTCTATCACCCCTAAGTTCAGCATTTTCTGTACTTCCTCCCGTATTGCCTCCCGTCGAGCCTCTGGGATCCGATAGGGTTTTAACTTCACCCTTTCACCGGGCGGGGTAATGATGTCATGCTCTACCCCAGATGTTTGTCCCGGCAGCTCAGAGAATACCTCCTTGTTGCGAAGCACAAACTCCTTAACCTCCTGTTGTTGGGGTTGTGACAAGGTGGCTGCTATTCCAACCTCAGGAATCACGCAACCAGTTTGAGCTGGTGACCAAGTGTCTGCGACTAGGGACTCTCTATCCCTCCAGGCTTTCAACAGATTAACGTGATAGATCTGTTCGGGCTTTCGCCTTCCTGGTTGTCTGACCTTGTAATTCACTTCGCTCACTTTTTCCATTATCTCGTAGGGGCCTTGCCATTTGGCAAGGAATTTACTTTCAACCGTAGGGACAAGTACCAATATCCTATCCCCCGGGGAAAAGGTACGGGTCTTGGCTCCACGGTTGTACACTCTCTGCTGTGCCAACTGCGCTTGGGCCAAATGTTCCTTCACGATGGGCATTACCTGTGCAATTCGATCTTGCATCAGGGCGACATGCTCAATCACACTCCTGTGGGGAGAACTCTCACTTTCCCAAGTTTCCTTGGCAATATCCAACAGCCCTCTTGGGTGTCTCCCATACAGTAACTCAAAGGGGGAGAATCCCGTAGAGGATTGGGGCACCTCCCTAATAGCAAACATCAAATAAGGAAGTAAACAGTCCCAATCCTTTCCATCTCTATCCACCACTTTCTTCAACATTTGTTTTAGGGTTTTGTTGAATCTTTCAACCAGCCCATCGGTTTGGGGGTGATACACAGACGTACGCAATTGCGTCACTTTGAACAATTTACACAGCTCTTTCATAACCCGGGACATAAAGGGTGTACCTTGGTCCGTAAGCAGTTCTTTACAAATACCCACCCGGCTAAAAACAAGAGATAGCTCTTTGGCTATGGTTTTGGCCGAGGTATTTCGGAGAGGGATCGCTTCTGGATAACGGGTGGCATAGTCCATTATAACTAATATGTACTGGTGCCCCCTAGCGGACTTGATTATAGGACCTACCAAATCCATGGCGATCCTCTCAAACGGGACCTCAATGATGGGTAGAGGGACCAGCGGGCTACGGAAATGTGGCATCGGGGCCAACCTCTGACACACAGGGCAGGAGGAACAATAATTTTCTACGTCCTTCATCACCCCCGGCCAATAGAATCTCTGTAATACCCTCTCTCGGGTTTTCTCTGTCCCCAGATGACCTCCAAGAATGTGCCCATGGGCCAACTCCAACACCAACTTCCTGTAAGGTTTGGGCACCACAAGCTGCTCAACGGTTTCTTCTGCCCTTTTTGCCACCCGATACAGTAGGTCCTTCTCTACGCTGAAGTATGGGTAAGTGCAGGTATTATCTGGGTTCACTAACTCGCCATCTATTTTCACTACGTTTTCCCGTGCCTTTATTAGGGTGGGGTCTTTCAACTGTTCTGTGGCAAAGTTTTCCCTGTGAACCTCAAGATCAGAAAACTCCACAGACGGTAGGTTTTCGTCTGAGGAGGTGGGCTCCTCTCCAGTTTCTTGAGTCTCCCCTGCCAATACTGATAAGGGAAATTCCGGAGAGTCCTCACCACTCTCAGGGGAGTTCTGGCTATCACATTCCTGGTACATAGGGGCACCAGTGAGGGGCTCAGGATCATCCCACAGTTCCCAGAACTTCGGAAAATCCCTTCCCACAATGGCGTCATGCGGTAACTGAGATACTAAGCCCACTGGATGAGAGAGGGTACCTTTGGGGGTCTCGAAACACACTGTAGTCACTGGATACTCTCGGGTGTCCCCATGCACACAAATAACAGCTACCTTGCTATTCCCAGAGACCTCTGTTTTAACTAACTCAGCCTTTATCAGGGTCACAAGGCTACCTGAATCCAGCAATACCACAACATTTCTACCATTAACACACATTTTGCATAAATGTTTCTCAGTTCCTCGAATGGCAGTGCATGCGACTGTCGCACACAGCGACTGACGTCTGCCCGTCAGAAAGTCACACTGCATGGGTTCCTCCACAACCGGGCAATTGGCTGCAATATGTCCCGCTTGCCGGCAGCGGTAGCAAACGATCCTTCTTGCCGCCTCTTGAGCCGCTGATTTCCCAGGCTGTTCTCGCCAAACTTGGGGTAGAGCTCCCACCCTCTCACTCTCTCCACCCTCACCCCTTGGAATCCTCTTATCCGCCCCTGGGGATGGTCTGGTCTTAGGGTGGAAAGTCCGAGTGTCTCTGGAAGAGGCCGTCAGGTTCTCTGTAGCCAAGTATTTCTCCACACGATCCACAAGACCATCGGCCGTCTCTGGGTCTCCATGGCTTACCCACTTTTGGATGGCAGTAGGAAGAGCTCTCAAAAACCGATCCATTACAACACGTTCCACAATCTTTGGTGCGGACAAAGTCTCTGGCTGTAGCCACTTTCTGCTCAGGTGAATGAGATCATACATTTGAGACCTGGGGGGTTTTCCAAGCTGGAAAGTCCAGTTATGCACACGCTGAGCCCGGACAGCCTGGGTGACACCCAGCCTTGCCAATATTTCAGCTTTTAGCATCACATAGTCTTTTGCTTGGTTAGGCTCTAGGTCATAGTAAGCTTTCTGCGATTCACCAGTTAACAGAGGAGCCACCAGTCCAGCCCACTGCTCCTCAGGCCACTTTTCTCTTTCAGCGGTCCTTTCAAATGTGGTCAAAAATACCTCTGGATCATCCTCTCCAGTCATTTTTGTCAATAAACGACTCACCCCAAAGGACGCGGTATTAGTGGGACGGCTTTCCTCACTGGTCTGCGGACGTTGCTGCATTACTGCTTCCATCTGTTGTTGTAGTCTCTGCTCTTGCTTCTGCAACAGGTCTATGAAGCGGGCCTCAGATTGCTGCTGGGCTCGTTGCTGAGCCTCCAGACTCTGTTGCAAA